>OY757021.1:7485509-8685509 GCA_963580285.1 Lucinisca nassula | reverse complement strand
TAAATCTGCTATTTATCTTTGAAGCCTTTCGCTTTCGCCAAAGATATGTTCCTAGGTCTATAGCAACATAAAAATACTTTGGACTGTACATGGCATGCATCGCGGATGCTCTCGTCGCTGTTGTGGGGCGTATGCTGTTTGGACATTGGTTTCCGCCACATACTCCCTGCTCCATGCTGTGGCGGGCGTCTTGCGGTGCATGGTGTATACGAACGATGAAGAGGGGACCCTATAAATCAGCTATTTATACTTTCTTTTATATCTTGAATATCATAATGAGCCTTTTACCATCACTGTCATAGTTTTTTTTTTTTTTTTTTTTTTTTGCTTCATATTTTAAGCATTTATTTCAGACACATTTTATCGTATTCATTATAACAGTTCTTATCAACATAGAACAACATTTGTGTTTTAAGTTTTATGTAAGAACACATATTTCAACTTTTATGTACTATCACAAACCAGAACTTTATTCCTAGACTTCACTAAATGTTTTATAAATGCTGTATATATTGTAGATAATTGAAATAGTTTTATATATGTATTTTGCTTATTAGCTAAGAGAACCATATGTTAGAAAAGTATCTACATGCTTAATATGTTATCCTCTATAAATAAAGACATTATTATTATTATTATTATTATTATTATTATAACACAAAAAGACAAAACTTGTACTGAATAATATTGCGTTTTAACGATTACCCACAATCTACGCTATGGAGCATAGCTACCAACCGCTTGCTATCAGTCTGTCGGATAACCAGTACAATGCACGTTCTTTCAGACAGTATGCTACAGACAGTATGCTACAGACAGTATGCTACAGTATGCTAATACTGTATAACAAAGTGCAAGCAGTCAAACAGATGACCTTGTTCCCCCAGCTAGAAGGTGTAGAAATCACCATTCAATTGTTTTCAAGAAAATCAATTCTTCCCTCTGGCCATTAGAGACTGGAATGCTCTTCTCGATCCGAAAATGTCAATGGCTCAAGGTGGTGGGAATAGCGAGCTCAGTTTACCTCTGTCTTGAAAATGCCTGTATCAGGGGTCCTATATATAGTGTATGAAGATCCATTGGTCTTAGTATCACCATTATGACTCGGTTAGCAATATTTACCATTTATCTGTACATACGCGTTCAGTCAAGTTATCAAATATGCTCTATCAAGGCTAAAACTACGTCTCCAATAGAAGCAGCAGGAAACATGCAGGCAGTGATTATCGCAGCTGAGCGTACAGAGATAAAAACGAAGCTAGCAGCTAATCGTACAGTCGCCAACAGGATAGGCCCTGAACAAAGAGGTTATTATTTTGATGGTAGGCCTATAGAACTAGCAAACGGGTATTGAGATATGCTGGTTTATAACCGTATTTGGTTTTCGCCAATTTAATAATTGTGTAAACTGACCACATGACAGACAATATGTAAAATAGTAACGATCGCTGCAAGCGAGGATGAGATCAATCACTGATGCAGCATCATAATCGTGTTCTTGTGAAGAACAAGGTGCATTATGATTGCAAATCGAAGCAAATTTGAAAAGAAACACCTCTTACCTTCCAAAACATGTGTTCGATTAAAGTGTCATTAATGAATTTTATTGATTTTTAGCTCACCTGACCGAAGGTCATGGTGAGCTTTTGTGACCGTAAGATGTCCGGCGTCGTCGTGCGTCGTCCGTCGTCCGTCGTCCGTCGTGCGTAAACTTTTTCTTGTGAACAAACTAGAGGCCACAGTTTTGGTCCAATCATCATCAAACTTGCTCAGAATGATCATCATGACAATATCTCGGTCAAGTTCGAATATGGGTCATGTCGGGTGAAAAAGTAGGTCAGTAGGTCAAATCATAGAAAAACCTTGTGAACACTCTAGAGGGCACAGTTTTGGTCCAATCATCATCAAACTTGCTCAGAATGATCATTGTGACAATATTTTAGTGAAGTTTGAATATGGATCATGTCGGCTTAAAAAGTAGGTCAGCGGGTCAAATCATAGAAAAACCTTGTGAACACCCTAGAGGCCACAATTTTGGTCCAATCATAATCAAACTTGCTCAGAATGATCATCATGACAATATCTTGGTCAAGTTCGAATATGGGTCATGTCCGGTCAAAAAGTAGGTCAGTAGGTCAAATCATAGAAAAACCTTGTGAACACTCTGAAGGCCACTGTTTTGGTCCAATTATCATGAAACTTGCTCAGAATGACCATTGTGACAATATTTCAGTCCAGTTCGAATATGGGTCATGTCGGGTTAAAAAGTAGGTCAGCGGGTCAAATCATATAAAAACCTTGTGAACACCCTAGGGGCCACAATTTTGGTCCAATCATAATCAAACTTGCTCAGAATGATCATCATGACAATATCTCGGTCAAGTTTGAATATGGGTCATGTCCGGTTGAAAAGTAGGTCAGTAGGTCAAATCATAGAAAAACCTTGTGAATACTCAGGAGGCCACAAGTTTGGTTAAATCATTAATCTTGCTCAGAATGGTCATTGTGACAATATCTTGGCTAAGTTTGAATAAAGGTCTTTTCGGGTCAAAAAGTAGGTCAGTAGGTCAAATTAAAGAAAAAACTTGTGAACACTCTAGTTTTACATAGACTTATATAGGGAAAATCTTTAAAAATCCTTTTCTCTGAAACCACAAGGCCTAGGTCTTTTATATTTGGTATGAAGCTTCATCTAAAAGACCCCTAACAAGATTATTCAAATGATAGTGCTGAGGCCAAAAATGTCCCCGCCCCCGGGCCCTTTGGTTTTACATAGGCTTATATAGGGAAAATCTTTAAAAATCTTCTGCTCTGAAGCTGCAAGGCCCAGGACTTTGATATTTGGTATTAAGCTTTATCTAGTGGACCCCTACCAAGATTGTTCAAATTATAGTGCTGGGGCAAAAAATGCCCCCGTTCCGGGGCCCTTTGGTTTTACATGGCCTTATATAGGGAAAATCTTTAAAAATCTTCTTCTCTGAAACCGCAAGGTCCAGGACTTTGATATTTAGAATGAAGCTTCATCCATTGGACCTCTACCAAGATTGTTCAAATTATCGCCCTTGGGCCAAAAATGCCCCCGCTCAGGGGCCCTTTGTTTTTACATAGACTTATATAGGGAAAATCTTTAAAAATCCTTTTCTCTGAAACCACAAGGCCTAGGTCTTTTATATTTGGTATGAAGCTTCATCTAAAAGACCCCTAACAAGATTATTCAAATGATAGTGCTGAGGCCAAAAATGTCCCCACCCCCGGGCCCTTTGGTTTTACATAGGCTTATATAGGGAAAATCTTTAAAAATCTTCTGCTCTGAAACTGCAAGGCCCAGGACTTTGATATTTGGTATTAAGCTTTATCTAGTGGACCCCTACCAAGATTGTTCAAATTATAGTGCTGGGGCAAAAAAAGCCTCCACCTGGGGCCCTTTGGTTTTACATAGGCTTATATAGGGAAAATCTTTAAAAATCTTCTTCTCTGAAACCGCAAGGCCCAGGACTTTGATATTTTGTATGAAGCTTCATCTAGTGGACCCCTACCAAGATTGTTCAAATTATAGCCCTTGGGCCAAAAATCCCCCTGCTCAGGGGCCCTTTGGTTTTACATAGACTTATATAGGGAAAATCTTTAAAAATCTTCTTCTCTGAAACCGCAAGGTCCAGGACTTTGATATTTAGAATGAAGCTTCATCCAATGGACCTCTACCAAGATTGTTCAAACTATCGCCCTTGGGCCAAAAATGCCCCCGCTCAGGGGCCCTTTGTTTTTACATAGACTTATATAGGGAAAATCTTTAAAAATCCTTTTCTCTGAAACCACAAGGCCTAGGTCTTTTATATTTGGTATGAAGCTTCATCTAAAAGACCCCTAACAAGATTATTCAAATGATAGTGCTGAGGCCAAAAATGTCCCCGCCGCCGGGCCCTTTGGTTTTACATAGGCTTATATAGGGAAAATCTTTAAAAATCTTCTGCTCTGAAACTGCAAGGCCCAGGACTTTGATATTTGGAATTAAGCTTTATCTAGTGGACCCCTACCAAGATTGTTCAAATTATAGTGCTGGGGCAAAAAAAGCCTCCGACTGGGACCCTTTGGTTTTACATGGCCTTATATAGGGAAAATCTTTAAAAATCTTCTTCTCTGAAACCGCAAGGCCCAGGACTTTGATATTTTGTATGAAGCTTCATCTAGTGGACCCCTACCAAGATTGTTCAAATTATAGCCCTTGGGCCAAAAATGCCCCCGCTCAGGGGCCCTTTGGTTTTACATAGACTTATATAGGGAAAATCTTTAAAAATCTTCTTCTCTGAAACCACAAGGCCTAGGTCTTTTATATTTGGTATGAAGCTTCTTCTAAAGGACCCCTACCAAGATGATTCAAATTATAGTGCTGGGGCCAAAAGTGGCCCCGTCCCGGGGCCCTTTGGTTTTACATAGACTTATATAGGGATAATCTTTAAAAATCTTCTCTGAAACCACAAGGCCCAGGACTTTGAAATTTGGTATGAAGTTGCATCTAATGGACCTCTACCAAGATTGTTAAAATTATAGCCCTGGGGCCAAAAATGCCCCCACTCTGGGGACCTATGGTTTTACATAGACTTACATGGGGAAAATCTTCAAAAATCTTCTTCTCTGAAACCACAAGGCCTGGGTCTTTGATATTTGGTATGAAGCTGCATCTAGTGGACCTCTATCAAAATTATTCAAATTATAGCCCTGGTACCAAAAATGTCCCCGCTCCGGGGCCCTTTGGTTTTGCATAGACTTATATAGGGAAATCTTTAAAAATCTTCTCTGAAACTGCAAGGCCAAGGCCTTTGATATTTAGTATGGAGCTTTATCTAGTGGACCTCTACCAAGATTGTTCAAATTATAGCCCTGGGGCCACAAATGCCCCCACCCCGGGCCGGGGCCCTTTGTTTTTACATAGATTTATATAGCCCTGGGGCCATTTGGTTTTGCATAGGCTTATGTAGGGAATATCTTTAAAAAAAATCTTCTTCTCTGAAACTGCAAGGCCCAGGTCTTTGAAATTTGATGTGTAGCTTTATCTAGTGGACCTTTGCCAAGATTGTTCTAATTATAGCCTTTGTTGATGTTTGGTATGAAGCTTCACCTTTAAGACCTCCCTCAACATTATGCACATTAAAACCCTGGGGCCAATAATGGCCCTCTCTGGGGCCCACTTGTTACACTATGGATCAGGTGAGCGATCCAGGGCCATCATGGCCCTCTTGTTTGTGTTTTTAGCTCACCTGACCGAAGGTCATGGTGAGCTTTTGTGACAGTAAGATGTCCGGCGTCGTCGTGCGTCGTCCGTCGTCCGTCGTCCGTCGTGCGTAAACTTTTTCTTGTGAACACACTAGAGGCCACAGTTTTGGTCCAATTATCATCAAACTTGCTCAGAATGATAATCATGACAATATCTCGGTCAAGTTCGAATTTGGGTCATGTCGGGTAAAAAAGTAGGTCAGTAGGTCAAATCATAGAAAAACCTTGTGAACACTCGAGAGGCCACAATTTTGGTCCAATCATCATCAAACTTGCTCAGAATGATCATTGTGACAATATTTTAGTGAAGTTTGAATATGGATCATGTCGGCTTAAAAAGTAGGTCAGCGGGTCAAATCATAGAAAAACCTTGTGAACACCCTAGAGGCCACAATTTTGGTCCAATCATAATCAAACTTGCTCAGAATGATCATCATGACAATATCTTGGTCAAGTTCGAATATGGGTCATGTCCGGTCAAAAAGTAGGTCAGTAGGTCAAATCATAGAAAAACCTTGTGAACACTCTGAAGGCCACTGTTTTGGTCCAATTATCATGAAACTTGCTCAGAATGACCATTGTGACAATATTTCAGTCCAGTTCGAATATGGGTCATATCGGGTTAAAAAGTAGGTCAGCGGGTCAAATCATATAAAAACCTTGTGAACACCCTAGGGGCCACAATTTTGGTCCAATCATAATCAAACTTGCTCAGAATGATCATCATGACAATATCTCGGTCAAGTTTGAATATGGGTCATGTCCGGTTGAAAAGTAGGTCAGTAGGTCAAATCATAGAAAAACCTTGTGAATACTCAGGAGGCCACAAGTTTGGTTAAATCATTAATCTTGCTCAGAATGGTCATTGTGACAATATCTTGGCTAAGTTTGAATAAAGGTCTTTTCGGGTCAAAAAGTAGGTCAGTAGGTCAAATTAAAGAAAAAACTTGTGAACACTCTAGTTTTACATAGACTTATATAGGGAAAATCTTTAAAAATCCTTTTCTCTGAAACCACAAGGCCTAGGTCTTTTATATTTGGTATGAAGCTTCATCTAAAAGACCCCTAACAAGATTATTCAAATGATAGTGCTGAGGCCAAAAATGTCCCCGCCCCCGGGCCCTTTGGTTTTACATAGGCTTATATAGGGAAAATCTTTAAAAATCTTCTGCTCTGAAGCTGCAAGGCCCAGGACTTTGATATTTGGTATTAAGCTTTATCTAGTGGACCCCTACCAAGATTGTTCAAATTATAGTGCTGGGGCAAAAAATGCCCCCGTTCCGGGGCCCTTTGGTTTTACATGGCCTTATATAGGGAAAATCTTTAAAAATCTTCTTCTCTGAAACCGCAAGGTCCAGGACTTTGATATTTAGAATGAAGCTTCATCCATTGGACCTCTACCAAGATTGTTCAAATTATCGCCCTTGGGCCAAAAATGCCCCCGCTCAGGGGCCCTTTGTTTTTACATAGACTTATATAGGGAAAATCTTTAAAAATCCTTTTCTCTGAAACCACAAGGCCTAGGTCTTTTATATTTGGTATGAAGCTTCATCTAAAAGACCCCTAACAAGATTATTCAAATGATAGTGCTGAGGCCAAAAATGTCCCCACCCCCGGGCCCTTTGGTTTTACATAGGCTTATATAGGGAAAATCTTTAAAAATCTTCTGCTCTGAAACTGCAAGGCCCAGGACTTTGATATTTGGTATTAAGCTTTATCTAGTGGACCCCTACCAAGATTGTTCAAATTATAGTGCTGGGGCAAAAAAAGCCTCCACCTGGGGCCCTTTGGTTTTACATAGGCTTATATAGGGAAAATCTTTAAAAATCTTCTTCTCTGAAACCGCAAGGCCCAGGACTTTGATATTTTGTATGAAGCTTCATCTAGTGGACCCCTACCAAGATTGTTCAAATTATAGCCCTTGGGCCAAAAATCCCCCTGCTCAGGGGCCCTTTGGTTTTACATAGACTTATATAGGGAAAATCTTTAAAAATCTTCTTCTCTGAAACCGCAAGGTCCAGGACTTTGATATTTAGAATGAAGCTTCATCCAATGGACCTCTACCAAGATTGTTCAAACTATCGCCCTTGGGCCAAAAATGCCCCCGCTCAGGGGCCCTTTGTTTTTACATAGACTTATATAGGGAAAATCTTTAAAAATCCTTTTCTCTGAAACCACAAGGCCTAGGTCTTTTATATTTGGTATGAAGCTTCATCTAAAAGACCCCTAACAAGATTATTCAAATGATAGTGCTGAGGCCAAAAATGTCCCCGCCGCCGGGCCCTTTGGTTTTACATAGGCTTATATAGGGAAAATCTTTAAAAATCTTCTGCTCTGAAACTGCAAGGCCCAGGACTTTGATATTTGGAATTAAGCTTTATCTAGTGGACCCCTACCAAGATTGTTCAAATTATAGTGCTGGGGCAAAAAAAGCCTCCGACTGGGACCCTTTGGTTTTACATGGCCTTATATAGGGAAAATCTTTAAAAATCTTCTTCTCTGAAACCGCAAGGCCCAGGACTTTGATATTTTGTATGAAGCTTCATCTAGTGGACCCCTACCAAGATTGTTCAAATTATAGCCCTTGGGCCAAAAATGCCCCCGCTCAGGGGCCCTTTGGTTTTACATAGACTTATATAGGGAAAATCTTTAAAAATCTTCTTCTCTGAAACCACAAGGCCTAGGTCTTTTATATTTGGTATGAAGCTTCTTCTAAAGGACCCCTACCAAGATGATTCAAATTATAGTGCTGGGGCCAAAAGTGGCCCCGTCCCGGGGCCCTTTGGTTTTACATAGACTTATATAGGGATAATCTTTAAAAATCTTCTCTGAAACCACAAGGCCCAGGACTTTGAAATTTGGTATGAAGTTGCATCTAATGGACCTCTACCAAGATTGTTAAAATTATAGCCCTGGGGCCAAAAATGCCCCCACTCTGGGGCCCTATGGTTTTACATAGACTTACATGGGGAAAATCTTCAAAAATCTTCTTCTCTGAAACCACAAGGCCTGGGTCTTTGATATTTGGTATGAAGCTGCATCTAGTGGACCTCTATCAAAATTATTCAAATTATAGCCCTGGTACCAAAAATGTCCCCGCTCCGGGGCCCTTTGGTTTTGCATAGACTTATATAGGGAAATCTTTAAAAATCTTCTCTGAAACTGCAAGGCCAAGGCCTTTGATATTTAGTATGGAGCTTTATCTAGTGGACCTCTACCAAGATTGTTCAAATTATAGCCCTGGGGCCACAAATGCCCCCACCCCGGGCCGGGGCCCTTTGTTTTTACATAGATTTATATAGCCCTGGGGCCATTTGGTTTTGCATAGGCTTATGTAGGGAATATCTTTAAAAAAAATCTTCTTCTCTGAAACTGCAAGGCCCAGGTCTTTGAAATTTGATGTGTAGCTTTATCTAGTGGACCTTTGCCAAGATTGTTCTAATTATAGCCTTTGTTGATGTTTGGTATGAAGCTTCACCTTTAAGACCTCCCTCAACATTATGCACATTAAAACCCTGGGGCCAATAATGGCCCTCTCTGGGGCCCACTTGTTACACTATGGATCAGGTGAGCGATCCAGGGCCATCATGGCCCTCTTGTTTATAAATATCGTGTAAAGCAGCTAACGACTTTTGAGCGTACAGTATCAGCAGCTTCCGATTTCAGATACTGTACGATGGTCAACTGTGATACTTAGCTGGTGCGAGATCTGATCTCAGTTATTGAAAAATAGAAGCGATGGCAATGTAGGGTTCAGAGTCTAACTGTTAGTTTTCTTTGGCTCCAGCATTTCAGTAGTTTATTGCTGTCGAGTCCTCACTGTTGTTTCATCTCTGTGGTAGTTTGATTTTTTGTGCTCACGGAGATGCTACGCTGATGAGTTAGGATGCCTTCATGCGGACTGAACAAATTGTCTCAATCGCGAAGGAAGTAAGGGCGAGGATTGTGGCGACATAAAATCGATTTAAGCCCCCCAGTGGAATTCGTTTCACTGACCATTCCAAGGCGGTTCTTCTGTCATGGTTTATTTTTGTTATGGTTTGTCTTTGTGTGTTTGTATCGCTTACATTATTTTGTTTTGGATAGCCAATTGGCCATTTTGTGGAAAAGTAGCTGTCCGTCTGGCTTTCGGCTTTCGGCTGTTGATGTTTCCATTAGGGTCTGTTGTTTCATGTTTGCATTTCTTTCCCTTTGGTGTCTCTGATGGGAGCTGTGAGTTAATTGTATCCATTCCTGTGATGGACATTTTCTAGTGAAAAGCTGGTCAGGTCTAGTGGGGTCAGTGGCTGGCTGGTCCAAATGGTCTAGTTGAAATCTACATCCACAGATATAAAAATCGGTGGTTTTAACTCATTAACCATAAAATGTATTTCTGTTTTCGGTTTGTTGCAGTAGTTTTATTATCTGTGAAAATAATTAATAATAGAAATAATCTAATGACTGCAGAACTGATATATAGAAGATCCTACATGAGTGTTCATGTATTATTATCCCCCGCCGAAGGCGGAGGGATATAGTTTTTGGGGTGTCCGTCCGTCCTTCCGTCCGTCCGTCACACTTTGTCCGGAACCGTTTCTCAGCAACTATTGCATGGAATTAAATGAAACTTGAAATAAATATGTATTATTATGCTGTGGTGATGCACGCGCAATTTTTTTTCGGATTGACTTTTTACATCCAGAGTTATGGCCCCTTGAATGATTGAAATTCTGGATTTTTCGTCGTCTCACTTTGTCCGGAACCGTTTCTCAGCAACTATTGCATGGAATTAAATGAAAATTGAAATAAATATGTATTATTATGCTGCAGTGATGCACGCACAATTTTTTTTCGGATTGACTTTTTACATCCAGAGTTATGGCCCCTTAAATGATTGAAATTCTGGATTTTTTCGTCATCTCACTTTGTCCGGAACTGTTTCTCAGCAACTATTGCATGGAATTAAATGAAACGTGAAATAAATATGTATTATTATGCTGCGGTGATGCACGCGCAATTTTTTTCTGGATTGACTTTTTACATCCAGAGTTATGGCCCCTTAAATGATTAAAATTCTGGATTTTTCGTCGTCTCACTTTGTCCGGAACCTTTTCTCAGCAACTATTGCATGGAATTTAATGAAACTTGAAATAAATATGTTTTATTATGCTGTGGTGATGCACGCGCATTTTTTTTTCCGGATTTACTTTTTACATCCAGAGTTATGGCCCCTTAAATGATTGAAATTCTGGATTTTTCGTCGTCTCACTTTTTTGTCGGGAACTGTTTCTCAGCAACTATTGCATGGAATTAAATGAAACTTGAAATAAATATGTATTATTATGCTGTGGTGATGCACGCACAAATTTTTTTCGGATTGACTTTTTACACCCAGAGTTATGGCCCCTTAAATGATTAAAATTCTGGATTTTTCGTCGTCTCACTTTGTCTGGAACCGCTTCTCAGCAACTATTGCATGGAATGAAATGAAACTTGAAATAAATAATTATGTATTATTATGCTGCTGTGATGCACGCACAATTTTTTTTTCTCAATTTTGGCCAGATATATTTTCTTGCCATTCTACACGAAAAACCCATTCGGCGGGGGATATCAATTCAACGAATTTGCTTGTTGAATTTATTAAATGAGTTGAGGACAAGGGATAAAATGTGAAGCTTTGCCGAGCATTTTATCCCTTGTCCTCAATGAGTTTAATAAATTCAATAATACATGAGATTCTATTTATCATATGACATTTAAAACGCATTTAATTCACGATTTCTGTACAAAAATGACAATATTTCGCCATTAGTAAATGTGACGTCGTTAAGGATGTTGTACATGTGACGTTATGGAGCGTATCTAACTAATTTGCATATTTAATCCACTAGTGGATTATCAGATTTATTACAATGTGTTATTACACTCTCAGACGCGACGTCATATGATAAATATCACTTTAATATGATTTTCATCATTTCTTCGGTCCAGTTGAACTTTGATCAGGTTTTACAGGACCACCTTGTTCAGATATTAACCCATTCAGTACCAGAAACCCCTAAAGGGGTACCTTGGCAAACAGTGCAGGCCCAGATCAGACGCCGCAAAACGCGGTGTCTGATCAGGGCCTACACTGTTTGCAAAAAGTTCAGCCAATTTCCTGATCAATTTTGAAGAAAACACAACCTGTCACCCATAAATTTTGAAATGGACTCCTGCTATATATAAGGTGGAAGATTCCATTTGGTACAAAAAGGGTTAAAGAAGTTAATGTTGAACCCTGTAATGATCACGAATCAACACAATTACTGCAGCCTCCCATCAAAGACACCAAAGGGAAAAAAAAACGCCAACAAAAAACAACTTCATCATAGCTAAAACGTCCGCCCCCTGCACATCGGGGTTGAAGAAATAGATGGGCTGCATGATGCTACCATGCAGAGCTGAAACTGACTGTGCACGAGTACCTGTAAACCACATACAGGATCTAAGCCTGCCCAGACCATGTCGGACCATCCATGCTTATAAACCCTATTGGTTTCATTGGGTGACAGGGCTTGAGATGTCATTTCATCTCAGTGTCGGGTAGAAGTCCCACAAAATTGGAAGCAACATCTCCAAAATGACCTATACAGTGTTGACGAGGACGTTAAACCTCAAAACAAACAAACATAGTTAAAATGTCACAAGCAGAAAGCCCAAAGGACAGTTTCTTTCTCGCAAAAATCGCCAAACGGCTATCCAAATTTAAAAGCTATTAGCAGAACATACATGTGAAGACAAATTATAACAATAATAAACCACAACAGCAGAAATGCATTTGGAACGGTCAGTACAAATTTTTTAGCTCACCTGAGCCTTTAGGCTCATAGGTGAGCTTATAGTATAGCCATGGTCCGTCGTCCGTCCGTCCGTCCATCCACCATTTTCAAAGATCTTCTTCTCCTATACTGCAGGGCCAATCAAAGTCAAATTTCATATGGAGCCTCAGTGGGATGGGGGAACGAAAGTTTGTTCGCGGGGTCTGGATCACATGACCAAGATGGCCGCCATGCCCATATATGGTAAAAAGCCTTCAAAAATCTTCTTCTCCAGAACCATAAGGCCAGTGGCCTTGAAACTTGGCATGTAGCATATGTTACTCGGGCCCATCATGGTTTGTACAAATGGTGACCCCGGGTTGACCTTGACCTATTTTACAGCAATGTCAAATTTGCCGAAGTAGGCTTTTGCATGGGGCAAAGTGAAAATAATGGATTTATAGGAAAACCATTGAAGACAGTGTCACCAAAATTTGTAGATCAGGTAAAGTAACTGAATACATGAAGCTCTATGGGTCAGAAAGGTCAAGGTCATTCATTGGCCTTAGACCAAGGTCATTCAGGATCCATATTTCAAAATTTTTTTCTCCAAAACTGCTGAGCCAATTTAAGTGAAATTTAATATGGAGCCTTTGTGAGTTGACAAATGAAAAAATGCCAATACGGTCTAGATCACATGACCAAGATGGCCGTCACGCCTATATATATGGTAAAAAGCCTTAAAAATTCTTCTTCTCCAGAACCGTAAGGCCAATGGCCTTGAAACTTGGCATGTAGCATATGGTACTCAGGCCCATCATAGTTTGTACAAATGGTGACCCCGAGTTGACCTTGACCTATTTTACAGCAATGTCAAATTTGCCGACTTAGGCTTTTGCATGGGAAAAAGTGAAAATAATGGATTTTTAGGAAACCATTGAAGACAGTGTCACCAAAATTAGTAGATAAGGTAAAGTAGCTGAATACATGAAGATCTATGTGTAAGAAAGGTCAAGGTCATTAATTGACCTTAGACCAAGGTCACGCAGGTTCCATATTTCAAACATTTTTTTCTCAGAAACTACTGAGCCAGTTGAAGTGAAATTCAATATGGAGCCTTTGGGAGTTGAACAAATGAAAAGCTGCCAACATGGTCTAGATCACATGACCAAGATGGCCACCACGCCCATATATGGTAAAGAAACTTCGAAATTCTTCTTCTCAAGAACCGTAAGGCCAATTGCCTTGAAACTTGGCATGTAACATATGGTACTCGGGCCTATCATAATTTGTTCAAATGGTGACCCTGGGTTGATCTTGACCTATTTTACAGTAATGTCAAATTTGCTGACTTAGGCTTTTGCATAGGAAAAAGTGAAAATAATGGATATTTAGGGAAACCATTGAAGACAGTGTCACCAAAATTTGTAGATTAGGTAAAGCAACTGAATACATGAAGATCTATGGGTAAGAAAGGTCAAGGTCATTCATTGACCTTAGACCAAGGTCACTCCGATTTCATATTTAAAAAAAAAAACATTTTTTCTCAGAAACTACTGAGCCAATTTAAGTGAAGAGCTTTTGTGAGTTGAACAAATGAAAAGTTGCCAGTACGGTCTAGATCACATGACCAAGATGGCCGCCACGCCCATATATGGTAAAAAGCCTTCAAAAATTTTCTTCTCCAGAACCGTAAGGCCAATGGCTTTGAAACTTGGCATATATCATATGGTACTCGGGCTCGTCATAGTTTTTAGCTCACCAGAGCCGAAGGCTCCGGGGGAGCTTTTAGGATAGGCAGTTGTCCGTCGTCGTCTGCGTCGTCGTCGTCTGCGTCTGCGTCTGCGTCGTCAACACTTTCAAACGACATCTCCTCTGAAGCCACTGGGCCGATTGAGTCCAAATTTCATCTGTAGCATCCTTGGGTTGGGGGATTGAAAGTTTGTGTTTTTTATGAAATTCGGCTCATTGGTTTGGTTGCTATGGCAACTTAGAGTTTCCATAGACTTATAATGGGGAAAATTGAAAAATGGCATTTACTGCCAAGCCACTGCAGATATTTTGACAAAACTTTCATAGAAATATTCCTTAGGCAATCTACTATCTGCCATATGATTTTAGGCCTACTGCTCATTTGTATTGGTTGCCATGGAAACCAAAATGAAAAAATAGAAAAAAAAAAATACTTAAAAAATCATCTCCTCAGAAACCGTATGCTCTATGAGGCTGAAAGTTTATGGAAATATTCACCATATTTGCCTTTACAGGTTTTGTGTTTTTTATGAAATTCGGCTCATTAGTTTGGTTGCTATGGCAACTTAGATTTTCCATAGACTTATAATGGGGAAAATTGAAAAATGGCATTAACTACAAAGCCTTTGCAGATATTTTGACAAAACTTTCATAGAAATGTTCCTTTAGTAAACTTCTCTCAGCCATATGCTTTTATGTCAACCTGGGGGTCCAGTAGGTTGTGCCGGGGCCATACCCCGCCCCCAGTACTTCATAAAATGACTTATATCTCAGAAACCTTACAGATCCCCACCCCTAAACCATATATATTCTTGTTCCTATTGATAAGACGCATTCAGTGACACCAACCTGGAGGTCCTCCGGGATGTGCCGAGGCCATGCCCCACCCCCTCCACTTCATAAAAGGCCCAATATCTCGGAAACCATTCAGATCCCCACCCGTGAACCCTATATACTCTTGTTCCTATTGATAAGACGCATTCAGTGACATCAAACTGGGGGTCCCCCGGGATGCGCCGGGGCCATGTCCCGCCCCTCCATTTCATAAAAGGCCCAATATCTCGGAAACCTTACAGATCCCCACCCCTAAACCATATATATTCTTGCTCCTTATGATAAGACGCATTCATTGACCCCAAATTGGGGGTCTTCCGGGGTGCGCCGGAGCCATGCCCCACCCCTTCACTTCACCCAAGGCCATATATCTCAGAAACTGTTCAGATCCCCACCCCTAAACCATATATGTTCTTGTTCATTATGATGAGACACATTCAGTGACACCAACCTGGGGGTCCCCAGGGATGTGCTGGGGCCATGACCCACCCCCTCCATTTCATAATATCACAATATCTCGGAAACCTTACAGATCCCCACCCCTAAACCATATATATTCTTGTACCTTATGATAAGACACTTTCATTGACACCAACCTGGGGGTCTCCCTGGGCCTTGCCCCACCCCTGCACTTCACAAAAGGCCTTATATCTCAGAAACTGTTCAGAGCCCCACCCCTAAACCATATATATTCATCTTCCTTATGATAAGGCACATTCATTGACACCAGCTTGTGAGTCCCCGGGGCATGCCCGGGCCTTGCTCCACCGCTTGACTTCATTAAAAGCCACATATCTCAGAAATAGTTCAGATCCCCACCCCTAAACCATATATATTCTTGTTCCTTATGATAAGACTCATTCAGTCACACCAACTTGGGGGTCTCTTTGTGCCCCGCCCTTCCACTTCATAAAAGGCCATATATTTCAGAAACCATTCAAATCCCCACCCCATATTCATATATGTTCTTGTTCCTTATTATTAGCACACCTACTGTAGGGGTGTCCGCAGGGGCCAGTCCTCTCCTTTCCACTTCATGAAAGGGTATCTTGGAAACCGTTCAGATTCCCACCCCTAAACCATATATATACTTGGTCCTTATGATGAGACACATTTAGGGACAACAATCTTGGGCTTTCCTGGGAATGACAGGGCATGCTCCAACCCCTCCACTTATATCTCCAGCCATGCAGATCCCCACTGCTAAACCATATATATTCTTGTTCTTTGTGATAAGACACATTTAGTGATACCAACCAGGGCTCCATTGGGTCCATGCCCCACCCCCTCTACTTCATAAAAGGCCTAATGTTTCATATACTGAGTCCACATTGATGCTCATTTGGATATGGGGGTTCATTTGGCAGATTAAAATGATATCATGTTAAAATACGGTACATGGCTGCAATTTGGCAGTACCCACCTGAGCTCTGGTGAGCATAGTGGCCCATGGGCCTCTTGTTACAAATGCTGACCCTGGGTTGACCTTGACCTATTTCATGGCAGTGTCAAATTTGTCAACTTAGGCTTTTGCATGGGAAAAAGTGAAAATAATGGATTTTTAGGAAACTATTGAAGACAATGTCACCAAATTGGTAGATCAGGTAAAGTAAATGAATACATGAAGATTCATGGGTAAGAAAAGTCATCATTCAGTGACCTGGGACCAAGATTAACCAGGTTCCATATTTCAAACAGTTTTTTCTCTGAAACCGCTGGCCCAATTCAAGTGAAATTTGATATGGATCCTTTATATGATGAACAAATGAAAATTTGCTCATATGGTCCAGGTCACATGACCAAGATGGTGGCAATGCCCATATATGATAAAAACACTTCGAAATTCTTCTTCTCCAGAACCGTAAGGCAAATGACCTTGAAACTTGGCAGGAAGCATCTGGTACACGGGCCTATCATAATTTGTTCAAATGGTGACCCTGAGTTGACCTTTACCTATTTTACGGCAATGTCAAATTTGCGGACTTAGGCTTTTGCTTGGGAAAAGGTGAAAATAATTGATTTTTAGCTCACCTGAGCCTTTAGGCTCATAGGTGAGCTTATAGTATAGCCATGGTCTGTCGTCCTTCCATCCGTTGTCCTTCCGTCCACCATTTTCAAAGATCTTCTCCTCCAAAACAGGGAGGCCAATCAAAGCCAAATTTCATGTGGAGCTTCAGTAGGATGGGGGAACGAAAGTTTGTTCGCGGGGTCTGGGTCACATGACCAAGATGGCAGCCATGCCCATATATGGTAAAAAGCCTTCAAAAATCTTCTTCTCCAGAACCATGAAGCCAATGACCTTGAAAGTTGGCTTGTAGCATTTGGTACTTGAGTCCATCATAGTTTGTAAAAATGGTGACCCTGGGATGGCCTTGACCTATTTTATGGCTATGTCAAATTTGCAGACTTGGGCTTTTGCATGGGAAAAAGTGAAAATAATGAATATTTAGGAAACCATTGAAGACTACGACACAAAAATAGGTAGCTCAGGTAAACAAAATCAATACATGAAGATTTATGGATAAGAAAGGTCAAGGTCATTAAATGACCTTGGACCGTCGTCTGTCCGTCCACCATTTTCAAAGATCTTCTTCTCCAAAACTGAAAGGTCAATCAAAGCCAAATTTCATTTGGAGCCTCAGTAGGATGAAGGAACGAAAGTTTGTTCGCAGGGTCTGGGTCACATGACTAACATGGCTGCCACACCCATATATGGTAAAAAGCCTTCCAAAATCTTCTTCTCCAGACCCATGAAGCCATTGACCTAGAAACACAAATTGACGAGGCGATTATTGGATTAATCATGTGTAATTAACGGATTGACATCTGAACTAAGTAAGTTTTAAGTTTACAGAATTTGATAATATCCTAAATATTTGACTGAATCAGCGAAAATTTCCTAAATGTTGGACCAGTATCAGACCGATTTTTTGGGGCTTTGGGCCGTTTCCAATCGGTCCCAATTTCTGAATTTCGGTCTGGGACAAAATCGGTTTTCCCGAGCCCTGAGCCTCGGTCAATCAACTGGTAAATTATTTTTTACATTAAAATGTACACCAGGACCAGGTGTCAGGTGAGCGTTTACAGGACCACTGGTCCTCTGGTTTACTGGGTTAAATTGATTTTACGTGGCCACAAACCTCGCCCTTGGTTCTGCCGTGGTTTAGACAATTTTTTTTATTTGATTTGAGGTTTAACGTCCCAGTCAACACTGAATAGGTCATTTTGGAGACGTTGCTTCCAATTATGTGGCACTTTTCCCTCGCACTGAGATGAAATGACATCTCAAGCCCTGTCACCAAATGAAACCAATAAGGTTTATAAGCATGGACGGGCCGACTCGCACCGCTTTGCCTGGGCAGGCGTAGATCCTCTAAGCTGTTTACCAGTACCTGTGTGCGGTCTGTTTCAGCTCTGCGTGGAAGCATCATGCAGCCCATCTATTTCTTCAAGCCCCGATGGGCGGGGGCCGAATTTCTAACTAATCACTGCAATATCTTAGACAACATAAAAATGAAACAAATAGAGAGATGAAGTAAAGATGAGGACTCAACAGAATGCTGGAGCCAAAGAAAACCACCAGTCAAGACACCAGTCGGCCCTACCAGGGACAGAGCATTAGGCACCAACGGACATTTCTTAAAAAGTTTAAGTAAGTCTGGAAAGCATTGTTGCCGGCCTTATACAGTATATATACAGTGAAATTCCGCCATTAAGACCACCTAAAATTACGACTAATTCTGCTTTAAAAGATTTATTTATACGGGTTCAGTTATTCTTTCTTCGTGTTTTCTGCACACATTGGCCTCTGGACCGGAACCACCCTTGGGACTGTTCAAAAGTGGTCTTAAAGACCACTTTTGAACTGTCCCAAAGGTGGTCTTAATATAGGAATTTTACTGTATTTGACTGATGGTCAGGAGGTCAAGTCAGGACCCTGTTGTGTCAGGCAACATTTTTTCATTGTGATTGATCATGTAATATCTCTCACTGATTCAAGAAGGGCAGTTGTCATGCATTGGTGGCTGTTGAGATGAATTCTAAATTCTTAGGGTATAACTGTTTCATGCTAATTCTTTCCTTGCACAGAGGTCTTAATTAAAAAATGCCAAGGTAGACCTAATTTACTGAAAAAGAAAATAGCAGAAGAATGCCTTTCATGCCTGAAAGGGCTGGAGATAATTTGGATGTTTATCAATTATTCCCATTGAAAATTGGTTCTTGTGTCATTCTGTATCACAAACTTGAACTTCAGAACAAAGCTCATTCTTGGAGCTCTTCCAGTGACAAGACTATTATATGATACAAGATTGGAACTGAAAATATTTTGTACATACTAATAATTTAGTTAAACCAATGTTTGGTTCGAGAAATGGCCCATCCAGGCTATCGTTGACGGGGGTGTTAAACCTCAAAACGAACATAAACAAACAAGAATGAACAACCATGTTTAACTACCCTTACGGAAAAGCTGTCTTCTTGCGAATATCTGGCAAATATGCAGCGAATATTTCGCGAATTGCACTGTTCGCAGTTATTGTTCGCGATATATTCACCTCATGTCGCGAATATTCAGTGAATAAAGTAGGTCTGACAAAAAAGTAATCGCTGAATGTTTGCAGCTTTGTCATTAATAGCCGCATATTCGCAGCAAAAACTTTAGCACAGCATCTTGTTCGCCCAATATTTGCTGTATGAACTTAGTTCTGTATACTGTTCGCTGTATATTTGCTGCAGTGACTTTAACTTTTTATGTGTTTGCGGAGTGTTCACAGAAAGCTGTCAGTTTATACTTAAGATTTAAAAGAACTTAAACTTTGTTAATGTTCGCTGTATATTCACAGCAAATACTTATACTTTTTTGCATGTTTGCATACTGCTTACTCGGAAGGTATCCCAAATAAGTTATTAGATATACAGTGCAACCTGTGTTTAGCAAGCACGTCAGCTATCATCAAATTGTGCTTGCTTAAGACAGGTGCTTGCTTAACACAGGTGAAAAATAATGCCTTTGCCTTTTTCGGGAAGTAAATGCATGCTTGCTTAAAACAAGTTGCTTGTTTAATAGAGGTGGCCACTTTGACAGGTTTGTAATATAGAAGATATTTAATTCCACATGTCCGGCATCTTATATAATACCATGTAAGATACCTTTTTAGTTAAATAAATGCTTATCAAAATAAATATCTGAAATGCAAAATAAGTTATCTAATTGGTTAATTTAGGTTGCGAAGTCGGCAACTAAACTACAATGTTGATACAACATTGAAACTGCGATGTCAGTTCAACGTCAAAATGCAACTTTGTATAGATGTTGTATTTTGGTTGACCAAAATATGTCAATACAATGTTGATACTGGGACGTCAGCCCAATGTCTGCAAGAGACGTTGTATCCACGTTGTGTCACTGTTATGTGATTGGAGCATGCATGGTAGCTCAGTAGTTATATAGTGCACTTGCCTCTGCAGGATGAACGAGGCCCCCGGTTTGATTCCCCGGCATCCTGGCAGCGGTAAAAAAATTTGTGGTGTCTGAACATACTATACTGTCATCATTTGCAAGGATAAATGTCAGAAAGTGAACCGTTCTTCAGATTGGAACATTAACTGGAGGCCCCCTGTGCAGGGAGAATCATCTGTGGTGTAGTGGTTATTCTACTCGCCTTGTAAACCAGGGGTCACAGGATCGATCCCGGGAATCTCCAGACTTTCGGATGAGCCTTTAAACCAAGGTCCAATCTCCGTATGACCTTAGCTGATGGTGGGACATAAAACTCAAACACTCACTCACTCATCCCCTGTGCAGGTTAAAGAGCCCTGGAGCTTCCATATAATTACAAGATTACTGTATAGGCTTTCATCCTGCAGACCTGGTATGTTACATGGTTGATTGCCGTAAAGATAGATAGATAGATAGATAGATAGATAGACTGTTTACATTATCACCTCGGCAACATTACTGCTTTTTGATGTAGCCGAAAATGCATAAACCAAGATCAAACGAAAGAAGTGACATACTCAGTCATGTAATTTTATGTCTTATCTACACAAATTACATGAATTATATAGTACTTTCATATAAAAATTACAGGAACGATTTGCTTGAATGCAGCAACCATAACAGAAAAGGTATCCAGTTTTCGCGACTTTGAAACCCTGCAGCACATGCCGATAAAAAAAATATTGTTTCCTATACTAAATCATAGGGGCAATGATAATTATGAGCCTAAAGAGAACGATCCTATTCAACATTAATATCTGACATAGCCAAGACAGAAGGAAAACGAAAGTAGTCGAGTATCCCCACCCACATAAAACAGATAGGGTATTCTATAGATAGATTAATAAAAGAAGTATTTGATTTAGATAAAAGTTTATTCGATGAAGGTCACAAGTCATGGTATTCCTTTGTACAAAAGTCTTTACACAGATATTCAATTTCTGCATGTGATGCTGAGTCCTGTGATATTTCAGAAATTATCTCTGACAAATATTTGTCAGCCATAAATACTGAAATAAGTCGGCTTAGAAACCAAGTTGAAGATAATAAATTAAATACATATGCCAAAATTTACCCCGGGTTTGGTTTGCAAAAATATCTGTCATTTGGAGTATCTAGATCTAAAACTAGAGAACTAGCAAAAATTAGAATAAGTTCTCATGAATTATTAAACCCTAACCCTATCTTGTATCTTGTATCTTCTATTATACCAAGCGGTTTGACATACATTTTACATAATACTTAAAGAAATCATTAAGTTATGCTCCTTCAAACATGATATGAAAAAAAAAAAATAGAAAAAAATGTGTTTCTCTCAAAATTTGTCGAAATTAACGATACGTCTATTTCAATAACTGGGGTCCGCCATTTTGTATTGGTCACATGATTTCGTTGCCATGTATCCATTTATAATCTCAAACTATCCATTATTGCATTCTTGGTTTTTATTTCTGCCTTTATTTAAGTTACCTCTGTTATCATTTCTGCTTTGTATTTTTTTTGGTTTTTGTTTTTCATTCTCCTTTCGTTATCATTCTTATTTTCTCTCGTAGTAACAACTTTTATTGAGATTATACATTTCGAAATCAATGCGCGCCAAAGACTTGCAAAGCCGGTGTTTTCTTTACATAAAGAACGGACAAATTCAAGTAATTTGTAAATGCAGCAACATGAAATCGTTTCAGTAGTATGTCGTAAATGAATGGAATTATTGCAGGTAAATTTGCTTGAAATTAGCTTACTGATACATGTACGTTTCCGCTACTATTCAAAATATTGATCACGGGTGGTTTCGGACCGGGTCGTTTCGGCCCAATTTTCCGGATAGGCCGTTTCGGAGCATTATATTGCTTGAAAAGTGGCAGAACTTTTTTGCATGTTCTGCGGCGTCTGATCTGGGCCTGCACTGTTTGTCAAATACCCTTTTTGGGGTTTTCTTGTACAAAATGGTTTAATAGCGCAATTCACTCAGTCTTGGAGTGCACATGTGGACCCAAGTGCCAGTGGAGTGGTCCTGATTGAGGACGTTTGAAGTTGAAGGGGCTCAGAGTGGAGCTGCTGGTTTTGTGGCGGGCTGTTGCTGCTTTGAGGCTGGGAGTATGACTGGAAGGTTGGGAGTCTCTCGGGAATGGGATGGGAGGTGGGCTTAGGACTGTTGTACTGCGGTCTAGGGGGCATCACTGCAGATGGATGGCCTTGTTTCTGGGCGCTGTGGGGGTCATTATTCGTTAGCGTTTCAGACCCCTGCCGCGGGAGACTGATGTTAGCTTGCAAGGATGCCATCTTCCCTCGGACCGTGTCATTTCTGTTCCCACGGATTGTAGTGCCCTTCCTGATTCGGTGTATATGGTGCCAAGGAACTGCACGTTCCTTAGATGACAGACCACAGGTGAAAGTCAAAGCTGGACCCGACAAGCTGGAGGTTGTAGCTTCCTCTTGCTGCCTATGTGATATGCTCTCAGCAGTGGGTGGTTGCGACCTTTCAACCACATCTTGTGTGAAAACAGCCTGGAAGAATTCAAGGAGTTGCTACCAGTTCTCTCTTCCCGCCACCTCTAGTTCAAGACACGTGGCTGTGTGTACAGCTCTTGTGTGCGGACCATAATGCTTCATGCCAGTGAGACATGGCCATTGACAAAGCCAAACCTCCAACATCTTCAGCGGAATGACAGGGCAATGATTGGACAGATCTGCAATGTCAAGCCACAGGACACTGTCACCATCAGGTCCAGTGAGCTTCTTGAGCGTCTTGGCATTGAGGATCTAGACCTCATCTTAAAAAAAGAGAGAGAAGGCTCCGCTGGTATGGACATGTGGAATGCTCCAACAATGCAGTCAAGACTGCCTGTGAAATGTAATACAGGTAGGTGGAAAGTGGGAGCCTGGAAGGCCCATGATGACCTGGAAGCAGCTGACAGAAAGAGATTGCAGAGAATGGAAGGTATCTGCTATTGATCCTCATGACAGACAAGCCTGGAGATCTGGTGTAAGATCTGCCATGCATGCAGCAAGCCAGCTAACTCAAATGTGACCAACTTATGTGGATGTTGCCCCTGTACCTGCATGTTAATAAAAAAATCTGTTGATGATTCTCTATAGGATTTATGGAAATTATAGATTCTTGCAAACAGGAAAGATTCTGGTCAATCCCGCTGTTAGATCCGATTCTTTTCTGTATATATCAAGAAGCCGGCCTCGGTAGCTCAGTTCGATGCGCATCTGACGGGTGATCAGGCAAACGCAGGTTCGGTACCGGCAACATTCCTTCGTGGAGATGGATCATGAAATGTTTTCTACGGTCATTATTTGCCTTGGGCCCCCGCCCATTCGGGGCTTGAAGAAATAGATGGGCTGCATGATGCTTCCACGCAGAGCTGAAACCGGCCGCACACGAGTACTGGTAAACCGCTTGGAGGATTTAAGCCTGTCCAGGCAAAGCAGTGCGAGTCGAACTGTCCATGCTTATAAACCCTATTGGTTTCATTGGATGACAGGGCTTGAGATGTCATTTCATCTCAATGTCGGGTAAAAGTCCTGCAAAATTGGAAGCAACGTCTCCAAAATGACCTGCATAGTGTTGACGGGGACGTTAAACCTCAAATCAAACAAACATTCTCTCCCTTCCGTTGATATGTGATTGAAGAAATGCAAAATATTGTCATTTTCTGGCGAAAGAAATTTCAGCACTGTACTGATAAACCACTTACATGTACGTATAAGCCTGCCCAAGAAAAGTGTGGATAGGTAAACTGACCTGCTCAAATATGACCTAAATTGTGTTTACTGGGCTGTTAAATGCCAATTCAAACAAACAAACAAATATATCGAGAAAATTTGCTGAATATTCGCCGCAGCATTAAATCCATTGTCAGAGCCCATATTCACAGCATAGTCGCTGTTTATTCACAGGATATTCACAGTTATTGTTCGCAGCATATTTACAACAAAATTTTTACATTATATTCGCAGAGTGTTCGCAGGATATTCACTCTATATTCAATTTGCAGTTTTGAATCCATGTTCGTCGTATATTCGCAGAATGTTTGCAGGATATTCGCTGCATTTTAATCCACTGTCTTGAATCATGTTTGCCGCATATTCGCAGAATATTCGCAGGCTGTTCACATAAAGTATTCGCGGCAAACCTAATTTGCATGTGAAAAGTGAACATCTTGCGAATATGCTGTGAATACTGTTCATGCCTTAAAAGGACAGTTCGCGGAATATTCTCGCAGTAATTGCCAAATGTTCGCAAGATTAGTTCGCGGCAGTGCTTTTTTTTCCGTAAGGGTAGCCATTGGTGTTTAACCCTTGTCCTGCTGAGCCTGGATATGCCTTATTTTCCAAACAATGAAGATCCAGATCAGATGGCTTCTGAAGAAGCCATCTGATCAGGATCTTCATTGTTTGTCATTCAGCTCATGAATTTGTTGCAATAATTTGCATCAAGTAATCTGATCGGTTGATAATCGGTAGTGGGTGTGGCCTATATAAATACATTCAAACCTGCCATAGTGGCCACCTCTATTTAGCAAGCAACCTGTCTTAAGCAAGCATGCATTTGGTTCCCGAAAAAGGCAAATGCATTAAAATTCACCTGTATTAAGCAAGCACCTGTCTTAAGCAAGCACATTTTAATTATCCCTTAGGTGCTTAACACAGGTTGGACTGTATTCAGCATGTTAAGGTTTAAGTGATTGAAGTTTCACTGTAGCTCAATGTTCTTTTCTCTCTGCAGATCAATTATATGTATTTTCCTGTGAGTGGAATTACCATCCTGACCATTGTATGTACATGCATATATATGTTTTCTCTCTGCAGATCAATTATATGTATTTTCCTGTAAGTGGAATTACCATCCTGACCATTGTATGTACATGCATATATATGTTTTCTCTCTGCAGATCAATTATATGTATTTTCCTGTAAGTGGAATTACCATCCTGACCATTGTATGTACATGAGTATATGTGTTTTCTCTCTGCAGATCAATTATATGTATTTTCCTGTGAGTGGCATTACCATCCTGACCATTGTATGTACATAAGTATATGTGTTTTCTCTCTGCAGATCAATTATATGTATTTTCCTGTGAGTGGAATTACCGTCCTGACCATTGTATGTACATGAGTATATGTGTTTTCTCTCTCCAGATCAATTATATGTATTTTCCTGTGAGTGGAATTACCGTCCGGACCATTGTATGTACATGAGTATATGTGAGCCAGCCGAGAACACCGGCGCATATGTTCTGCATGGATGCCGGCGGGTTTGGCACGAGGACAAGCAACCAGCATTTAAAGCAGTATATACATCATTTAAAATGGTATGACTTGCGTTGATTTAGATGATTTTTTTATACCTTTGCCCATTTACGGGCCTCCATGACCTAGTGGATAAGAGCGCTAACTTTTAAACCCTTTTTACACAAAATGGAATCTTCCTCCTTATATGTACCAGGAGTCAAGTTCAAAATTTATAGGGGTGTCAGGTTGTGTTTTCTTCACAATTTATTTGGAAAATGGCTGAACTTTTTGCAAACAGTGTAGGCTCTGATCATGCGACGTCTGATCTGGACCTGCACTGTTTGCCAACTTCTGCACTGTTGTGGGGTCTCCGGTACAAAATGGGTTAATTTAGACAATTTTTGTATACCTTTACCCATTTATGGGCCTCCGTGGTCTAGTGGATAAGAGTGCAAGTTCTTTAAAGCATTTATTCTTGTAACAGTAGGACACACCGTGTGTTCATAATTGTTTTATTGCCCCCTGTGATATACTGTTTATAGCAGATCAAAGGCAGCCCTTAATAGTGTGATTAGTAGTTCTTGTTGAATCTCCTGACTGAGGCACTTAAGGGGAAAATCAATAATGTACACTCTGGTTAACAGTAAGTAAACTATTGATTTTCCCCAATGAGGCCCCTTACATGTTGAAGACAGAGGACTTCTCTTCAGTCAACAATGTGGGATGCATAATATTATGTAATGAAATGATAGTCCTCAATAATCAAGAATAAATGCCTCTAATTATTAGGTCTCTCACCACTGTGGTTTGAGCCTGGCTTGGGTCACATGTGAGACCCCAAGTTCTGCAATGGAAGGTCAGGTGTTTTCTCTGGTCAGGTGGTTTTCTCCAAGTTCTTCAATGGATGTTCCGGTGTATTTTTTCTGGGGGTACTCCGGTTTTCACCCCCCCCCCCTATGATTAACGATAGGCTTAATATGAGTGTAATTATCTTGAAAGGGCCATTAAACCAAAAACACACACAAAAAACCTTCGCCCAGTTGTTCATAACTAAAGGAGAGGACCGCCCCCGCCCATCGGAGCTTGAAGATTGATTGGGCTGCATGATGCTGCCAGGCAGAGCTTAAACGGACTGCACATGGGTACTGGTAAACCGCTTAGAGGTTCTAAGCCTGCCCAGGAAATGTGGTGCGAGTCGGATCGCCGATGCATATAAACCCTGTTGGTTTCATTTGGGGGCAGAGCTTGATATGTCATTTCATCTCAGTGTCGGGTTAAAGTCCCACAAAATTGGTGTTGTGGGGACATTAAACCTCTGGTGTGGTGTTAGTAACTGATCATTTAAAACGGCATATATGCCAAATATTACAGGCATGATAAAAAAATACCATGATTTTTATGAGACATAAACATAATATTTTCCATTTACAGTAAAATTTAGGTATTAAGACCCTAAAGTGTAAGTCGAAATCTGCTTTTTAAAGTTTATTGAGAAGGTATTTATTCTTATTATTCTTACCAAGTCTGTGAAATGAGTGCCCCACTAAACCCCGCTTTATATAGAGAAAATTGGGGTTTATGGGGGTATACATTATTTTTCTTATTTCTGCTCCAAGACATAGGTTGTGGGTATTCGTTAGAGCCGCCTAAATGAGGATGTTCTAACGAGCACCCACAACCTGTGTTTGCAGTATAAATAAGAAATATATTATGGATTTTCATCAGAAAAGTAGCCATTTTGGAGATGTGAAAAATACACTGTGTCACATGGGTGGGTCATGTATTACTTGGTGTTTTATACACCCAGTGTCTCGTTATAAGAGACCACCTTTGGGACTGTTCAAAAGTGGTCTTTAAGACCACTTTGAACAGATCCAAAGGTGGTCTTAATATAGGAATTTTACTGTATTTCTAAGAAGACATATTTTCTCTGAGCTGAGGAAATATATTTCTTAAGCCCAAACTAGTACACCATATGGGATGATCTCAAATCCTTACTTAATGGCTGAAAATGTTTCAATCCCTATGCTTGTCACATTGAATCTGATACTATTTATACCCCCGGCATACAAAGTATGCTATGGGGGTATATAGTTTTCGTCCGTCCGTCAGTCCGTCCCTTAACATTTTGGTTAAAGTTTTTTTTTTTCAAAGTTTCTAAGAGATTGTATCTTCTGAACCCTTTGATAGATTTAGTTGATACTTACGCTGAAGTTACATACTGGTCTAAAGATTTCATTGATGCATGTCCCACCCCCCACAGTGACCTTGAAGTCAAGGTCACAGACTTAGAAATTTTACATTTGGACAAAGTTTATAGATGCCTTTATGTTCTAAAAGATACTTGCATCAATGTTGCATACCTGTCCAAAGATTTTATGCTGTATGTTCCTTACCCCACCCACAGTTACCTCAAGGTCATGGGCTTAGAAATTTTACATTTGGTTAAAGTTTTATGACAAAGTTTATAGATGCCTGTATGTTCTAAACTCTTAGACAAATTCAGTTGATACTTGCATCAATGCTGCATACCAGTCCAAAGATTTCATTGATGCATACCCCACCCTGCTGCTTCAGTAACTTTGATATGTCCTCACTCCCTTGGTCCATTTAGAAATTTTATGTTTGGTTTAGCGTTTACAAGCACATTTATAGATTCTTATAGCTTCTTGACTTCTTTATTCATATTACATACAAGTTTGAAAGATATATCAGAGGGTGGTGCTTTCTGGGGGTATACATGACCCACCGGACACTTTCTCCAGTTTCATATGAACTGATCACGAGTGTAAAATTCTGTTTAACATGTAACAGTTAAACAGAATCTTACACTGATCAGTTCATATGAAAGCTTATTTCATAAATATTATATGAAATGATCACTCGTGTAAGATCCTCTATATGACATTTTGCTGGTTAATATTTTCTCTTATCCCTTTCCGTTTCAGCATGATTTAGGTGCCAGTATAGAGTTTGATCTCCTGGAATCTCTTCAGAAACATCTCAATGACGCACCCCGATCTAACTGTGGTGAAGTGAAACACATTTTCATGAAACAAATACAAACTTTAGTGAATTCAACGCGGCCTGCCCCTAGATAACAGCCATTCATTCTTTTATAGCTATGCAGCCATAATAAGTCTGTGTAGTGACTTCAACATGAAAACAAGCCTATACATATACATTGTAAATACCGTCGAAACAAACAAAAATTTTTAGATGAAAAAGTGTGATATTTTTCTTATATCTGCTCAAAATATAGATTGTGGGTACATGTTAGAACCACCTCATTGAGGCGGTTCTAACGAGTACCCACAATCTATATTTCGATGAGGCGGTTCTAACATGTACCCACAATCTATATTTAAGAGCAGAAATAAGAAAAATATGTTGTTTTTTTTTTCTTATTTCTGCTCAAAATATAGATTGTGGATACACGATTAAGTGGTTCTAGCGAGTACACACAATCTATATTTTAGAGCAGAAATAAGAAAATATGGTTTACCCCTGCAAACCTCAGTTTTACTATATATAAAAGTGGGGTTCAAGGGGATCAGAATTCCATAGGCGTGTTTTCGTGATGTTTCTACATCTGAAATCCAGAGACTTGCTAGTATTCTTAGTGGAGCAGGCCAGGTTGTATTTTGTTTAAGACATCAGTGACCATAGCCCCAGATAAGAGGGGGGTGTGGTTGGTATCCAAATTTTATTTCTCTTATTTCTGCACAAAAAACATGTGGGTTCTCATTAGAAGCACCCCACCAAGGCGCTTCTTTTTAGTACCAGGGGAGGTTGGGTGAGGCAGAGGTGACATGTATCTTGCATCACTTGGGCATCCAACTGATATTGGCTTACAGTTGGACAAGGCCTGCTGTCCTTGCGGCAGGTAAGGTTAGAGTGGGACTGTTGTTATTTCTTCTGTTTCTACACTTCCATTAATTCTGTCCCTAACTTTCATCTCCTCTATATCTCTTCTATCTCTTTTCTCCCTTTCTCTGGGAGACAACACAAAATGGCACATAAGGGTTGACATGTCGTTAAACCCAAAACAATCAGTCAATCAATTCTTATTAGTACCCACAACATAGGTTTTCAGGCAGAAAAAGAAAACTGTCCATACTTTTGGGACAACTGTGCCATAACTATGTTACAGTCGAACTTCGATAGCTCGAACCTCTAAGGGACAATGGAAATTTGTTTGAGACAGCATAGTTCGAGCCACTGTGGGTTACTTGAAGGAACACTTCTTTTCGGTGTTCTGTAACATAAATGTATGCTGTGTGTACTTATTAGAATCACCTCGCTGAAATGTATGCTGTGTGTACTCATTAGAATCGCCTCACTGAGGCGATTCAAATGAGTACACACAGCATAAATTGGCAAGATAAAAGTCGAAAATCTCCTTAATTAACCCGCACTACTTCCTATGCAGAGGAATTCTCTAGAAACTCGAAAACGCATTCGACTGAGCAATGGTAAACGAGCCATCGGTGTTCGAGCCATCGAAGTCCTACTGTATATCCAAATAAAAATGTATAGATTTTATAGAAAACAGATAATTTAAGATAAGTTTTCTCTGTATCATATGTGAGGGAGAGTCAATAAAAAAAACCAGCCTAAGTTATTTCTGGGTGAGATCGATCTCTTCTTTTTCATTGTAATTGCCCTCTTTAATGGTACACTTGGACCAAGGCTGTTCCAGTGCCATCAGCCCAGAACTGAAGAAGCCAGGCTCCTCGTCTCTGAACCACTCCTCAACTGCCACCATGACTTCTTGTGTGGACCGGTAATGATGTCCAGGGATATCCTTTTTCAAATTTGGGAATAGGAAATAGTCACTAGGAGCTAAGTCCGGAGAATAGGCAGGGTGCGGTACTAGCTCGTAACCATTCAAGAACATCCATTGCAATTTTGCAAGTTTGGACTCTTTGCATTGTCCTGATGGAGCAGAATCCCTTTGGAGCGTTTACCTCGGCATTTTCACGGATCATAGTTCTCAGTTGGTTGAGTAAATTTGCATAATACGCACCTGTTGTTTTACTTTCCTTTGACAGAAAGTCCAACATGATAACGCCTTGTGTATACCAAAATACAGTTGCCATCACCTTGCTAGCAGAGGGTTGTGTTTTGAACTTTTTTGGCCCTATATATACTCACTGGCAACCATCACTAGAACATGCCTATATAGTTTTGACCCCCTTGAACCCCACTTTTATATAGTAAAACTGGGGTTTACAGGGGTTAACCTTATTTTTCTTATTTCTGCACTAAAATGTAGATCATGGGTACTCGTTAGAACCGCCTCCATGAGGCGGTTCTAACGTGTACCCTCGAGCTATATTTTGAGTAGAAATAAGTAAAATATCACAATTTTTCATCTGAAAATTTTCAATTTTTCGGCGGTAAAATTTACAATGCATTTGAATAGGCATGTTTTCGTAATGTGAGTTTTATCCTCTGGCTCATAATAATGGACCCAGGTCTCATCTACAGTCACCAGATGTGAATGAAAATCATCTTCCATTGACCCAAATCACTTAAACAATGCACTGCATACTGATGCTCTGGTTGCCATTTGCTCGTAGCTGAGGGATTTTGGGACCCAACAGGCTGTTAGCTTGTGCATACCCAAGCGATCATGTAAAATTTTTGAAACGCTACAAGTGAAATGTGTAATGCATTTGCAATTTATTCCACCTTAATTCAACTATCAGAGTACACCAGATCCTGTACTTTGTTACACATTTCTTCATCGGTGGCATCTGATGGGCGTCCAAACCTGTTTTCGTCTTCTATAGACGTCTGCCATGTTTGAATTCCCCAACCCAGAATTTAACTTGTGCTTCCGATGGTGCAGAAGACCCAAAAACATTGGTCAACGTGCAATGTATTTCCTGACCTGTTTTCCCTTTCAAATACAAGTACCGAATTACAACACAATACTAAACTTTTGACGAAAAGCTTGCTTTTGCATCGCTAGCCATATTTGACATTCAACATCTTATGAGTGAATGACACGATAAGGGTGCAATTTTTCCCTCATGCCTAAAACATGTATCGAAACAAGGCATGAAAACCTTGGTTATCTCGGTCAACTGGAAATGGGATAGGCTGGTTACTTATTGACTTGCCCTCGTATAATTTATCCTTCTTTAAACTGTTTTATATCGAAAACTAATAATGTGTAGTGTTATGCCTGTCATTAAATATGCTTTTTAGTTAAATTGACTTTGGTGACAATGACTTTGCTTTAAAGGTCGGCACTGCATAAAAAAGGATCAGTTTTCAGATAGATTAAGCTTGTTTGTTATTTGGATGGGTTCTTAGTGCCGTAATGATCCTAAGTATTGGGACAGATAGGCCAAAGCAAACAATGCAGACCTAGATCTGGGCCTGCACTGTTTGCCATTCTCTCTGAACCTTTTGAACTCCTTGCTGGATCGTTAAACAGATTTGTTAAAATTTTACGAGAATTACAGCAAGTTCTCAAGGTGTCCAAATTTTTTGAATTTTTACGGTAACCATAGACCTTGAGGCTCTTCAAAGTAAAGCTCTGGCAAGAATGCATCACAGTTTCAGATAAGGAGGAAAAATAGCATTTAGCAAGGGATATTTCTTTTGTCTCACAATGTCTCTCCACCCCACCCCCACAAATGGGTGGTTTGTTTGTTTAATTTGAGATTTAACGTTCCCATCAACACTACAGTAGAACTTAGATGGCTCGAACACCGATGGCTCGTTTACCATGGCTGTTCGAACACATTCTTGAGCCCCTAGGAAAATCCTCAAGATAAGAAATGGTGGGGGATGATTAAGGAGATTTTAGTCTTTTATCTTGCAAATGTATGCTGAGTGTACTCATTAGAATCGCCTCGGTGAGGCGATTCTAATGAGTACACATAGCAAACATTTTCATTATATAACATCGAAAGATGTTCAAAAGTATCTCGGTATGCCTCTTGGCAGTAACCTTCAGTGGCTCGAACTACCGCTGTCTCGAATACATTTTCATGATCCCAAAGCGGTTCGAGCCATCGAAGTTCGACTGTATTTCGGTCATTTTGGAGACGTTGCTTCCAATTTTGTGGGACTTTTACCCAACATTGAGATGAAATGACATCTCAATCGCTGCCACCCAATGAAACCAATATGGTTTATATGCATGGACGGTCTGGTCCGACTAACACCACTTTGCCTGGGCAGGCTTAGACGTTCTAAGCAGTTTACCAGTACTCATGTGCTGTCTTTGGGTGAGGCAAAGGTGACATGTATCTTTCATCAATGGGTGTCCAACTGATATTGGATTACAGTTGGACAAGGCCTGCTGTCCTTGAAGCAGGTAAGGGTAGAGGGAGGATGTTGATACATGTGTATTTCTTCTGTATTTACACCTCCATTCAATTCTTCTTCCTCCTCTGTCCCTCACATTTATCTTCTCTACTATCTCTTCTACCTCTTTTGTACCTTTCTCTGGGAGACGACACAAAATGACACAAAGGTTTACGTGTTGTTAAACCTAAAGTAATCAATCATTCTCCACCCCCCTCTCCCCCATCTATCTGGCTTTGAAAGATAGATTGGCTACATGATGCTTTTACGCACAGAGCTGAAACCGGCCGAATACAAGGATAGATAAACCGTTATAAAGGTCTAGGCATGCTGAGACAAAGAGTCAGACCGTCCCTGCATATAAACCCCAGTGGTTTGATTGTAGGTAGCGCTTGAGAAGTCATTTTATCTCGGTGTTGACTAAAAGTTCAACAAATTTGGAAGTGATGACCTAAATTGTTGACTGTGGTGTATAATCTCAACACAGACAAAATAAAACCATTACAAGGTGATTCTATCAGTTACCCACAACCTATGTTTTTAACCCATAAAATGCCAGTCACGACAATTGTCGTCTGCTTTGTCATCTGCTGGTTACTTTAAACGTCATTTTTGCAAACAGTCTGGACCCAAATCAGACTGCTCCTCTAGAGGAGCAGTCTGATTTGGGTCCACACTGTTGCCTGTATGCAAAAATATTTTTTAAAAACGTTTGCAAAAAAAATCAGCAGACGACATTTTCAGATGTAGTTTTTCTCGGAATCATAAGGGTTAAGTTAAAATAAGGAAAATAATCCCTTAACCCTTAGACTGCTAACTAGGGCTGGCTAATCGGAGCTGAAAAGATAATCGATTATCAGTCCTGTCACTGCGATCGATAATCGATTAGTAATCGCTAAGGTTTTTGTCATAATATTACCTGTCTGGCTTTTTGTCTGAGCATGACTCTTACCATATGTTGCACTTTACCATATGTATAGTTAAACAGGCAGGCCTGAGCAAACAGTGTAGACCCAGATGAGACGCAGCAACATGCGGCATCCCGTCAGGGTCTGCACTGTTTGCCACTGATCCAGCTATTTTAGGCACAACTTTGGGTAGTAAATTGCACTTATCAAATAATCAATTACAAGCAAATCAGTACTGATAATCATTTTTGTGGAATTTATCAACCAATTAATCGATTATAAGATTAATCGTGTCAGCCTTACTGCCAACTGTACTAGCAGACAGCAGTTTCAAGGATAACATGTATTTTATCTTACTTTTCAGAGAAAATGCAGCTTGACATTACATGTGAAGAATCATCTGCGGCCCAGCAGACGATTCAAATATTATCTCGAGCCTTATTTTCTATCAAAAATATTGAAAACAGTAGAAATGTGTCCAAAGGACAGGGAAGTCCCTGCCTGGTTGCACAATTAAGAAAACTTGTACACTAATTGTTACTGCCATCTTGGATCGGGACGGAGACTTGCATACCAGATAAGGAAATCCATACTTTTAGCTTGGGATAGAAATTCTGTTCTAACCTTGGCGTCCTTACCCAAAATCGAATAGTCTCGCATGTTTGATAAATGCACTGGTTGAATACGACCTCATATGCACTGTTGTTAAGGTTTACATCACAGCATGTTGCGTGATGTCACTAAACATCACTATAGTATTATCACAATATGGTGGACGTCGGCAGTATTAAAATCCACACTCAGAAATGGAAGGTATGCAAGAAAAAGAATCCTACATGGGTGTGAGGGTTGGATAGAAAAATCCGTCCTGCGGGATCACTGTCCAGCATCACGAGGCAAGCCTCGTGATGCCGGACAGTGACCCTCGGGGCGGATTTTTCCATCCACCCCTCAACCCATGTAGGATTCTTATAACCTTTTCCACCATTCTTTGAATGGGATGGGGTGGGGGGGGGGGCATAATATTTACATTGTTGTCTGCTGTAGGATTTTATGTAGCACATCACGTGAATAGGTCCGTGAAATGAACACCCCACTAAACCCCACTTTATATAGAGAAAACTGGGGTTTACGGGATATACATTATTTTTCTTATTTCTGCTCAAAGACATAGGTTGTGGGTACTCGTTAGAACCGCCTCAATGAGGCGGTTCTAACAAGCACCCACAACCTATATTTGCAATCTAAATAAGAAAAATATCACAGATTTTCATCAGAAAAGTAGCCATTTAGGAGGTATGGAAAAATACACTATGTCGCATGGGTGTGTTATCGTAATGCACCATTCTTTGAATGGGGGGGGGGGGGGGGGACATAAAAATTACATTGTTGTCTGCTCTAGGATTTTATGTAGCACTTAAAGGGTTAATCATTCTTGTTGCTTCTTCTTATCTGGATCTAAGCTGCATGTATACACACATGGGTGGCTTTATCCTTGAGTGATGCAGGCCTCATATTTTTCAGGCATTTGCAGGATTTCAGGCTTTTAGAGCTTGATTTTTTTCTTGATTTCAGGCTTTTAGATTCTGATTTTTGTGTATATAGTCTGTTTAAAAAACCATTTAACCCTTATTTCTGACTATAAGTCAGCCAAATTACTTGCTATTTTCACAAACTCCATTACAAACAGTGTAGATCCTGATCAGATGGCTTCTTCAGAAGCCATCTGATCTGGATCTACACTGTTTGCAAAGGTAATGTAGTTGTGTCTTGTTCAGCAGGATAAGGGTTGAAGCTGCAAAATCAGGCCTTTCAGGCATGGAAAAGTGTGTTCAGTATGAGGCCTGGCGATGTTTTATGGTCTGAGAGGTATGAGGTTATAATTTTTTCCCATGCATTTACTGTGATACTATGTATATTAAGATAACATTGTATTAAAATATGGAAGACTTTCATTCATTTATTCATTCATTTATTCATTCATTCATGTATTCATTCATATTCATTCAGTCAGTCACATTACGCTAACACACCCGTGCGGCATACTGCATTTTTCACATCTCCAAAATGGCTATTTTTCTGATGAAAATATACAATATTTTTGTTTTTTTTTACTTGAAAGGTAGGTTGTGGGTGTTCATTAGAACAGCCTCATTGAGGCGGTTCTAACGAGTACCCACAACCTATGTCTTGGAGCAGAAATAAGAAAAATTATATATATCCCCCGTAAACCCCAGTTTTCCCTCTAAAAACTGGGGTTTAGGGGGGCGTTCGTTTCACGGACGTGTTCACGTGATGGTAATCCATAATTTCACTGACGTGTTTGTTTCATCACGAAAACACACCTGTATAATTTTGACCACCTTAAACTCTACTTGGGTTATACATTATTTTTCTTATTTCTGGTCAGAAAAAAAGATTGTGGGTACTTGTTAGAACTGCCTCGTCGAGGCAGTCCTAACGGGTTCCCATTATCTATTTTTTGTGCAGAATTATGAAAAATGACAGAATTTTATATCAGAAAATTTTCATTTTCTGGTGGTTATATTTTAAAATAGGCAAGTTTTCATGATGGTTGGCATTTATTCATTAGCATTTATTCATTCATTTGTTCATTAGCATTTATTCATTCATTTGTTCATTAGCATTTATTCAGTCATTTAGTCATGCATTGAAAGACATTCATTGACATATTTATTGACATTTGCTTTTTCAATAATATTCATTCACATATTCATTCAGAAACCCCTCGCCTCATAAACCAGGGATTGTGGGTTTGATCCCTGGCTTCTCCAGACTTTCGGATGTGTCTTTAAATCGAGGTCCTGTCTCCTTTTAACCATAGCTGTTGGTGAGACGTAAAACTCGCACACATTCATTCATTCATTATTTATTCATTCATTTAATCATAATTCATTTGTTCGTGCCTTCATTCTTCATTCATTTAAATAAGTTCATTCATTGACATTCATCATTTTTAACAGCCCCAGCCCATCGGGGCTTGAAGAAATCGATTGGCTGCATGATGCTTCCACGCAGAGCTGAAACCGACCGCACATGAGTACTGGTAAACCGCTTAGAAAGTCTTAAGCCTGCCCTGGCAAAGTGGAGCGAGTCGGACCCGCCATGATTATAAACCCCTATTGGTTTTATTGGGCAACAGGGCTTGAGAGGTCATTTCATCTCAAAGCCGGGTAATGGTCCAAAAAAATTGGAAGCAACGTCTCCAAAATGACCTATACAGTGTTGACGGGGACGCTAAAGCTCAAATCAAACAAACAAAGTCATCATTTTTTAATCACATTCTTTCATTCAATTGAAACCGGCAAAATGAAGTACCTGTAGTCAACATTTTCTAAAAATATTCATTTTATATTTTCCAAGAAAATAATACTTGACATTTCATGGGAATATGAAGCCATCTTGTGTCTGCATAGCAAATAGCGTCTCAACTATGAAATGTCAAGCAGTGCTGGGATGGCTAATTTACAGGAGAATAGGATCAGGTCAATTTTGACTGCTGTAAAGATCCTAAGTATTGGGACAGACAGGCCTTAACCAACAGTGCAGACCCAGATCAGACTGCTCCTTCAGGAGCAGTCTGATCAGGGTCTACCCTGTTTTCTATTCTGTCTGTACCTTTTGGACTCCTTGCTGGATCATGAAACAAATTTGTTAAAATTTTAGGAGAATTATAGCAAGTCCTGAAGGTGTCCCAATTTTTAGGAATTTTACGGCATTCAAAAAAATGTTGGAATCGAAAACAGTGTAGATCTTCATCCGACAGCACAGTGTATTTTGTGGCGAAAGTTAGTCATTTTGGTGATACTGTATTTTCCCTAAATAGTCGGCCTCCTCAACTCCTTACCATACTTGTTTTAACGCTCTGCATGCTGGGTATTTTTTCACAGCAGACGGCATTTTTAAATATTTTTTCTAATTTTCCCAGAAAACAGAATTTGACATCTCATGCAAATTGTCTCCATAGGTGACAATTTGCATGAGATGTCAGGTCCTGTTTTATGGGAAAAATAAGAAAAATATCAACCATTTGTCGTCTGCTGAATTAGCCTACAGTGTGGTAAAGGTTTAAATTTGGACAAGTAAATTTATTATCCAATGTGTCTTAAAATAGCTGGATGAGTGGCGAACAGTGCAAACCCTGATGAGAGGGCCTCATGCTGTCTTCTGTAGAGTCTCATCTTGGTCTACAGTGTTTGCTCAAGCCTGTCAGTCTGAATACTATTTTTAACCCTTTTATATACGAAATGGAATTTTCCTCCTTATGTATGGCAGGTGTCCATTTAAAAATTTAGGGGTGTTATGTTGTGTTTTCTTCAATTTTTTTTCCTGAAAATGGCTGAATTTTTTGCAAACACTGTAGGCCCTGATTGAACTCCGCATTATGTGGCGTCTGATGTGGGCCTGCACTGTTCGCCAATTACTGATTTTGTCGTTTCCGGTACAAAATGGGCTAATATTTGGTCAAGTACAATTTACTACACAATGTTGTGTCTTAAAAAAAGCTGGATGAGTGGCAAACAGTGTAGGCCGTGATGAGATTCTACCTTCTATGGCATCTCATCTGGGTCTACACTGTTTGCTCAAGTCTGTCTGTCTGAATACATAAGGTTTATATGGCTTAGACCCACCAGAGCTTTGTTTGTTTGTTTGTATTGGTATTTAATGGCCAAGCCAACACTATTTAGGTCATTTTTTGAGCTGCTCACACTTTTCCTTGATTTAACCCTGATTTAAATGACATCTCAAGCCCTGCCAAAAGGGGTTTTAAGCGGTTAACCAGTACAGTGGACATTATTTTGCCAGAAACTGACAACTGCCCTTCTTGAATCAGCAGAAGGGAGAGAATGACCATAGAAAAGATTTCATGATCAATCTCCACGAAAGAATGTTGCCAACCCCGGCAGGTATAGAACCCGCGTCCTCCTGATCAGCAGTTAGACGTGCTTCCAACTGAGCTACCGAGGCCGGCAAACCCAACATTTCTCCCAGTGCCTTGATTTAACCCTTATCCTGCTGAATATTTAAATTAGTCACTCCCATTCCTGACTATCAGCCAATCAGATTACATGAAATAATATTTTCTTTAAAATTCCCAAACTGAATGACAAACAGTGTAGATCCTGATCAGATGGCTTCTTCAGAAGCCATCTGATCTGCATGTACACTGTTTGCAAAGGTAGGGGTTGTTGTGAACCGCAGGCTAAGGGTTAAAATATTATCAGAATGGTAAATTTAAGCGAAATAGACACATCAGAATTTATTCCTAGAATTTCCTTACTAATGCTACATATGGCATCATTACCATTAATGATGCAGTGGCTTGCAATTGATTTTGATGAAATTCAAAGGCAGCCAAGATTACCGGTAGGTGCAATATCGAGAAGTGTGCCATTTTCAAGTGATAACCAGAACAATTATTCTCTGAATTTGTTGTGTATATTCTTATCATTTTAGATCTATTGCTATATAATTAAACATCTTATTTCTTACTAAATGTAGCATGTGTTTCCTTTTTTCTGCGTTATTGTTAAAAATCTTTTAAAGATTTTGTTAACCCTTGTCCTGCTAATCCCGGATATGCCTTATCTTTGAAACAATGTAGATCCAGATCAGATGGCTTCTGACGAAGCCATCTGATCAGGATCTACATTGTTTGCCATTCAGATCCTGAATTTGTTGCAATAATTTGCATCAAGTAATCTGATTGGTTGATAATTGCTAGTGGGTGTGGCATATATGAATATTCAGCAGGACAAGGGTTAATAAGTTCTTTATGGCCCTTTCAAGACTATATTTCACACATATCATTTCAATCATTATGGTACCGGTAGTCATAGTTGAGCAAAAACTGGAATACACAGTGGAAAACCACCTGACCTTCAGTTGGAGAACTTCGTGTCCCACATGTTAGCAAGACTTGAACCCACAGATGGGAGAGATCTAATGTTTGAGAATCACCACTTTTTGTGATTAGACCATTGAGGCCCTGTTTTATAAGTTGTAGATTTTTATTCATGATAGAAAGAATGTAAGCTTCCCTTTACATTCAGATCAATCTCCATGAAAGAATGCTACCGTGCATAGCGGGAGCCAATCTGACCCCATTGTGGAGATTGATCATGAAATACAGAGGACCCTCATTATAATGATTGTACCGTCAACCCTCTTTATTCCGACATTCGTTATAATGACAATTTCAATGGAATGTATTCTTAGCTCAAGGCTTAGCCTCAATTCCGAGCGACGTGGGCTTCCCTCAGGTTGGAAATGCCCAAATCCAATCCATAGTCATGAAAGATTCTTGAAATTTAATACTCCAAGAAGCAAATGTTATAAATATTTGTTAGAATCACCTACAGCTGTTCAAAACTATTGATATGGTTAGTTAACATATTGTTAAAACTTGAATAATTTAATATGGCAAATATACTTATTTTTTTTTGCTGAAAAAATGTGAGCAGCTTCTGCAGATGCAAAAGCTGCTCACATTTTTTCAGCAAAAATCACACTTTATTATATATTGTACTTGCTAGAACAGTAAACAGTTTGACCACTAACGAGCTCGTTAGGCTAATGATGCTTTGAACAACTGGGCCCTGAACCAAATATTTTTTGTTTTCTGGGTCCGGTTGTTCAATGCATCGTTAAGTTGAGGAGCTTGTTAGTGGTCAAATTGTTAACTGTTCTAGCAAGTTCAATATCAGATACTCTGGTATTTTTTGCTGAAAAAATGTAACTAGCTTTTGCAAGTGCAAAAGCTGCACACATTTTTCAGCAAAAAAAGTTAGCCTATTGGCCCTATTATATTATCAAAGTTTTAAAACCATCCGTAAACCTAATGATATCGTTAGTTTTAGACAACTGGACCAGGGGCAAGTTGTTCAAAGCTAACGACGTCGTTAGTTAACATATCGTTAAAACTTTGATCTTTCATTATGGCAAATATGCTTATATTTTTGCTGAAAAAATGTGAGCAGCTTTTGCAGATGCAAAAGCTGCTCACATTTTTCAGCAAAAAATACCAAAATTTTGGATATTGAACTTGCTAGAACAGTTAACAATATGACCACTAACAAGCTCGTTAAGCTAACGATGCTTTGAACAACTGGCCCCAGATGTTTTAGTTTTCTGCTTTCTGTGTTTTTCTAGTTAGTTTAAGAATTGGATATATACATGAAATGTATTTTTACATATTTCAGTAAATAAATTGACAAAGAAAATAAATGTTTGTCTTCCGTTTTATCGCAGCCTGTAATGTTGTAAATGTGCCAAAGGTAAGCGTTTTGGCACAAAATTTCAAATTGCAAATTTTTACCTATATATTTAGCCCCCGTCCATCGGGGCTTGAAGAAATAGATGGGCTGCATGATGCTTCCATGCAGAGCTGAAACCGACCCACACACGAGTACTGGTAAACAGCTAAGAGGATCTAAGCCTGCCCAGGCAAGAATGTGAGAGTTGGCCCGTCCATGCTTATAAACCCTATTGGTTTCATTGGGTGGCAGGGCATGAGATGTCATTTCATCTCATTGTAGGGTAAAAGTCCCACAAAATTGAATGCAACGTCTGCAAAATGACCTTTACAGTGTTGACGGGGACGTTAAACCTCAAACAAACAAACAAAATTTACCTATATATCCAAATGCGACAAGTTGAACATGTGACTCAATAGCTTAGATGGCAGAGTCCTCACACAGCTAGCCTGTGTAAGGCCTAGGGTTTGATTCCTGGTTGGTGTGTGTGTGAATTAGGGTTTAACGCCGCTTTCAACAATTTTTCAGTCATATCACGACGGTGTCTGATTGAGACCGAGAGCTCAATGCTCACTTTTATAGTGCTGCCTCACTGAAGTATCATGTCCCAGACACATTACATGATACCAAACCCAGTCACATTATCCTGACACTGGGTCGACCAGTCCTAGCTCTACCCCGTAAATCTGAGTGCCAAGCGAGGAGCAGCTATTACCATTCTTAACGACTTTGGTATGTCGCGGCCCGGGATCGAACCAGTGACCTCCCGTTCCCCGGAGCGGACACTCTACCAACTGAGCTATCGGGGCCGGTATTTGCATTATCTGCGGGTTCCTAGTCTGAAGGTTATCAGTGTTGGAAAAACAGGTAACCAGACCCCCCTGACCTTGAAGGTCAGGGGGGTCTGGTTACCTGTTTTTCCAATATTGACAATGTGCAAGCTGGGATCCAGCAAATAATGCAAATATGGTGAATGGTCCTTTTGTCTGTTGAGAGAAGTTTTGTAAGATTATCCTCCCTTGAGCTGCCATGTTGGAGAAGCCACCATGTTGGAGACATGGCAAGATTCTGTGTACAAATTTATTTATTTTTGTCAAATTATACCTCAGTGATAAAAACAATAAAGGGGTTACAATGTGACTGTGATTGTTCTAAAGGGTCCTAAAAAAAAATAATCAAAGATTTATCATAATTTTCCAGGAGACAAGAAAATTATTTATGCAGAAAATACATATTGGAAATATTTACCCTTTTTGTACCAAATGGAATCTTCCTCCTTGTATATGGCAGGGGTTCTTTTCAAAATTTAGGGGTGTTGGGTTGTGTTTTCATCAAAATTTATTTGGAAAATGCCTGAACTTTTAGCAAACAGTGGAGGCCCAGATCAGACGCCGCATTCTGCGGCGTCTGATCTGGGCCTGCACTGTTTGCAAGGGTACTCGTTTTTGGGGTTCTGGTACTAAATGGGTTAAAGCCTGGGTGTCTCCAGCAAGAAAGGTAACTCTAGGTGTGTGATGTCGTCAGCAACCTCTCAATTCTATGGAATGAGCCGGGCACAGCATTTCCTACAATTTACAAGTGCATCCAGTGAAGAATCAGACCAGCTTGCGCATCCACATAGTCTGACCCATTACGCAAACACGCCTATACAAATACATTGCCACCTTTATCGCCGAAAAAAAGAAAATTTTATGATGAAAAATTGTGATATTTTTCTTATTTCTGCTCAAAATATAGATTGTTGGCACTCGTTAGAACCGCCTCATCAAGGCGGTTCTAACGAGTACCCACAATCTATATTTTAGAGCAGAAATAAGAAAAATAAGGTATAGCCCCGGAAACCCGAGTTTTACTATATAAAAGTGGGGTTCAAGGGGGTTAAACTTATATAGGCATGTTTTCGTGATGAGCGACTTCTCTTGCTGCATGAAGGAGCATTAGGCACTGAGCTATCATTAGAGGGCACAATGAAGACTCTGATCAGACTGCATGTATGTGCAGGCTGATATGTGTCTTTGCTGGGCACACATGCAAATTGTAGGAAATGCTGTGCCTCGGCTCATATTTGGTAGTCAGGGTGGGTCCAGCACCTTATCTGTTCTGAGAGCATGAAGGAGTATGAAAAAAAGTCACAATGCTGGACTGGATAGGACTTCTGCGGTTCATGACAGATTTCAGATGGCCAGACGAAAATGTGACAGATTGAACATGTGACCCCATATGTCAGTTGAAAGACTGCTTGCCTGGTATGTGAGAGGCCCTCAATTGGTTTGAGCCCCAGTTGGCCCAAACTCCTTTTCCTATCCTTATACACATAGCTAAAAATACATATACACAGTGTATGTTAAAACAAAGTTTTTAGATTAAGCTTTTTTCATACCATATCTTTTAAAAACACCAATGCTTTGGACAACAAGTTCTCATAACATTAATTGTCCGAACCCTATAGTTATCATAACCCTACAATTACAACACCCAGTTAACAAGACCCCTCTAAAGAGAAAAATAGGGTTCTGTCGCGGTTTATTTTTGTTATGGTTTGTCTTTGGGTATTTGTGTCGCTTGTATTATTTTTATTTTGGATAGCCTATTGGCCATTTTGTTGGAAAGTAACTGTCCTTTTGGCTTTCCCCTATGGATGCTTCCATTGGGGCCTGTTGTTTCATGTTTGTGTTTCTTTCCCTTTTGTGTCTCTGATGGGAGCTGTGGGTTAATTGTATCGATTCCTGATCATTGCCTCCACTTTTATTTTACGGTGGTAGTTTTTTCAGTAGTTTTACACAAAAAACTTAGTGAGGCCTTCTCTATGAGGCAATTCTAACGAGCACCCACAATCTATATTTGGACTGGAAATAAGGAAGAAAATATAAACATTTTCGGCTGAAAAAGCTAGATCTAGAGACAACCTGAAGCATGCAGGTGTGTTTTGGTCACACCTGCTTTTAGCATGGTGCGATATAGGGAGTCTGAATTTCCATGGGTTTGTTCATCCATTTGTCAAACGGTCAACATTTGCGACCACCCTAGCATTCACTGAAATGGTCAAGTTTATTTAAAGTTCAACTGCAACGCTATTTTTTCTATGACTTATCATTGAATACATATAAAATACATCTCGAATAAGCTATTCGCCGTACTTCTTGTTACGGAATTATGTATTTATTAACAATTTACATTCGGTTCACCTGTGGGCAATTGCGAACCGGAAGTGATAATCCGAGTCACGTGACTCTGAACCCTGTGACGTCAATTGTAGAACGGAAGTGGAAATAGCCTGTATTTTACATTGACTGTTCGAGAAAATTGTGATAAAAAACATCTTGTTATCTGAAATAAATTCCAAAAATGCCGACGCGATGTGTTGCACCGGGTTGTGGCAATACCCCTGCACCTGGTCGCGGTTTGTTTACGTTCCCGGAGGACCCGGTATTAAATAAAGAGTGGAGAGTGAATATGGGTCGCGCGAAAAGTGCAAATGAGCCTTTCAAACTATGGGAAAACTCAAAAACTTCGAGATTGTGTGATTCTCATTTCACGGAGGAGTGAGCCCAAGACTAGCGGCGGATCTGGGATTCAAACCAGGCAAGTTTCAGCTCAAGACAGGTGCTGTTCCAACGATCTTTGCCAGACCAAACCACCCCTGGAACACTCCAAAACAGACCAAAGTTGGCGGGGCATACAGGAAACGGCAGAGACAAGAGGTAATGTAGATTATCAGAATGCTGATTATAAATAACATTTGTTTTCAGAGCTTTTTGGTGCAATGGTCCTGAATGGCAGCATTTCATTTTATCAGATTTGTGATCGAGAGGTGGGTTCCGTCCTCATGCTAACCAAAGTGTTGTGTCCCTGATCATAGACAGTTCATCCATGTCTGTCTCAATGGACAGTCTCAATTAGCCAATTTCTCATTGCCAAAACATGCCTATCCAAATCCGCCCCCGCCCAAAGCTTCATTAGCGATACTTGGTACAAACTTGTATCTAGGGATGGCAAGTTAACCTTGAACTACATTTCATGGTTCACTGACTTTGTGAAAACTTGTGACCACCCTAGCATGACGTAACCCACACCATAAAGTGGGGCTTAACCACAATCATATTGTTTTGCATTATGAAAGTAAGTACTTCGCAAATAAATAAAGTAAAAAACTTTTCTGTTTTTCTTTTATTTTCAGACCAAGTAAAAATTAAATTTAATGTTACATATTATAACATATTGAAAGCATTTTAGTCAAATGAAAGCTTGACTAAAATCGAAAGCTTTTGAGACAGGCAGTGTTCACTGCTAGATCTAGCACATTCTATGCACATTGCACACCGAACACTAGCAACATAACTGAAAACCTGACTGATTTGACATGATCAAACTGGACGTTTTATATGTTTCAGAGCATTCCACAGGCTTTTGTTCTCCCGTTAGCACAGTTTCTGTTTATACCAAACGTCTTATCATTAACTAAAATGTTGAAAGTATTTCAATAGCTGCTGGACACCTGTACCCACACCAGCAGGATACTTTGTACCTAAACAATGGCCAAACTGGCCACATGATTGGCATAAACGGAACCATGCACCCATATGATTGACGTTTTGTAGATACAGTTTAGCTTTCATGTAAGCTTACATTTGTTTTTCCCGCCAAATCTAGTTTGAAAAAAAAACACATGTTACCTACGTAATGAATAATTTAAAAGCCAAGCTAAATGTCAATGGTTTTGAACAGGCTCCAATGTAAATATTTCTATGTATATTGTGGCTTTTAACTACAGAAGTGCAGTTCTACCGTACAGATTATGGATTAATAATATATTTCAAAATCTAACTTAAAAGCTTATATTGTTTCATAGCCCAATCAACATAATCCTAAATACATTTATTACCCATTCATATGGTCATATGAAGTACTTACTACTCATCAGCGTTATTTCAACTATTCATGTAGCACGCCTGTGTAATAAAAAGTGCATCATTTTACAACACTATTTGGATCATTAAGATCACATGCCTATGTAACTATGTTACACTAGCGTTCACCCAAATGATCAAATTTATTTCTCAAGAACTATTAGAGCTTGATTAATACTACTTGGTACAAACTTGTAACTAGGGATGGCAAGTTTATCGCAAGCATCCATATTTGACCTTGACCTACATTTCATGGTTCACTGACTTCGTGAAAATTTGCGACCACTCTAGCGTTCACCCAAATGGTCAAGTTTATTTCTCAAGAACTCTTAGAGCTTCATTAGCGAGACTTGGTACAAACTTGTATCTAGGGATGACAACTTGAATGCTAGCATCCATATTTAACCTTGACCTACATTTCATGGTAAAATGGTCAAGTTTATTTCCCAAGAACTATTATAGCTTCATTAATATTTCTTGGAACAAACTTGTATCTAGGGTTGACAAGTTTTATGCAAGCATCCATATTTGACCTTGACCTACATCTTGGTTCAATGACTTTGTAAAATTTTCGACCACCCTAGCGTTCACCCAAATGGTCAATTTCATTTTTCCAGAACTATAAGAGCTTCAGTAATGTACTTGGTACAAACTTGTATGGAAGGATGATAAGTTCAATACAAGCATCCATTTTTGTCATAGACATAGACATAGACAAACCTTATTTGACGTCGGATATACATAAACTACAAACATAAGCCCTGTAGGGCTTTTATTCCGACAAACAATAGTAAAATAACAGGACATATCACATATATATTGCTTATCATGCACATAAAGAACAAAAACATATATCACATACAATGCTTATCTTGCACAAATACAATTACACCACAAAGATGTGAGAATCACAATTGTTTATAGATTGTTAAGAAGTGTTTGGATATATACATAAATTTTATCACAGCTTACACATACATTTAGACTATTTTAACAAAATACATACACATTGTAAACAAACATATTAACACAAGCACAAAACTTGTTCGACCATCCATGGGAGTAGAGTGAGAAGAAAATAATGTGATTTGCATATCCTTAGGCCTGGTATGGGTAGGAAGAGAAGATGTCTTAGAGGGGTTTTGTCCCATTTAAAGTCAGCTTCTCACGAAAATCGAAAAAGGGGTGTATTGGGAGCAGGGACTGACGGAAGTGGCTATGAGCGTAAATGGGGGGATGATCAATATAGGAGTTGGGATAGGCCCAAGAAAGAAGTGCATGGATGGAGTAAATTGACTATCTGTTACAACAAGCCAACAAAAGGTTTAAAACGCAGAAAAGCAGAAACTAAATGTAAAAGCGAATAACTAAAACTATGGTTATGACTTGTTAAGAAGAAAAGTAACTAAACATTTAAAGAGAAACTAAAACAAAAGCAGAACACATAAAAAGAAGCTAGGTCAAGCACAGAGGACATCCACACATGTCGCCATCCCAGCTACGCAACAGCCTCCGAAACTGTGGGTATGATTCTGCAATTCTTAATTCAGTCGGCAGGCTGTTCCATATCCGGACAGCTTCATACCTGAATGACCTTAAGCCGTACCTTGTGCTGTTTACCGATGTAACACTTGCCAGGTTGTCTTTCCTGAAATCATATGAGGATACTTTAAAATTTACTAAAGTTTGTATATATTCAGGAGATATTTTGTTTAAAATTTTAAAAACTTCTCCAGCCATTACCTTTAAACGTCCTATATGCAAGAAGCTCCTTCCCGCAGCTGTTAGAAGATCCCGGGGAGAGCACGAGTTGTGATTGTTAATGAATCTCAGTGCCCTCTCCTGGATCCTCTCCATTTTTCTGGTATCACTCTGACCGCAGAAGTGCCATGCAATAGGACAATAGTTAAAATTTGATAATATAAAAGTTAAAAATTGTTAATTTTCCCTGTTTGGTCAGAAGGCCACCCAATCTTTTAAGAACAGCAAGCTGTTTAGAGGCTTTTTTGCAAATCTCAGAGACGTGATCACTGAAAGACAGCATAAAGTCAATGTTCACTCCCAGGAGCGTAACATTGGCTTCACACTGTATGACAGTGTCACCCATCTGGAAATGTTACATGGCATCGTGAGTCTTCTTGCCTATACAGATTGCTTGGAACTTATCTGGGTTGGCCTTCATAAAATTATCTTCGAACCATTGGATAAGATTTAAACTTTCTTGAATTAAAACATGTTTTAGAGTTTCAATATCAGAATGTATAAAATAAATAGTGTTGTCATCAGCATAATTGTACAGCGATGTCTCTTTGACAACGTAAAAAATATCGTTGATAAAAATTTTAAAAAGAAGGGGCCCAAGAATTGACCTACATTTTGTGGTTCATTGACTTTTTTATTTATTGATATACATGTAATTGTGTCAAACCTAGGATTCACCCAAATGGTCAAGTTCATTTCTCTAGAACCATATATAATAGCTTCATTAATGATAATTGATACAAACTTGTATCTAGGAATGAAAACGATGATGCAAGCCTCCATATTTGATCTCGACCTACATTTCATGGTTCACAGACTTTTGATATATTGGGGCAATTCTAGCATTTACTCCAATGTTTAAGTTAATTTCTCCAGAACTATAAGAGCTTCATTAATGATACTTGGTACAAGCTTGCATCTACGAATGACAGGTTTTATGCAACATACATTGTTTGACCAAGACCTACACTCATGGTTCAGTGACTTTGCGCCGTCACATCTGACCATTACTCGCAGGTGTACATTACATACACACCAGGATGAAAGCCTGCCGCGTAATCATGTAATTACGGTAGGGGTCTTTAACCTGCACAGGGCATGACACTCCCTGCACAGGGGGGGGGGGGGGGGGCTCCAGTTAACGTCCCTATCCGAAGGACGGTGCTTTTTATGACATTCATCCCAGCAAATGATGCCAATGGAGCGTGTTCGGACACCGAAATAATTACTGCCGCCGGGGATTGAACCGGGGGCCTCTAGCATCGGAGGCAAGTGCGCTCACCACTGAGCTATCGCGCAGAAATAAAGAAAATAATGTATACATCTGTTAACCTCACTTTTCTCTATAAAACGTGGGGTTTACACAAACTTGCAAATGTGATATTCTTTATCAAAAGATAACAATACCATAGGCTTTCATTGCTGTTATTTATGTGATCTTCACTGAACCAATGAAATTAAACTGTGGTCAAACGGAGGGTTTTGTATATTATTTAATGCTCTGTATGCTGGGTATTTTTTTTCAGCTGACGCCATTTTTCATATTTTTCTCAGAAAACAGAATAAGACATTTCATGCAAATTTTCTATTTGGATGAGATTTCAAATCCTGATTTCAGGGAAAAAATAGAAAAATATCACAAATTTGTCGTCTACTGAATTAGCCTAGAGAGTGGTAAAGGTTAATTAACAGTGCACGATGTAAATTATATAGAACCAGTTTAAGTACTGGAAATGTCGTTCACAATTGAAGTGGTTAGATGAAACGTTCTATAGGTCACCTCGGCCAATTGACCCACAGGTTAAAATGGGGCGTGATAGGTTAGGGGTTAGTGCACTTGCCTCCGATGCTACAGGCCTCCGGTTCGATTCCCGGCGGTCGTGATTATTTCGGTGTCCGAACACGCTCCACTGGCATCATTTGCAGGGATTAATGTCAAAAGGTGCACCGTCCTTCGGAACGGGACGTTAACTGGAGGCCCCCTATGTAGGGAGAGTCTTCCCCTGAGCAGGTTAAAGACCCCTACCTTAATTACATGATTTCTGTGTAGGCCTTGCGATAGTCCTTTTAACGGGGTTGCTGCAGTATAAATAGATGGATAGATAGGCTTTCATTCTGCAAACCTGGTGTACACCTGCGAGTAATGGTCAAATATGATCGATCGCAGTAGTGTTTGTTTGTTATGGAGATTTAACGTCCCCATCAACACTGTATAGGTCATTTTGGAGACGTTGCTTCCAATTTTGTGGGACTTTTACCCGACATTGAGATGGAATGACATCTCAAGCCCTGCCGACGAATGAAACCAATAGGGTTTATAAGCATGGACGGTCCGACTCGCACCGCTTGGTCTGGGCAGGCTTAGTTCCTCTGAGCGGTTTACCAGTATTCGTGTGCGGTCGGTTTCAGCTCTGCATGGAATCTATTTCTTTAAGCCCCGATTGGCAGGGCTACTGATCGCAGTATAAGTAGATAGATAGATAGATAGATAGATAGATAAGGAGCGGTTGGATGAGGCAAAGGTGTTGTGTATGTAACGTTACCAGGGCGTCCAACAGATATTGACTCACAGTTGGGCAAGGCTTGATGTCCTTGCAGAAGGGAAGAAGGGTAAAGCTTGATGTAATTTCTTCACTTTCATTCAGTTGCCTATTTCTCCCCTGCCCCTTCTCTTTCGGCCTTTCTCTCTCTCTCTCTCTCTCTCTCTCTCTCTCTCTCTGGGAGACGACTCAAAATGACCCACTAAGGTTGATCTGTCATGAAACCCCAACACAATCAATCAGTTGGAAAGGAACTATATATAAGCCTTGCTTTCGTTCTGATCCTTTGTATGCATTTAACTTGGTTTGTATGTTGTATTATTTTGTGAACTTATTGAATAAAATATGTTTAAACCAATCAATTGACCCACTGTGTTGGGAAAATTCCTACACACCTAATGACTGACAGCAGTAACAGCTGGTAGCTGAGTGTCAAGACTGACAGCAGTAACAGCTGGTATATTGACATTAAAAACATCTTATTGAAGTACAGTCTTCCATCTGCATTGGAATTGCTCAATAAACCACGTCTGAAACTTCCCTGGAAACACCAAGTCCGTAGCGCGGTTGATACCTATTGGAAAATCAAGATATTAGAACAAGCAAGACTCTACGGTTCACTTCGGTTCTTGAATTCGGATGGTTTTGTCCCTGGCAAATGCCATCCGATATTACAAGCAGTTTCTGGAGAGGCAAGAGACGCATACAGGAATCGACTGAAGGTAGCAACTGGAACATACATCCTCCAGACCAACAGAGCAGCGTTTAGCAATTATGCCAGTGGCTCCGAATGTTTGCTGTGCGGTGAGGCTGATGAAACAGTACAACACTTTTTATTAGAGTGCAAGGCCTTGAACGACGTACACGCCATCCACTTGTACGAGATATAACTCACAACGTAGTGAAGCTCTGTCAAGGAGAGGGGATCCAGGAATCCGAGATCGAGCTGGTGAACATTGTGGTGGACTGTAGTATCCTGCTGAATGTGTTCAGTTCAACTGGTACAGAAGATATAAAGACTATGCAGTATAAAGCCAACCGACTGGTGTATTCCTTACATGTGGCACGCTATCAGAAACTTGAACTTTGTACTAAACCTGTGAAGAAAAAGAAAAGAGGCAAAAGTAATAACATTTCCCGGGTAGCTAGAGTCTGATGTATCTCTCCGGGTTGATATACATGTATGTAAATAGATTTTCCAGTTTTGGGGTGTTGGTCCATACTCGATGATAGTGTTCGAGGTGCTCCTATGAAGGAGGAAGTTACAACGATACAAGAAGATACAAGATACAAGTTGCGCGCTTTTGCTAGTCCCTTGTTATGTTTACCCGCCATATTCACTTGGGAACAGCAAATTTTGTTAAAATCTGAAGATTTGCGTTAGCTGAGGGATGAAAATTCATTTATTCTCACGGAAGTTCTAAAGCAAACGAGCAAAAAGTTTGGAAAGGTATACAACCACTTAATTCAGTCCATTATGTCGTGGAGTCATCAAAGTAATTAGTTTTCGTGGACACAAAAATGAAAGTAGAAATTGGCCTAGTCAGCAAATGGCGCTGAGATGATTTTTAACTCACTACTCACTATGAACTCACTATCCTAGACACCATACTAAGCTGTTAGCTTCTTAAAGGCGCATCTCGATAGAATTGACGATAGTCTCTTGTGTGGTGGCCGGTTTGGTAACATGCTGGTTCAAATTTATGAGGGTGCCCGTGCCAGAGTTTATTTAATCTGCTTTTAAATGAATTCACGGAGGGTGCATTAACTACACTATCTGGTAGGTCATTCCATGAGTTGACGATTCTGTTGCTAAAAACATTGGCTCTGAGGTTTAATTTAGATCTTCTTTTCTGTAGTTTGAAAGGGTGGCCTCTTGTTGCAGTGAAACTAGCCCTTGTGAAGAGCTTGTCCTTATCAACTATGTCGATATCGTTTAAGATTTTATATACTTGGATAAGGTCTGCTCTTTCTCTTCTGTATTCAAGGGTCGGTAGCCCTAACTTACGCAATCTTTCGGGGTATGACAGGTTTCTGCATGATGCTACTAGTTTTGTTGCTCGTCGTTGAACATTTTCGATGATGATTTGGTCCTTCTTGTATATAGGCGACCATATTGGAGTAGCGTACTGGACGTGAGGACGCACCAGTGATTTGTAGAGGTTTAGGAACATTTCTTCATCGATATATGTAAAGGTCCTAAAAATGATACCAAGATTTCTATTGGCCGTATTTACTTTGGCTGTTATGTGATCTCTAAATAGTAGATTTTGGTCAATTATAACCCCCAAATCTTTTTCACTTTTAACTTTTTCAAGCTCAGTTTCCTGATTGTTGGATGTCATGGTGTATTTCGTTCCTCTATCGTGTTTGCCAATATGTAAATGGTGACATTTTATGATATTGTAAAACATTTTCCAAACTTCTGCCCAATTAACTGCGCAATTTAGACTGCTTTGGACTTTGTTTTCGCCAGTTTGGTTAGAAACCACTGCATATAATTTTGCATCGTCAGCAAAGAGCTTTATTGATACCTCGATGACATCTGGTAGGTCATTAATAAATATTAAGAATAGCACTGGTCCCAGGACACTGCCTTGGGGAATGCCACTGGTGACATCTTTCCATGAGGACTGAGTACCATTCACAATAACTCTTTGCTGTCTAGATGAGAGGAATTCCTTGATCCATTCATGGACTTTTCCCCTTCTTCCGTAGCCGTATAACTTTTTTAATAGCCTCTAATGCGGGACCTTGTCGAAGGCCTTACAAAAGTCCAAATAGACTACATCGATGTCCTCCCCATTATCTATGGATTGAGTTAAATCTTCCAAAAATTCTAATAGTTGTGTCACGCAAGATTTCCCTTTGATGAAGCCATGTTGAGCTTTGGAGAATAGGTCATTTTCTGTCATATGTTTCACTATTTTATCGCGTATTATTTTTTCCAGTAGCTTACAAGGAACTGAAGTTAAACTTATTGGGCGGTAGTTACTTGGGTCTTTCTTTTCTCCTTTTTTGAAGATTGCACTTACATTAGCTTGTTTCCATATCGGTGGTAGTATACTCTCATCAAAAGATTTCTGGAAGATGACCTTTAACGGTTTGATGATAAGCTCTTAATTTTCTTTTAAGAATTTAGGATGGAAGAGGTCAGGTCCTTGGCTTTTACTCGGGTTTAGGGTAGATAGGACTTTCTCAATTTCATTTTCAGTTATTGAAATATTTACTAATGCACTGGCAAAAGGTCTGTCTTCAAAATTCGGTAATGGTTCATTAGGTTCTACCTCAAAAACAGTGGAAAAGTAATAGTTTAAGGTGTTAGCAGTTTCCTGGTCGGTCGATGATAACTCCCCATTAGGCATTTCCAGCTTTGTTACTACGGACTTTGTCTTAGTTTTTGAACGCACGTAATTCCAGAAGATCTTGTTGTCGGACTTTATTTTCGAAGCTAGATTTTTTTCAAACTGGTATCTTGCTGTTCTTATTTTTGTAGTTACTATATTTCTAGAGGCTTTATATTGATTGAAATTATTATCCGATTTACAGTATTTGTACTTCAACCAACGTTTACGTTTATCTTTAATAGCGTCTAGACAGGATCGATTGGCAAATGGATTGTGCTTGCTACCATCGATTTTTGGTTTGCTCTCCGGTATGTTATTCTTCATTAAGTGGATATTTATTTCAGCAAACCGAGACCAGGATTGTAGCAAATTCATTCCATCCAATTCTTCTTGCCAGTTGATTAGACGTAGTTGGTTTCTGATGTTGTTGTAATCCCCTTTAAAGAAATTCAGTTTCTCAGTACTGCATTTTCTTTCTTGTTCTGTGTAGCAGTTCAGTTTGAAATCAATGACTAGATGGTCACTTTTCCCTAATCCAGGTAGGTAGTTGATGTTGGTGACCATATCCTCCTCATTTGATAAAATTAAATCTAAAACTGATGGTTCATTCCCTTCTCTGTAGCGTGTGGGTTTTAAAATATGCTGGAAGAAATATGTGTCCCTAATACTAATAATATATAAGATAAATTATTTTATTTCGCCTATGTTGATGAGAATCTTTGCAGTCTCACTGAGGTTTTAAGTGTAAGTCATTGCTAAACTATGGCGCATGATTCCGAAAACCAGAAGATAAGATGATAGCCCAGTGATCAGGTATAGATGAGTTTAGGAAGCCACCTGTCGCTAAGGAAATGCTATCCCACGATTCCGTATTTTCAAGTCATGAAAGGTTGCATTTGAAAGGTTACTGCCCAATGAACATTCATACCGAGTTTAGACTGTAAAACAGACCATCCATTACGAAACAATGGCTAGTTGAAGTTGCTGTCAGATGCAACACTGTGAAAATCGACGAAATTCACAAAATCCCTGAGTGGTAAAGGGGTAATGAAGAAAATCCTAACTGACCAAAATAATGTTTTTTCATCATTTTATTGCAAGAAACAATATTCCAGATATAATTAATGCATTTTAGACTAAAATTCAGTATGTTCCCAGATTTCAGTTAACCCTTTCCCACTCAGATACGTGTTTATACATGTCTGCACACCCCCCCCCTTATTTTAAGCCCCAGATGCACCTAAAATCTGCATTTCTACCCCTGGATAGTTATGTTTGCTTTAGGATTTGTTGGGCAAAAAAAGTGACCTGTTTTTTCGCTCGCCTCCCCACTAAAAATATTCTGGGAGGGGGGGGGGGTTGAAGGGGGGCGTTGCCCCCCTCACATCCTGAAAATTTTGGGTGTATGGCCCAGCCGGCCGCTAAAATTTATATCTGAGGGTGTCTGGTGTCAAAAATGCCTGAAAATTGATGCTGATAAAACATACTGCAAACTGAAAATGGCCAGTGCCAAACACCTTAATTGTTGCCTTGACAGCTGTGTGAAGATTAAAAATGTGGTCAAAAATGCATACATGTGAAAACACACTTTTTGCCAACTTTGAGATGCCCCCTGTTTACCATGACAACAATGATCAAGTCATGAAAGGTTGCATTTGAAAGGCTACTGCCCAATGAACATTCATACCGAGTTTAGTGTAAAACAGACCATCCATTATGAAACAATGGCTAGTTGAAGTTGCTGTCAGGTGCAACACTGTGAAAATCGGCGAAATTCACAAAATCCCTGAGTGGTAAAGGGGTAAAGGCATTTATTCTTGATTATTGAGGACCATCATTGCATTACATAATATCATATAGTCGTCAGTGCTGACTGAAGAGAAGTCCTCAGTCTTCAACAGGTAAGGGACCTCCTAGGGGAAAAATCAATAGTTTACTAACTGTTGACTAGAGTGTATCTTATTGATTTTTAAGTCAGGGGATTCAACAAAGGCTACTAATCATCCTATTAGGGGGTGCCTTTGATCTGCTACAGAGAGTATATCACAGGGGGCAATAAACAATTATGAACACACAGTGTGTCCTACAGTTACAAGAATAAATGCCTTTAATTACATGTAACTCACTTTCAGAAGTCATAACTATGTTTTGATAACAAGTGTAAGTGACACCAATTATACAATTGAAGTGTGACAGTGTGCCTGACCAGTGCCATGTCAGTGTTTTTGTGTAATAGAGAATGGGAGCTGGCCCATCATCTTGTTTGTATCAGGCCTCATATTTTTCAGGCATTTGCAGGATTTCAGGCTTTTAGAGCTTGAATTTTTCTTGATTTCAGGCTTTTAGACTTTTCACCCTATATTCTGTATAAAATGACAAATTATTTAGCCGCACCCATTTCTGATATCACCAATCAGATTACTTGATATAATGTATTTGTTCAGTTCACAAACTGCATTGCAAACAGTGTAGATCCTGATCAGATGTTCAGAAGCCATCTGATCTGGATCTACACTGTTTGTAAAGGTTATGGTTGTCGTGTTCAGCAGGATGAGGGTTAAGGCTGCAAAATCGAGCCTTTCAGGCATGGAAAAGCTTGGTCAGTATGAGGCCTGTTGTATCAGTGATCAGCTTGCTTACAAAACTTAAACTTCTTGTCACTAATGGTGAATATGACATATTTTGTAACTTAGCATAAAAAAACAGGCAGTATAAATTAGCATTGAAGACAAAGGGTAAGAGAAGGATGTTTTTATTTCAAGTTGAGAGATGTGCCCTTTTAGCAAGTTGTGCATGTGCCCTTTTTACATGGGTGTGCATATTTAAACTGCCCTTTTTTTACATATTTTAAAGTGCCCTTTTTACATGGGTGTGTGTGTTTAAACTGCCCTATTTTACATATTTTAAAGCGCCCTTTTTGCATAATTTCGCACATTGAAAGTGCCCCTTTTCCTGGCCAGCACCATGCCCTTTTATTTGTAGCTGGGGGAATCACTAAATTAGGAGCGTGATAACTCGGTGGTAAGTGCACTTGTCGCTGATGCTAGATGCCCACGGTTCGATCCCCAACGGCTGTGATTATTTCGGTGTTCGAACAGGCTCCATTGGCATCATTTGCAGGGATGAATGTCCAAAAGTACACCGGCCTGTATCGGGATGTGAACTGGAGACCAGAAGCAACATCTCCAAAATGACCTTTACAGTGTTGATGGGGACATTAAACCTCAAATCAAATAAACAAATACATAGATAAATAAATTAGATTGCTCTCTGCTGTAAACAAGATTTAGTATTAATTCAATCAAATTAGGCTACAAATACAGACAATATGGACAATTTCTGTTTTTAGTCAAAATAACCAACATGCAGTTGATCCACTGGACATGCCACAGTTAGTCAAAAGGTTTTGGTCCCAGTTCAATATACACCTTGACCTCTTTATAACACCATTAATGGGATCCAAAGCAGAAACCGTGTTACATGTAGTTAAACAACCATGCTAGATCCAAACAAAAATTTGTAGATTATATAGAAAAATGACCATTTATGGTCATTTTTCTATATAATCTACACATTTTTTGGATCCGTCTTGAAACCTTGTTATAATGAACTGTGTTATAATGAGGTTGTGGTGTACTTGGTCTCAGTCTCTCAGGTCAAGGAACACACTCTTATTTCAACCCCTGCTGTAACAAGTTAACCCTTTTTGTACCAAATGGAATCTTCCTCCTTATATATAGCCGGAGCCCTTTTAAGCTCACCTGAGGTGAGCTTATAGGGTGGTCATGCTGTCTGTATGTATGTATGTATGTATGTATGTATGTATGTATGTATGTATGTATGTATGTATGTATGTATGTATGTATGTATGTATGTATGTATGTCAACATTTTCAAACATCTTCTCCTCTGGAACCGCTGGGCGGACTGAAGCCAAATTTCATGTGGGGCCTCAGTGGGATGGGGGAACGAAAGTTTGTTCGCGGGGTCCAGGTCACATGACCAAGATGGCCGCCATGCCCATATATGTTAAAAACCCTTCAAAAATCTTCTTCTCCGGAACCGCTGGTCCGATTTTCACCAAACTTGGTATGTGGCCTTGGGTACTCGGGCCTATCATAGTTTGTTCAAATAATGGCCCTTGGATGACCTTGACCTATTTTATGCCAAGGTCAAATTTGGTAATATAGGCTTTTGAATGACAAAAAGTGAAAACGGTGGATTTTTCGAAAACTGTTGCAGCCTTTGGCCTGAAAGTTGGTAGATAACATCAGCTAAATGAGTTAACAATTAATATGAGATTTATAGGTCAAGGTCATTCCGTGACCTTGGGTCAAGTTTTTTAATATGTCAAACTTTAAACTTATTTTTCAGGGAAACTACTTGGTCAATTTTGACCAAATTTCATATGCAAGCTTTATGGGAGAAGGACATGTAAATTAAGTTAAATGATGTTGGGTCACATAACCAAGATGGCCGCCATGCCCATATATGGTTAAAACCCTTCAAAAATCTTCTTCTCTGAAACTACTGGACGGATTTTCATGAAACTTGGTATGTAGCATCTGGGACGCAGGCCCATCATAAATTCTTAAAATGGTGACCCTCGGATGACCTTAACCTATTTTATGCCAGGGTAAAATTTAGTCACATGTGCATTTGTATGGGAAAAAGTGAAAATGCATTATATCTAACAAACCGTTCAATATTCCACCACTAAATCATATATATTCTTGTTCCTTAAGATAGGGCGCATTAATTGACATGGGGTCCACCAGGTCCCTTAAAAAAACCTTCAAAAATCTTCTTCTCCGGAACCGCTGGGCCGATTTCCACCAAACTTGGTATGTAGCCTCGGGACTCGGGCCCATCATAGTTTGTTCAAAGAATTGCCCTGGGATGACCTTGACCTATTTTATGCCAAGGTCAAATTTGGTCACATTGGCATTTGTATGGGAAAAAGTCTAAATGGCTGATATCTTGCAAATGGTTGAGAATACCACCCCTAAACCATATGTATATTCTTGTTCCTTGTGATTAAGCATGTTTAATGACATGGACCTTGGGAGTCTAAGGGGCCCCCGGGGACATGCCACACCCCCTTCATTTCAAAAAGTGCCCAATATCTTGGAAACTGTTCAGATCCCCACCCATAAACAATGTATATTCTAAGGGGCTTTAAGTGACATGCTTCTTGAGACCCTGGGGGCATGCCCCAACCCTGCATTACATAAAATGCATCAAATCTCAGAAGCTGTTCAGATCCCCTCCCATAAATCATATATTTTCTTGTTTCTTGTGATAAGGGGCATTTAGTTACATGGATCTTTGAACACCATAGGTTAAATTGGGGGCCGACACCCCCTTTAGAAATGGTTAAGCTCTCCACCCATTAACCATATATTTTCTTGTGCCTGACCTTTTAGCTCATCTAAGGCTTTATCTTGGCTAAATATAACTGAAAATTCAAACTCAAAAGTTTTCCAACTGATCTTCAAGAGTCAGGAATGTGATTAAGGACCACTTGGTCATACAGTCAGATGCATTTAGTGACATGGACCTTAATTTGGGCCCCTGGGGGCATGCCCTAGCCACATCATTTAGTAAAATGTGTAATATTTCCCCACCCATTAACCATATATATTCTTTCTCTATATACTAATGTGGACATTTTCTCTTTTGATAATGGGTTTTCAGAAAAAAACTCAATAAAAATTACATCAGGATAAAGAACAAGGTTTAACTAGCGTTGCAATAATTTAGAAAATCTGTTGACAAATAAGGATTTTATAACCAAAAACACATTTGAATAGGGAAATTTCCATATAAATTGCTAGCAAGGGAGGTAAATATTTCCCCGCAAACTTTCAATTTCTTCATACACCATTACTAAATAACTGAAATAATCATAAATGATGCAAAACACATCATGAAGTTCAAAACATTTAAATCGAGGCCAAAAAGATTCCAGAATCAAAACTTTATGATCATGGATTATCCCCCCTTTCAATGTAAAATCTCTATTCAAATCTTATTTTGGTCATAATTTTTTTAATAGTGAACCGATTTTCAAAATTTTTGTGGCACATGTTTCAAGAAATTTATAAGCCACTTTTGCTAAAGAAATCATCAATCCTTGTCTTTGTTTACTATAATGAATCTCCGAAATATCATTATCAGAGGACAAAAACAGAACATTAAAACACGTTTGGTGACATGGATCTTAGATCCATAAGAGGTCTAGAGGGACCTTGGGTGCATGTCCCTTAGCCCTTTAGACCTAAGGCTGTCAGGTGAGCGTCTTCAGGACCAATGGTCCTCTGGTCTAAATTTAGCGGTGACAGGTTGTGGTATCTTCAAAATTGATTTGGAAAATGGCTGAACTTCCTGCAAATAGTGTAGGCCCTGATGAGAGGCCGCATTCTGCGGCGTCTCATCTGGGCCTGCCCTGTTTGCCAAGGTACCCCTTTTAGGGGCTTACTGTACAAAATGGGTTAATACGTGTATGAGATTTAATTGTAAAGTTCTTTTTCAGATTCATTAGATTTCCCCCAGAAAGATGAATAGGAAAAAACAGTTCACAGGAAAAGGAGTTGGGACAAAATCTCCCAACCTTGGACATGCAGGAACCCCACCAGTGAAAAAGGCAAGGTTGGTACATAGCCCCAGCACGGATATGATTCTTCCTCTTTTCAGAGGAATTCCTTGTTTTGACTCCATTTTTTTTTCTTTCAAAAATAAAAGGTTGTGAATTTTGATCTGTAATGCTGAGAAAAATGTTCTGAATGGGGAATAGGAGTTTTCCTCTGCTTTCTACAGATTTTCCTCCCATGGAGAAGTAGACCAATCACATCCCTGTCCAGAAAAGGCGTTTTTTTTCATCCATAAAGTACTGATATTTTTCTTATTTCTGCCCGAAAACATATGTTGTGGGTACTCATTAGATGCCCACACTTATCTTGAGCAGGCCCCCGCCCATCGGGGCTTGAAGAAATAGATGGGCTGCATGATGCTTCCACGCAGAGCTAAAACCGACCAGCACACGAGTACTGGTAAACCGCTTAGAGAATCTAAGCCTGCCCAGGCAAAGCAATGCGAGTTGGCCCGTCCATGCTTGTAAACCCTATTGGTTTCATGGGGCGGCAGGGCTTGAGATGTCATTTCATCTCAGTGTCTGGTAAAAGTCCCACAAAATTGGAAGCGACATCTTCAAAATGACCTTTACAGTGTTGACGGAGATGTTAAACCTCAAATCAAACAAACAAACTTATCTGGAGCTATGTTGGTAGTTGAGTGGCAGTCAGAGATGAAGGTAGACGTGCCCATACATTAAATCAGCATGTCATTAGGGCTGAAAATATTACCTATTATCAGTGATGCCATTGCGATCGATAATCCATTAGTAATCACTGAAGATTGTATCATAATTTTTCCTATCTGGCTTTCTGCCTGAGCATGACTCTTACCATATGTTATACTGTTCTGTACATTTTTGGACATTTAGGCTTGAGCAAACGGTGCAGATCCAGATGAGACGCCGCAGAATGCGGCGTCTCATCAGGGTCTGCACTGTTTGCCACTCATCCAGCTGTTTTAGACACAACATTGGGTAATAAAGTGTACCTATCAAATAAACAATAACTAGCAAATTAGTAACCATTTTTCTGGAATCTATCGATCGATTAATTGATTATACGATAAATCATTCCAGTCTTATATGTCATGTACTACATAAAGATTGTTAACCCTAGCCACTGACTGATAAAGATTTTCCCGTTGTTCAAAAACACCACAGCTTTTTTATAACACTATTGTTGGGCTCCAATGTGGATTCACATGGTATGTTTACAAACTATTGTGTTCTACATGTAACAAAACAAAAATATGTAGATTATTATACGAAGTATGTCAGGGGGTATATAGTTTTCGTCTTTCCGTCCGTTCGTTGGTTCGTTCGTATGTTCGTTTGTTCGTTCGTACGTTCGTTCGTCAACCTTTACGTCAAAGTTTTGCGTTAAACCTTTTTGATTGCTCATATCTCTGTAACCACAAGTTGAATTCTCTTCATATTTGGTACAGGATACCTCTATAGCATTACCGTTCATATGGAATATCTAAGCCCCTGGGTCAAGCTCCTTGGTGGGTTGTCTGTCTGTTCATCTACTTTTACGTCCAAGTTTTGTGTTAAACCTTTTTCATTGCTGATATCTCTGTAACCACATGTTAGATTCTCTTCATGTTTGGTAAAGGATATCCCCTGGGTCAAGCCCCTGGGTGGGCTGTCTGTCTGTCTGTTCATCTAATTTTACGTCAAAGTTTTGTGTTAAACCTTTTTAGCTCACCTGTCACGTAGTGACAAGGTGAGCTTTTGGGATCACTTTTTGTCCGTCGTGCGTCTCGTGCGTGCGTCCGTGCGTCCGTCCGTAAACTTTTCCTTTAAATGACATCTCCTCCTAAACCACTGATCAGATTTTGACCAAACTTCACAGGAATGATCCTTAGGCGGTCCCCTTTCAAAGTTGTTCAAATGGTTCCGGTCCGTTGCACATATAGGTCACAGGAGCCAAAAATAGATTTTTTTCACCGAAAACTTAAAAAATCTTCTTCTCTGAAACCACAAGGCCCAGGACATTGATATTTGGTATGAAGCTTCATCTAGTGGACCCCTACCAAGATTGTTCAAATTATTGTGCTGGGGCCAAAAATGCCCCCGCACCGGGGCCCTTTGGGTTTACATGGGCTTATATAGGGAAAATCTTTAAAAATCTTCTTCTCTGAAACCACAAGGCCCAGGTCTTTGATATTTGGTATGAAGCTTCATCTAGTGGACCCCTACCAAGATTGTTCAAATTATAATGCTGGGGTCAAAAATGCCCCCGCCCGGGGGCCCTTTTGTTTTACATGGGCTTATATAGGGAAAATCTTTAAAAATCTTCTTCTCTGAAACTGCAAGTCCCAGATCTTTGCTATTTGGTATGAAACTTCATCTATTGGACCCCTACCAAGATTGTTCAAATTATAGTGCTGGGGCCAAAAATGCCCCCGTCTCCGGGCCCTTGGTTTTACATAGGCTTATATAGGGAAAATCTTTAAAAATCTTCTTCTCTGAAACTGCAAGGCCCAGGTCTTTGGTATTTGATATGAAGCTTCATCTTGTGGACCTCTACCAAGATTGTTCAAATTATAGCCCTGGGGCCAAAAATGCCCCTGCTCAAGGGCCCTTTGGTTTTACATAGACTAATATAGGGAAAATCTTGAAAAATCTTCTTCTCTGAAACCACAAGGCTTAGGTCTTTAATATTTATTATGAAGCTTCAGCTAGTGGACCTCTACCAAGATTGTTCAAATTATAGCCCTGAGACCAAAAATGCCCCCGCCATGTGGCCCTTTGGTTTTACATAGACTTATATAGGGAAAATCTTTAAAAATCTTCTTCTCTGAAACCACAAGGCTTAGGTCTTTGATATTTGTTATGAAGCTTTAGCTAGTGGACCTCTACCAAGATTGTTCAAATTATAGCCCTGGGGCCAAAAATGCCCCCCGCTCTGGGGCCCTTTGGTTTTACATAGACTTATTTAGGGAAAATCTTGTTTTACATAGACTTCTGTATGCAGGGTAAACCTTTAAAATCTTCCTCTCTGAAACCACAAAGCCCAGGTCTTTCATATTCGATATGAAGCTTCATCTTGTGGACCTCTACCAAGATTGTTCAAATTATAGCCCTGGGGCCAAAATTGACTCTGCCTGGGACTCACTTATTATACATTGGATCAGGTGAGCGAACCAGGGCCCTCTGGGCCCTCTTGTATATGAATAATTTTGTTTAGAATTTCATGTGAAGCTCTTGAGTAGCATTTTTAAACTTCATTAATAAATAAATAATTTTTTATATGTTTGATTTAAGGTTTAACGTACCCGTCAACACTGTTTAGGTCATTTTGGAGACGTTGCTTCCAGTTTTGTGGGACTTTTACCCGACACTGAGATGTAATGGCATCTCATGCCCTGTTGCCCAATGAAACCAATAGGGTTTATAAGTCAGCTTTGCTGCAAGCATCATGCAGCCCATCTATTTCTTCAAGCCATGATGGGCGGGGCCGGATAAATAAATAAATAAATAAGTAAATAAATAAATAAAGAAAATTTTTTCTACATTGGATAAAACAACCGCGTGATCTCATCACGATAACACAGCCGTGTGACATAGTGCATTTTTTCACATCTCCAAAATGGCTACTTTTCTGATGAAAATCCGTGATATTTTTTTAATTCATACTGCAAACATAGGTTGCGGGTGCTCGTTAGAACCGCCTCAATGTGGCGGTTCTATTGAGTACCCACAACTTATGTCTTGGAGCAAAAATAAAAAATAATGAATACCCCCTTAAACCCCAGTTTTCTCTATATAAAGTGGGGTTTAGGGGGTGTTCATTTCACGGACTTGTTCACGTGATGAAAAAGTGTTTTGTGTTTTTAGCTCACCTGTCACGTAGTGACAAGGTGAGCTTTTGTGATCACTTTTCGTCCGTCGTCAGTGCGTGCGTGTGTGCGTGCGCGCGTCCGTGTGTGCGTAAACTTTTTCTTCAAATGACATCTCCTCCTAAACCACTGATCGGATTTTGACCAAACTTCACAGGAATGATCCTTAGGTGGTCCCCTTTCAAAGTTGTTCAATTGGTTCCGGTCCATTGCACATCTGGGTCACAGGAGCTAAAAATAAATTTTTTAAACAAAAACTTTAAAAATCTTCTTCTCTGAAACCGCAAGGATCAGGTCTTCGATATTTGGTATGAAGCTTCATCTAGTGGACCTCTACCAAGATTGTTCAAATTATAGCCCTGGGGGCCAAAACGCCCCCGCCCCGGGGGCCTTTGGTTTTACATGGGCTTATATAGGGAAACTCATTAAAAATCTTCTTCTCAGAAACCAAAAGGCCCAGGTCTTTAATATTTGGTGTGAAGCTTTACCTGGTGGACCTCTACTAAGATTGTTCAAATTATAGCCCATGGGCCAAAAATGCCCCCGCCCCGGGGGCCTTTGGTTTTACATAGGCTTATACAGGGAAAATCTTTAAAAATCTTCTTCTCTGAAACCGCAAGGCCCAGATCTTTGATATTTTGTGTGAAGCTTCATCTAGTGGACCTCTTTCAAGATTGTTCAAATTATAGCCCTGGGGGCCAAAATGCCCCCGCCCCGGGGGCCTAAAGTTTTACATAGGCTAATATAGGGAAAATCATTAAAAAATCTTCTTCTCAGAAACCAAAAGGCCCAGGTCTTTAATATCTGGTGTGAAGCTTAACCTGGTGGACCTCTACTAAGATTGTTCAAATTATAGCCTATGGGCCAAAAATTACCCTGCCCCGGGGGCCTTTGGTTTTACATAGGCTTATACAGGGAAAATCTTTATAAATCTTCTTCTCTGAAACCGCAAGTCCCAGATCTTTGATATTTTGTGTGAAGCTTCATCTAGTGGACCTCTTTCAAGATTGTTCAAATTATAGCCCTGGGGGCCAAAATGCCCCCGCCCCGGGGGCCTATGGTTTTACATAGGCTTATATAGGGAAAATCATTAAAAAATCTTCTTCTCTGAAACCAGAAGGCCCAGGTCTTTAATATTTGGTGTGAAGCTTTACCTGGTGGACCTCTACTAAGATTGTCCAAATTATAGCCTTTGGGCTAAAAATGCCCCCCCCCCCCCCCCCCGGGGGGGCTTTGGTTTTACATAGGCTTATACAGGGAAAATCTTTAAAAATCTTCTTCTCTGAAACCGCAAGGTCCAGATCTTTGATATTTGGTGTGAAGCTTCATCTAGTGGACCTCTACCAAGATTGTTCAAATTATAGCACTGGGGGCCAAAATGCCCCCGCCTCAGGGGCCTTTGGTTTTACATAGGCTTATATAGGGAAAATCATTAAAAAAATCTTCTTCTCTGAAACCACAAGGCCCACGTCTTTAATATTTGGGGTGAAGCTTTACCTGGTGGACCTCTACTAATATTGTTCAAATTATAACCTTGGGGCCAAAAATGCCCCCGCCCCGGGGGCCTTTGGTTTTACATAGGCTTATACAGGGAAAATCTTTAAAAATCTTCTTCTCTGAAACCGCAAGGCCCAGATCTTTGATATTTTGTGTTAAGCTTCATCTAGAAGACCTCTACCAAGATTGTTCAAATTATAGCCTTGGGGGCCAAAATGCCCCCGCCCCGGGGGCCTATGGTTTAACATAGGCTTATATAGGGAAAATCATTAAAAAATCTTCTTCTCTGAAACCACAAGGCCCAGGTCTTTAATGTTTGGTGTGAAGCTTTACCTGATGGACCTTTACTAATATTGTTCAAATTATAGCCTTGGGGCCAAAAATGCCCCCGCCCTGGGGGCCTTTGGTTTTACATAGGCTTATCCAGGAAAAATCTTTAAAAATCTTCTTCTCTGAAACCGCAAGGCCCAGCTAGATCTTTGGTATTTGGTGTGAAGCCTCATCTAGTGGACCTCTTTCAAGATTGTTCAATTTATAGCCCTGGGGCCAAAAATGCCCCCAACCCGGGGACCCTTTGGTTTTTCATAGGCTTATATAGGGAAAACCTTTAAAAATCTTCTTTTCTGAAACCAGAAAGCCCAGGTCTTTCATATTTGGTATGAAGCTTCATCTAGTGGACCATTACCAAGTTTGTTCAACTTATAGCTCTTGGGCCTAGAATGTACTGGAGACACTAATTCTCAGGTGAGCGCTTCAGGGCCCTCTGGGCCCTCTTGTTCATTGCTGATATCTCTGTATCCACATGTTAGATTCTCTTCATGCTTGGTAAAGGATATCTCTATAGCATTACCTTTCATATGGAATATCTAAGTCTCTGGGTCAAGCCCCTGGGTGGGCTGTCTGTCTGTCTGTTCATCTACTTTTACGTCAAAGTTTTGTGTTAAACCTTTTTCATGGTTGATATCTTTGTAACCACATGTTGGATTCTCTTCATGTTTGATAAATGATTTCCTGATGCCTGTCCCTTCCCCCACCCATGGTGACCTTGACCTCAAGGGCACAGACTTAGAAATTTTACATTTGGTTAAAGTTTTATGTCGAACTTTATAGATGCCTGTATGTTCTATTTGATGCCCTCACTCCCTTAGTCCATTTAGAAATTTTATGTTTGATTTAGCTTTTACAAGCACATTTATAGATTCTTATAGCCTCTTGACTTCATTCATATTACATACAAGCTCGAAAGATATATCAGAGGGTGATGCTGGCCGGGGGTATACATGACCCACTGGTCACTTTCTCTAGTTAGAATCTGATATGGGGTTCTGTTGTAGATGGGCGTTTCCAACCCGGAGGATGACCATGCTGAGAGGAACCGAGGCTACGGCGAGGTTCCGCTAAGCACGGTCATCCCGAGGGTTGGAAACGCCCATCTACAACAGAACCCCATATTGGATTCCTTTTCTTGCACAACACCTCCCAAACATTTCCTTTTTATTTTGTAGCAAATAGCAGAACTACAGACAGTATTTCTTTTCTTCTTTTTAAGATTTCATACAAAAGTCCTGTATTCAGTGTCCTTTAACAATAAATGAGTCAAATAATTATCATTCTTATTGATTTTTTTTATTTCGCTTTTTTGCCAGTTAGCTTTGACAGCTCGCATATGTTTATTGTTTACAAAATAGAAGTAGTGCGGAAGTATAGTTCCGGCAGTTGAATAGAATTGAAGCGCACTTCTGTTAGTTGCTTGGGTCGGAACACCAGGGTCAGAACATAAATTTCTATCCCAGGGTAAAATCACGGATTTCCTTGTCTGGTGTGCAAGAATATATCTTAAAACCATGTTATATCCAAAAGCATGTTATCATGAGGTACAGTGTAGTAAGGCTGGCATGATTAATCGGTTAATAAGTTAATTGATTGATAAATTCCACAAAAATGATAATCATTACTGATTTGCTTGTAATCGATTATTTGATGGCTGCGTCTCCTGACAACCGGTTGTCAGGAGCATTTTTGCTATGTAAAATGCTCCTGACAACCGGTTGTCAGGAGCATTTTTGCTATCCAAAATGCTCCTGACAACCAGCAATATTTTTCCAATAAAAACCTGCTATATTAGCATTATTTTGGTTACTTAACACAGTATTTTTAGTTTCTTGATACATGTTTAATATTTTTTGTGTTTTCTGGTATTTTAACATAACTACTGGATTGAAAATTAAAGAGAAAAAACATATGGGACTTGCAGAATTTAATGTTTTATTTAATACTGAAAATATATACCAAATAAATATAGGGTCAATTACACTTCATTGCTATTGAAAAAACATGTCATCAATTCCCTTTTAGAGAATATATATGGTTAAGGGGTGGGGATCTGAATGGTTTCTGAGATATATTGCTTTTAATGAAGTTAAGGGGTGGGGCATGGCCCCTGGCACCCCCAGGGCGGCATGCTGATGCCACTGATTGGGTCTTACAATTAAGAACAAGAATATATATGGTTAAGGGTCGGGGCTCTTAACAGTTTCTTAGGTATATGGTCTTTGGTGAAGTTGAGGGGTGCAGCAGGGCCCGGGCACGCCCTGGGTGACCCCTAGGATGGTGTTACTGAATGTGCCTTATCATAAAGAACAAGAATAAATATGGTTTAGGGGGGATCTGTAAGGTTTCAACTTTGTTTGATTTGAGGTTTAACGTCCCCGTCAACACTGTAAAGGTCATTTTGGAGACCTTGCTTCCAATTCTGTGGGACTTTTACCCGACACTGAGATGAAATGACATCTCAAGCCCTGTCACCCAATGAAACCAATAGGGTTTATCAGCCTGGACGGTCCGCCTCGTACCGCTGTTCCTGGACAGGCTTAGATCCTCTAAGGGGTTTACCAGTACTAGTGTGCGGGCCGGAATCAGCAGTGCGCAGAAGCATCATATAGCCCATACATTTCTTCAAGCCCCTATGGGCGAGGGCCAGTAAGGTTTCTGGAATATTGGGCCTTTTGTGGAGTGGGGTGGGCATGGCCCCGGCACATCCTGGGGGACCCCGAGGTTGGTGTTACTGAATGCCACTTATCATAAGGGTTAAGAATATATATGGTTTAGGGGTGGGGATCTTTAAGGTTTCTCGGATATTCGGCCTTTTATGAAGTGGATGGGGGTGTGGCATGGCCCTGGCACATCCAGGGGGACCCCCAGGTTGGTGTCACTGAGTACTTCTTATTATCAATATATATGGTTAAGGGGTGGGGATCTGAATGGTTTCTGAGATAAATGGCATTTTATGAAGTGGAGTGGGTGAGACATGGCCCCGCCACAGCCTCGGGGACGCCCAAGTTTACATAAAAGCATATGGCTGAGAGAAGTTTACTCAAGGAAAATTTCTATGAAAGTTTGGCAAAATATCAGCAAAGGTTTGACAGTACATGTAAATGTCATTTTTCAATTTTCCTCATTATAAGTCTATGGAAAATCTAAGCTGCCATAGCAACCATCTAAATGGCTGAATTTCATAAAAAAAAAAAGTAAAGGCAAATATGGTGAATATTTTCATAAAGTCTATGCCTCCTAGGCGATGATTTTTTCAGTTTTTTTTTTTTTTCTATTTTTTTTTCATCAACCAATAAAAATGAGCAGTAGGCCTAAAATCATTGTCATACCCTGTTTATAGGGTAGCAGATAGATCAGTTAGTAGATTGCCTATTAAAAGGAAAATTTTTATGGAAGTATTTTCAAAATGTCTGCAGAGGCTTGGCAGAAATGCCATTTTCAATTTTCCCCATTATAAGTCTATGGAATCTATAAGTTGGCATAGCAACCAAACTAATGAGCAGATCTTTATAAACAAGGGAGCCATGATGGCCCTGGATCGCTCACCATAGAGTAATAATTGGGTCCCGGGGAGGGCCATTCTTGTCCCCATAGCTATAATGTGCATAATATTGGTGGAAGTCTAAAAAGGTGAAGCTTCTTACCAAATATCAACAAAGGCTATAATTTGAACAATCTTGGTACTTGGTAAAGGTCCACTAGATGAAGCGCTTTATACCAAATATCAACAAAGGCTATAATTTGAACAATCTTGGTAAAGGTCTTCTAGATGAAGCTACACACCAAATATCAAAGACCTGGGGGTTGCAGTTTAAAAGAAGATTTTTTTTAGCTCCATATATCAAAGACATGGGCCTTGCAATTTCAGGGAAGAAGGTTTTTAAAGATGTCCCTATTTAACTCAATATAAAACCAAAGGGTCTCGGGGCGGGGGCATTTTTGGCCTCAGGGCTTTATTAATTTGAACAATCGTGATATAGGTCCACTTGATGAAATTTCACATCAAATATCAAAGACCTAGGCCTTGTGGTTTCAGAGAAGATTTTTCAAGATTTTCCCTATATACACATGTATATACAAAGTAGAAGTAAAACAAAGATCAGGAATTGATACATGTACAATACACTTACTCCACCCATCAAAGACACCAAAGGGAAAGAAACACAAACATTAACATTGTCCTGCTGAGCCCGGATAAGTCTTATCTTTGAAACAATGTAGATCCAGATCAGATGGCTTCTGAAGAAGCCATCTGATCAGGATCTTCATTGTTTGCCATCTTGTTTATGAATTTGCTGCAGTAATTTGCATCAAGTAATCTTATTGGCTGATATTCAGTAGTGGGTGTGGCATATTTAAATATTCAGCAGAACAAGGGTTAAGCGACCAGACCATAATGGAAACCTAAACAAAGGAAGGCCATAAGGACAGTTACTTTCCCACAAAATGGCCATATGGCCATCCAAAATAAAAAGACACAAGTGATACACACAGTAAATAACAAAAAACAACATAAATAAATCGCCACAGAAGAACCGCCTTGGAACGGTCAGTGGAAAGATTTCCTCTGGGGGGGGGGGGGGGGGGGTGCTTAAATCGATTTAACGTGGCCACCATCCTCGCCCTTACTTCCGTCACGATTTAGACAAATAGTTTGTTCAGTCTGCATGAAGGCCTCCTAACTCATCAGTGCAACATCTCCCTGAACACAAATAATCAAAGAACTACAGAGGTGAGACAACGGTGAGGACTCGACAGCAAGAAACCACTGAAATGCTGGAGCAAAAGAAAACCAACAGTTAGACTCCGATGTGTAAAACCAAAAAAGTCTGTGTAAAACCAAAGGGCCCCGAAGCGGGGGGCATTTTTGACCCCAGGGCTATAATTTGAACAACCTTGGTATAGGTCCACAAGATGAAGTTTCATACCAAATATTAAAGACCTGGGCCTTGAGGTTTCAGAGAAGATTTTTTAAAGATTTTCCCTATATAAGCCCATTCAAAACCAAAGGGCCCCAGGGCAGGGGCATTTTTGGCCCCTGCACTATAATTTGAACATTCTTTGGTCCACTAGTTGAAGCTTCATACCAAATATCAAAGACCTGGGCCTTGTGATTTCAGAGAAGAATATTTTTTTTAAGTTTTCTGTGAACCATTTGAACAACTTTGAAAGGGCACCACCTAAGGCTCATTACTTTGAAGTTTAGTCAAAATCCGATCAGGTGTTTAGGAGGAGGTGTGTTTACACACGGATGGATGCACGGACAACGGACAAAAGGTGATCCTAAAGGCTCACTTGTCTCTATGTGATGGTGAGCTTAAAACATAAATTTTCAATCCCCCAGCCCAAGGATGCTACAGATAAAATTTGGGTCAAATCGGCTTAGTGGCTTCAGAGGAGATGTCATTTGAAAGTGTTGAAGCCAGTTGACGACATATTTCAGACGAGGACGGACAACTGCCTATCCTATAAGCTCCCATGGAGCCTAATTTGGCTCTGGTGACCTAAAAATCTGAATAAAAATTACATGAATTAACTTCAATTATATTCATTTGAATACTAAAAAAATGACAAAAAAAGAACCATGAAATACTAAAAAGGTAACTAAAATAATACTAATATTATAGGTTTATATTGGAAAAATATTGCTGGTTGTCAGGAGCATTTTTGATAGCAAAAATGCTCCTGACAACCGGTTGTCAGGAGCATTTTATATAGCAAAAATGCTCCTGACAACCGGTTGTCAGGAGACACTTCCTTATTTGATAGGTAGAATTTACTGCCCAAGTTTGTGCTGAAAACAGCTGGCTGAGTGGCACACAGTGCAGACCCTGATGAGACGCTGCGTTCAGCGGCGTCTCATCTGGGTCTGCACTGTTCACTCAGCTTGTCTGTTCAAATACATATTGCAAAGTTAAACATGTGATAAGAGTCGTGCTCAGACAGAAAGCCAGACAGGACAAAAATTATTACCAAATCTACAGTGATTTTTAATCAAATATCGATCACAATGGCAAGACTGATAATCGATTATCTTATCAACTCCGATTAGCCTGCCCTACAATGGAATGTTATAAAAAGATGTCAAGCTCTTTCTATCACTGAACATGATAACATGCTTAAAATTGGATCTTTTTTTTTGTTTGATTTGAAGTTTTAACATACCCGTCAACACTGTATAGGTCATTTTGGAGATGTTGCTTCCAATTTTGTGGGACGTTTACCCGACATTGAGATGAATTGACATCTCGAGCCCTGTCGCCCAATGAAAACCAATAGAGTTTATAAGCATGGACGGTCAGACTCGCACCACTTTGCCTGGGCAGACTTAGATCCACCAAGCGGTTTACCAGTAATCGTGTGCGGTTGGTTTCAGCTTTGCGTGGAAGCAAGCATCATACAGCCCATCTATTTCTTCAAGCCCCGATAGGCAGGGGTCGAAAAATTGGCAGTTTATGTGTATTACCGTAAAAATCCTAAAAGTTAGGACAACTTGAGGACTTGTTGTAATTCACTTAAAATTTTAATCAATTTATTTCATGATCCAGCAAGGAGTCCAAAAGGTGCAGATGGAATGGCAAACAGTGTAGGCCCTGATGAGAGTCTGATCTGGGTCTGCAGTGTTTTCTTAGGCCTGTCTGTCCCAATACTTAGGATCAATACAGTTAGCGCGTGGCTGTTGGTGAACTTGATGTTACAAAAACAAAGATTTTTTCTGTTACTATTTAATGTAATATTCCAAAAAGTGTGGACTATTTAATTTTATAGAGTGGACATTATTTTGGCACTCTATGTACCCATTACAGAAAAGTTGATGATGAAGAAGAAGATGAAAATGATTTTGAAGCCGAACTGGCCATGATGGACGAGATAGAGAATGAAATGTCTCAAGAAATGGATGTTGATGAAACAGGTAAGGTTTCCAGATTCACCCATTTTGCCCAGAATTTATTCCTCCAGATTAGATATACAGTAGAACTTTGATAGCTCTTTTACCAGGGCTGAGCCGAACCCATTCTTGAGTCCCTAGGGAATTTCTCTACATAAGAAAAGTATGGAAAATTTAGGATATTTTCGTCTTTTATCTTGCAAATGTATGCTGTGTGTACTCATTAGAATTGCCTCATTGAGTGCACAAAGCGTTCATTTATATAATAAACACAGAAAAGAAGTCCCAAAATCCTCCCCTTATGCCTCCTGGTGGTATCTCGAACATATTTTTGTGTTCAAGCCATTGATGTTCAAACAAAGTAGGAATTTATTGTGAATTTTAGGGGCATCAGGTTAGTTTTAGAAGTTTATTTTGAATATGACTGAATATTTTGGAAACAGAGAAGGTATTAATCAGGTTCTGAATTCTGTGGCGTCTCATTTCGATAACACACCCATGTGCATAGTGGATTCTTTCATTTCTCCAAAATACATGTAGTTACTTTCCTCATGAAAATTCATATTTTTCTTATTAATGCTCCAAACATTGGTTATGGGTGCTCGTTAGAACTGCCTGATTGAGGCGATTCTAACGAGTACCCACAACCTTTGCCTTGGAGCAGAAATAAGAAAACTAATGTACACCCCGTTTTCCCTAAAGTGAGGTTTAGAGGTTTGTTTGTTACACAGACTTGGGTCGGTTTGCCAGTGTCATCTTTTGGTTTCCAGTATAAAATGAGCTGATCTTGGTTAAAGCAGGTGGGTACATAATTGTTCAGAGTTTGCCACGATCAAACTTTTATGTTAAATACATTGAGGCAGTTCCGATGAATACCCTTAATATTGTTTTTTTAGCTCACCTGTCACGTAGTGACAAGGTGAGCTTTTGTGATCACATTTTGTCCGTTGTCCGTCGTGAGCTTTTGTGATCACATTTTGTCCGTCGTCCGTCGTGCGTGCGTCCGTGCGTGCGTCCGTAAACAATTTCAAATAAGTTCCCATAGACTTATAATGGGAAAAATTTAAAAATCTTCTTCTCTGAAACCACAGGGCCCAGAGCTTAGATATTTAGCTTGTAACAATGTTAAGTGGTCACCTACGTAAATCCTGCCAATCATGCCCCTGGGGTCCAAATTGGCCACACCCCAGGGCCCCTTAGCTCCTAAAGACTCATAATGGAAAAAAAGCTTCAAAAATCTTCTTCTCGGAAACCACAGGGCCCAGAGCTTAGATATTTAGCATGTAGCAACTGCAAGTGGTCACCTACATAATTCCTGCCAATCATGCCCCTGGGTTCCAAATGGGCCACGCCTTTGGGCCCCTTCGCTCCCATAGACCCATAATGGAAAAAAGCTTAAAAAATCTTCTTCTCTGAAACCGCAGGGTCCAGAGCTTAGGTATTTAGCATGTAGCAACGGCAAGTGGTCACCTACATAATTCCTGCCAATCATGCTCCTGGGGTCCAAATTGGCCACACCCCTGGGCCCCTTAGCTCCCATAGACTCGTAATGGAAAAAAAGCTTCAAAATCTTCTTCTCTGAAACCACAGGGCCCAGATCTTAGATATTTAGCATGTAGCAACGGCAAGGGGTCACCTACATAATTCCTGCCAATCATGCCCCTGGGTTGCAAATGGCCACGCCCTGGGGCTCCTTAGCTCCCATTTACTCATAATGGCAAAAAGCTTAAAAAATCTTCTTCTCTGAAACCACAGGGCCCAGAGCTTAGATATTTAGCACGTAGCAACAGCAAGTGGTCACCTACATAATTCCTGCCAATCATGCCCCTGGGGTCCAAACCAGTCACGCCCTGGGGCCCCTTACCTCCTATAGACTCATAATGGAAAAAAAGCTTCAAAAATCTTTTTCTCTGAAACCACAGGGCCCAGAGCTTAGATAATTAGCATGTAGCAATGGCAAGTGGTCACCTACATAAATCCTGCCAATCATGCCCCTGGGGTCCAAATGGGCCACGCCCCGGGGCCCCTTAGCTCCCATAGAAAGGAAAAAAGCTTCAAAAATCTTCTTCTCTGAAACCACAGGGCCCAGAGCTTAGATATTTAGCATGTAGCAATGACAAGTGGTCACCTACATAAATCCTGCCAATCATGCCCCTTGGGTCAAAATAGGCCACACCCTGGGACCCCCTTAGCTCCCATAGACACATAATGGAAAAAAGCTTAAAAAATCTTCTACTCTGAAACCACAGGGCCCAGAGCTTAGATATTTAACATGTAGCAACGGCAAGTGATCACCTACATATTTCCTGCTAATCATGCCCCTGGGGTCCAAATGGGCCACGCCCCGGTGCCCCTTAGCTCCCATAGACTCATAATGGAAAAAAAGCTTTAAAAATCTTCTTCTCAGAAACTATTAAGCACAGAACTTAGATATTTAATATCTAGCAACATAAAATAGCCAGCTACATAAATCCTGCTAACCCTGCCCCTGGGGTCAAAATTGGCCACGCCTGAGCTCATCAGCTCCAATAGACTTATAATGGAATTTTTTTTTTTAAAAAATCTTCTATGAAACCATTAGGCCCAGAGCTTAGATTTTTAGTATATTGCAATGTCAAGTGGCCACCTACATAAATCCTGCCAGTTATGCCCCTGGGATCCAAATTGGCCACACCCCAGGGCTCTTTAGCTTCCATAGACTTACAATTGGAAAAACTTCAAAAATTGTCTTCTCTGAAACCGAAGGGCCCTTATAATGAAAAAAAAAAAAAAAAAACACAAAAAAAACAACAGCTTGAAATGGGAAAAAAAACACAAAATATCTTCTTCTCTGAAACCATAAGTCCCAGATATTAGGTATTTAGCGTGTAGCAATGAGTGTGGTCGCCTACATGAATCCTGCCAATCATGCCCCTGGGGTCCAAATTGGTCAAATCCTGTGGCCCCTTAACTCCAACAAACTTATAATGGAAAAAAAGCTACAAACATCTTTAAAACCATGAAATACAGACCTTAGATATTTAGTATATATCAACACAAAATGGTCACCTACATAAATCCTGCCAACCATGCCCTTTGGGTCAAAATTGGCCAAGCCCCAGGGCTCATTGGCTTCTATAGACTTATACTGGAAAAAAAACTAAAAAAAAAAAATCTTCTTTTCCAAAACCATAAGGCACAGATTTTGTTTGATTTGAGGTTTTACATCCCTGTCAACATGGTATAGGTCATTTTGGAGATGTCTCTTCCAAGTTTGTGGGACTTTTACCCGACATTGAGATGAAATTACATCTCAAGCCCTGTCGCCCAATGAAACAAATAGGGTTTATAAGCATGGACACGGCTTTGCCTGAGCTTAGATATTTAGTATGTAGCAATGTCAAGTGGTCTCCTACACTAATGATTTTCTGGTACACAGGTGAGCGATATAGGGCCATTGGGCCCTCTTGTTTATAGAGATCTGACAAAAATTATCCTTCAGCATGTTCAATTATCAAAAAACAAACAAACAAAAACCCCCCAAAAAACACTTTATCTGTATATGTCTATATTTTCCTTTGAAAAGTGAAATAAAAAGATGCATCATTTGGCACCAAGTTTGCTTCTAAAATCACCAGGACCACAAGAAAAGCTGAACACATTTATAGACAAACAGTTGGAATCAAGAAAAAATTTCATTTTGTTTTTGTAACTTGCCTTTTGCATACTTACTGTGTCCACAGGTTTGAAAAAACACACAAACACACAAAAAAACTGTTATTTTGTGTCATACCTATTGTGAATCATCTCTGGCCCCGCCCATCCGGGCTTGAAGAAATATATGGCTGCATGATGCTTCAACGCAGAGCTGAATCCGACCCGCACACGAGTACTGGTAAACCGCTTTAATAGAGGATCTAAGCCTGCCCAGGTAGAGCAGTGCTAACGAGTCTGACTGTCCATGCTTATAAACCCCATTGGTTTCATTGTGCACCAGGGCTTGAGATGTCATTTCGTCTCAGTGTCAGGTAAAAGTCCCACAAAATTGGAAGCAATGTCTCCAAAATGACCTTTACAGTGTTGATGGGGACATTAAACTTTAAATCAAACAAACAAACAAGCTGATTGTATGTGGATACCATCTATCTGGGGTCATGATATAAGTTAAACAATTCACTTGAAATGCCAAAATAGAAGAGAAGGCAATGATCAGGAATCGATACAATCAACCTACAGCTTCCATCAGAGACACAAAAGGTAAAGAAGCACAAACATGAAACAACTAGACCCTATTGGAAACATCAATAGCGGAAAGCCCAAAGGACAGTAACTTTCCCACAAAATGGCCAATTGGCTATCCAAAAAAAATTATATAAGTGATACACACACTCAAAGACAAACTATAACAAAAATAAACCGCGACAGAAGAACCGCCTTTGAACGGTCAGTGAAACGTATTCCACTGGGGGCTTAAATCGATTTTACGTGGCCACAATCCACGCCCTTAATTCCGTCGTGATTTAGACAAATTATTTGTTCAGTCTGCATGAAGGCCTCCTAAACCTGATTTTATCTGAAAAAAAAAAAAAAATAGATAAAAAGATGAAAATCTGCTTCAAATTTTCTTGGTGCTTGAAATTATGTCTCCCCCGAAAAATTTTTTTTCGGAGAGACATATTGTTTTTCCCCCGGGCGTCTGTCTGTCCGTCTGTCTGTCTGTCCGTCTGTCCGTCTGTCACACTTTCGTGTCCGCTCTGTAACTTGAAAACCGTTAGAGCTATCGTCACGAAACTTCGTATAAATATTAATCAGCATTAGACGACGTGCAGTGCGCAAGAACCATAACTCTCGCATTTATACTTTTTGAATTATCTCCCTTGGAAGTTTGTTGGTATGTATATATGTATGGGCAAATCGTGTCTGGTCAATAAATTTCTTATTTTTTGATGGATTTTAAAATTACTCTGCAGAAATATTAACAACCATAAGACGATGTGTGGTGCGCATGAGGCAGGTCGGTAGCCCAAAGGTCAAGGTCATACTTAGAGGTCAAAGGTCAAAAAAGGGGCCTTTTTTTCGTATTTGGTCAATAACTTTCTTATTTTGAGATGGATTTTAAAATTACTTGGCATAATTATTAACAACCATAAGACGATGTGTGGTGCGCATGAGGCAGGTCGGTACCTCAAAGGTCAAGGTCATACTTAGAGGTCAAAGGTCAAAAAAGGGGCCTTTTTTTCGTATTTGGTCAATAACTTTCTTATTTTGAGATGGATTTTAAAATTACTTGGCATAATTATTAACAACCATAAGAAGGTGTGTGGTGCGCATGAGGCAGGTCGGTTCCTCAAAGGTCAAGGTCATACTTAGAGGTCAAAGGTCAAAAAAGGGGCCTTTTTTTTCGTATTTGGTCAATAACTTTCTAATTTTGAGATGGATTTTAAAATTACTTGGCATAATTATTAACAATCATGAGACGATGTGTGGTGCACATGAGGCAGGTCGGTACCTCAAAGGTCAAGGTCATACTTAGAGGTCAAAGGTCAAAAAGTGGGCCTTTTTTTCGTATTTGGTCAATAACTTTCTTATTTTGAGATGGATTTTGAAATTACATGGCAGAAATGTGAACCAATATAAGGCGATGTGTTGCGGGCATGACCCATGTTGGTACCTCAAAGGTCAAGGTCATACTTAGAGGTCAAAGGTATAAAAAGGGGCCTTTTTCGGGTTTTGTCAATAACTTGCCTATTTTTAAATATAATTTGAAGTTACTAGGCAAACATGTTAACTATCATGGGACGATGTGTTGCATGCATGATTCAGTTTGGTACCTAAAATGTCAAGGTCATACATAGAGGTCAAAGGTAAAAAAGGGGCCTTTTTTCGTGTTTGGTCAATAACTTTCTTATTTTTAGATGGATTTTGAAATTGCTAGGCAGAAATGTTAACCACCATGAGATGATGTGTTGCACGCATGACCCAGTTTAATACCCGAAAGGTCAAGGTCATACATAGAGGTTAAAGGTAAAAAAAGGGCCTTTTTTATGCCCCCGGAATCTAAGATTCTGGGGGGCATATAGTTTTTGGTCTGTTTGTCTGTTTGTCTGTTTGTCCGTTTGTCCGTTTGTCCGTCTGCAAAAACTTTAACATTGGGCATAACTTTTGAATGGTAAGTGGTACAGCTTTCATACTTCACATGTGCATTCCTTATCACAAGACCTTTCCAGTGGTACCATAATTTTTGATCTCGTGACCTTGAACTTGACCTTTGACCTATTTTTTTCAAAATTTTTAAAAACATTAACATTGGCCATAACTTTCGATTGGTATGTGATAGGGCTTTCATATTTCATATGTGCATTCATTGTCACAAGACCTTTCTAGTGGTACCTTAATTTTTGACCTTGTGACCTTGACCGTGATGTTTGACCTACTTTTTAAAAACTTTAACATTGGCCATAACTTTCGATTGGTAAGTGGTAGGGCTTTCATATTTCACATGTGCACTCCTTGTCAAAAGACCTTTCTAGTGGTACCATAATTTTTGACCTCATGACCTTGACCTTGGCATTTGACCTACTTTAATAAACTTTAACATTGGCCATAACTTTCGATTGGTAAGTAGTAGGGCTTTCATATTTCACACGTGCACTCCTTGTCACAAGACCTTTCTAGTGGTACCATAATTTTGTCCATCCAGACACACCCCCCCCCTCAAGGTCAAGGTCACTGTGGCTATTTTTAGAAAAACTTTGTCATCGCTCTAGCGCCAACATTTCTTTACTGATTTCAATATAACTTCACACAAATGTTCCTTATGACAATATCTCGAGCGAGTTCGACTTTCAAGGTCATGACCTCAAGGTCAAGGTAACTGTGGCTATTTTTGGAAAAACTTTGTCATCGCTCTAGCGCCTACATTTCTTGGCCATACCTTTTGATTGCTAAGTGATACTGCTTTCATATTTAACATGCGCTGTCCGGGGGCATCAGTGTTTCACAAACACATCTTGTTGTGTTCTGTCAATAACTTTCTTATTATGCCCCCAACTTTGAAAAAGTTTGAGGGGCATATTGGTTCTGGTTCGTTCGTCCGTTCGTCCATCCATTACGCTTTTGATGCATAGCATAACTAAAGAACCGTGTATGCTAGGGTTTTGAAATTTCATATATGGATTCCTCATGGAAAATTAGCTGACGCGTATTTTTTTTCTCGTCCGGAATATGCCCCTTTCAAGAGTTATTGCCCTTTGAATTTTTTTAATAAAATCTTGTCAGCAAGATATCTCAGAAACTATTGGAGCTAGAGCCTTGAAAGTTGGTGAATAGATTGTTGGTGATGAGTAGATGAACTGATTAACTTATGACAAAATTCCGAAAAATACTTTGTGAGTTATGGCCCTTTGTCATTTTGGTAATTTGTGCCCATTGTAATGTATGCTAAAAGTGATGCATAGCATAACTTTAGAACGGTGTATGCTATAATTTTGAAATTTCATATATGCATTTCTGATGGAAAATAAGCTGACGCGTATTTTTTTTCTCGTCAGGATTATGCCCCTTTCAAGAGTTATTGCCCTTTGAATTTTTTAGCTCACCTGACCGAAGGTCATGGTGAGCTTTTGTGACAGTAAGATGTCCGGCGTCGTCGTGCGTCGTCCGTCGTCCGTCGTGCGTAAACTTTTTCTTGTGAACACACTAGAGGCCACAGTTTTGGTCCAATTATCATCAAACTTGCTCAGAATGATAATCATGACAATATCTCGGTCAAGTTCGAATTTGGGTCATGTCGGGTAAAAAAGTAGGTCAGTAGGTCAAATCATAGAAAAACCTTGTGAACACTCGAGAGGCCACAATTTTGGTCCAATCATCATCAAACTTGCTCAGAATGATCATTGTGACAATATTTTAGTGAAGTTTGAATATGGATCATGTCGGCTTAAAAAGTAGGTCAGCGGGTCAAATCATAGAAAACCTTGTGAACACCCTAGAGGCCACAATTTTGGTCCAATCATAATCAAACTTGCTCAGAATGATCATCATGACAATATCTTGGTCAAGTTCGAATATGGGTCATGTCCGGTCAAAAAGTAGGTCAGTAGGTCAAATCATAGAAAAACCTTGTGAACACTCTGAAGGCCACTGTTTTGGTCCAATTATCATGAAACTTGCTCAGAATGACCATTGTGACAATATTTCAGTCCAGTTCGAATATGGGTCATATCGGGTTAAAAAGTAGGTCAGCGGGTCAAATCATATAAAAACCTTGTGAACACCCTAGGGGCCACAATTTTGGTCCAATCATAATCAAACTTGCTCAGAATGATCATCATGACAATATCTCGGTCAAGTTTGAATATGGGTCATGTCCGGTTGAAAAGTAGGTCAGTAGGTCAAATCATAGAAAAACCTTGTGAATACTCAGGAGGCCACAAGTTTGGTTAAATCATTAATCTTGCTCAGAATGGTCATTGTGACAATATCTTGGCTAAGTTTGAATAAAGGTCTTTTCGGGTCAAAAAGTAGGTCAGTAGGTCAAATTAAAGAAAAAACTTGTGAACACTCTAGTTTTACATAGACTTATATAGGGAAAATCTTTAAAAATCCTTTTCTCTGAAACCACAAGGCCTAGGTCTTTTATATTTGGTATGAAGCTTCATCTAAAAGACCCCTAACAAGATTATTCAAATGATAGTGCTGAGGCCAAAAATGTCCCCGCCCCCGGGCCCTTTGGTTTTACATAGACTTATATAGGGAAAATCTTTAAAAATCTTCTGCTCTGAAGCTGCAAGGCCCAGGACTTTGATATTTGGTATTAAGCTTTATCTAGTGGACCCCTACCAAGATTGTTCAAATTATAGTGCTGGGGCAAAAAATGCCCCCGTTCCGGGGCCCTTTGGTTTTACATGGCCTTATATAGGGAAAATCTTTAAAAATCTTCTTCTCTGAAACCGCAAGGTCCAGGACTTTGATATTTAGAATGAAGCTTCATCCATTGGACCTCTACCAAGATTGTTCAAATTATCGCCCTTGGGCCAAAAATGCCCCCGCTCAGGGGCCCTTTGTTTTTACATAGACTTATATAGGGAAAATCTTTAAAAATCCTTTTCTCTGAAACCACAAGGCCTAGGTCTTTTATATTTGGTATGAAGCTTCATCTAAAAGACCCCTAACAAGATTATTCAAATGATAGTGCTGAGGCCAAAAATGTCCCCACCCCCGGGCCCTTTGGTTTTACATAGGCTTATATAGGGAAAATCTTTAAAAATCTTCTGCTCTGAAACTGCAAGGCCCAGGACTTTGATATTTGGTATTAAGCTTTATCTAGTGGACCCCTACCAAGATTGTTCAAATTATAGTGCTGGGGCAAAAAAAGCCTCCACCTGGGGCCCTTTGGTTTTACATAGGCTTATATAGGGAAAATCTTTAAAAATCTTCTTCTCTGAAACCGCAAGGCCCAGGACTTTGATATTTTGTATGAAGCTTCATCTAGTGGACCCCTACCAAGATTGTTCAAATTATAGCCCTTGGGCCAAAAATCCCCCTGCTCAGGGGCCCTTTGGTTTTACATAGACTTATATAGGGAAAATCTTTAAAAATCTTCTTCTCTGAAACCGCAAGGTCCAGGACTTTGATATTTAGAATGAAGCTTCATCCAATGGACCTCTACCAAGATTGTTCAAACTATCGCCCTTGGGCCAAAAATGCCCCCGCTCAGGGGCCCTTTGTTTTTACATAGACTTATATAGGGAAAATCTTTAAAAATCCTTTTCTCTGAAACCACAAGGCCTAGGTCTTTTATATTTGGTATGAAGCTTCATCTAAAAGACCCCTAACAAGATTATTCAAATGATAGTGCTGAGGCCAAAAATGTCCCCGCCGCCGGGCCCTTTGGTTTTACATAGGCTTATATAGGGAAAATCTTTAAAAATCTTCTGCTCTGAAACTGCAAGGCCCAGGACTTTGATATTTGGAATTAAGCTTTATCTAGTGGACCCCTACCAAGATTGTTCAAATTATAGTGCTGGGGCAAAAAAAGCCTCCGACTGGGACCCTTTGGTTTTACATGGCCTTATATAGGGAAAATCTTTAAAAATCTTCTTCTCTGAAACCGCAAGGCCCAGGACTTTGATATTTTGTATGAAGCTTCATCTAGTGGACCCCTACCAAGATTGTTCAAATTATAGCCCTTGGGCCAAAAATGCCCCCGCTCAGGGGCCCTTTGGTTTTACATAGACTTATATAGGGAAAATCTTTAAAAATCTTCTTCTCTGAAACCACAAGGCCTAGGTCTTTTATATTTGGTATGAAGCTTCTTCTAAAGGACCCCTACCAAGATGATTCAAATTATAGTGCTGGGGCCAAAAGTGGCCCCGTCCCGGGGCCCTTTGGTTTTACATAGACTTATATAGGGATAATCTTTAAAAATCTTCTCTGAAACCACAAGGCCCAGGACTTTGAAATTTGGTATGAAGTTGCATCTAATGGACCTCTACCAAGATTGTTAAAATTATAGCCCTGGGGCCAAAAATGCCCCCACTCTGGGGCCCTATGGTTTTACATAGACTTACATGGGGAAAATCTTCAAAAATCTTCTTCTCTGAAACCACAAGGCCTGGGTCTTTGATATTTGGTATGAAGCTGCATCTAGTGGACCTCTATCAAAATTATTCAAATTATAGCCCTGGTACCAAAAATGTCCCCGCTCCGGGGCCCTTTGGTTTTGCATAGACTTATATAGGGAAATCTTTAAAAATCTTCTCTGAAACTGCAAGGCCAAGGCCTTTGATATTTAGTATGGAGCTTTATCTAGTGGACCTCTACCAAGATTGTTCAAATTATAGCCCTGGGGCCACAAATGCCCCCACCCCGGGCCGGGGCCCTTTGTTTTTACATAGATTTATATAGCCCTGGGGCCATTTGGTTTTGCATAGGCTTATGTAGGGAATATCTTTAAAAAAAATCTTCTTCTCTGAAACTGCAAGGCCCAGGTCTTTGAAATTTGATGTGTAGCTTTATCTAGTGGACCTTTGCCAAGATTGTTCTAATTATAGCCTTTGTTGATGTTTGGTATGAAGCTTCACCTTTAAGACCTCCCTCAACATTATGCACATTAAAACCCTGGGGCCAATAATGGCCCTCTCTGGGGCCCACTTGTTACACTATGGATCAGGTGAGCGATCCAGGGCCATCATGGCCCTCTTGTTTTAATAAAATCTTGTCAGCAAGATATCTCATAAACTATTGGAGCTAGAGGCTTGAAAGTTGGTGAATATATTGGTGGTGATGAGTAGATGAACTGATTAACTTTTGACAAAGTTCCAAAAAATACTTTGTGAGTTATGGCCCTTTGTCATTTTGGTAATTTGTGCCCATTGTAATGTATGCTAAAAGTGATGCATAGCATAACTTTAGAACCGTGTATGCTAGGGTTTTGAAATTTCATATATGGGTTCCTCATGGAAAATTAGCTGACGCGTATTTTTTTTCTCGTCGGGATTATGCCCCTTTCGAGAGTTATTGCCCTTTGAAATTTTTTTAATAAAATCTTGTCAGCAAAATATCTCAAACACTATTGGAGCTAGAGCCTTGAAAGTTGTTGAGTATATTGGTGGTGATGAGTATATGAAGTGATTAACTTATGACAAAATTCCGAAAAATACTTTGCGAGTTATGGCCCTTTGTTATTTTGGTAATTTGTGCCCATTGTAATGAATCCTAAAAGTGATGCATAGCATAACTTTAGAACTGTGTATGCTATGGTTTTGAAATTTCATATATGCATTCCTAATGGAAAATAAGCTGACACATATTTTTTTCTCATCCAGATTATGCCCCTTTCAAGAGTTATTGCCCTTTGAATTTTTTTAATAAAATCTTGTCAGCAAGATATCTCAAAAACTGTTGGAGCTAGAGGCTTGAAAGTTGGACCGTGAGTCATGTGCAAGACCAAGGTCCATACCTCCAATGTCAAGGTCATACCTAGAGGTCAAAGGTAAAAAAAAGGACAGTCAATAACTTCCTCATTCTTTGATGGATTATGAAATTACTTGGCAGAAATGTTAACCATCATGAGACGATGTGTTGTACCACAAAGGTCAAGGCCATACTTAGAGGTCAAAGGTAAAAAAGTGCTTTTTTTGTTTACGGCCAATAACTTTTTTATTTTTTTTTTTATGAACATTTTTAAAGTTACTATGCAGAAATGTTCATCTTCATTAGATGATGTGTTGCACACAAGACCCAGCTCAATACCTCCAATGTCAAGGTTATACTTAGCAGTCAAAAACGGGGGAGACATCTGTGTTTTTGTAGAAAAACAAATTCTAGTGTTTAAATGTTTGCTGTTTTTGTTGCTAGGAGATCATGGAGAGATATATGAAGCCTCTGGTGGGAAGTGGTCCCGACCGCCAGTACCACCCATAGACCCAAAGAAAGACAAAATTGTGTTCCAGCAAGTTGATGTGGAACATTATGTTGGTAAGCTGGCTTAATTAACCCTTAAAATGCCATGAAAAACTGCATCTGAAAATGTCGTCTGCTTATGTCATCTGCTGAATCTTCTTGCAAACTTTATAAAAATATTTTTGCATACATAAAACAGTGTGGGCCCAGATCAGACTGCTCCAAAAGGAGCAGTCTGATCTGGGCCCACACTGTTTGCAAAAATGATTTGAGGTATCTGGCAGACGACAAAGCAGGGCCAAAATGGGTAGCCTGGCAAACAGTGCAAGCCCAGATCAGACGTTCAAAGTGATCAGGACCTACACTTTTTGCAAAAAGTTCAGCTATTGTCCAGATAAATTTTTAAGATAACACAACATGTCAATTCTAAACAATGAAATGGACTCCTGCCATATATAAGGAGGAAGATTCCATTTGGTGCAAAAATGCGTTAAGCCTGCCTAGGAAAAGTGGGATTAGGTTAATTGACTGGCTCCACATGACTTTAATATGTTGACTGGGCCATTAAACTCCAGAACAAATAAGCACTGTGACTGTCAATTATAGCTCCATAAAAGGCGGAAAGACAAGGATAATTATAAAGGGTTAATTTTCCTTATATACTGTTAGAAACATATGTTTGGGTTACATGCATTTTAACCCCGCCCATCATGGCTTGAAGAAATGTATGGGCTGCATGATGCTTCCACGCAGAGCTGAAACCGGCCCGCACACTAGTACTGGTAAACGGCTTAGAGGATCTAAGCCTGTCCAAGAACCACGGTGCGAGGTGGAAGTCCATGCTAATAAACCATATTGGTTTCATTGGGCGACAGGGCTTGATATGTCATTCCATCTCAATGTTGGGTAAAAGTCCCACAAAATTGGAAGCAGCGTCTCCAAAATGACCTTTACAGTGTTGACGGGGCCGCTAAACCTCAAATCAAACAAAAACATGCATTTTAATGGATAAACAGGTAAGTTATCCCCAAAATAATCATAGGTTCTCCTCTTTACAAGGAGATGTGCTGTCAGATGTGACAGTTGAATTCTAGTTAAGATTTCCATAAATGTAAGCTGAGGTATGTATCAAGCTATTTTTTCTGTTAAGCTATTTCACCTAAATGCATTCCTATCTTACCAAATTTTGACAAAAAAAATTGTTGAATTTAACAAGGATATCTCAATATTCGTATGTTGGTATGCATAACAAAATCAAAGCACTGTGCGTACTGGTGGATTGATTGTCTCTGGGTGTAGTTAGGAAAAATGGGCCTAATCCTGGACTGTTTTGTTTAACCCTTAAACTCCTTTACTGAAAGTAAACCGTGTAGACCCTGATCAGACGCTGCGTTTTTTGGCGCCTGACGCTTAAATTCCTGTACTCTAAGCAAGCAGTGAAGACCCTGATCAGACGCCACGTTCTGCGGCGTCTGATCTGGGTCTACACTGTTTGCCTAGCCCAACCCATGATTCCAGCCCAGATTTTACAGTTAACCTTTTCAAGTCAACACGCTGACCTCAGTGCGATAAAATTCTATTAATAATCTGCGTGGATTCCTACAAATCAGTGATAGTCACGTGGACTTCTGCACTAAAAGAGGTTTTGTCCTTTATACCTTTGGGTCGATTGATAAACAATCAACCCCAAAATAGATTTAGTAGAAAAGTACTAGTGAAGAGCCACCTTGATGTGGTGGTTATGTTTGTTTGTTTGTTTGTTTGATTATAGGGATCAACCATGGTTTTTCATGCATTAACATTTGCCGGATCCCGAGGAAGCTGTTTGAACATGAGGCCGCTAGGTCGAATGTTCAAATATCTTCCGAGGGATCCGGCAAATGTTAATGCAATGAAATAACCATGGATGATCTTCTTCTTGCATAACTTACGAATCCGATCGCAAATTTTGACTAAAACGCCCAGAAGCTCCATATAAATTCCATGTAAACTCTTCAAATGCGACAGGCAAACCAAAATGGCGGCCAGTTCAGAATGTTGTTTACAATGACGTTGTTATGCAGTGACGTCACCATAGAACCCAAAAACGCTACGTTCAGTGTGATAAAGTTACGTTGCTCAACCTAACGTATTCTAAACAAGGCCGTCTTGTGATATCAAAAGCTCAAAATCCATGTTCAAACAGCACGCGAATTACATGATTTGAACATGATTTTTGCTGTTTGAGCACGGCTTTCGTTCCATTTGACAGTGGCTTCAAACAGCCATGTGCATAGGTATTTATGCAAGAATAGAGATTTAACATCTCCATCAACACTGTTTTGGTCATTTTGGAGATGTTGCTTCCAGTTTTGTGGGACTTTTACCCGACATTGAGATGAAATGACGTCTCAAGCCCATTCGCCCAATCAACCCATAAGGTTTATAAGCATGGACGGTCTGACTCGCCCCGCTTTGCCTGGGCAGGCTTATATCCTCTAAGCAGTTTACCAGTACTCGTGTGTGGTGGGATTTAGCTCTGCGTGGAAGCATCATGCAGCCCATCTATTTCTTCAAGCCCAGATGGGCGGGGAGGTTGATGTAGTGGTTAAGCTACTGGCATCATAGACTAGAGGAAATGGTATCAATTCCAGGCTTCTCCAGGCTTTAGGATGAGTCTTTAAATCGAGGTCCTATCTCTGTATGCCCTTTAATAGTTGTTGGTGAGACGTTTAACTCAAAACACACACACATCAAATAGTGGGTCTATGAAATCTGAAATTTTGAAATGAAAAAAAAAAATTGTATGCTGTAATATTCACATCATATGACCGTGTAAAATTTTTATTCCAGGGAAACATATCTCAGGTGCCTCGGGGCCAGCCCCAGTCCTCTATATGTTTGGTATCACAATGGAGGGGCACAGCGTTCTTGCTCACATCCATGGATTTCTGCCGTATTTCTTCGTACCAGCACAACCGGGATTCAAAGAAGACGACTGTGGCAAATTCAAGGTTCACCTGTCATTACTTTAGATCAGGGCGCAGTTGTTCAAAGCATCGTTAGCTTAACGAGCTCGTTAGTGGTCAAAATATTAACTCTTCTAACAAGCACAATATCTAAAATTTTGTTATTTTTGCTGAAAAAATGTGCGTGGCCCCCCCCCCCCCCCCACCCCGAACATGACAGAGAAGGAAAAACAAGAATAATTTTGAAATTGATGCTGCTGTTTGTAGAATCGCCTCAGTGAGGCGATTCTAACAAATACCTACAACATACTCTCATCTTCTGATTCAAGAAGGGCAGTTGTCAGTTTCTGGCAAAAGAACATGTACTTCTCATGACGTCCGCTGCAAAAGAGCTCTTTTGAAAACATTGGTTTGGGCGGTAGTAAGTTAGTTAATGTACACCCTTATAAATCCCACTTTACTATATAAAAAGTGGGTTTATGAAGTCAAATCTATATTTGTAAGTTTTCGTGATATATTCCGCCATATACAATTCATGTGCTATGGAGAAGAACAATATAAGCTCTGCTTTCGTTCGGGTCTATTTCTGTATTCCTACACTTATTAACTTGTAAAGAATTGTACTGTATACATCTTCTGAAAAATAGCTCCGTGGTGTAGTGGTTACGCTACTCGCCTTGCAAATCAGGGATCGCAGGATGGATCTCGGGGCTTCTCCAGACTTTCGGATGAGTCTTTAAACCGATGTCCCGTCTCCGTATGACCTTAGCTGATGGTGGGACGTAAAACTAAAACACTCACTCACATCTTCTGAATAAAATATATTTAAACTAAACTAAAACATTGTATCAATGTACAAAATTATAGAAGTTTTGCTGTATAACGGCTCGGACAAATATCGCTGTCAGGCGGAGAATGTGATCTCATGTTTCCTGTGAAGAATCAAAATAACATAACATAAAATGCTTCCTTTGAAGAGTGAGCTGCTTTTTTCATACCAGTGTAAAGAATGGAGAAAATTAATGTAGTATATACAGTCTCAGGGTTCACTTACTATCCTTGTGACCCGATGTTGTTGTAAAGCCTAATGTAAATGTATAGAAAATAATGTAGTTCATACTTCCATGAGCACATACTCTGACATCACTTGACGTCACTGAAAATCATGTGTCAGACTCTATGTCACATAGAGTCTGACACATGATTTTCAGTGATGTAAAGTGATGTCAGTCTAAACCATGGTTCTCTAGATCTGATTGGGCGTTGGGGAGTTCAACGCTGTTCTGCTCTTTGTAGGAAAACAGCGTGTAAATGTTTTGCAGCTTTAAAAGTTTGTCCTATAAGCATTTTTTCGCCCATTGATGAGGGGAAAAGAATGTAAATAATAAACAAACTTATTTTTTCTGCTGCTCATGAAGGTATGAACGACAGAGGGCAGCTAGCAAAGTTTATATGAACCCCTTCGGGGTTATGGTTATACCCCCGGCATACGGGTATAATGTTTTTTTCGTCCTGCCGTTCATCCAACCGTCCGTCTGTTAGTCCGTTAACATTTTGGTTAAAGTTTTGCGTCAAAGTTTCTAAGAGATTGTGTCTTCTGAACCCTTTGATAGATTTAGTTGATATTTACATTGAAGTTACATACTGGTCTAAAGATTTCATTTATACATGTCCCACCCCACACAGTGACCTTGAGGTCAAGGTCACAGACTTAGAAATTTTACATTTGGTTTAAAGTTTTCTGTCAAAGTTTCTAAGAGATTGTATCTACTGAACCCGTTGATAGATTTAGTTGATACTTACACTGAAGTTACATACTGGTCTAAAGATTTCATTGATGCATGCCTCCCCACTGCCCCCCCCCCCCCCCCCCCCCCCCACAGTGACCTTGAGGTCAAGGTCACAGACTGAGGGAAATTTTACATTTGGTTAAAGTTTTATGACAAAGTTTATAGATGTCTATGTTCTGAACACAAATTCATTTAATACTTGCATCAATGTACCAGTCCAAACATTTCGTGATGTATGCCCCCTCCCCCACCCAAGGTGACCTTGACCTCAAGGTCACGGACTTACAAATTTTACATTTGGTTAAAGTTTTATGACAAATTTATAGATGCCTGTATGTTCCAAACTCTAAGACAAATTCAATTGATACTTGCATCCATGTTGCATACCAGTCCAAAGATTTCATTGATGCATACCCTACCCTGCTGCTTCCGTAACATTGATACCCCCACCCCTTCAGTAACTTTGATGCCCTCACTCTCTTGTTTTATGGGAGGCCCACTGCATTCATACTTTCATGAACATAAGAAAAATATAATTCATTTCTTAAATCAATGACAAGAAAAAAAAAGAAAGAAAAAATACAGTTTGTTCTCTTTATAAAGACATCTATAGATCAAAAGATTATTTTTATTACCAGGATGCCCTGAATATGGTTGTGATGAAAGATTTACGGTCCAACAAAGAAGGTATCGATCATGCGGTGATTGATGTACAAATGACCATGAAGGAGAGTAAGTTTTGTGTTGTATCTTTATAACAATATTAATGGGGTCCAAAACAGAAACCGTGTTAGTTAAACAAGCGTGTGATATCCAAACAAAAATGTATAGATTATATAGAAAAATGACCATTTATGGTCATTTTTCTATATAATCTATACATTTTTGGGATCCATCTTGAAACCGTGTTATATCCAAAACCGTGTTATAATGATCTGAGTTATAAAGAGGTTGTGGTGTACTTGTACTGGGATGTTTTTTCATTTATGCATAAAATACACATGTCTTGCGGGTTGAAGCCTTGCTCAGATCATTAGCTGTGGGGCTAGAAAAGTCCACATGTCCACATGTCCACTTGCCATAGCAAGTGACACATCATGGAAGACAAGTAAAAACTTTGTATGAATTCAGAAGTTTACCAAAATTTGCATGCCCTTGGTCATGTAGGAAGAGTGAAATTTTGAAGAATTTCCAAGCCCTGAGGTGGAAGCCATATTTTTAGCTCACCGTCACGTAGTGACGAGGTGAGCTTTTGGGATCACTTTTTGTCCGTCGTCCGTCGTGCGTGCGTCCGTGCGTGCGTGCGTAAACAATTTCTTTAAACAACATCTCCTCCTAAACCACTGATCGGATTTTGACCAAACTTCACAGGAATGATCCTTAGGTGGTCCCCTTTCAAAGTTGTTCAAATGGTTCCGGTCCGTTGCACATCTAGGTCACAGGAGCCAAAAATAGATTTTTTTCACCAAAAACTTAAAAAATCTTCTTCTCTGAAACCACAAGGCCCAGGTCTTTGATATTTGGTATGAAGCTTCATCTAGTGGACCCCTACCAAGATTGTTCAAATTATAGTGCTGGGGCCAAAAATGCCCCCGCCCTGGGGCCCTTTGGTTTTACATAGGCTTATATAGGGAAAATCTTTAAAAATCTTCTTCTCTGAAACCACAAGGCCCAGGTCTTTGATATTTGGTATGAAGCTTCACCTAGTGGATCCCTACCTAGATTGTTCAAATTATAGTGCAGGGGCCAAAAATGTCCCCGCCCCGGGGCCCTTTGGTTTTACATGGGCTTATATAGGGAAAATCTTTAAAAATCTTCTTCTCTGAAACCACAAGGCCCAGGACTTTGATATTTTGTATGAAGCTTCATCTAGTGGACCCCTACCAAGATTGTTCAAATTATAGGGCTGGGACAAAAAATGCCCCCGCCACGGGGCCCTTTGGTTTTACATAGGCTAATATAGGGAAAATCTTTAAAAATCTTCTTCTCTGAAACCACAAGGCCCAGGTCTTTTATATTTGGTATGAAGCTTCATCTAGTGGACACCTACCAAGATTATTCAAATTATAGTGCTGGGACAAAAAAATGCCCCCGCCACGGGGCCCTTTGGTTTTACATTGGCTTATATAGGGAAAATCTTTAAAAATCTTCTTCTCTGAAACCACAAGGCCCAGGTCTTTAGTATTTGGTATGAAGCTTCATCTAGTGGAACCCTACCAAGATTGTTCAAATTATAGTGCTGGGGCCAAAAATGCCCCCGCCCCGGGGCCCTTTAGTTTTACATAGGCTTATATGGGGAAAATCTTTAAAAATCTTCTTCTCTGAAACCACAAGGCCCAGGCCTTTGATATTTGGTATGAAGCTTCATCTAGTGGACCCCTACCAAGATTGTTCAAATTATAGTGCTTGGACAAAAAATGCCCCCGCCACGGGGCCCTTTGGTTTTACATTGGCTTATATCGGGAAAATCTTTAAAAATCTTCTTCTCTGAAACCACAAGGCCCAGGTCATTGATATTTGGTATGAAGCTTCATCTAGTGGACCCCTACCAAGATTGTTCAAATTATAGTGTTGGGGCCAAAAATGCCCCCACCCCCCTGCCCTTTGGTTTTACATAGGCTTATATAGGGAAAATCTTTAAAAATCTTCTTCTCTGAAACCACAAGGCCCATGACTTTGATATTTGGTATGAAGCTTCATCTAGTGGACCCCTACCAAGATTGTTCAAATTATAGTGCTGGGACAAAAAATGCCCCCGCCACGGGCCCTTTGGTTTTACATTGGCTTATATAGGGAAAATCTTTAAAAAATCTTCTTCTCTGAAACCACAAGGCCCAGGTCTTTGATATTTGGTATGAAGTTTCATCTAGTGGACCCCTACCAAGATTGTTCAAATTATAGTGCTGGGGCCAAAAATGCCCTTGCCCTGGGGCCTTTTGGTTTTACATGGGCTTATATAGGGAAAATCTTTAAAATCTTCTTCTCTGAAACCACAAGGCCCAGGACTTTGATATTTGGTATGAAGCTTCATCTAGTGGACCGCTACCAAGATTGTTCAAATTATAGTGCTGGGGCAAAAAATGCCCCCGTCCCGGGGCCCTTTGGTTTTACATAGGCTTATATAGGCAAAATCTTTAAAAATCTTCTTCTCTGAAACCGCTAGGCCCAGGTCTTTGATATTTGATGTGTAGCTTCATCTAGTGGACCTTTGCCAAGATTGTTCAAATTATAGCCTTTGTTGATGTTTGGTATGAAACTTCACCTTTAAGACCTCCCTCAACATTATGCACATTAAAGCCCTGGGGCCAATAATGGCCCTCTCTGGGGCCCACTTGTTACACTATGGATCAGGTGAGCGATCCAGGGCCATCATGGCCCTCTTGTTTTGATTTATGGTTAGAAACCAAGATAATCTACAGAAAGATGGGCATCTCCAGTTTCTTAGTACGGTGGTTCTCTTGTCAGAATACTCACAATCTTCGATTTGCAGCAAAAATGCATATCTTTTAAACCCTACTTTTCTCTTTATCAAGTTGGTTTTACAAGAGTATTTGCAACAACGAATACAGATTTTTATGCATCTACATGACATTATCATAGATTATAAATTTGCTATCCTGTCATGTTCGGAGGTCATTTGTATTATCACTGAGATCAAAAATCAATAATCATGTTTTTAATTGTGTCAATTAATAAATTTGTCATTTACAGTAGAATAGACTGATCTGTGACAAATACGGTCGGCATTTATAACACGATTCCCATCAGAGACACCAAAGGGAAAGAACCACAATTTTTAAATAACTAGTCTCTAATGGAAATATCAATAGGGAAAGCCAAAAGGACAGTTACTTTCCCAAAAAATAGCCAATTGGCTATCCAAAACAAAAAATATAAGCGATACACACACTCGGAGACACGCCATAACAAATTAAACCGCGACAGAAGAACCACCTTGGAATGGTCAGTGAAACGAATTCCATCGAGGGGCTTAAAACGATCCTCGCCCTTCTGTCATGATTTAGACAAATAATTTGTTCAATCCGCATGAAGGCCTCCTAAGTCATCATTGCAACATCTCCGTGAACACAAAAATCAAACAACCACAGAGATGAAACAATGGTGAGGACTCGACAGCAAGAAACCACTGAAATGCTGGAGCAAAAGAAATCGGACAAGTAGACTCCAAAAGCAACATATTGTTAAACCTTTGATCACTTTATATGGCAAATATGCTATTATTTTGGCTGAAAATATGTGAAATGCAAAAGCTACACACACGTTTGCAGCAAAAATACCAAAGCATTTGATATTATACTTGCTAAAATAGTTAGTTTAACAATATGATAATATATGATAATTGACCCATTGTAGGCGGGAACTGCCGGGAAGCCCATAAAGGGGTACCTTGGCAAACATAGCAGGCCCAGATCCGATGCTGCAGAACGCATTCACTGGGATGCGACAAATGGCAACTATTATGAGACACATATTTGCAACAGAAAACGCGACATTGCGACCATTTTCACATTCCGGTCACAGTGAATGGGTGATTAAGACTTATTTGCGATGGTCGGACGAATGTCATATCGAGCTCCAGTTCGCCAAGTGTTCACACACGTTTCACGACATTTGAGCTATATTCGGGAGACACTAGCACGATGTTTGTTAGAAGCCTTCTTGGTGTAGTGGTTATGTCACTCGCCTTGTTAACCAGGGATCGCAGGATTGAGCCCGGGCTTCTCCAGACTTACAGATGAGTCTTTAAACCAAGGTCCGGTCTCCATAGGACCTTAACCGTTGGTGAGAGGTAAAACTCAAACACAGTGTTTGCACAGTGAAATTGGGAAGATTTATCAGCAATGACCATTGTACAATGTTCTTGGGAACGTTGTGCCACTGTCGCGCGAAGGTCGTACAATAGTCACACGATGGTTCTGCGAGAAAGTGATTAACCGAGAAAAAATAAACATTCTCGCAATCATTTAGTCTCCGAAACTGTGGAAGCTCCTGAGCTTTCTTCATCAGAAGCAGCAGGAGCATTTACGGATTCTGTTGTTTGAGTGTCAAGTGTAGGGGCAACCCTACCCCTCCATCTCTTTTGTTTTGCTGGCATGGTGAACCTTATCAATGTGAGCAAACTGTTTTAAGACATAGTATTATATATACCCAGTTGACAGGGGACAAAATACGAACCATTCACGACACAATTGTGAGTGATTTAAGACATTAGCACGATAATTCTGAGAAATTTGTGCGATTGTCTCACGACGTTCGAACGCGCTCAGTTTTATTTACTCGCAATTTAGTCACAAAGTGTCTTATTTATGTCACAATTGGTTCGCAATTTAGTGTTATTTCTTTCACAAATCTATCGTGTTCCAAGCCATTTATGACTGCCAGAAACTAAATTGCGAAGTGTCCGCGACAAGTTCGCGACAGGTTCTAGACACCCGCGATAACTTTACAACTATTTGGCGAGGAATTTTGTTGCATAAGATTTTTTAACATGTTCAAAATTTTTGCGAACCATTTGCGACTCTTTGCGACACAAGCGAGGAAATTGCTAATGACTTGGACTGTTTCAAGACTGCTTTGAGACTCACTGGCCAATGTAAGTCCCAAGCTGTCGCAAACAGTCACATGAGATAGGGGCTTAACCTTATTTTCCAGGAATTTTTCTGGGATGGGCCCGAGCCATTTTATGAGAAAACTGTTAGTCATAGACTGATTCTGATTTAATTTTTGTTTGAGCCCCACATAAAGCTATTCAAATTTGATGTTAATTTTGCTGAAAGGTGTGTATTAAGGATTCTTGGACCCATCATATTTTTCAAAAAGGCCCAAGAAAACTCCAAATGGCCCATCAAAATTTTGATTTTTTCATTTAAATGATTTGGCCCATTTTTGGGGCCCATCAGAATATTGGGCCAAAAGATCCCTGATTTTCCATCAAAAGAAAAATAGGCCTGACACCCCTTATGACAAATGGATTTGTTCAACATAAAGCAATTGAGGAGTCCACAAGTATACATGGGGTTAATGTGCTTGTTAAGCTTTTTAGCAATTGGGTCCTAATGTCTCCTTATTCTTGCAGGCATTTATGGTTACCATAGTAACAAGAAACTTCCTTTTCTAAAGATCACAGTTGCCTTACCGAGATTGATTGCCCCTTCTAAGAGACTACTTGAACAAGGCTTTACATGTCCGGGATATTCTGCTCATGGTTTTCAAGCTTACGAGACTAATATTGACTTTGAAATAAGGTAGGTGGGAGAAAATTACTGATGTCGAGAAAAGGTCTTCACCATAATGAGCCAACATATTCTAATAAGCACACAGCTATACCTTTCCAAGAAACACGGTTGACATCAGTTTGCATCAAAGTACTGATATTTTTTCTTAGTTCTGCATGAAATCATATGTTGTGGGCGTTGAAATCAACTTCTTTCACTGACAACAAGCAATTGCTGCCAACCAGAAAATTGGGTAGCAAGTTAACAATTGAAAGCGGTAAATTTGTTTACGAACCAAAAAAGGTAACATGCTTATCATTAGAGGTCTACTGCTAAATGAAAGAATTTGCTCCCTGGGAGCAAATTCTTTCCTTTTAAAGTAAGACCCAATTTCAGAGGGTATTTGTTTATTTGATAGCTAAAGAAAGGTTTGAGTGTTGTCTCCCTTCATATACTTTAATAAATGGTTTGTTTGAATCGAGGTCTTTTGTCCCCGTCAACACTATTTAAGTCACTTCCAATGTTGTGGGACTTTTACCTGACTTTTAGATGACATCTAAAGCCATGCTGCCAAAACAAACAAATAGCGCTTATAAGCAGGGGCGGTCTGACTCACCGTTTTGCCTGGGCAGCCTTTGGGATCATACATTTCATTCGGGACATTTGAAAATATTCGAGGGTCACTGATGAGGCCTAATTGGCCGAAACTAGCTAGTCTGGCCCAGAAATACTTGTACACTCCCAAGGTTTACAGTTCTGTGATGACCCTTTTATAGAAAATATTAAGAATTGAGCGGTTTACCCTTCCTCATGTGCGGTCAGTGTCAGCTGTACATGGAAGCACCATGCCACCCAGTCTTTTTCTTCAAGCCCCAATGCACGGGTTTATCTGTTCTGACACCTAAAAATACTGAATCATATACATCAGACATTCCTAGGCAGCAAGTACTTGCTGCAGTCATTTTTGACAGGGAACAAGTTACTCTTTTACAGCAGCAAATTTGATGCTTAGTATGGTTAATTTCGGATGTTGAAATTGAATGCTAGGACAGTCCTTAGAAGCTAACAAACTTGTTACTCATCATTATAATATTAACCTTAAGTATTCCGACAGGCAGGGCTAAGTAAGCAGTGTAGACCCAGATGAGGTACCATACTTTTCTCATCGGCCCCAGCCCGTCGGGGCTTGAAGAAATAAATTGGCTACCGTACATGATGCTTCCAGGCAGAGCTGAAACCGACGGCACACGAGTATTGGTAAACCACTTAGAGGATCTAAGCCTGCCCAGGCAAAGCGGTGCGAGTCAGACAGTCCATGCTTATAAACCCTATTGGTTTCATTGGGCGACAGGGCTTGAGATGTCATTTCATCTCAGTGTCGGGTAAAAGTCCCACAAAATTCGAAGCAAAGGTCTCCCAAAATGACCAAAACAGTGTTTACGTTAAACCTGAAATCAATCAAAATACTTTTCTCGTACAAGCCGGATGCAGAATGTGGCTTCTTATCAGGGTTTACACTGCCACTCATCCAGATAGTAAATAAAATTGTACTTGTTCAAATTTTAGAGCGAGTGAGTTTCAATTTTTTCGTCCAACCAACAGCTAAGGTCATATGGAGACGGGACCTCGGTTTAAAGACTCATCCGAAAGTCTGGAGAAGCCCGGGATCGATCCTGTGACCCCTGGTTTACAAGGCGAGTAGCGTTACCACTGAACCACGGGGGCTTCTCAAATTTTAGAACTAGTATGGTAAGGAGTTGAGGTGTCGGAACAATTAATCCATAAAATGCCAGTCACGACAATTGTCGTCTGCATTAACGTCTGCTGGTTACTTTAAAAGTCATTTTTACAAACAGTGTGGACCCAAATCAGACTGCTCCCCTAGGAGCAGTCTGATTTGGGTCCAAACTGTTTGCTTGTATGCAAAAATATTTTTAAAAAGTTTTCAAAAAAATTTAGCAGATGACATAAGCAGACAACATTTTCAGATGTAGTTGATCTCGGCGTCTTAAGGGTTAAACTAAATATGGTATGTTTGTTTCTAGATTTATGGTAGACAGCGGTGTGGTGGGCTGTTGCTGGGTAGAGGTGCCAGCAGGGAAGTACCATCTCAGGGACAAAGAAAATTCAAGTCCGAGTGACCCAAAGAGACCTCCTTTGAAATCAGCATGCCAGATAGAACTTGATGTGTCGTGGACAGATTTTATAGCTCACAGCCCGGAGGGAGAGTGGTCCAAGGTGGCACCTTTTAGGATCCTCAGTTTTGATATTGAGTGCGCTGGGAGAAAAGGTATGACTTTCATCACAATTGAACTAAAATAAATTAGTTTATCATATGACGTCGCGTCTGAGAGTGTAATAACGCCATGTAATATTTTCGATAATCCACTAGTGGATTAAATATGCAAATTAGGTAGATACATCCCGTAACGTTACATGTACAACGTCCTTATCGACGTCGCGTTTACTAATGGCGGAATATTGACATTTTTGTAAACAATCGTGAATAAAACGTGTTTCAAATGTCATATGATAAATAGAATCTTGCATTCGTGTTTCCTCAACTCGTTTAATAAATTCAAAAATACATGACCACTCATGCAAGATCCTCTATATAAACTAAAACTATTATCAAACATCTCAAATGCATTTACAGAGGACACTCATATAACGACAGTATTTGTTCCCTATTATTGTGCCGTTATAAAGAATTCAACGTCATATAGAATCCCAGTTGGGAGTAAGATAGGTACAGTAGAACTTCGATGGCTCGAACACCGATGGCTTGTTTACCATGGCTGTGTCGAACCCATTCTTGAGCCCCTAGCGAAATCCTCTACATAAGAAATAGTGGGGGATAATTAAGGAGATTTTAGTCTTTTATCTTGCAAATGTATGCTGTTTGTACTCATTAGAATTGCCTCGATGAGGCGATTCTAATGAGTACACACAGCATACATATTCATTATAGAACACCGAAAAGATGTCTAAAAGTATCTCGCTATGCCTCCTGACAGTAACCGCAGTGGCTCGAACTACCGCTGTCTCGAACAAATTTTCATGGTCCCAAAGGGGTTCGAGCCATTGAAGTTCGACTGCAATTAAATGCCTTTTCCCAATCATTACCAAGAAACAAATGTTAAAGACATTTGTTAGGGTTGCCTCGTCATGATAACATTTGTTTCTTGGAGTAAAACAAATATTATAGACATCAAGGCGATTCTAACAAAAATCTACAGCATCTGTTTCATGGAGTATTAGATTACAAGAATCTTTTATGATTATGGCATTTCCAAACCAAGGGAAACCCACGCCACTCTGAACCGAAGCTACTAAGCCTTTAACTGAGAACTCATCCTATTTAAATTGCTGTTTTAATGAGTTTTGCCGTTGTAACGAGTTTCTGTATAAAGAGGGTTGACTATATATGCAAGAATCTGGGTTTACACGGTTTGCTCAAGCTTATCTGTCCAATTACATAAAAGCATTTGAAAAACAGAGATCAGAGAATTCAATTGGGCGTTTTCTCATTGCTTGGCTTATTTATTTCAGGTGTGTTCCCTGAACCGGACAAGGACCCTGTGATACAGATAGCTAACATGGTGAAAAAACAAGGAGAGACTGAGCCCTTTATCAGGAATGTGTTCACCCTAAATACCTGTGCCCCAGTGATCGGTTCCCAGGTCCTGTCGTACAGTAGTGAGAGAAACCTGCTTGCTGTAAGTGTAGTTGAGCAAGCTTAGCTCCAGATGAGATCGAGTACCGTAAAAAAACCTAAAAATTCTGACACCTTGAGGACTTGCTGTAATTTTCCTAAAATTTAAACAAGTTTGTTTCATGGTCGAGCAAGGAGTCCAAAAGACAGTGTAGACCCTGATCAGACTGCTCCTGAAGTAGCAGTTTAGGCCTGTCTGCTCCAATACTTAGGATCATTACGGTAACAAAGATTATTAACAACTAATTTCTTAATTTCCTGATCCCATGTTATGGGTAGTGCCCACATATGCTACGAGGCCATTCTTACTAATACTCACAGCATATGTTTTAACAAAACAAATAAAAAAATATGATTAATTATACCCAAATTGTTCTGAATAACTGAAGCTTTGTATGGAAAGATAGCTGGTGTTTTAATTTAATGTGCACATAATTTTTCCTTTTCTTATAGCCCAAATTTGAAAAAGTGGGGACTATATTGGATTTGCCTTGTCCTTCTGTGATTCCATAATTCCGTTATTCATGATAACTCAAAAACCGTTTGAGGTATTTTTATGAAACTTCACACAAACGTAAAGCACTATGAGATGATGTGCAGAGCGCATGAACCATAACTCTGGTTTCAGATTGAATTGAGACTGATTCAGTGTAGGCTTCAACACAATATGGGGAGAAAGTCTGTTCCATTTTCAAGGTGCCATACTTGTTATAATTAATGCATAAGATGTCAATCACGACAATGTCGTCTGCCGGTTGCTTTAAGAGTCATTTTTGCAAGCAGTGTGAACCCAGGTGAGACTGCAGTCTGATCTGGGTTCACAATGTTTGCTTGTATGAAAAATATTTCTGAAAAGTTTGCAAGAAGATTCAGCAGACAACATAAGCAGACGACATTTTCAGATGTTGTTTTCCTTGGCAGCTTTAGGGTTAACTGACGTATGAATTTGACGTAATGCGAGAGGGAGACTCATGCTATGACGTCATTTCAGTGGGTTACTGGGAATATTGGGGGAGAGATACCACAACTATGCCATGAATTATTTTAAAAAATAATAATTAGGTTTGCATTTGACCTAATCTTCTGAAGGCTGATCACACTGCATGAATCAACAGTCAGATTGGATTCTTTGTTAGCAGTCATATAAAAGATTTATTCCATATGGGCCCCGTCAAGCGATTTTGGTACTTATCGCCTATGCGAGCAGCGAAGGTTCAGGCGAGCTTGCGCATCCGCGCAGTCTCGCCAGAACCTTTGCTGCTCGCTCAGACAAGCAGTGAATCAAGAGGAACCTTCAGACAGAAAGCCATATCCCTGGCCCCACAGAATGGCTGGGCATGCGCAGTTAAAATTTGTCATGACAGAATGCTCGAAGACACAAATTCGCTTGGCTGGGCTCATATGACCTCATGTCTGAGAATGTAATAAAGCCATGAATTACATTTGGTGATCCACTAATGGATTATATATCCTTCACAACACTGCATTTACTTGTGGCAGAATATTGACATTTAAAAAGAAAAAAAAATACGAATAAAATGCATTTTAAATATCACATGATAAATAGAATCTTGCATTTGTGCTCATTTATTATTAAATTTATTAAATTTGTTGAGGAAAAGGCATCAAATGCTTGGCTAAGCCTCACATTTTATCCCTTTGTCCTCAACTCGTTAAATAATTTCAGTAATACATGAAAGCTCATATAAGATCCTCTATATTTCTCATGAAGTCATTTATTTTTCAAGCATACATGTACTTCAGTGTTGTGACATTCCAGGAATGGACAAAATTTGTACAAGCTGTGGACCCAGATATTATCACTGGCTACAACATACAGAACTTTGACCTTCCATACCTCATCAATCGGGCCAACCATCTCAAGGTGACAGATTTTACCCTCCTGGGTAGAATACGGAACGTGAAGTCCGTCATTAAAGAATCAACCATTCAGAGTAAACAGATGGGAAAACGTGAAAATAAAGTGATAAACATTGATGGCAGAGTGCAGCTGGATTTATTGCAGGTATGATATAGATATATATCAACCCTTGTCCTGCTGAACACAAAACAAACACCTCCCCCCCCCCCCCCCCCCAATCGAAGATTGAAAAAATATATTGGACTGCATGGTGCTTCTGTGCAGAGCTGAAACCAACCGAAAATGAGTACTGGTAAACTGCTTAGGTCTTAGCCTGCCCGGGCGAAGTGGTTCAAGTTGGACTGTTCCCGCTTATAAACCCTAGCAGTTTATTTGGCATTTCATCACATTTGGCATTTCATCACAGCAGTTCATTTCATCACAATGTCTGCTAAAAGTCCCACAAAATCGCAAGCAACGTCTCTAAAATGACATAAATTGAGGGGGACGTGCAACCTGAAGACAAACGTAAACCCCTACCTTTGCAAAATGTTGATCCAGATCAGATAGCTTCTGAAGAAGCCAGCTGATCAGGATCGACACTGTTTGTTGTGCAGTTTGTGAAATCAACAAATATGTAATAGAAAAAAATAACCACTTTTGTCACAACCACTTTAGCATGCGGGAGTAGGTGACAGGGATCCCTTTTTTGTGGGATCAACAATGCCGAGTCTTTGTGTTAACCTCCTCTCCTTGAACACAGAGGTCTCTAAGCTAATGAAAACATATACACACATACGTCATGACACACCCCATTCAGTATTAGCCCATTTTGTACTGGAAACCATAAAATGGGTACCCTGGCAAACAGTGCAGGCTCAGATCAGACGCCGCAGTATGCAGCGTCTGATCAGGGCTACACTATTTGCAAAAAAGTTCAGCTATTTTCCAAATAAATTTTAAAGATAACACTACCTGTCACCCCAAGATTTCGAAATGGACTCCTGCCATATATGAGGCGGAAGATTCCATTTGGTACAAAAAGGGTTAATGGCTTTCTGATCTTCACCTACTGAACACTGTAAGTCTGTTTGTAGCGCCATTTGATGAAAACACACTAGCAGTTGCTACATAGCCATTCAGTGAAATTCTTGTTCTATATAACCTATTACATACTGTACAGTTTTTGCGATACATCTTTTGGGCTCCGTCTTTAAATGTATACTAGAATGCGCAGTTGATGGCATGCCTCAGCAAGCCGACTTGATATCAAAAGACGTGTGTGTGTGTGTGTGAATTCGGGTTTAACGTCGCTTTCAACAATTTTTCAGTCATATCACGACGGTGTCTGGTTGCGACAGGGAGCTCAATGCTCACTTTTATAGTGCTGCCTCACTGAAGTATCATGTCCCAGACACATTACGTGATACCACACCCAGTCACATTATCCTGACACTGGGTCGACCAGTCCTAGCTCTACCCCGTAAATCTGAGTGCCAAGCGAGGAGCAGCTAGCACCATTCTTAACCACTTTGGTATGTCGCGGCCCGGGATCGAACCCTAGACCTCCCGTTCCCCGGAGCGGACACTCTACCAACTGAGCCATTGGGGCCGGTATCAAAAGACATGTACCCAGTATGAACTCTTTATTTATTTCTTGTTGGAAACATGTATTGTGGGTATGTGTTGGACATGGTTCTTGAGCTAACTTGTCTATTTTCAGATATTGTTCCGGGATCATAAACTCAGGTCATACTCGTTAAACGCCGTCTCGTTCCATTTTCTTCAAGAACAGAAGGAAGATGTCCACCATTCCATCATTACTGACTTACAGGTAGGCTTTTCACATGAGTGAAGATCCAGATGAGATGCTGCTGATTTTGGACTACATTGTTTGCTTAACCCGTAAAATGCTGAGAAAAACTACATCTGAAAATGTTGTCTGCTTATGTCGTCTGTTGAATCTTCTTGCAAACTTTTTATGCCCCCGCCATTCGAAGAATTGTGGAAGGGCATATAGCGTTGCCCCTATCCGTCTGTCCGTTGGTCAGTCCGAAACTTAAATGCAGTCAATAACTTTCTTACTTCCGGATGGATTTTGAAATTACATAGTAGAAATGTTAACCATTATGAGACGATGTGTCACTTGCAAAACCCAGGTCCATACCTCCAAGGTCAAGGTCATACTTAACTTAGAGGTCAAAGGTAAAAAAAAGTGTTCGAAACTTACACGAAGTCAATAACTTTCTTATTTCTGGATGGATTTTGAAATTACTTTGTAGAAATGTTGACCATCATGAGACAATGTGTCACAAGCAAAACCCAGGTCCGTACCTCCAAGGTCAAGGTCATACTTAAGAGGTCAAAGGTAAAAAAAGAGGGTCCGAAACTTAAACACAGTCAATAACTCTTATTTCTGGATGGATTTTGAAATTACTTGGCAGAAATGTTGGCCATCATGAGACAATCTGCCTCACACAAAACCAAGGTCCTTACCTCAAAGGTCAAGGTCATTTATTAGAGGTCAAATGTGAAAAAAGGGGTCCAAAAGTTAAACAGCGTCGGTAACTTTCTATTGAGTAATACGAACATAGACATATTTTCAGGTGGGGGCATCCTTGTCCTAGTTTAAAAATATTTTTGCATAGAGGCAAACGATCCGCCCACGAGAACTTGTAAACCGCTTTAGAGGGTCTAAGCCTGCCCAGGCAAAGCGGTGCGAGTTGGACCGTCCATTCTTATAAACCCTATTGGTTTCATTGGGCGGCAGGGCTTGAGATGTCATTTCATCTCAATGTTGGGTAAAAGTCCCACAAAATTGGAAGCAAAGTCTTCAAAATGACCTTTACAGTGTTGACGGGGACGTTAAACCTCAATTCAAACAAAACAAACATAACATACAGGCAAACAGTGAGGAGCAGTCTGATCTGGGTCCATACTGGTTGCAAAAATGAGTCAAATCTAACCGGCAGACGATATTATGAATGTCATATGACACCAGTAACAATTCTGATTCTGACAAAGCACACAACAAAGCAGACGACAATTGTTGTAAACACCATTTTATGGGCTAAAGTAAAATGACTTTTACCAAACTGTCAATAAATTAATTAAATTGGTGATATTTCTGCTCCGAAACCATTTGTAGGAAGAGTGTGTCGTATACGAGTTATCGCTCTGTATGCTGGGCATTTTTTTTTTCAGCAGACACCATTTTGAAATATTTTTCCCAGAACAAGGGACTAAGTTTAAACAATATTTTATTAACTTCTTTTCAATTACAGATCTATAACAAGAATGAAAAATATTAGAAAGATCAACAGGATTTGAAAATAAGCACGGTTGCTTATACTAATTATCTTAATACCGTATTGTGCTTAAAGATTGGGACACCCAAAGTTTTGGGACACGGTTGAAAATCTTGAAAATAATTATTTTTGACAGTCCAAAGATTTGGGACATACTAAAAAACACAAGAAAATTATGTAATTTTTCTTTCCAAAGAATTGGGACAGGTTTATTTTTACGAAAACGTAAGAAGAAAAATGCCGCACATGACGATTTTTATTTTTCAGCTTGTCCTTTGCTTGCCAAATCTTACCCTGATGAAATGAAGATATTCAGAGCCGATTTTATCCAGTAAAAGAATTATTCATCAACATACACCGAATTGAAATTAAAGAATTACAAGCATTAGCATTTCTGATCACCTAATCAATTTATTTGTGTCTGAACATAAATCTGGCAACGATTTTACCGATCCGTGGCCGCCATTTTTTAAATCCATATCATGTGACCGCCACGTGACCAGACATGTGGCAGTCACATGCAAATTTGCATATTTTTTGTTCTGTGTGTCTTTTTTTCGCCATAAATAATATTTTTTAAAAGAAAAGAGGATAATAATAATAATAAAAAAAAACGCAGAACAATTAATATATAAAACTACGTCCTCGGCCGATAACTTCAGGGCTAATGCAAGGTGCACTTCTCAATCCTATTTTCTTCTAACGAACCGGAAAAATCATGAAACTTTTTTTTATCTTCATTTCAAAATTTTCCATTTTGCATGCTTGCTTATTTGTTTGTTTGATAGATTGTTTGTTGTTTTCTGCGAGGTCATGGACTGCAGGTTTTTTTCCGGCAATGTCCCCCGAAGACCATACATACGGAAAAAGCCGATCGGTGATTTTTGAATTGATATAAATCGCCGCCTACAAACCACCGCTACCATTTTTCTGCACGCGATTGGTAAATGACGTCATCCGACTCCAGCACTCCCACACGTGTTTAATGTCATTGTGTGTATCTCTTTCATAAAATAAAATGTTTGGAACCGGTAAAAAATCTTTTCTCGATAGCTAAACGGTTGTGAATAGAGGTGAATAGATAACCAGCGCTTTGCACAGCCCCCCGAATTATCCCCAGAAGCTCCGTGTCAATAACCAACAACAGCGTTCGACTTTTCCCGCCCATCGTCTGCTATTTGGCGCCAAAACATAACCATTCATGAGATCGCAGAAAAGTCCGTTTTTATTATGAAAATATCTTCCTTTAGATGTAGCTAATTGTCTGAGGAGCAATTAAATCATTTTCACATTGATTGTGGATTAAATTTTAGGATTGGAGGATAAACGCCAATTAGAGACATAACTTGACCATATTTTCACACCTTATCGACACGCACCGCAGGGTGGCAATTATATGACAGGGATTAACAATAGTGTCATACTTGAACCATAATAGATACACAGATGGTTTGTTTCTGAATTGACAGTGCAGTAGTTATTGCGATTTACTTACTGATCTAGTTTTACTCAAAAAGACTGACAGTTGTAGACGATTTTTTTTGGCGTCATAACTTGATAAGGTCCAAAGCTCAGATCAGTTAGATGTTTTCTCTTGTCGATATGCGCCAATTCTTTTTGGCTTTTGCGGCGCATTGCGACTGCCCCTTCGATCCCAAACCAAAGTTTTGGGACACCTAAAAATATAATTATTTTTCATCGACCTAAATATTGGGACAGCTCAAAAAGTAATTATTTTTTTCTGTCCCAATTTTTAAGCACAATACGGTAGGACTTGGCATATCATGCATATTTTCTCAATAGAGACAATAAGCACAAGATGTCAATGCCTCTTGTCTGGGAAAAATAAGAAAATATAAACAATTTGTCATCTGCTGAATTAAACCAGAGATTGGTAGAGGTCACTTGTCTGACTCCAACCCATTGGGGCTTAGAGAAAGATTAGGCTGCATGTTGCTTCCACTCAGAGCTGAAACCAACCAAACAAGAGTACTTGTAAACTGCTTAGAAGGTCCACGCCTGCCCAGGCAAAGGGATGCCAGTCGGTTCATACCTGCATATAAACTTTTGCAGCTTCTTTGGGCAGTAGAGCTTGAGATATTTCATCTCAGTGTTGGGTAAAAATCCTTCAAACTTGGAAGCAGTGTCTCCAAAATCATCAAAATAGTGTTGACAAGGACATAAGACATCAACACAAACAAACAGATGGGATAATTATCAAAAAAAAATGTTTTCTTTTAGAATGGCAATGAGCAGACAAGGCGGCGACTGGCAGTGTACTGTCTGAAAGATGCAATTCTACCTCTCCGACTCCTAGACAAACTGATGTGTGTTATTAACTACATGGAGATGGCCAGAGTAACCGGGGTACCTCTCACATATCTACTGTCAAGAGGACAACAGATTAAAGTCATATCACAACTTCTCAGAAAGGTATGGCAACTTTGTTCTGCTAAATAAATTAGTTTAGCCCCATCCTTTTCAGACTTTCAACCAATCATGTTACTTGATGTAACTTTTTCCCACAAATTAACATACTGAATGTCAAACAGTGAAGAAACTGATCAGTAGCCATCTGATCCGTATCTACATTGCAAAGGTAGAACATATAGTGGATATTTGATTTTGTCAGTGTAAGATTGATTTTTATTTCACCGAATGAACACGGAAAGAAGGGTTTTCACCAGTGGCGAAATACTTCTTTTGGTGTTCATGAGTGAAATGAAAATTTATCTTACACTGAAAAAATCAAATTTTCTGTTTCTTTCATGCTTTTAATTGTAATTTGTAACGTAATTTCAAAGCGTCAGCCGTCATTTCAGTGAACAAACTTTTTTCAGGGCGATTTGGCGCCGATTTGGAGGTGTGCAGCATGTTATCTGGGTGTATTAGTTTACACCTGGAAAATAGTTTGGAAAGTAACTTTATCAAATGGTTCACTTGAAATGCATTTAAATAATGTCCGCAGTTGCTAAGCTTGTCTGGCATCACTTGCATTATTTACGTTGCATAGGTGCAAAAAGTGACGTCATCAATGTTGGAATGACGTGAAAAGGTGCGTGACCTAATTTCTGTCACACATAGATAAGGTTTAGCTAATTGACTTTTCACAGAGAATATATGTTATTTTTTGAGGACACATCAAATTCACAAACAGTGAAAAATAAAAATCGTATATTCACTGTAGTGAAGATATTGATTTAGATTTACTCAGAAATCTCTATCATTCATTGAAAATCATGTAAGAAATTCTGGTTCAGCATGACAAAGGTAAATAATATCAAACTGTTGTTATAAGGAAGGTCCTCTGTAGTAACAGTAAACTAAAAGAACTCTGAATGGGCCAAGTTAAGCGATAAAATGTCTTTGCGCATGTATTCTCAGCAAAGACAATAAGCAGCCTGCTTACCCATTCAGTCAGGACTGGGCTTTCCCTGTTTGCATGGCGAAGCATCAGGTTAGTCGACATTCAGATATGGCATATGGCCACCTCCCATCTGGGCCTGGAGAAATAAATCAGGCTGCAAGATGCTTCCATGCAGAGCTGAAATTGACACCACATGTGGGGGTAAACTGCTTCGAAGGTCTAAGCCTGCCTAGGAAAAGTGGTGCGAGTTGGATCGCTCAATGCATATAAACCATATTCATTTCATTGAGCAGCAGGGATTGAGATGTCATTTCATCTCAGTGTTGGGTAAAAGTACCTTAAAATTGGAAGCAAGGTCTCCAAAATGCCCTAAATAGTGTTGACGGGGAGGTTAAACCTCAAATCAAACAAACATTCAAATAATGCACACTGAAAACTGATCAGACTGCATAGATGTACAGGCTGATCTGAGTCTTTGCTGGGCGCTTTACTTATCACTTGTGACATCACAATGACAAGAATTCTGGGACTATAATTAACCCTTATCTTGCTAAATATTCATTTAAGCCACACCCATTTCTGTCTATCAACCAATTAAATTACTTGATGTAATTTATTGCTATAAATTCATAAACTGAATACCAAACACTGTAGATCCTGATCAGATGGCTTCTTCAAGCCATCTGATCTGGATCTACACTGTTTGCAAAGATAGGGGTTGTCGTGAACAGTAAGATAAGGGTTAACATTTCCTTGCTTTTGTATAAAACAGTACTAACACATGGATGTAAGCAACATAGCTTGTATTTCATATAGTCACTTTGGGTCGACTGATAAACAGTCAATCCAAAAAACACTTGAGACCACTCAAGTTATCTGAGAAAATCATCAATTTCAGGCCAAAGAACAGGACCTGCTACTTCCTACCCAGAAGATTGACCCCGGGGAAGAATATGAAGGGGCAACAGTTATAGAACCAAATAAAGGGTAAGTTAATATGAGATTCAATGAAGGTTTCAACCCTTGTCCTGCAGTTTACAACAACCCCTACTTTTACAAAAAGTGTAGATCCAGATCAGATGGCTTCTATAGATGTGACCCCATCACAAACTGTATGGCCGGAGTTAGCACATCGATAAAATCCACAAAAATGTTAATTCATTCCTTATAATACAAACTTTGTGATCGAAATGTTAAATAAGCCACCAAATTGATAAAATCAAGGAATTCTTTCGAACGCATAACAAAATGAACTTACCAAAGGCCACGACAGAATTATTATTCAATTAGAAGCTACCATCTTTGAAAGAACCCAAAGCGAAAAAAAATCCATCAGGAACTTAAATTACCGTATTCGCCCTAATTACCGCACCGTGCGCTTAGTTTTTTCAAAATCGTGTCAAAAAATCATGGTGAAAAATCTACCTAATTAGCGCACACTCGATGCAAAAACAGTAGCTTCCAAGATGATGCATACTGATATTTAATGGGACGGAAAAGGATACTAAAGCATTGCCTTCACTGTTGAAGAAATAAGTAAATTTTTTATAGATTTACTGTGAGAGCTTCCAGGGAGAGGTTACTGTAAAGTGTGCGCTTATGTATTTCCTTTTCAAAAATAGCTTTAGTGTGCGCTTATAGGAGCATGTGCGGTAATTAGGGCGAATACGGTAGTTTACAGTCAGGGTGCATAATTATAAAAGTTATTTTTCTTTTAACTTAATACAAGTTATTAAGGCACTTATCTGCCATTGATTTCAAAGTGAGGCTGTAGAAAATGACTTGTTTAGGTTATGTGTCTAATTATTTAGGTCAAGGTTAAATTAGTAAACCATTGAAAAGCCGTCCATGCTAATAAACCCTATTGGTTTCATTGGGTGACAGGGCTTGAGATGTCATTTCATCTCAATGTCGGGTAAAAGTCCCACAAAATTGGAAGCAACGTCTCCAAAATGACCTTTACAGTGTTGACGGGGACGTTAAACCTCAAATCAAACAAATCAAACAAACATTGAAAAGTAACGGTTGTAAGTTATAAAGTAGCAGATTACCTAATCTTCAAGAGCCTTGGGTACAAATTTTGCGTACTGAGTTTTATTGCATAATCATTAAGTTATGTAAGACACCTATCAACTATTCATAAAAATTACGGTGACTCCAGAATTGAATATGAAGGTGAAAATGACTCAATAACTTAAACAAGTCATAAATGCTAAAGTGCCAAAGTAATTTAACTGTATGAAGTTGTCGGACTCAGTATCTCAGTCGGATGCGCGTTTCTGGTGATCAGGAGGACACAGGATCGATACCTGCCGTGGTCGGCAACATTCTTTCATGGAGATTGATCATGAAATCTTTTCTACGGTCATTCTCTCCCACTGATTCAAGAAGGGCAGCTGTCAGTTTCTGGCGAAAAAATGTGCACTGTACTGGTTAACCATTTCTGTATAAGCCTGCCCAGGAAAGTGTGTATAGGTAAACTGACCAGCTCTAAAATGACCTAAAATAGTGTTGACTGGGCCATTAAACTCCAAAGTTCGAATTTAAAAGAATTTTAACTTGTAGTGGTTATGCTCCTGATTCTTTTACTTGTCTTTTAACATTTGCATTTTCAATAGTTTCCCCTCTTTTAATCGAATGCTGTTGACGTCAATTCATATACAATGACGTAACACACAGGTTCTAAATGTGCTCTTTGACTTCATGTCATATTACTATCTGTCGCTGTATGAAACAGTTCTGAGAGTCTTGCTCATGGAATTTATCGAGTATAAAACTTTTCTTTCTTATTTCAACCAATCAAATCACTCGAAATGTACATAATGATGGAGAATTGGAATTACAGTAAAACCTGTCATTGTGGCAACCCTTTTTGTACCAGATGGAATCTTCCTCCTTATATACAGCAGGAGACCATTTCAAAATTCAGGGGTGTCAGGTTGTGTTATCTTCAAAGTTGATTTGGAAAATGGCTGAACTTTTGGCAAACAGTGTAGGCCCTGATCAGACGCTGCAGAATGCGGCGCCTGATCTGGGCCTGCACTGTTTGCCAAGATAACCTTTTAGGGGTTTCTGGTACTGAATGGGTTAAGCAAGCAACCTGTCTTAAGCAAGCATGCCTTCAGTTCCGGAAAAAGGCAAATGCATTAAATTTCACCTGTATTAAGCAAGCACCTGTCTTCAGCAAGCACATTTTGATCACCCCTTAGGTGCTTGCTTAATACAGGTTGGACTGTATTGAACAGTGTTTTGAAGTTGTTTGTGTATTTGCTAATGGAGTTATGATGTGTTTTTTTTTCAGGTTTTACGATCAACCTATAGCAACACTGGATTTCTCGTCGCTATACCCCAGTATAATGATGGCTCACAATTTGTGCTACACCTCACTGCTGAACCAGGCTGCGATACAAAGAGAAGGGTAAAGTACTTGGAAAAGGGAGGGTCATTTAGCACTTAAAAGGGCCATTCATAACTGTTATATTGTGTGTGTGTTTTTTTTGGGGGGTGGGGGGGAGGGGCTTACGGGTTTTCAAAATTATTCCATTTATTCTGAACCGATGATTAATCAGATGTGGACTTCAGCCAGATTACCAAGAGAATAACCACCTGATCTTCTGTTGCAGAAACTTGGTGTGTCTTATTTGATCCATGTGAGGCATGAGAGTTCGTTAGTTTGATTTTAGGTTAAACCTCCCCGTCAGCACCATTTAGGTCATTTTGGAGACCTTGCTTCCAATTTTGTGTGACTTTTCCCCAATATTGAGATGAAATGGCATCTCAATCCCTGTCGTCAAATTAAACCAAAAGGGTTTATATGCATTGGGCAGTCCGACTTGCATTACTTTGCCTGGGCAGGCATACAACTTCTAAGCGGTTTACCAGTACTCATATGTGGTCGTTTTCATCTCTGCGTGAAAGCATCATGCAGCCCAATCTATTTCTCCAAGCCCCGATGGACAGGAGCCCTGAAGTATCTTTACTGAATACCCTGATTGATTAGAAATTTACTTAAAATAAGGTCTGATATTTCATGAATCTTAAGGCAGAAGATTTACATGAAATGTCAAGACAAATTGCAGTGAAAATTTATGTTAACCCTTGTCCTGCTGAGCCCGGGTATGCCTTATTTTCCAAACAATGGAGATCCAGATCAGATGGCTTCTGACGAAGCTATCTGATCAGGATCTACATTGTTTGCCATTCAGATTGTGAATTTGTTGCAATTATTTGCATCAAGTAATCTGATTGGTTGATAATCGGTAGTGGGTGTGGCATATATGAATATTCAGCAGGACAAGGGTTAAGACCACCTTCTAGAGCATACTGGATGTAGAAAACAAAGAAGAAAATTTAACTGAAACCTTCTAACTATGCATTTAAAGCCTGATTTGTCTTAGTTTTAGGTGGTCTAAATAGCGAAATTTCACTGTATTTCTGTATAATGAAAACAATTTTTTGAGTCTCATCTGCACAGTTTTTCCTTGACTCGGTTTTGGCAAGTTTGAACAATAAAAGCTTAAATATAAACAATGGTCGTGTCAGATAAATGTATTTTCAGCTACAATTAAACGCCCCCGCCCATCGGGGTTTGAAGAATAGATGGGCTGCATGATGTTTCCAAGCAGAGCTGAAACCGTCCACACACTAGTACTGGTAAACCGCTTAGAGGATCTAAGCCTGCCCAGGAACTGCGGTGTGAGGCGGGACAGTCCATGCTAATAAACCCTATTGGTTTCATTGGGCGACAGGGCTTGAGATGTCATTTCATCTCAATGTCGGGTAAAAGTCACACAAAATTGGAAGCAACGTCTCCAAAATGACCTATACTGTATTGACGGGGACGTTAAACCTCAAATCAAACAAACAAATAAAGCTACAATTGATATACATGTATTTTCAGCCTAACTCATTTCATATACATATACATGTAGTTTCAACCTAACTCAATAGATATACAAGTATTTTTAGGCTACCTAAATTGATTATACATATATTTTCGGCTCAATTGAAATACATATATTTTAAGCCCAACTCAATTGATATACATTTATTTTCGACCCAACTCAATTGATATACATATATTTTCGGCCCAACTCAATTGATATACATATATTTTCGGCCCAACTCAATTGATATACATATATTTTCGACCCAACTCAATTGATATACATATATTTTTGACCCAACTCAATTGATATACATAGTCATATATTTTCGACCCAACTCAATTGATGTACATGTATTTTCAGCCGAACTCAATTGATGTACATGTATTTTCAATCTAACTCAATTTTTCAGCCTAACTCAATTGATATACATGTTTTGTCAGTCTGCCTCATTTGATATACATGTACTTGTGAGGTCTAGGGACTAGTTCTGTCGGTCGAAGATCCTGGTGAAGGATTGTCTAAGGACATGTCAACAGTAAACAATTCTGATTCTGATTTCCAGCCTAACTCAATTGATATATGTGTATTTTCAGCCTAACACAATTGATATATTGATATACATGTATTTACAGCCTCACTCAGTTGATATACTGATATATATGTATTTACAGCCTCTCTCAAGATCAGTACATCAAAACCCCATCCGGAAACTACTTTGTGAAGGCATCAGTGAGGAAAGGTCTCCTGCCAGAAATCCTGGAACATTTACTCGGTGCCAGGAAAAAGTAAGTTTTAAGGATTTCTTTGATTTCCTTATTGAGCACTTTAGGGAACTATAGTGGATTAATGTTACAGATTCAGAAATAATTATGCCATGCTGAAGGAATGACAATTTTTGTCACACCTGCATTACATTAAGCATGGTGTGATCGGCCCCCGCCCATTGGGGCTTGAAGAAATAGATGGGCTGCATGATGCTTCAACACAGAGCTGAAATCGACAGCACACGAGTACTGGTAAACCACTTAGAGGATCTAAGCCTGCCCAGGCAAAGCAGTGTGAGTTGGAATGTCCATGCTTATAAGCCCTATTGGTTTCATTGGGCGACAGGGCTTGAGATCTCATTTCATCTCACTGTCCGGTAAAAGTCCCACAAAATTGGAAGCAACATCTTCAAAATGACATATTAAGTGTTGACGGGGATGTTAAATCTCAAATCAAACAATGCATGGTGTGATATAGGAGTCCGGTTTTCCATCCCTTTGTTCATCAGGGGCCAGTTGTTCAAAACTAAAGACGTCGTTAGTTAACGTATCATTAAAAGTTTGATCATTTATTCTGGCAAATATGCTAATATTTTTGCTGAAAAAATGTGAGCAGCTTTTGCGTTCGCAAAAGCTGCTCACATTTTTTCAGCAAAAATACCAAAATCGTAAATATTAAACTTGCTAGAACAGTTAACAAAATGACCACTAACGAGCTCGTTAAGCTAACGATGCTTTGAACAACTGGCCCCAGGCTGTTCATCAAGCCGTCAACATTTAGTGTTAACCCCAATGTTCAGGTCCATTTCTCAAGAACTTTAAGAGCTTCATTAACGATACCTGGTACAAACATGCATCTGGGGATTGCAACTTTAGTGCAGCCATCCATATTTAAACCTGACCTACATTTCATGTTCACTGACATTGTGTCAACCCTAGCGTTCATGCTAATGTCCTTTTCTCAAGAGCTATAAGTCCAAGAGCTTGGTAGAAACTTGCATCTAGGGATGACAACTTTTATGGGAGCATCCGTGTTTGACCTTGACCTACTTTTAATGGTACAGTGCCTTTGTGCCCCAACAGGCTTGACATAGCCTTTAGGTACAAAACAATTAGTCGAACTGCAATGGCTTGAACAATTTGGGACCATGAAAAGCTGTTCAAGATAGGCCCTGCATAGCCCCAGAAAACCAGGGGTATCCAAATATCATTTTTCTTATTTCTGCAGGAAAACATGTTGTGGGTACTCATTAGAAGCCCATAACATGTTTTCCTGCAGAAATAAGAAAAATATCAGTACTTTTCCAATGAAAAAAGCGTGGTATCTTGAGCTATGTAAGGGATGTGGGGGGTTCGAGCTACTGCCCACTGAATGAAAATAATTTAAGGATATCTTTACTTTCTTAAAATTTGAACAAGTACAAATATACTACTTGATGTTGTGAACAGTGTAGAAGCTGATGAGAGATGTTGCTATTGTGGCATCTCAATTGGGTTTATACTGTATGTTCACGCCTCTCTGTCTGAATACATACTGTATATTTAGCATGGCCTGGGCTGTATAGTGATTCCACGCTGAGCTGAAACCGACGGCACATGAGTACTGGTTGACCACTTAGGAGGCCTAAGCCTGCCCAGGCAAAGTGGTGCGAGTCGGACTGTCGCTGCATATAAACACTTGGTTTGTTTGTGGGGTGGGATAGGGCAAAAGTCCCACCAACTTGGAAGCAAAAGTACTTTTATAGTGTTGACGAGGACATAAAACTTCATTTCAAAAGTACGAGTTCCTATCCTATATTGTTTTAAAAAAATAGCTTGATGAGTGGCAAACAGTGTATACTCTGATGAGACGCCAAGTCCTGCAACGAAAGGTCAGACAGTTTTTCTCCGGGTACTTTAGTTTTCCCCCACCTGTGATTAACAATCGGCTCGAAATAAGTGAAATTATCTTGAAAGGCCCGTAAAACCAAAACCAGAAAAAAAAAGTTCACTTGTATGTTACAGAGCTAAAGCAGATTTAAAGAAGGAAACAGATCCTTTCAAGAAGAACGTGTTAGATGGTAGACAGCTGGCCCTGAAGATCAGTGCTAACTCTGTATATGGTTTTACGGGTGCTCAAGTTGGAAAATTACCATGTTTAGAAATTTCACAGGTAAATTTAGCAAATACATAATGACAAATAATCAGGATAATTTAGGAGCCGGCCTCGGTAGCTCAGTCGGATGCGACTGATGATCAGGCGGCTCCGCCCATCCGGGCTTTAAGAAATAGATGGGCTGCATGATGCTTCTATGCAGAGCTGAAACTGAACGCAGACAAGTACTGGTAAACCGCTTAGAGTATCTAATCCTGCCCAGGCAAAGCGATGCAAGTTGGACCATCCATACTTATAAACCTTATTGGTTTAGTTGGGCGGCAGGGCTTGAGATGTCATTTCATCTCAGTGTCGGGTAAAAGTCCTACAAAATTGGAAGCAACCTCTCCAAAATTACCTATACAGTGTTGACGGGGACGTTAAAACCTCAAATCAAACAAACAAACAAAGACTGATGATCAGGAGGATGCTGGTTCGATACCTGCTGGGGTCGACAACATTCTTTTGTAGAGATTGATCATGAAATCTTTTCTATGGTCATTCCCTTCTGCTGATTCAAGAAGGGCAGTTATCAAATGTGCACTCTACTTGTTACTGTTTATGTATAAGCCCGCCAAGGAAAAGTGTGTATAGGTAAACTGACTTGCTCAATATGACCAAAATAGTGTTGACTGGGCCTTTAAACTCCAGTAAGAACAAACAAACAGGACAATTACGGAATGATTTTCCTTATTTTTTGTGACTGACTTAATTTTTAGCTCACTAGGGCCTTGCTCTTGGGGAGCTTATAGTATAGGCAGTGGTCCTTTGTCCGTCGTCGTTGTCTGCATCTGTGTTTTATTTCTATGTGACCTCAGTTATTGGATTTCGCAACCATGTTTTTTATTCTTCAGCTATATGCTTTATCTTCATCTCTGTTTTCAGAGTGTGACAGCATTTGGTAGAATGATGATAGAACAAACAAAGAACTATGTAGAAGAGACATATACAGTAGAAAATGGCTACCAACACAACGCTAAGGTAAGTTTCTCTGATTTAACGACTCGGTAATCATCTTCTTGTCTCAGTATATACTTCCAGGATCGGGACACCAAAAATATCTTCTGGTAAATCTTTTTTGTACACCACAACCTCTTTATACGGGCCTCCGTGGCCTAGTGGTTAAGAGCGCTGACTCTTGATCATTAGGTCTCTCACCACTGTGGTTCGAGCCTCGCTCGGGTCACATGTGAGATGCCAAGTTCTGCAACGGAAGGTCAGGTGGTTTTTTCTCCGGGTACTCCGGTTTTCGCCTGACTCTGATTAATGATCGGCTCGATATGAGTGAAATAATCTTGAAAGGGCCATAAAACCAAAACCCCCAAAAAAGAAAAAAAAAAACCTCTTTATTACATTATTTATGGGGTCAAAAGCTGAAACAGTGTTAGTTGAACAACGTGTTATATCCAAACAAAAATGTATAGATTATATAGAAATATGACCATTTATGGTCATTTTTCTATATATGGGTTCCATATTGAAACCGGGTTTAGAAGCCCCATTTATGGTCATTTTTCTATATAATCAATACATTTTTGGGTTCCATATTGAAACCGGGTTTAGAAGCTCCAGTGGTGTAGTGGTAAATGCTACTCACCTCATAAACCAGGGGTCATTGGATCGATCCAGGGCTTCTCCAGACTTTCGGATGAGTCTTTAAGCCGAGGTCCCGTCTCCGTATTACTGTAACTGTTGGTGGGACATAAAACCCAAACACACCTACACATTGAAACTGTGTTATATCCAAAACCGTGTTATAATGAACTGTGTTATAATAAAGTTGTGGTTTACATGTATGATTCTGTTCATAAAGTTCATAAAACGAGAGGGCTAGTCTTTGTGAGATCACAGGGCATTTTTACATAGTCACTGGTGACAGTTCATAAAAAATACTTAAAGGATGATATTTACACTGGATATTGCCCCCGCCCATAGGGGCTTGAAGAACTATATGGGCTGCATGATGCTTCCACGCAGAGCTGAAACTGATCCTCACACGAGTACTGGTTAACAGCTTAGAGGATCTAAGCCTGCCCAGGCAAAGCTTATAAACTCAATGTCGGGTAAAAGTCCCACAAAATTGGGAGCAACATCACTAAAATGACCTTTACAGTGTTGACGGGGACGTTAAACCTCAAATCAAACAAACAAATTTATACATTATGAATTGTCACAGTACTTCATAAGAAGATGTCTCCTGAAACCCAGCTAATGAGGAACAACTAGAATAATGCCTTGACCTCAAGGTAAAGGTCACAGACTTTATTTCCAAAACATATATGGATTTGGTTCATAATTGTTATGATGATAGATAAAGATCCAACAATATCCCCACCTATGCCTATGACCTCAAGGACACCTCCAGCTACACTGTCTGATGACAGCTCTTGTTATAGAACATTTAATTAACCGCTGGTATTTGATTGTGATTCACAGGTAATCTATGGAGACACCGACTCTGTGATGTGTAAATTTGGTGTAGATACGGTTGAAGACGCAATGAAACTGGGACAAGAAGCTGCTGATTATATATCCTCAAAATTTGTATCACCAATCAGACTCGAATTTGAAAAGGTATTGAATATGTGAGGTGGACAGATTCACCTTTTTCGCAAACAAATATTTTCCAAGTTGATTTGCAGCCTTTGTCAATAAAGGCCTACTCATCATTCACAAACTTAGCATAATGCCCTTCCGGATTTTATTGATTTGTTAACTCTGGCAAATCAAGCCCCCACCCATAGGGGCTTGAAGAAATATATGGGCTGCATGATGCTTCCACACAGAGCTGAATCCGGCCCGCACACTAGTACTGGTAAACCGCTTAGAGGATCTAAGCCTGTCCAGGAACTGCGGTGCGAGGCGGACCGTCCATGCTAATAAATCCTATTGGTTTCATTGGGCGACAGGGCTTGAGGTGTCATTTCATCTCAATGTCGGGTAAAAGTCCCACAAAGTTTGAAGCAACGTCTCCAAAATGACCTTTATAGTGTTGACGGGGACGTTAAACCTCGAATCAATCAAACAAACAATAACTCTGGCAAATCACTCACAAACTGCATGATGCCCAAAGGGCTTCATTCTAAGTTTGTGAGTGATTCGCTGGTCTTTACACATGGATAAAATCCATATAAGTGATCATTCATTTCTTATAATTCCAGATTTGTCATCAAAATGTTTGAATATGCCAACAAAATGGTACATTCTTCAGAAAGCATAAGAATGAACTTTCCAAAGGCCACGGCAAATGATTATTCAATTGGAAGATGCCATCTTTACAAGAAACCCAAGGGAAAAAACGTCAAGTCTTTAAATTCCATTTATTTATCTTCTTACATTTACAGTTTCAATAGTTTTCCATCTTTCAATCGAAAGCTGTTGACATGGGTTCATAAACAGTGACATAACATGCGGGTACTAAACATGCTCTTTGACGTCATGTTATATTACTGCCTGTCACTATGTGAAACAGATCTGAGATTCTTGTGCGTGGAATTTATCGAAGTATAAAACGACTATTTTAACCAATCAAATCGCTCGAAATGCACGATGGCGAATTGGAATTATTTTGGAAAAACTTATTAATTTTCTGTAAAATAAAATGTATGTTGTGTGTACTCATAAGAATCACCTCAGTGAGGCGATTCTAAGGACTACACACAACATTCAGTTTGAAGATAAAAGTGAGAAAATCTCTCTAAATTTTTCATTACTATTTCTTGCACACCAGATAAGGAAATCCGTGATTTTACCGTGGGGTAGAAATTTATGTTCTCACCCTGGTGTTCCGACCCCAAATCGAATATAATCGCATGTTTGATAAATGAACTGGTTGATTACTACCTCATGCGTGGCGTCGTCATGCGTGACATCACTAAACATTCTTGTTGTGTCATCACAAAATGGCGGACGTCGGTAACCGAAGTGACAGCAGCATCAAAAATTTGCAATAGAAATGGAAGGTATGCAAGAAAAAGAATCCTATTTAGGTGTGAGGGGTGGATAGAAAAATCCGTCCCTCGGGATCACTGTCCGGCATCACAAGGCAAGCCTTGTGATGCCAGACAGTGACCCTCGGGACGGATTTTTCCATCCACCCCTCACACCCATATAAGATTCTTATATTCTTACTGGGAGCTATGGAGAGAAATTCCCTGGAAACTTAAAAATGGGTTTGACTCTGCCACGGTAAATGAACCATCATTTTGTGTCAGGGGTGGAAAATTCCACTTGTCCGCTCGTAAGTAAAATTTGTGAAAGAGTAAAAGTTTGTCTAGTCCCTATGAAATTCACCAGAATTTACATATCCTTGGTCATGCAGAACGATCAAAATTTTGAAGAATTTTCCAGCCTTGTATAGTGTTTGAGTCATTGGAGTTTCAGTGCACAATGTTTCTTTTAAAAAAAAGCAAACACAAAATGTTCTTGATTTATATAAATTCTTCTTTTTTCTCTCAAACATTTGATTCTCAGTGCATTTACAGAAAAGACTTGTAGTTTACTATCAAGAGGAAATGTTGTTTATATATCAGAATGAGTTTGAGTGGTTACTAGTCTTGACTATAGTTGCTGTTACTTTTATTAGACTTTACTCCCTTGTAGAAGAAACAACCAATCAATGCCCACGAAACAAAACTACTGGTTCCAATGTTCTGCTATTCTTGAGAGAAAACTGGGAACCAGTCAACCATAAGTCTGACCATCCTATTATTCTAGTTAGACTGTGTTGACTGGTTTCCAGCAATTGTAGTCAGGCTGGTTCATGCTGGAGTTCAGCCTCAGTGAATGCATGTCACTTGATCATTGAGTGTTGTCAAAATAAATCAAGGTTTTCTCCAATATGCTGATGACCTTTTATGCTGATGACCTTGTCATCATAGCTGAATCCCTTGAGGAATGTGTCAGGAGGCTCTTAACTTGGAAAGACGCAATGGAGGTGAAAGGACTGAGAGTGAATGCAGGAAAGACAAAGATCGTGATCTGTGGTACAGGGCTGGACCTCTTGCAGAGTACAGGCCAGTTCCCATTTGCTGTATGTCGCACTGGAGTGGGCAGCAACAGTATCTTTTGTAATGGCTACAAGTTCTGGGTGCACAAGAAATGCAGTGGGCTCAAACGCCTGATAGAGGACCCTGATTACAGGTATACACAGTGCCAAGGAACTGCACGCTCCTAAGATGGCTGACCACAGAGGAAAGTGCATGTAGGATCTGACAAGCTGGAAGTTGTAGCTTCCTTTTGCTACCTAGGTGATATGCCCTCTGCACCGGGTGGTTGCGACCTTTCACATACATCACGTGTGAAAACAGCCTGGAAGAAATTAAAGGAGTTGCTACCAGTTCTCTCTTCCCGCCACCTCTCGTTCAAAACATGTGGCCGTGTGTATAGCTCTTGTGTGAGGAGCACAATGTTCCATGCCAGTGAGACATGGCCATTGACAAAGCCAAACCTCCAACGTCTACAGCGGAATGACAGGGAAATGATCCGACAGATCTGCAATGTCAAGCCATAGGACACTGTCACCATCAGGTCCAGTGATTTACTTGAGCGTCTTGTCATTGAGCACCTGGACCTCATTCTGAAAGAGAGAAGTCTTCGCTGGTATGGACATGTGGACCGCTCCAACGGTGCAGTCAAGACTGCCTGTGACATACAGGTAGGTGGAAAGCGGGGGCCTGGAAGCCCCAAGATGACCAAGAAGCAGCTAACAGAAAGAGATTGAAGAGAATGGAAGCTCTCTGCTATCGATCCTCATGATAGACAAACCTGGAGATCTGGTGTAAGATCTGCCATGTGTGCAGCAAGCCAGCTACCTGGAAAGGGGCCCACTTATGTGGAAGTTGCCCCTATACCTGTATGTTAATAAAAAATCTGTTGATGATGATGATTGATGATGATTAGACACTGTTGAAGTTATGACATCAATGATGATGTCCCGATGTTAATAGGAAAACTGTGTGCAGTTGTTTTTAGCTCACCTGTCACGTAGTGACAAGGTGAGCTTTTGGGATCACTTTTTGTCCGTCGTGCGTGTGTGCGTGCGTGTGTGCGTAAACTTTTTCTTCAAATGACATCTCCTCCTAAACCACTGATTGGATTTTAACCAAACTTCACAGGAATGATCCTTAGGTGGTCCCCTTTCAAAGTTGTTCAATTGGTTCCGGTCCATTGCACATCTAGGTCACAGGAGCTAAAAATAGATTTTTAAAATGAAAACTTTAAAAATCTTCTACTCTGAAACCGCAAGGCCCAGGTCTTTGATATTTGGTATGAAGCTTCATCTAGTGGACCCCTACCAAGATTGTTCAAATTATGGCCCTTGGGCCAGAAATGCCCCCGCCCCGGGGGCCTTTGGGTTAACATAGGCTTATATAGGGAAAATCTTTAAAAATCTTCTTCTCTGAAACCACAAGGCCCAGGTCTTTGATATTTGGTGTGAAGCTTCACCTAGTGGACCTCTACCAAGATGGTTAAAATTATAGCCCTAGGGCCAAAAATACCCCCGCCCCAGGGGCCTTTGGTTTTACATAGGCTTATACAGGGAAAATCTTTAAAAATCTTCTTCTCTGAAACTGCAAGGCCCAGGTCTTCTATATTTGGTGTGAAGCTTCATCTAGTGGACCTCTACCAAGATTGTTCAAATTTTTGCCCTTGGGCCAGAAATGCCCCTGCCCCGGGGGCCTTTGGATTTACATAGGCTTATATAGGGAAAATCTTTAAAAATCTTCTTCTCTGAAACCACAAGGCCCAGGTCTTTGATATTTGGTGTGTAGCTTCACCTAGTGGACCTCTACCAAGATTGTTCAAATTATAGCCCTAGGGCCAAAAATACCCCCGCCCCTTGTGCCTTTGGTTTTTAATAGGCTTATACAGGGAAAATCTTTAAAAATCTTCTTCTCTGAAACCGAAAGGCCCAGGTCTTCTATATTTGGTGTGAAGCTTCATCTAGTGGACCTCTACCAAGATTGTTCAAATTATGGCCCTTGGGCCAGAAATGCCCCTGCCCCGGGGGCCTTTGGATTTACATAGGCTTATATAGGGAAAATCTTTAAAAATCTTCTTCTCTGAAACCACAAGGCCCAGGTCTTTGATATTTGGTGTGAAGCTTCACCTAGTGGACCTCTACCAAGATTGTTCAAATTATAGCCCTAGGGGGCAAAAATGCCCCCTCCTGTGGGGCCTTTGGTTTTACATAGGCTTATACAGGGAAAATCTTTAAAAATCTTCTTCTATGAAGCCGAAAGGCCCAGGTCTTCGATATTTGGTATGAAGCTTCATCTATTGGACCTCTACCAAGATTGTTCAAAATTATGGCCCTTGGGCCAGAAATGCCCCCGCCCCGGGGGCCTTTCGGTTTACATAGGCTTATATAGGGAAAATCTTTAAAAATCTTACCTCTAAAACCACAAGGCCCAGGTCTTTGATATTTGGTGTGAAGCTTCACCTAGTTGACCTCTACCAAGATTGTTCAAATTATAGCCCTAGGGCCAAAAATGCCCCGCCCCGGGGGCCTTTGGTTTTAATATCAAATATAACTACCCATCACTACAATTATAGCCTTTTCACCAGACGCAGGTCTGGGACAGTCTGACACAAAAAAAATTTAGCCAGAAATACCACTGGCATGTCCCTTTTCCCGTGACCTCCCCAGCGTCGAGTCCTGATTGGTCGCTGATGTCACATGACCAATCAGACCAATAGGCAGACGATACAGGTCACGTGACCGCGATTTTCGCGCCGAGAAGGTCATTATTTTTTCAGACTTGCTTGGGATAGGATCGTCAAACTACATTCCATGGAAGAATGAATAAACGGATAAGTGTTTTATTCTTTTTAGCTCACCGTCACGTAGTGACGAGGTGAGCTTTTGGGATCACGTTTTGTCCGTCGTCCGTCGTCCGTCCGTCCGTCCGTCCGTCCGTCCGTGCGTAAACAATTTCTTCAAACGACATCTCCTCCTAAACCACTGAGCGGATTTTGACCAAACTTCACAGGAATGATCCTTAGGTGGTCCCCTTTCAAAGTTGTTCAAATGGTTCCGGTCCGTTGCACATATAGGTCACAGGAGCCAAAAATAGATTTTTTTCACCAAAAACTTAAAAAATCTTCTTCTCTGAAACTGCAAGGCCCAGGTCTTTGATATTTGGTATGAAGCTTCATCTAGTGGACCCCTACCAAGATTGTTCAAATTATAGTGCTGGGGCCAAAAATGCCCCCGCACTGGGGCCCTTTGGTTTTACATGGGCTTATATAGGGAAAATCTTTAAAAATCTTCTTCTCTGAAACCACAAGGCCCAGGTCTTTGATATTTGGTATGAATCTTCATCTGGTGGACCCCTACCAAGATTGTTCAAATTATAGTGCTGGGGCCAAAGATGCCCCCGCCCCAGGGCCCTTTGGTTTTACATGGGCTTATATAGGGAAAATCTTTAAAAATCTTCTTCTCTGAAACCACAAGGCCCAGGACTTTGATATTTGGTATGAAGCTTCATCTAGAGGACCCCTACCAAGATTGTTCAAATTGTAGTGCTGGGGCCAAAGATGCCCCCGCCCCAGGGCCCTTTGGTTTTACATAGGCTTATATAGGGAAAATCTTTAAAAATCTTCTTCTCTGAAACCACAAGGCCCAGGTCTTTGATATTTGGTATGAATCTTCATCTGGTGGACCCCTACCAAGATTGTTCAAATTATAGTGCTGGGGCCAAAGATGCCCCCGCGCCGGGGCCCTTTGGTTTTACATGGGCTTATATAGCGAAAATCTTTAAAAATCTTCTTCTCTGAAACCAAAAGGCCCAGGCCTTTGATATTTGGTATGAAGCTTCATCTAGGGGACCCCTACCAAGATTGTTCAAATTATAGTGCTGGGGCCAAAAATACCCCTGCCCCTGGGCCCTTTGGTTTTACTTGGGCTTATATAGGGAAAATCTTTAAAAATCTTCTTCTCTGAAACTGCAAGGCCCAGGTCTTTGCTATTTGGTATGAAGCTTCATCTAGTAGACCCCTACCAAGATTGTTCAAATTATAGTGCTGGGGCCAAAAATGCCGCCGCCTGGGGGCCCTTTGGTTTTACATGGGCTTATATAGGGAAAATCTTTAAAAATCTTCTTCTCTGAAACTGCAAGGCCCAGGTCTTTGATATTTGGTTTGAATCTTCATCTTATGGACCCCTACCAAGATTGTTCAAATTATAGTGCTGGGGCCAAAAATGCCCCCGCCCCAGGGCCCTTTGGTTTTACATAGGCTTATATAGGGAAAACCTTTAAAAATCTTCTTCTCTGAAACTGCAAGGCCCAGGTCTTTGATATATGGTATGAAGCTTCATCTAGTGGACCTCTACCAAGATTGTTCAAATTATAGTGCTGGGGCCAAAAATGCCCCCGCCCCAGGGCCCTTTGGTTTTACATGGGCTTATATTGGGAAAATCTTTAAAAAATCTTCTTCTCTGAAACTGCAGGGCCCAGGTCTTTGCTATTTAGTATGAAGCTTCATCTAGTGGACCACTACCGAGACTGTTCAAATTATAGTGCTGGGGCCAAAAATGCCCCCGCCCCGGGGCCCTTTGGTTTTACATAGGCTTAAATAGGGAAAATCTTTAAAAATCTTCTGCTCTGAAACCAAAAGGCCTAGGTCTTTGACATTTGATATGAAGCTTCAGCTAGTGGACCTCTTCCAAGATTGTTCAAATAATAGCCCTGGGGCCACAAATGCCCCCGCCCCAATGCCCTTTGGTTTTACATAGACTTATAATAGAGATAATCTTTGAAAATCTTCTTCTCTGAAACTGCAAGGCCCAGGTCTTTGATATTTGGTGTGAAGCTTCATCTAGTGGACCTCTATCAAGATTGTTTACATTATAGCCCTGAGGCCAAAAATGCCCCTGCCCCGGGGCCATTTGGTTTTACATAGGCTTATGTAAGGAATATCTTTAAAAAAATCTTCTTCTCTGAAACCGCAAGGCCCAGGTCTTTGATATTTGTTGTGTAGCTTCATCTAGTGGACCTTTGCCAAGATTGTTCAAATTATAGCCTTTGTTGATATTTGGTATGAAGCTTCACCTTTTTAGACCTCCCTCAACATTATGCACATTATAACCCTGGGGTCAATAATGGCCCTCCCCGGGGCCCACTTGTTACTCTATGGATCAGGTGAGCGATCCAGGGCCATCATGGTCCTCTTGTTTGATTTTGCACTTACCTTGAGTTTCCACAACGTACTTAGGCTTTTTAAGCTTACTGTTTATTCCGAAATTCTTAGAGACTTTATTTCGATTGTTTTCTGCCGACATTACATGTGTAGTGGTTGTCCGCCATTTTGAATTTTCACTTGGAAGTTTTGTTTATCATGTGATCAACCGTTTTTGGATTTTGATAAGCACCACACTTCTTTTCATGTTATGTGCCAGGGTATACGCTCATATTATTCCTGGTAATGTTTTAATAGAAGTCGGCGTTGTGGAAACTTAAATTGCCAGAAAAGAGGACGGTTTTTGTGCGTGTTCCTTCCACTTCCGGTATCGGAAGACGTTTTATCGCTGAATAAAAATTCTCAGCATTAATTTAGTTTTGAACATGTGCAAGACCCGTCTTCGTTTAGCACTTATAAATCCCACGATGCAGATGGATAATATTCAGGTCCCTTTGTGGCCTTTCTATAGTATCTTCTAAACAGAATCCATCCAATTCGTGTGGGTCACCTTTGCCGAATCAAGATGAGCCAGTCTATGTCCCCTCCTCCCATTTGGGCCTGGGTTGACTAGGATAGGTTCGTCGACCGCCCCGTAGAGACCCTGCTCATAATTGCGGGGACTCCGGGGTGCGGGGAACCTATGCCCAAAAATTTTTTCCGAATCCATGTTACATACGAATTTTGGTACGGTTCCGATCCCGTTTTTTATCGGGTAACCTTTCGGGACCTTCGGTACTTAGTTTACCTTGGTCATATGCTTCTTTCCTCTTATTATGATAAATTTTTGTTATCATAATCATTAAATTGGATTGTTTTCCCTTGTAAAACATACAGACTTGGGCATCGTTTATTGGAATACCGTGACTATTGCAAGTGAGTCCGGGACGTTTCGGTACGGAGTCGTTTCGGCCTGGGTCGTTTTCGACCCGAATTTGCACCTGGATCGATTCGGCCTATTTCGGTGGGTCGTTTCGGCCTTGTGTCGATTCGGCCTTGGGTCGATTCGGCCTTGATCGTTTTAGGCACGGCTCCTTGAATGCTCAATTTTGATTCGGCAATTTCGCATGTCAGTGCACGATACACAATAAAGGGCCTAACACTGGGGAAGTTTAATTGAGCCTCGAGTGTTTTGCCCCTAGAGCTGAATCTGGGCCTAGTGAATTATCCTCTGGGGATATATCAATACTCAGAGGTTGGTCTTTTTTCGTCTTTACTAATTAGCGATTATGAGAAGGACATATTTAGAGCCTCATCACCTATTGATTCTAAAACTATAAGCGGACCATGTCTTCCCAACGTTTTCAGAATCAAGCTTCAGGTCCGGGGGCACTCGTGCGAAAAGAACTTGGAACATTGGTTCTAACAACAAAAAACATCAATTTTTTGTTCTTATGAAATTCCAAAATTCTACCCAGATTCAGACTCTGTATATATGACGTCAGGGAAATTGGCATTACTTCCTGTTTCGACGCTCTAACATTGGAGCTTCTTACCAGGACTATTATTAAGTGGGTTCTCATTATGACTGGTATTCTAATTCTACCCACTTTGCCTTCAAACAAGAGCATTCCGACCATATAGCTGCTATTCTAATGCTTTTGTTTATTTCCCGGTCATTTTTTCACATGCCATGGCTGTCTACCACCATGTTGCATGTTTGGCGCAACTCTGCTCTTGATAACTGGTTCAGTTTTTACTGAGCATAGTAAATGAAAACTTAGAGCCTCAGCGCCTCTTGATTCTAAAACTATAAGCGGACCATGTCTTCCCAACGTTTTCAGAATCAAGCTTCAAGACCGTGGGCACTCGTCTTTTTTGAAGTCTTCGGAGAGCGTATCAAGTACAGGTACCGCAACCAAGAGACGCTCTTCGACTACTTCCGATGACTTTTAAGTGCTTATCACCCTCGACTAGAAGATCTCAATCAGTCCTCGTCTACTAATAGATCATTCTCAGATCAGGGTACACGGTCCTTTCGTTCCAGAGGTCGGACTGGAACGAAATCTCCCAATAGAGGAAGACACAAGTCTAACAAATGACTTTCTTCCTTCCCCTCCTCTTCATCTTCTCCCAGTAGGAGCCGAGCTATTTCAGTTCTATCAAGCCTTGGCTTCTTTTATTAAATATTTTTTGAGTTTTATGAGTTGTGAGAAAGGGTTACTGGATTGCGTTCGTTAGGAATCCTTTCTCTTTCTCACATGCAAATACTATTTCTGGTAAATAGTATCAAGAAAAGAAATCTTTTTATTGGAAGAGGAAGGGTTCTTCTCCAAAAGAAAGCCGTGTAAGTAGAAAAATTTCTCCTTTCCCCAGGCTTCTACAGGCGGATCTTTCTGTTCGAGAAGAAAATGGGAAAATCGACTCATCATCGAGTTCTCACACTTAACGCAGATGATGCAAGTCGATCATTTCAAAATGGAAACTTCGTCCTCGATTAGTCAGGTCAATTCTCCCAAATTCGGGGACGATTTCCGTAGTTTTAAAGGACGCTTACCTTCACATCTCCATCCATAGGTCATTACGCAAATTCCTTCGTTTCACCTTGGATGGAATTTTGTGTATCAGTCCGTTGCCTTCCCTTTGTTGGATTTGTCAACGGATCAATGAAAAGAAAAGAAGAAAATGGCAAAATCGACTCATCATCGACTTCTCACACTTAACAAGATGATGCGAGTCGATCGTCTCAAAATGGAAACTTCGTCCTCGATTAGTCAGGTCAAATTTCCCAAATTCGGGGACGATTTCTGTAGTTTTAAAGGTCGCTAGCCTTCACATCTCCATCCATAGGTCATTACGCAAATACTTTTGTTTCACCTTGGATGGAATTTTTGTGTATCAGTCCGTTGCCTTTCCTTTGTTGGATTTGTCAACGGATCAATGTTTTCCCTGTTCACCAACTTAATGGAAATTAATTAAGCAGCTCTCATCATAGAATTAGGCCCCAATCTCGTGTAGTGTTCCGATGATGGGTTTTGTCATCTTTTTTACAGATACTGTTTATCATACCTTGTCCTAACGGGTACAAGTTATTGTGAATTTAGATTTCATACACTTTATCGAGAAGTTGAAATTGACTCTACCTCAAAGATACTTCTCCAAATTTTTTCACGCCCCGAAAAACTTTCGATTTATGTCAGGGGTTTGTTTCCCCTTTTTAGAACTTAGTAATTGGATCCAGTTTCCCTGGACGATCTCATCTTAGACCTTTCCAGTTTATTTTTGCTAATATTATCACTGGAAATACCATACGGTCTTAAGGAGCAATAAATTCCATTATCAAGATTGCTCTCTACGTTTTATGAATCCCTCAGTATCAAATGGGGTCTCCTCTTTTAGAGACTATTCCCTATTTGTTTTTTCGCATGCCAGCCTTTCAGGTTGGTTTCCCACTTCGAACCTCAGGGATTAGTTGTTCAGGGAACGTGGGGCCTATATTAGGCGGGGCTATATATATATATATGTGGTGTATGCGTATATGTATGTATATATGTATATGTGTATAAACATTCTGAAACTTCAGAAAAATTTCCTTGGTTTATCAGTTCTTCATAGCTCCAAACTGAGGAACAGCTTCATTATTGTTACTCCAGACAAATGAATAGTGTAGTTTTTTCTACTTATCAGGGAGTGACTCATTACTCTTCCCTGTTGGTTTTTACATGGAAGATTATAACTTGGTGTCTTCAGGAAGGTATGTCTATCCTTGTCGGACACCTCCAGGGCAGATTATGTCATTGGGATCGCCCCTATAGACCAGTTCACCATCCGTTCTCTACAGGGCGTTTTCTCAAATGGAGAGAACCTTTATTGGGCCTTTTTTAATCAAATGTCCAAACAACTCGGTTCTCCAATCAACTTCCTTTGTGTTTCAAGTTTCAGATCACCTGGAACGTGCAGTTGATTTAAAATCTCTAGATTGGGGGAATCTTTTACATATGCGTTTACACCATTCAACTGAATTCCTCTAGTTCTAGGTAAAAATTCAAGCGTCCAAAAGCCGAGCCATTCTGATTACGCCTCCTATGGCCTCAGAGATCTTGGTTTTTTAGTCATTCTGAGCCTAGTCTCAAGACTTGCAACCAGTCTTCCAGTAGTTCCAGATCAAATATCTAAAAGGTGTGGGTCAGGCATTCCATTTCAATCCAGAAATGCTTTACTTACACATCCAGATGTTGTCAGGAATCAAACCAGAGGTAGACATTTTTCTGGTTTTCTCTGCCGAGTGTATCTTCAAATATAGAAAGATCTCCACTCTCAAGTTTTACTCTGGAAGATGGAAGATATTTTCTAGTTGGTGTAGAAAAAGGGAAATAAATCCAGACAATTCCTCTAGGGAGGTTTTTTACTGGATTTCTTTTTCTGTCTGTTCTCTACCCTTCAATTTCTATTTCATCTAAGAGAAGGGTACAGATCAGTAATCTCGAACATGTTAAAATTTTAGTCGGCTTCACACTTTTTCATTAAACCCTACCATCACCAGCTTATTAAAGGGGTTTTTCACTATGCCGACAGGTTTTCAGGACTTTGAATCCAAATGGAATCTTGCATGGGTGTTGTGGTCTTTTCTAAACCACCTTACGATCCGGTGAATTCAGCTTCTTTTATTCATTTGATAGTCAAGCTGTATTTCATTTGACATTTGCTTCAGTTCGTAGAAGTTATAGTCATGCTTTGCCAATTACAGAGGGTTGTTTTCAGGTATGAGAAGAACAATGACTTCTTTTTCTCTTCTCATTCAACCTATTTTTGTTTCAGGCTATAAATAACCTTGTCTGAAACTACTTTTTGTCCTGTCATTTCCAGGATTCGTGGATTGTAGGCTAATGTGAATTTTTTGTATACATTAGAATGTTTAAAACGTTTCGAGATTATCATGAGAATTTTTTCTTTTCAATCAAGGGGTTTTGGATATATTTCTAACCATCCTTGATTGCAAAGTGGATTTGTAAAGTGATAAAGCTTCTACCAGTATATGCTAATTTCACTTCTGCCCTATTATCATTCAGAATACAGTATGAGGTTAGAACCTTCTACATTTTGGGCATATTGGAACTCCGTTTTTTCTTCAGAATGTTTTTTTTCTTACTGCGTAATTGATGTTCCAACGCTACTTTTCATCCCTTCACCTAAGGTGCTTGGTTCCCATTCGTAGTGGTACTCATTCCTTGGGTAGTTTAGTAGCTTCTCAATCTATTATGAGCAGCACTTATTTTGGGATTTTATTTTCCTTGGTTGTTTGTTAGCCTGTTTGAATAGGTATGAACCTTCTATTTTGACTCCGGTTCCTGTCCATTTATCTTCTCCACTTGTGAATTTTGGATTTGGATCCCTTGCAGTCATGGTGGATACTCTCTTACATTACCATCATTGGATGGTTTTAATAGGGGTATAAACAACCAAGGTTGGAGGAGTTAGGTATGTGTAACTTTATTTTTCATCCAACCCTCCACTTGCTTTGAATTCAGGCTATAATTGTAGTGATGGGTAGTTATATTTGATATTAAAATGATATTTTTAATGTAAAATTAATTTTAATTAATAATATACCTACCCATCACTACAATGGTATGTCCCGCCTCCCAGCCCCGCCTGAAATATTTGTTTTCCTGAAAGAAATAATGACCTTCTCGGCGCGAAAATCGCGGTCACGTGACCTGTATCGTCTGCCTATTGGTCTGATAGGTCATGTGACATCAGCGACCAATCAGGACTCGACGCTGGGGAGGTCACGGGAAAAGGGACATGCCAGTGGTATTTCTGGCTAAATTTTTTTTGTGTCAGACTGTCCCAGACCTGCGTCTGGTGAAAAGGCTATAATTGTAGTGATGGGTAGGTATATTATTAATTAAAATTAATTTTACATTAAAAATATCATTTTACATAGGCTTATACTGGGAAAATCTTTAAAAATCTTTTTCTCTGAAACCACAAGGCTCAGATCTTTGATATTTGGTGTGAAGCTTCATCTAGTGGATGTCTACCAAGATTGCTCAAATTATAGCCCTGAGGCCAAAAATGCCCCCGCCTCGGCTTACGTAGGCTTATGTAGGCTTATGTAGGGAATATCTTTAAAAAAAATCTTTTTCTCTGAAACCGCAAAGCCCAGGTCTTTGATATTTGGTTTGTTGCTTCATCTAGTGGACCTTTGCCTAGATTGTTCAAATTATAGCCTTTGTTGATATTTGGTATGAAGCTTCACCTTTTTAGACCTCCCTCAACATTATTCACATTATAACACTGGAGTCAATAATGGCCCTCTCCAGGGCCCACTTGTTACTCTATGGATCAGGTGAGCGATCCAGGGCCATCATGGCCCTCTTGTCTTGTTTAAATTATAGCCTTCAAACCAGATATTTTTGTCAAATAATGGATGGAAAATAATGTGAATATTAGTAATTAAGTTACTATTCAACACTTAATGAAGTATAAACCTCTTCATTTACTTTGCTTGCGACCAAATGTTCTTCATACTTCAATGAACATTAGAAGAATTACCTTCTTTACTTTATGCTCTGCAGACGACATTTTGAAATATTTTTATTTTCCCCAGAAAACAGGATTTGACATCTCATGCAAATTGTCTCCTACGGAGACAATTTGCGTGAAATGTCAAGTCCTGTTTTCTGGGAAAAGTAAAGAGTCGACAATTTGTCGTCTGCTGAACTAGCCCAGAGAGTAAATGTTAAACATTTGTAGGTGTATTTCCCCTACCTTCTGATTAACAAGAAACGTTATGCAGGGTTGTATTGGACCAATCCGGTCAAGCATGACAAGATGGATTGCAAAGGTTTGGAGACGGTACGCCGAGACAATTGTCCTCTCGTAGCCAACTTGATCAACGCCTGCCTGCAGTTGATTCTTATCCACAGGTAAGCATCATAGTACAGTCAAACTTCAATGGCTCGAACACCTTTGGGACCTCGAAAATCTGTTCGAGATGGGGGTAGTTCGAGCCACTGAGGGTTACTGCCAGGAGGCGTAAAGGGGATAGTTTGGGGCTTCTTTTCGGTGTTCTATAACATAAATGTATGCTGCGTGTACTCATTAGAATCACCTCATTGAGGCGATTCTAATGAGTACACACAGCATACATTTGCAAGATAAGGAACGAAAATAGGCTAAATTTTCCCCTTACTATTTCTTATGTAGCGAAATTCCCTAGGGACTCAAGAAAGAGTTCGACTCAGCCATGGTAAATGAGCCATCAGTGTTCGAGCCATCGAAGTTCTACTGTATGTTATGATTGGGAGGAAAACTTAACCCATTGTATGCGGAAAACTCCTAAAGGGGTACCTTGGCAAACAGTGCAGGCCAAGATCAGACACCGCAGAACCTGGCGTCTGATCAGGGCCTGCACTATTTGCCAACAGGATTTTCTGTCAAAATTAGAACAGAACGAAAAAAATAGGCCTGACACCCGTTATACGACAAATGGACTTGTCCAACATATAGCGATGGAAGAGTCCACTGGTATACAATGGATTAATTATTACCCAATGGCTTATGTAAAGGATTATGATATATTTTGCACAATTGGATTAGTTTTAACGGGGCTTGGAGAAATATATTGGGCTTTTTGGTGCTTCTGCACAGAGCTTTTGAGTACTGGTAAACTGCTTAGAAGGTCTAAGCCTGCTCAGGAAAAGTGGTGTGAGTCCGACAGTTCCTTAAACCCTAGCAGGGTTTGAGATGTCATGTCATCTCAATGTCAGGTAAAAGTCCCACAAAATCGGAAGCAGCGTCTTGAAAATGACCCAAATTGTGTTGACGAGGATGTAAAACCTCAACACAAACAATTAACCAGAGTGAACTATATAACTGTTCAATATTTTTGACTATTGGATGGTTGGGTTGGTTTTCTGGTTATCATCATTTTGATCTGCAACACAGTAGAAGCGGGGAACCGTATAGTGGCAATGGCCTTGTAATCAGTTTCAATGTACCCTGCCAAGTGACTGAAGTAAAAAAAAAAGTAAAAATCTATAAGCTATGCCAGCTTTGTGTCCCTTCCAAAAAAAAAAAAAAAAGGAGAACAAAATGCATGGGTCTGGGCTCAACCTTGGTCAAAGTGAAAAAGGAAATTCTTTGCTATTACAGAAACCCAGATGGTGCTGTGGAACATGCTAAACAGACAATATCAGATCTACTGTGTAATAGGATAGACATCTCAAACCTTGTTATCACCAAAGAACTTACTAAGACAGACGATGAATATGCAGGGAAACAGGCCCATGTTGAATTGGCTAACAGGTACGTAATACACATTAGCTCTTAAGACGGCAAGAAAACTACATCTGAAAATGTTGTCTGCTTATGTCGTCTGCTGAATTTTGTGTGCAAACTTTTTAAAAATATTTATGCATACAGGCACACAGTGTGGGCCCAGATCAGACTGCTCCTACAGGAGCAGTCTGATCTGGGTCCACACTGTTTGAAAAAAAAATACTTTTAAGGTAACCGGCAGATAGCAAAGCAGACAACCATTTTTGTGAAAAAAAAACAACATAGGCACATGCAATTCAACCCATATACGCCTAGCATCCCATTTTTGGGAGCTCAGCAAACAGTGTAGACCAAGATCAGACACCACAGAATGTGGTGTCTGATCTAGGTCTTCACTGTTTTGCTCAGAGTACAGACATTTTTGAAAACTTGCCACCAACAAAACAAATCTGATGCCTGTAATTGAAACGCAGCACATCTATATAGGCAATTGATGGAAAGGAACTGTGATTTATTCTGCAACAAATCACTGAAGAAGAGCTTGTCCTGGAAAGCCACCGTTTTATGACTTCTCTTGTAGATTCTTTGACGTTGGAGGGTACAGCTTCATTGTCTCGCGTCAAAAATATTACAGGAAGACATAAATGCATGTGTTGCAATCAATATCGATCCTAGTCAATATTGTTGGTGGGATTGCTTCTTACAATGGCGAGACCTTGGGAGAATTTGAAGGAAACAACAAAACATTAGACCGTGCAACCTAATTTTCTCAAACCAAAATTGTTGAAAAAGGACACAAGTGCATGTGTTGCAGTCAGTAGTGTAGGCGGGATTTCTTTTTACAATGGTGAAAGGTTGGGAGAATTTAAAGGAAATTAGCAAAATTATTAAAATGGAACAACTCTAGTATGTGAATTATTGAGTAATAAATCACAGTTTGTCGTTCAGTTGTATGCATCCTTGATTTGGTCTGCTTTACAACTGATATCCAAACTGATTTATTGCTCAGTAATTCCAATTCTCCATCGCGGTCTGACTGGGGATGCGCCTCTGATCAGGAGGACGCGGGTTCGATACCTGCCAGGGTCGGCAACATTCTTTTGTGAAGACTGATCATGAAATCTTTTCTACCATCATTCTCTTGCTTATAAAGGTATGCCATGTGTACTTATTAAAAAAGCCTCATTGAGGTAACTGCTTAGCAGAGATTAAATTATATTTTACATATAAACAGATAAGATAAGTATTTTGTGAGATTTGAAGGATAGTTTTCCTTATTTCTCCATATAAACCTATGTTATGGGTATTCAGTAGAACCGTCTCAGTGAGGCAGTTCTAATGAGTACCCACAACATAGGTTTTTATGGAGAATTGACAAAAACTATCCTTCAATTGTCACAAAATACTTACCTTATCTGTTACTATGTAAAATATATAGCAAAATGCTTTTGGGTATTATTGTGGCTGAGGAAGAGAGGTTGCTGTCAAACAGAGGTGACAGTTACCAGAGGTTTTACGAATCCTCAATGAGGCAATTCATATGAGTACACACAGCATATATTTTTAAGATAAATCAAGAAAATTATCGCTTCAGATGGGGAATCTTTTTACAGTTTTCTTTAAAGTGAAGGTATGTCATGTGTACTTATTAAAAATGCCGCATTGAGGTCACTGCTTAGCAGAGATTAAATACATGGCAACAGATAAGTATTTTGTGAGAGTTGAAGGATAGTTTTCCTTATTTCTCCATATAAACCTATGTTGTGGGTACTCATTAGAACCGCCTCGGCGAGGCGGTTCTAATGAATACCCACAACATAGGTTTTTATGGAGAATTGACAAAAACTATCCTTCAGTTATCACAAAATACTTACCTTATCTGTTGCTCTGTAAATATATTGCAAAATGCTTTGGGTGATTATTGTGGCTGTTGAAGAGAGGTGGCTGCTATAAAGAGGTGGCTGTTACTGGAGGTTTTACTATATTTTTACAGGATGAAGAAGAGAGACCCAGGCAGCGCTCCTCAGCTTGGAGACCGGGTACCATATGTAATAATAGCAGCAGCAAAGAAAACGGCAGCTTATCTCAAATCTGAGGTATTGTCATTTCTCTCATTTCCCAGTCAACCTTCTTTTTTTACATTTTCAATAGTGATTTACTGAGATATCTCAGTGAATTAAAAATCTATAATTCACTGAGTGAATTATTTCATTTCGAATGTTTTGACATCATCCATACCTGCCAACTTTGAGAAAATCCAAAGAGTGAGACTGCGCGCGACAAACCATTGTTCACCTTCATTTTTGTATTTGGCTCTCGGGGAATTTTCAGGAAAAATTTGAAAGAGTGAGATTTTTTTTCCTGAAAATGCTAAGGGCTTTTCCAGAATTAACCGTATGGGGTGGCGATGGGTGCCACCTTTTTCAAAGACCCACCACCCATAAAAAAAAAATTGAACCCAACCACCAAAAATTTCAATTTTTAACCAGACTAAGCACCCATTAAAAAAGAAAGTGCTAGCTTACCCACCTAGCATAAAATAGCAGTGGTGAAATGTATGAAACTGTGTACTGTCCGAATATATGTTACTTAGTTTTTAAGGTCCTTTACAAGTCAGATACAATAATTCATTTTACCACAGAACTTCATCAAATCTTATTAAAAGCTGAACACATTTATGCTAAAATGGATAATTGATCAATACTTTGAGTGATTTTGCTAATGTTTTACGTTTTCATAGATTCATAAACAAAATAACCATTTTATTTGCAAGATGGAACATCGGTCGCCACACAACATTTTGAGTGCTTTGTAAAATGTCAAAAAAAATGAAAAAGATCGTTATTATGGAAGATAATTAGTATGTAATAAAGAAATTAAATGGCTAAATATGATTACTGTAATATTTTTGTAGCGCAGGGATGCCTCGATATCTGATTATTCTGAGGACCAAACTTAGAAATTTACCGATAGATAGATTATACACAAGATGGATGGTTTTGTTTGTTTACCTTTGCTAATAATAGTTCTAATATACCTGTGACCTGGAGGTGATTTTCCAATATAGTCCGGTCAAACTGTGTGGGGACCTAGACAAAATTGCAACACAAATGTCTTTTTTAGTTTTGACCACCTCTGATATATGTTAATAACATATAAAAAGTAGGACGGAATCGGAGAATATGAAATTTGATTTTTTCCTTCATTTATATTTATGGGTGATTTTATCACTGTGAAACTATTATAAGTGGAGTTGTAAGCTTGTATAGCTTACAATTTAGTTATGAAATGGATTCTATTGCATATATGTTGATAACAGAACTTTCATGTCATGTTCCATCTATTAAGTCTATGTTTAGTATGAAAAGGAATGTGTAACAAGCCAATGCTTTTAAATATTTGTGTTGGTTTACCCCACCCACTAACGCAATTTTGATTTTGCTTCGTTTCTTGGGCAGTTTTAGTGTCAGCGTTTTCACTGTGAAGAGATTATTATAGGTCCTTTAAACAAATTTCTCTCTTTCAGTATAAACATATTTTATTGCAACTAATACATATATATGTGTACAATGGGGTTGGGTCACAAGTTCTCAAGTACTTTGATAGAACCATTCACATATAACTGTCATTTCCACATTGTCACAAGTGATGATTCTCACATAAGCATCGTGCTTACCATCAGATCCTGTACCATATATCTTGTATCATATACCATGTAAATATGAATAATAAATACTTAACCAAGTTCTCTCAACATTAGTTACGACCCTTCCCCTACAAAATGACATCAATAAATTATAGTCACGTGAAAATGATATGAACAAACAAATAAATAAATAAATAAATAGTGTGCGCCTTCTCGGGTGAGCATGGAGTGAATGGGATCTACTAAAATACTAATCAGAAAATTGTTTTGTGTTTTATATGTAACTCCTGACAGCTCTAAAAAGTGTAGTATAACTTTCGAGGGATATGCGATCATCTCCAAATAAAATCAGGTTGATACTCAAAGGGTGAAACTCGCGCGTTTCATGGAGAAATCTCAACCATTCGTTTTCATATTTAGAGCATCGAAGGAAATAGTGCTCTGCGTTTTCTCTTTCTTGATTACAGGTACAAAGTGGATTCATTGTTAAATTGTTAATATGAAAATCATTTGATTAGTTACTACAATTGTTTCAAATTCTAGAATGCATAACTGACAAATATCTGTCACCATTAATATAGTGAGGCGGTACTCTTTAAACATCTAGATGGTGTCTTTTTGTCTGATATTAAAAATGAATTTAAGGAGGGGCTGTTGCGTAAGTTTTCGTTCAGAGAATTCCAAAATGTTATTCCTGACGGAATACAAGATTTCCTAAATAGTTCGGTACGACAAAACGGTCGAGTAATATTATTTTGATTTCTCAGACGATAAGTGGTGGTTTCCCTTATAACAGGAGGGGTTAAATCAGTTATGTAGCTTGGAACTAACGCATTCCTTGATCTTTATTCATTTTTTGTTGTTTACGTCTATCTGCTAATGATGGCCAGCCACATTCCCAGTACAAATTATCCAAAGAAACTGATCCCGTGAGACCAGTTACTATTCTAGCAGCCTCATTTTGAAGCTTTTCGAGAGCATTTGAGTCTCGGAGAGAACATCCATCTCAGACGACTGAAGAATACTCAAGAATAGGTAATGTCCCCCGCCCATTGGGGCTTGAAGAAATAGATGGGATCCATGATGCTTCCATGCAGAGTTGAAACTGACGGTACACCACTACTGGTAAACCGCTTGGAGGATCTAAGCCTGCCCAGGCAAAGATGTGCGAGTCGGACCGTCCATGCTTATAAATATGTTCTATAAAAGGGTTATCCTTTGGAAGCAAGGAATACACCACAGAACCCTATTGGTTTCACTGGGCGACAGGGATTGAGATGTCATTTCATCTCAATGTCGGGTAAAGTCCCACAAAATTGGAAGCAACGTCTCCAAAATGACCTTTACAGTTGTGACGGGGACGTTAAACCTCAAATCAAACAAACAAATCAAGAATAGGTGGTACATATAAAATATCTATTTGGTTTAGTGCAACTCTAGTGAGCGTAAATTTTAATTTTCTCATTATACCTACAATCTATGCAGCACTTGTTAATATGTTTTGAATGCGATCTTTTTACTTAAAGTCAATCCAAGATGTTTATGGAATTCTAATTTCCGAGGCTTTTTCGATATTTGCATTAAAATTATTAAAGAAATTACTATCTGCTCTGGTTGGACTTTAAAATAAACCTATCAATAAGCTATCTTGATTAACATTGACTTCTGTCCAAATTGACTCTTCACAAAATCCTCGTATTTATAAATTAGGTCTACGTCGGTGCCTGAGGCTAGAACTTATATACAAGAGAAATCCACCGCCATACGTATTCCTGTCTTTTCTGTATGGGTCACTAACATAATTTGAAATAGTAAGTAGTTCAGAGGATACTTTGGAGTCGAGATGCATCTCAGAGACGCATAAGATATTAAAATCCGAAAGATGATCTTGAATATAGGCAATTTTGTTTCGTATGTTCCTAATATTTAGATGAAGGATAGATAACGAGTGCTCATTGTCTGGACCTGGATTGCTATCAAGATCTCCAGCTTCTAATAGTAGAAGGAACAAAACTAGAAAAACGTGTACATTCAAACAGCTGCAGACACACGCAACGGGCGTATTTAGCTATAAATAAAAGCTTTGTCAGAAGCATCCACCAAAAACTCAGTAACCTATATCTAATCATGAAGGTCTGATAGCTGCCAATAGTGCAACAATGAAATAGGACTATGGAGACATATGCACCTGCAGAAAGCTGGGATTGGGCAGTGAAATGTGACAAATTGCTGGCGGTACATACAGATAAATCACCAGCACCTGAGAGGCTGCTCAAGGTCGTCAGATGTAAATGTAGGGCCGATTGTAAAACTCTTCTGTGCACTTGTCGCAAGCATGGTTTTACATGCTCCCAAATATGTGGAATATGCAAGTGAACTAGCTGTCTGAATTCCATTCAGATGGATAGTGCAGATGATACTGAAGACTGTGATTAGAATCATGCTTTAGCAGAACAGTGTATTGAAGGAAAAGATGTACATCATGTCTGTATTGTGATTTGACATAAAGGGTCTTGTAATATGAACATTCATGTAGCAAAACCAACAATGTGGTATGTGCACCCACTAAAGCATGACATCTCCCCAGGCATCTGGCTAGTCTTATCACAGTCTTGGATGTGCACTTAATGGGTAGCTGAGGATCCTAGCTTACTTCAAGTGTACACTGATTTTGTTTGATTTTTGGTTTAACGTCCCCGTCAACACTGTAAATGTCAATTTGGAGATGTTGCTTCCAATTTTGTGGGACTTTTACCCGACATTGAGATGAATTGACATCTCAAGCCCTGGCGCCCAATGAAACTAGGGTTTATGAGCATGGACGGGCCGACTCGCACTGCTTTGTCTGGTCAGGCCTAGATCCTCTAAGCGGTTTACCAGTTCTCGTTTGCGGGTCGGTTTCAGCTCTGCGTGGAAGCATCATGCAGCCCATATATTTCTTCAAGCCCCGATGAGCGGGGGCCATCAAGTGTACACTGAAGGCTATTTAGACCAGACGGATGACCAGGCTTAGATTAGTCTGATTAGCTCTCGATTGCATGATGTAAATATGTTCTATAAAAGGGTTATCCTTTGGAAGCAAGGAATACACCACAGAAGTGAAAAATATGGAGTGCACATGTTTTCTGGGCCAGACTAGCTAGTTTCGGCCATTCAGGCCTCACCAGTGACCTTCAGATATTTTCAAAATTCCAAAATGGAATCAATGATCCCAAAGGACAAGAAAATATAATCTACACTATGATGTAGGGCAGGGAGACGTTTTACCGCCGCCACACATTCCCACACACCAGCTGTAGTGAAGTTAAATATGTTCTATAAAAGGGTTATCCTTTGGAAGCAAGGAATACCAAGTAAAACCCACCACTGGGTTATATGTATGTGAATTATACACATAAGTATAAGGATAAGAACCTTGAGATTATCATTTTGGTGATCTAATTATGACTTCAGTCCAATTTTAGTGTTATATGATTTCAGCGAGTAAAGGAACATTGATCATGGCAGTTCGTTTTTGTTGTACCTTGGAATTTCCAAACATTTGCTACTATTTGTATCGGTAGAGAAATGAGTTCTGTGTTGTTTCCTTTAAGTTTCAATGCAGTAGTCTTGCTGGTTTGTGGTATGCATTTGATAAGTAACATCATCATTAGTCGATATAAATTATTAGAGTTCAGTCACAAGGGTAAAAAAGTGGGTGGGGTAATTGTACCCGTTTTATCCATATAGGTCATCGTGTAATTAATAAAAACACTTGTTTAACCATTTTACATGAAAACGTTTCCATTCTGGTGTAGAAAGATGAGATTTGAAGAAATAAAACTCAACGATACCTTGTCAGATAGCAAAATATTGAATTTAAACACTTAATTGCTTGCCAAACCTAGGTGCCTTCAAAATGCTAAAAAAAAAAACAAATTTCATATCGTCCGATTCCGTCCTACTTTTGATATGTCTTTAAGGGATGGTACTCCAGTACAAAAATGCTAAAAACATTTGTGTTGCAATTTTGCTTGGGTCTAGGCCAAATATCGCTAGTTTGCCTGGACTAATAGTTCTGTATCCCGGCTCTAATTGCATACAATAGCGATTCAGAAAAGCCGATAATAACCAGTTCGCATAGTTAAATATCCGATATGACGAATTTATAAAAGCCGGCTGTTGATCTACTAGGCGTTAGATGCATTGAAATTTGTCAGATTTGGACCATTTTCAAAAAATGATGGTGGGGGAGTGAGACACACAATAAATTGTGACAGTCACACCCAAATCGGGATTGTTAGCAAGTATGCATCATCATTTGCTAGGCGACGTTGCTGACGTCATTGGTAATAACAGTAACAATACATGTAGTTGACGTTTGGCGGAAAATCTGATAAAATCATAAAAATCAGACTCCAATTTTCGTGTCCATTTGACTTTTTGAGGAAAGACTTGCAACACAAAGATAAAGTATGATTTTCTTGATAATACAGTTCTAATTTCCTGACATTATTGCATCTGTATTTCAAGCACATGATGATTTTAGCATTGAACTGAACACAACATGGCGACTGATTTTCAAACTAAACCACGCCTCCTAAAATCTGTGCCCTGACTGGAACTATTTAGGTTAGAAATCATAACGGTTGAATTTTAAAATTCAAAGGTAAAAACATGAATAGAATTGTAATAAACAGTTTATTTTGGTGTTTTGATTGATTACGGAGAAATAATTCATTCGTGTTCTTTGAATCAGAATTGTTCCTGGTGACACGTCAAATGACATTCATACACCAGGATGACATTCATACACTAAGGCTTTCATGTAAAAGATATGTTTGCCATCTCTCAATGGTTTTTTACTCGGAAGCCATAGAACACTTGTGAATTATTTCACCGTTATTGATAAAAAAAAAATAAATAAAATACTCTATATAATAACGGAAAAACTTATATTGACGGTTTAAGGGGAATGGGAACACCTTAAGGGGAGGCAACTCCTCCAAAAGTATTTTTTGTCTCCCATGTCAGTAGGGGTCAACTATTAAAGGGAAGAATTTGCTCCTCACCCTTTAAGAGTAGACCCCTTTTTCAGTTGGACAGGTCTTATAGAAAAGCAAACAGAAAGTTCCAAAAGTTGTCTCCCTTTGAAAAATGGCGCAAAAATATGCCAGGTTTTCCCATTCCCCTTAAATGGAGTGAATCCTTAGCTCAGTTCTGATCCGCACCAGCATCCCTCGGGTCAGAAACACCTCTCCATCATACATTTTCCTTTTAGAACATCCATGCTGACCTGTCTTTAGTAATCACTGATTTTCGTCTGTCTTTATCAATTCAATCATCATCTCTCTCAAGGCATTTCCTTCTGCTGAACAGCCACCTCCCTTAACCAATAAGATGCCAATCACGACAATTGTCGCCTGTTTTGTCATGTTCCGGTTACTTTAAAAGTCATTTTTGCAAACAGTGTGGACCCAGACCAGAGTAGTCTGATCTGGGTCCACACTGTTTGTCTGTATGCTAAAAGATTTTTAAACAGTTTGCAAGAAGATTCAGCAGACAACATAAGCAGATGATATTTTCAGATGTAGTTTTTTAGCAGACGACATAAGCAAACAACATTTTCAGATGTAGTTTTTCTTGGCATCTTAATGGTTAAGCAGACAGTTTTGGAGCTTTTTCAGGGTGGCTGTTTAATAGAGGTTACACTGTATCTCTTTCCCTTGTTATTGTAGGACCCGATATATGTGCTAGAGAACAACGTTCCTATCGACACCCAGTACTACCTCGATAACCAGATCTCCAAGCCATTGTTGAGAATCTTTGAACCTATCTTAGGAGACAAAAAGGCTGATTCTGTTTTACTACGTAAGTTAAAAATGGTCATAAAATCATATAAGGTGGGCATTTGATGATAATTAACGATCTGCATGCTGGGTATTTTTTCGCAGCAGACGACATTTTGAAATATTTTTCTAATTTTCCCAGAAAACAGGACTTGACATCTCATGCAATTTGTCCCTTCTGTTTTCCGTGGCGTGTTTTCGTAATGTCTTTGATGGCAAGAATGTACAAGGATTGTCACAAAGCACTGTGGAGACAAGTCAATCATGTTTGACAGTCAAGTATGACAACTTTGCTTCTGTGACCTCAGACCCGTACAGCACATGATGTAAATTTGAACATGTATCATCATCACAAAATACATTGACCAATCAATGGTCATCACTGACAAGTGGGTGGGCTCTTGAAGTAGTTGGGTGGACCTTGTGATGGTGAAAAATATTTCATTCCATGTCTATGATCTTTACATAAAAAAAGAAACATTCGACAGCAGTGAGAATTAGAATGTTGCAGCTAAAACAAAATTTGTTTTAAAAATACAGTAAAATTCCTATATTAAGACCACCTTTGCGACTGTTCAAAAGTGGTCTTTAAGACCACTTTTGAACAGTCCCGAAGGTGATCCATGACCAGGGGACACTTTATGCAGAAATCACAAAGTAAGAATAACTGTACCCTTCTAAATAAGCTTGTTAAAGCAGAATTAGTCTTAATTTTGGGTTGTCTTAATAGCGGAATTTCACTGTATCTAAGAAGCCTCCGTGGTGAAGTGGTTACGCTACTTGCCTTGTAAACCAGGGATCGCAGGGTCGATCCCGGGCTTCTCCAGACTTTCGGATGAGTCTTTAAACTGAGGTCCCATCTCCGTATGACCTTAGCTGTTGGTGGGACGTAAAACTCAAACACTCATTCACTCACTGTATCTGATATTTTTTCTTTGCTTTTCAGATGGTGAACATACTAGGACAAAGACTCAGGTGACATCAAAGATAGGGGGTCTCATGGCATTTGCGAAGAAGAAGAGCTCATGTATTGGTTGTAAAGCTGTGCTGGAGGATGACAGTATGTATTAATCCATTTTAACCCTTATCCTGCAAAATAATTTTATTAGCCACACTCATTTCTGACTATCAGCCAATCAGATTACATGATATAATGTTTTGGTTAAATTCGCAAACTGACTGACATACACTGAAGATCCTGATCATAAGGCTTCTTCAGAAGCCATCTGATCTGGACCAACACTGTTTGCAAACAAAGGGGTTGTAACAGCAGGATAAATTGTAAACCCCAAGACAGATACACTTGCAAGCACAGCAGGCCCTGGCCACCGCCCATCAGGGCTTGAAGAAATAGAGCTGCATGATGCTTCCACTTGGAGCTGAAACCGACCGCACACGACTTAGAGAATCTAAGCCTGCCCAGGCAAAGCGGTGATTTCATTGGGCGACAGGGCTCGAGATGTCATTTCATCTCAATGTCAGGTAAAAGTCCCACAAAACTGGAAGCAACGTCTCCAGAATGACATATACAGTGTTGATGGGGATGTTAAACCTCAGATCAAACAATCAAACAGCAGGCCCATTTAAGATTCTGCGGGAAGTGGCATTTAATCAGGCCCTTCCCTAGTTACAGAAACTTCAGCCATTTTCTAAATAAATTTCTAAAAACACCTCAACCTGGCACCCTTGAAAAGGTTAGTGTATATTGGATTCATATTTTATGCACAGTATATAATCATAAAATACAGGTCAGGTTTGATTTAGGGTGATACCTGCCAGTTATTATGCCAGTTATAACGGGCCTCCATGGCCTAATGGGTAAGAGTGCTGATTCTTAATCATTCAGTCTCTTGCCGCTGTGGTTTGAGCCTTAATTGGGTCACATGTGAGATGCCAGGTTCTGCAATGGAAGGTTAGGTAGATTTTCTCTGGTTACTCTGGCTTTCGCCAACCTCTGACTTATGATTGGCTCAAAATGTGAAATAATCTTGAAAGGACAGGAAAACCAAAACCAAAAAACAAAGAATTAATATGCAAGTTTTGGTCCTTTTTCAACTTCATTTTATTGCAAAACACTCCAGATGAGGAAGGCCCCTGGGCAGGGTCATTTGTGTCATATTGACACATTTGTAGTATCTTTTCAGAAAAAATATACAGCATTATTTCTTGCTAGAACAGTTCATGTTTTGACCACCAACAATTTCATTTAGCTACCAGTTTTTTTGAACAACCGGATATGGCAAGTTTGTGAATGGCAAATTGATTTTGATAAAATTTGAATATAAGCCCTTTCCAGAGGGATTTTGGTCATGCCATCACAAACTACATGTAAAATCCACTATTACAGGCATTTATTCTTAGGCAGTAGGACACATCATGTGTTCATTATTGTTTTATTACCCCCTGTGATATACTGTCTATAGCAGATCAAAGGCAGCCCTTAATAGGGTGATTAGTAGCTCTTGTTGTATCCCCTGACTGAGGCATTAAAGAGGAAAATCAATAAGATACACTGTAGTTAACAGTTAGTCAATTATTGATTTTCCCCTGGAAGGCCCCTTACCTGTTGAAGACAGATGGCTTCTTTCTAGTCAGCACAGCATTTATTCTTGATTATTGAGGCCTATCATTTCATTATATAATATATTGTAGCCCTCAGTGCTGACTGAAGAGAAGTCCTCTGTCTTCAGAGGAGACTCCACAGTGTGGCATCTCATCAGGATCTACACTGTTTGCCACTCAGCGAGCTATTTTTAGCTCACCGTCACGTAGTGACGAGGTGAGCTTTTGGGATCACTTTTTGTCCGTCGTCGGCTTCTTCAAACGACATCTCCTCCTAAATCACTGATCGTATTTTGACCAAACTTCACAGGAATGATCCTTAGGTGGTCCCCTTTCAAAGTTGTTCAAATGGTTCCAGTCCGTTGCACATCTAGGTCACAGGAGCCAAAAATAGATTTTTTCACTGAAAACTTAAAAAATCTTCTTCTCTGAAACTGCAAGGCCCAGGTCCTTGATATTTGGTATGAAGCTTCACCTAGTGGTCCCCTACCAAGATTGTTCAAATTATAGTGCTGGGACAAAAAATGCCCCCGCCCCGGGGCCCTTTGGTTTTACATAGGCTTATATAGGGAAAATCTTAAAAAAATCTTCTTCTCTGAAACCACAAGGCCCAGGACTTTGATATTTGGTATGAAGCTTCATCTAATGGACCTCCACCAAGCTTGTTCAAATTATAGTGCTGGGGCCAAAAATGCCCCCGCCCCGGGGCCCTTTGGTTTTACATAGGCTTATATAGGGATAATCTTTAAAAATCTTCTTCTCTGAAACCGCAAGGCCCAGGACTTTGATATTTGGTATGAAGCTTCATCTAATGGACCTCTACTAAGATTGTTCAAATTATAGCCTTGGGGCCAAAAATGCCCCCGCTCTGGGGCCCTTTCGTTTTACATACCGTAGACTAAATATAGGGAATTTTTTTTTAAATCTTCTTCTCCAAAACCACAAGGCCTAGGCCTTTGATATTTATGCCCCAGCCATTCGAAGAATGGTGGAAAGGGCATATAGCGTTCACGCCGTTGCCCCTGTCCGTCCGTCCGTCCGTCCGTGCGTCCATCCGTGCATCCGAAACTTAAACGCAGTCAATAACTTCCTTATTTCTTGATGGATTTTAAAATTACCCTGCAGAAACGTTAACCATCATGAGACGACGTGTCACATGCAAAACCCAGGTCCGTACCTCCAAGGTCAAGGTCATACTTAGAGGTCAAAAAAAGGTTCCGAAACTTAAACGCAGTCAATAACTTTCTTATTTCTGGATAGATTTTGAAATTACTTTGTAGAAATGTTAACCATCTGAGACGATGTGTCATGTGCAAAACCCAGGTCCATACTTCCAAGGTCAAGGTCATACTTAGAGGTCAAAGGTCAAAAAAAGGGTCCGAAACTTAAACGCAGTCAATAACTTACTTATTTCTGGTTGATTTTGAAATTTCTTTGAAGAAATGTTAACCATCATGAGACGATGTGTCACGTGCAAACCCAGATCCGTATCTTCAAGGTCAAGGTCATACTTAAGAGGTCAAAGGTAAAAAAAATGGTCCGAAACTTAAACACAGTCAATAACTTTCTTATCTCTGGATAGATTTTGAAATTATTTGGCAGAAATGTTGGCCATCATGAGACAATCTGCCTCACACAAAACCAAGGTCCTTACCTACAAGGTCAAGGTCATACTAAGAGGTCAAACGTGAAAAACGGGTCCAAAACTTAAACACTGTCAATATCTTTCTATGGATGAATACGAACATAGACATATTTTCAGGCGGGGGCATCCGTGTCCTATGGACGCATTTCTAGTTGGTATTAAGCTTCATCTAGTGGACCTCTATCAAGATTGTTCAAATTATAGCCCTGAGACCAAAAATGTCCCCGCTCCGGGGCCCTTTGGTTTTACATAGACTTATATAAGGGAAAATCTTAAAAAATCTTCTTCTCTGAAACCACATGGCCCAGGACTTTGATATTTGGTATGAAGCTTCATCTAATGGACCTCTACCAAGATTGTTCAAATTATAGCCCTGGGGCCAAAAATGCCCCCGCTCCTGGGCCCTTTGGTTTTTCATAGACTAATATAGAGAAAATCTTTAAAAATCTTCTTCTCTGAAACCACAAGGCCTAGGTCTTTGATATTTGGTATGAAGCTTCATCTAGTGGACCTCTATCAAGATTGTTCAAATTATAGCCCTGAAACCAAAAATGCCCCCACTCCTGGGCCCTTTGGTTTTACATAGACATATGTAGGGAAAATCTTAAAAAATCTTCTTTTCTGAAACTGCAAGGCCCAGGTCTTTGCTTTTTTTGGTATGGAGCTTCATTTAGTGGACCTCTACCAAGATTGTTCAAATTATAGCCCTGGGGCCACAAATGCCCCCACCCCGGGCCCCTCTGGTTTTACATAGACTTATATAGCCCAGGGGCCATTTGGTTTTGCATAGGCTTATGTAGGGAATATCTTTAAAAAAAATCTTCTCTGAAACCGCAAGGCCCAGGTCTTTGATATTTGGTGTGTAGCTTTATCTAGAGGACCTTAACCAAGATTGATCAAATTATAGCCTTTGTTGATATTTGGTATGAAGCTTCACCATTAAGACCTCCCTCAACATTATGCACATTAAAGCCCTGGGGCCAATAATGGCCCTCCCTGGGGCCCACTTGTTACACTATGGATCAGGTGAGTGATCCAGGGCCATCATGGCCCTCTTGTTGGACACATCTGGTAATATATTGTACTTGTTCAAATATTAAAACAAGTGTCATAAGGAGTTGATGTAGCGGAATTAATTAGTATATATGCTGTACTTATCATGTGCGTTACTGTAAAAATCCTAAAAATTCGGACACCTTAAGAACTTGCTCTAATTCTCCTAAATTATTAACAAATTTGTTTCACAATCCAGCAAGGAATCTAAAAGGTGCAGACAGAATGGCAAACAGTGTAGACCCTGATCAGACTGGTCCTTCAGGAGCATTCTGATCAGTGTCTACACTGTTTGCTAAGGCCTATCTGTCCCAATACTTAGGATCATCACGGTATACTGAATGTTAATTATAGGTGCAGTTTGTAAACATTGTAAGCAGCGAGAGTCCGAGATTTACCAGAAAGAAATATCATTGTTACATGGCTTGGAGGAGAAATTCTCACGACTCTGGACACAGTGTCAGAGATGTCAGGGGAGCTTACATGAGGATGTTCTTTGTACTAGGTGAGTTATGTCCCTTGGTATTATTTATAGCTGTAAAGAAAGGTGAAATTTTGTGTCTAATAGAAATTTTTAATAAGAAAAATTCTGAATTCATAGAGCATATTAAGTGTATTTATACTTCTTTAACCCTTTTTAGTACCGGAAACCCCAAAACGGGTTCTAAGGGCAAACCGTGCAGGCCCAGATCAGACGCCGCAGAATGCGGCATCTGATCAGGGCCTCCACTGTTTGCTAAAAATTCAGTCATTTTCCAAATAGATTTTGAAAAACAACACAACCTGACACCCCTAAATTTTGAAATGGACTCCTGCTATATATAAGGAGGAAGATTCCATTTGTACAAAAAGGGTTACGAGGACTGTTCAAATATGAATGCAAGTAGAACGTTTTCTCATGCACTAATGCGAAAATCACCTGGAAATAAATATCACAGCGTAGAAAAACATTTTACCTATACATTGATACCAAACCTATTAAAATCCATCCACTTTAGCCATGTATATCATTCGATAAACACTGTCTACTCTTGTATACTAATACAAAATATGGTTAGAAGAAGGTCAGAGTAAGGCGTTGAAATACGGTCCTATATTAAGAATCGTTGTATTCTTGGTATACGGTGCAAAGACATTTTTGATGAAATATGTTCAGTTTATGGGCATAATGAAATGTCTTTTCCGACAGTTTTTCATTGGTGTAAGAAATTCAGCTGTGGGCTAGGCTCAACAGAAGATGCACCACATGATTGTCGGCCGAAAAGAGCAACATCTGCCAAGATGGTTGCTAGAGTGAAAGAAATAAGTTGCTACCGATGCACGATACACCACTAGGCAAATAGCTAGTATGGTTGGCATCTCATTAGGAGCAGCTCATACAATTCTGAAACGGGATTTGAAAATGAGAAAGATCTGTGCTAGATGGATTCCCCATCTGTTGACAGATGAGCAGAAAAAGACACGCGTTCAGTGCACCAAGAAGTTGCTAAAAAAGTTTCCAAATTACAATGCTCGGTCTTTCGCTAATGTCGTCACAGGTGACGAGACATGGGTTCACTTTTTTGAGCCAGAACGAAAGATTCAGAACAAAATATGGGCAACAAAGTATTGCAAAAGACCATGCATTGCAAAGCAGACCATGAGCGTCAAGAAGGTAATGTATGCCATATTCTTTTCAAATCAGGGCCCTGCTATTCAGGTTGCTGTGCCTAAAGACAAATCTGTAAATGCGAAGTTTTACAAGAATAAAGTTCTTCGAAAATTGAAGAAATATTTCAAAGAACGAAGACCCGCAACTGGTTTGGCCAATGTCAGATTGCTACATGACAATGCGTCGTCGCACAAGGCGTTCATTGTGCAAGACTATCTGAAGCAGGAAAAGGTTGTTGAACTCCCTCACCCTCGTATTCCCCTGACCTTGCCCCGTGTGACTTTTTTTTGTTCCCGCGGCTGTAAAATACCTTTCTGGTTGAAAATTTGTACAGCGGAAACACCTCGGTTCTGCAATATTCCAGTGCCTTCATAGTATACCTCGAAAAGACTACCAAAATGCATTCAATGATTGGATTAGAAGACTGAAAGTTTGTATATCTGCTAAAGGGGGATACTTTGTGGGGACAAAATAAATTTTTCATCAAAATCTATCACGGAATCATTTTTATGTGCTTAGTTGCATTCATATTTGAACAGTCCTCGTAAATGTTCATGCTTTTAATTAATTATGTTTGGTTGATTGCACCACAACCTCATTATAACATTGTTCGTTATAGCGTGGTTTTGGATATAACACAGTTACATTTTCATGTGCATGTGCGAAAGCTGCTCACATTTTTCAGCAAAAATATAAGTATATTTGCCATATTAAATGATCAGTTTTAACTATTTGTTAACTAATGACAGTGTTAGTTTTGAACAACTGGGCCTTGGTGACCAGTCATTTGTGCATCCGACTCAGCTACCAGTGTTTTATAAAATTCTTTTTAAAATATTTCAGTCGAGATTGTCCAATATTCTACATGAGGAAAAAGGTGCAGAAGGATCTTGCAGACCAAGACAAATTGATGCTCAGATTTGGAGCTCCAGAATGGTGACAGAAGTAAATCTTGCCCAGGGACCAGTTCTTCAAAGCAGCATTAACTTATCGAGCTTGTTAGTGGTCAGGGGCCCAGTTGTTCAAAGCATTGTTAGCTTAACAAGCTTGTTAGTGGCCTGGACCCAGTTGTGTAAAGCATTGTTAACTAACAAGCTTGTTAGTGATCAGGGCCCAGTTGTTCAAAGCATTGTTACCTTATCGAGCTTGTTAGGGGTCAGGGCCTAGGTGTTTAAAGCATGGTTAGCTTAACGAGCTTGTAAGTGGTCAGGGCCCAGTTTTTCAAACATGGTTAGCTTATCGAGGTCAGGGTCTAGGTATTTTCATGAAACTTCATACAAATGTTAAGCACTATGAGACAATGTGCAGAGCACATGAACCATAACTCTGGATTGCCTACTTTTGGAGTTATTGTCCTTTGAACATTGAAAAATGGCAATTTTAATATCAAATATAACTACCCATCACTACAATTATAGCCTTTTCACCAGACGCAGGTCTGGGACAGTCTGACACAAAAAAAATCTAGCCAGAAATGCCACCGGCATGTCCCTTTTCCCATGACCTCCCCAGCGTCGAGTCCTGATTGGTCGCTGATGTCACATGACCTATCAGACCAATAGGCAGACGATACAGGTCACGTGACCGCGATTTTCGCGCCGAGAAGGTCATCATTTTTTCAGACTTGCTTGGGATAGGATCGTCAAACTACATTCCATGGAAGAATGAATAAACGGATAAGTGTTTTATTCTTTTTTGATTTTGCACTTACCTTGAGTTTCCACAACGTACTTAGGCTTTTTAAGCTTACTGTTTATTCCGAAATTACTAGAGACTTTATTTCGCGTGTTTCTGCCGACATTACATGTGTAGTGGTTGTCCGCCATTTTGAATTTTCACTTGGAAGTTTTGTTTATCATGTGATCAACCGTTTTTGGTTTTTGATAAGCACCACACTTCTTGTCATGTTATGTGCCAGGGTATACGCTCGTATTATCTTGGTAATGTTTTAATAGAAGTCGGCGTTGTGGAAACTTAAATTGCCAGAAAAGAGGACGGTTTTTGTGCGTGTTCCTTCCACTTCCGGTATCGGAAGACGTTATATCGCTGAATAAAAATTCTCAGCATTAATTTAGTTTTGAACATGTGCAAGACCCGTCTTCGTTTAGCACTTATAAATCCCACGATGCAGATGGATAATATTCAGGTCCCTTTGTGGCCTTTCTATAGTATCTTCTAAACAGAATCCATCCAATTCGTGTGGGTCACCTTTGCCGAATCAAGATGAGCCAGTCTATGTCCCCTCCTCCCATTTGGGCCTGGGTTGACTAGGATAGGTTCGTCGACCACCCCGTAGAGACCCTGCTCATAATTGCGGGGACTCCGGGGTGCGGGGAACCTATGCCCAAAAATTTTTTCCGAATCCATGTTACATACGAATTTTGGTGCGGTTCCGATCCCGGTTTTTATCGGGTAATCTTTCCGGACCTTCGGTACTTAGTTTACCTTGGTCATATGCTTTTTTCCTCTTATTATGATAAATTTTTGTTATCATAATCATTAAATTGGATTGTTTTCCCTTGTAAAACATACAAATTTGGGCATAGTTTATTGGAATACCGTAACTATTGCAAGTGAATCCGGGACGTTTCGGTACTGAGTCGTTTCGGCCTGGGTCGTTTTCGACCCGAATTTGCACCTGGATCGATTCGGCCTATTTCGGTGGGTCGTTTCGGCCTTGGGTCGATTCGGCCTTGATCGTTTTAGGCACGGCTCCTTGAATGCTCATTTTTGATTCGACAATTTCGCATGTTCAGTGCACGATACACAATAAAGGGCCTAACACTGGGGAAGTTTAATTGAGCCTCGAGTGTTTTGCCCCTAGAGCTGAATCTGGGCCTAGTGAATTATCCTCTGGGGATATGTCAATACTCAGAGGTTGGTCTTTTTTCGTCCTTACTAATTAGCGATTATGAGAAGGACATATTGAGAGCCTCATCACCTATTGATTCTAAAACTATAAGCGGACCTTGTCTTCCCAACGTTTTCAGAATCAAGCTTCAAGACCGGGGGCACTCGTGCGAAAAGAATTTGGAACATTGGTTCTAACAACAAAAAACATCAATTTTTTGTTCTTATGAAATTCCAAAATTCGACCCAGATTCAGTCTCTGTATATATGACGTCAGGGAAATTGGCATTACTTCCTGTTTCGACGCTCTAACATTGGAGCTTCTTACCAGGACTATTATTAAGTGGGTTCTCATTATGACTGGTATTCTAGTTCTACCCACTTTGCCTTCAAACAAGAGCATTCCGACCATATAGCTGCTATTCTAATGCTTTTGTTTATTTCCCGGTCATTTTTTCACATGCCATGGCTGTCTACCACCATGTTGCATGTTTGGCGCAAATCTGCTCTTGATAACTGGTTCAGTTTTTACTGAGCATAGTAAATGAAAACTTAGAGCCTCAGCGCCTCTTGATTCTAAAACTATAAGCGGACCATGTCTTCCCAACGTTTTCAGAATCAAGCTTCAAGACCGTGGGCACTCGTCTTTTTTGAAGTCTTCGGAGAGCGTATCAAGTACAGGTACCGCAACCAAGAGACGCTCTTCGACTACTTCCGATGACTTTTAAGTGCTTATCACCCTTGACTAGAAGATCTCAATCAGTCCCCATCTACTAGTAGATCATTCTCAGATCAGGGTACACGGTCCTTTCGTTCCAGAGGTCGGACTGGAACGAAATCTCCCAATAGAGGAAGACACAAGTCTAACAAATGACTTTCTTCCTTCCCCTCCTCTTCATCTTCTTCCAGTAGGAGCCGAGCTATTTCAGTTCTATCAAGCCTTGGCTTCTTTTATCAAATATATTTTGAATTTTATGAGTTTTGAGAAAGGGTTACTGGATTGCGTTCGTTAGGAATCCTTTCTCTTTCTCACATGCAAATACTATTTCTGGTAAATAGTATCAAGAAAAGAAATTTTTTTATTGGAAGAGGAAGGGTTCTTCTCCAAAAGAAAGCCGTGTAAGTAGAAAAATTTCTCCTTTCCCCAGGCTTCTACAGGCGGATCTTTCTGTTCGAGAAGAAAATGGGAAAATCGACTCATCATCGACTTCTCACACTTAACACAGATGATGCAAGTCGATCATTTCTAAATGGAAACTTCGTCCTCGATTAGTCAGGTCAATTCTCCCAAATTCGGGGACGATTTCCGTAGTTTTAAAGGACGCTTACCTTCACATCTCCATCCATAGGTCATTACGCAAATACCTTCGTTTCACCTTGGATGGAATTTTTGTGTATCAGTCCGTTGCCTTTCCTTTGTTGGATTTGTCAACGGATCAATGAAAAGAAAAGAATAAAATGGGAAAATCGACTCATCATCGACTTCTCACACTTAACATGATGATGCGAGTCGATCATCTCAAAATGGAAACTTCGTCCTCGATTAGTCAGGTCAAATTTCCCAAATTTGGGGACGATTTCCGTAGTTTTAAAGGTCGCTAGCCTTCACATCTCCATCCATAGGTCATTACGCAAATACCTTCGTTTCACCTTGGATGGAATTTTTGTGTATCAGTCCGTTGCCTTTCCTTTGTTGGATTTGTCAACGGATCAATGTTTTCCCTGTTCACCAACTTAATGGAAATTAATTAAGCAGCTCTCATAGAATTAGGCCCCAATCTCGTGTAGTGTTCCGATGATGGGTTTTGTCATCATTTTTACAGATACTGTTTATCATACCTTGTCCTAACGTGTACAGGTTATTGTGAATTTAGATTTCATACACTTTATCGAGAAGTTGAAATTGACTCTACCTCAAAGATACTTCTCCAATTTTTTCACGCCCCGAAAAACTTTCGATTTATGTCAGGGGTTTGTTTCCCCTTTTTAGAAACTTAGTAATTGGATCCAGTTTCCCTGGACAATCTCATCTTAGACCTTTCCAGTTTTTTTTTGCTAATATTATCACTGGAAATACCATACGGTCTATAGGAGCAATAAATTCCATTATCAAGATTGCTCTCTACGATTTATGAATCCCTCAGTATCAAATGGGGTCTCCTCTTTTAGAGACTATTCCCTATTTGTTTTTTCGCATGCCATACTTTCAGGTTGGTTTCCCACTTCGAACCTCAGGGATTAGTTGTTCAGGGAACGTGGGGCCTATATTAGGCGGGGCTATATATATATAGGATTGTGTATGCGTATATGTATGTATATATGTATATGTGTATAAACATTCTGAAACTTCAGACAAATTTCCTTGGTTTATCAGTTCTTCATAGCTCCAAACTGAGGAACAGCTTCATTATTGTTACTCCAGACAAATGAATAGTGTAGTTTTTTCTACTTATCAGGGAGTGACTCATTACTCTTCCCTGTTGGCTTTTACATGGAAGATTATAACTTGGTGTCTTCAGGAAGGTATGTCTATCCTTGTCGGACACCTCCAGGGCAGATTATGTCATTGGGATCGCCCCTATAGACCAGTTCACCATCCGTTCTCTACAGGGCGTTTCCTCAAATGGAGAGAACCTTTATTGGGCCTTTTTTAATCAAATGTCCAAACAACTCGGTTCTCCAATCAACTTCCATTGTTTTTCAAGTTTCAGATCACCTGGAACGTGCAGTTGATTTAAAATCTCTAGATTGGGGGAATCTTTTACATATGCGTTTACACCATTCAACTGAATTCCTCTAGTTCTAGGTAAAAATTCAAGCGTCCAAAAGCCGAGCCATTCTGATTACGCCTCCTATGGCCTCAGAGATCTTGGTTTTTTAGTCATTCTGAGCCTAGTCTCAAGACTTGCAACCCGTCTTCCAGTAGTTCCAGATCAAATATCTAAAAGGTGTGGGTCAAGCATTCCATTTCAATCCAGAAATGCTTTACTTACACATCCAGATGTTGTCAGGAATCAAACCAGAGGTAGACACTTTTCTGGTTTCTCTGCCGAGTGTATCTTCAAATATAGAAAGATCTCCACTCTCAAGTTTTACTCTGGAAGATGGAAGATATTTTCTAGTTGGTGTAGAAAAAGGGAAATAAATACAGACAATTCCTCTAGGGAGGTTTTTTACTGGATTTCTTTTTCTGTCTGTTCTCTACCCTTCAATTTCTATTTCATCTAAGAGAAGGGTACAGATCAGTAATCTCGAACATGTTAAAATTTTAGTCGGCTTCACATTTTTTCATTAAACCCTACCATCACCAGCTTATTAAAGGGTTTTTTTTCACTATGCCGACAGGTTTCCAGGACTTTGAATCCAAATGGAATCTTGCATGAGTGTTGTGGTCTTTTCTAAACCACCTTACGATCCGGTGAATTCAGCTTCTTTTGTTCATTTGATAGTCAAGCTGTATTTCATTTGACATTTGCTTCAGTTCGTAGAAGTTATAGTCATGCTTTGCCAATTGCAGAGGGTTATTTTCAGGTATGAGAAGAACAATGACTTCTTTTTCTCTTCTCATTCAACCTATTTTTGTTTCAGGCTATAAATAACCTTGTCTGAAACTATTATTTGTCCTGTCATTTCCATGATTCGTGGATCGTAGGCTAATGTGAATTTTTTGTATACATTAGAACGTTTAAAACGTTTCGAGATTATCATGAGAATTTTTTCTTTTCAATCAAGGGGTTTTGGATATATTTCTAACCATCCTTGATTGCAAAGTGGATTTGTAAAGTGATATAGCTTCTACCAGTATATGCTAATTTCACTTCTGCCCTATTATCATTCAGAATACAGTATGAGGTTAGAACCTTCTACATTTTGGGCATATTGGAACTCCGTTTTTTTTTTTTTTTCTTCAGAATGTTTTATCTTACTGCGTAATGGATGTTCCAACGCTACTTTTCATCCCTTCACCTAAGGAGCTTGGTTCCCATTCGTAGTGGTACTCATTCCTTGGGTAGTTTAGTAGCTTCTTAATCTATTATGAGCAGCACTTATTTTGGGATTTTATTTTCCTTGGTTGTTTGTTAGCCTGTTTGAATAGGTATGAACCTTCTCTTTTGACTCCGGTTCCTGTCCATTTATCTTCTCCACTTGTGAATTTTGGATTTGGATCCCTTGCAGTCATGGTGGATACTCCCTTACGTTACCATCATTGGATGGTTTTAAAAGGGGTATAAACAACCAAGGTTGGAGGAGTTAGGTATGTGTAACTTTATTTTTCATCCAACCCTCCACTTGCTTTGAATTCAGGCTATAATTGTAGTGATGGGTAGTTATATTTGATATTAAAATGATATTTTTAATGTAAAATTAATTTTAATTAATAATATACCTACCCATCACTACAATGGTATGTCCCGCCTCCCAGCCCCGCCTGAAATATTTGTTTTCCTGAAAGAAATAATGACCTTCTCGGCGCGAAAATCGCGGTCACGTGACCTGTATCGTCTGCCTATTGGTCTGATAGGTCATGTGACATCAGCGACCAATCAGGACTCGACGCTGGGGAGGTCATGGGAAAAGGGACATGCCGGTGGCATTTCTGGCTAGATTTTTTTTGTGTCAGACTGTCCCAGACCTGCGTCTGGTGAAAAGGCTATAATTGTAGTGATGGGTAGGTATATTATTAATTAAAATTAATTTTACATTAAAAATATCATTTTAACCTTGTCCACTCCATAACACAAAAACTGTTTGAGATATTTTCATGAAACTACACACAAATGTAAAGCACCATGAGACGATGTGCAGAGCACATGAACCATAACTCTGGATTGCCTTTTTACCACCTTTAATTAGAGGCTGAATGCTGAAAACATTTTTTTTTCCTGTATTTTTCTTTTCTGATAGCACTATAGCGAGGCTATAGTCAGATCCTCTGACAGTTCTAGTTACAATTAAAATAATCTTTAGCTGAACGAGCTCGTTAGTGGTCAAGTTGTTAACTTTTCTCTAATACTCTGGTATTTTTGCTCGAATAATGTGAGTAGCTATTGCAAAAGCTACTCGCATTTTTTTCAGCAGAAATATTACTATATTTGCCATAATTAACTAGAGAAAATGCCCATTGGGGCATGTATACCCCCAGCCAGTGCCATCCCATTTTAGTGGTAATGACAATTTGTCTGTAGCATTGAACCTTTCCATATAAGCATTTAGTCCACTGAGAATAACTATTGCATTTCAACAAGAAGGAATATAATGAAAGCAGTTAACACAAAACTTGGATGTAATCAAAATGCCTAAGTCTTAATTATTGACCCCTAGACCCACTCTGGGGAATAACCCAGGAGCTTAAATATTCCATATGAAAGTTAATACTACAGCTATATTCTGTACCATATATGAAGAAAATCTAACATGAGGTTACAGAGGTATGAGCAATAAAAAAGGTTTCACAAAAAACTTTGACGTAAAAATTGACAAACGGACAGACAACCCACCTGGGGGCTTGACCCAGGGGCTAAGATATTCCATATGAAAGGTACTGCTAAAGAGATATCTTTTACCAAATATGAAGAGAATCTAACATTTGGTTGCAGAGATATAGCAATCAACAATCAAAAAGGTTTAACACAAAACTTTGATGTCAAAGTTTACAAGCGGGCGGACAGCTCACCCAGGGGATTGACTCCGGGTCTTAGATATTCTATATGAAAGGTAATGCTATAGAGATATTAAGAGAATCTAACATGTTGCTACACAGATATGGGCAATCCAAAAGGTTTAACACAAAACACTGACGTAAATGTTGATGAAGGGACGGACAGACTGATGGATGACTGATTGAACTCTGAGCTTAGATATACCAAATGAAAGGTAATGCTATAGAGATATCCTTTAAGAAATATGAAGAGAATCCAACACATGGTGACAGAGATACGAGCAATCAAAAAGGTTTCACAAAACTTTGAGGTAAAAGTTGACAAACGAACAGACAGCCCACCTAGGGGCTTGGCCCAGGGGCTTAGATATTCCATATAAAAGGTAATGATATAGAGATATCCTTTACCAAACATGAAGAGAATGTAACATGTGGTTACAGAGATATCAGCAATGAAAAAGGTTTAACACAAAACTTTGACTTAAAAGTAGATGAACAGACAGACAGACAGCCCACCCAGGGGCTTGACCCATGGGCTTAGATATTCCATATGAAAGGTAATGCTATAGAGATATCCTTTACCAAACATGAAGAGAATCTAACATGTGGTTACAGAGATATCAGCTATGTAAAAGGTTTAACACAAAACTTTGACGTAAAAGTAGATGAACAGACAGACAGAAGCCCACCCAGGAGCTTAGATATTCCATATGAAAGGTAATGGTATAGAGATATCCTTTACCAAATATGAAGCGCATTTCACATGTGGTTACAGAGATATGAGCTGTCAAAAAGGTTTAACCCAAAACTTTGACGTAAAGGTTGACGAACGACGGGACAGAAGGAAGTACGAACGAACCAACAAACTGACAGACAAAAACTATATACCCCCTGACATACTTCGTATACCAGGGGTATGATTATCGATATGTTAAACTTAAATGAGAAGTTTTAACGATGTTAGCTTGCAACTTAATTTAGTTTTGAACAATTGGCCCCAGAATGTTAACTGTTCTAGCAAGTAAAGTAGCTGTTACTCTGGTACTTTTGCTGGAAAATTATGTGTAGATTCTGATCAGATAAATTTGTTTAGCTAACAAAGTTATGAGCAACTGTGCCCAGAAATCTTATTCACTGATGGAATTATTTTCATGCTTCCTTAACCAGTTTTATACCAGAAACCGCAAAATGGGTACCCTGGCAAACAGTTCAGGCCCAGATCAGATGCCGCAGAACGCGGCGTCTGATCAGGGCCTACACTATTTGCAAAGAGGTCAGCTATTTTCCAAATAAATTTTAAAGATAACACAACCTGTCGCCCCTAAATATCGAAAATGGACTCCTGCCTTATTAAGGAGGAAGATTCCGTTTGGCACAAAAAGGGTTAAGTTTTCTGGAGCATGCTTTCATGAAGATAAATCATGGATTACATTCTACATGCATTATCTCCCCTCAGCTTAACCCATTTTGTACCAGAAACCCCCGAAACGGGATACTGGCAAACAATGCAGGCCCAGATCAGATGCGATAGAATATGGCGTCTGATCAGGGCCTACTCTGCTTGCAAAAAAAAAATAAAAAAATGAGCCATTTTCCAAATCATTTAGAGAAAACCTGTCACCCCCAAATTTTGAAATGGACAACTACTATATATAAGAAGGAAGATTCCATTTGATTCAAAATGGGTTAAAATTGAAGAACAGTTGTTGGGCAGTTTCTGGGGAAAAAAATGTTCACTGTAAAATTTTTGACACTTGGGTACGAGTTCGCCCAGAAAGTTTTCTTAGGTAAACTGACCAGCTTGATGGTGAATTGACAAGCCTTTGTGTTGACTGGGCCTTTAAGGTGCATTATTGAGCTATCTGGGAACAATGATTCCAAAAATAAAATACATATAGCCGGTATTTTTCTTTAAAACAATACAAATGAATGCATTTTATGCAAAAATGCGAACAATTATGATGACAGGTAAACGAGTTTGAGAGGGATTCCCTAACAAGGTTTCGAACACTAGTTAGATCTATTTTTAGTTCGTGACAAAAATAGAATCCCCATATATGACATTATGCGACGTTCATTTTTGGCCTTGTTTGCTTAGGCCATGCCTGAATCGGAAAAAATATAACGCTGAATACCATGCCATAAGTAGCGACACTCAGAGACGATACTGTCGCCATGTATGTGTTTTTAGAACAGAAATTCCGAACACATGTTCAGAGCGAAGGGTAAACACGAATGAAAACGTCCATTTTCACAAAGTTCTGAAGCTGTATTTGGCTCCATAAGTGTACACATGACAAAGGAGTATGCATTGAAGATAAAAACCAGAAAAAAAAATTTTGAGACCCGGTAGCTCAATAATGCACCTTTAAAACTCCAGCTCAACCAATTCTTTGGGAGCAAACTTTTATATATAAGAGCTTAGAGAAAGGAGACACTTTTGTGTCAGATTTATGTTTGTAATGGGTATCTTATTCAATGAATTGACCCTTATCCTAATGAATAAATTAAGCCACACCCATTTCTGATTGTCAACCAATCAAAATTCGTGATAAAACGTTTCATTCAAATTAGCAAACTAATTGATAAACAGTGTAGATCCTGATCAGATGGCTTCTTCAGAAGCCATCTGATCTGGATCTACACTGTTTGCAAAGGTCGTGTTCAGCGGGATAAGGGTTAATAAATACATGAACTCAATTTATTGAAATAAATATTCATATAATGTTATTATTCTTTGTCTTTTTTCCAAATACCATCAAACTTCAATGACACAAACACCTTTTTGACTGGTTATGCTACCCTTTTATAGAACATATTTAGCTTCACTACAGCTGGTGTGTGGCGGCGGTAAAACGTCTCCCTACCCTACATCATAGTGTAGATTATATTTTCTTGTCCTTTGGGATCATTGATTCCATTGTGGAATTTTGAAGATATCTGAGAGTCACTGATGAGGCCTAATTGGCCGAAACTAGCTAGTCTGGCCCAGAAAACATGTACACTCCATATTTTTCAGTTCTGTGGTGTATTCCTTGCTTCCAAAGGATAACCCTTTTATAGAACATATTTAGCTTCACTACAGCTGGTGTGTGGGAATGTGTGGCGGCGGTAAAACATCTCCCTGCCCTACATCATAGTGTAGATTATATTTTCTTGTCCTTTGGGATCATTGATTCCATTGTGGAATTTTGAAAATATCTCGGGGGTCACTGATGAGGCCTAATTGGCCAAAACTAGCTAGTCTGGCCCAGAAAACATATACACTCCATATTTTTCAGTTCTGTGGTGTATTCCTGCCTTCCAAAGGATAACCCTTTTATAGAACATATTTGCCTTGTAAACCAGGGGTTGCAGGATCGACTTTTGGACGAGTCTTTAAACCGAGGTCCCGTCTCCGTATGACCTTAGCTGTTGGTGAGACGTAAAACTCAATCCTCACTCACTCACCCCTTTTGGACACTCACTTACACCTTTTGGACCATGGAAATTTGTTCGACGAGGGTCGTTTGAATCACAGAGGGTTAAACTTCATAGTGCCAGGCAAGGAGAAATAATGGGAAAATTTTAGTTTTATCTTTCCGATCCTCGTGACGATCAAGTAAGAGTAACTGCTGTCTGCATTTGTTTAAGAAATAGATCAGCTCTTAACTGTGATTTCTTGAGTAATAAATCACAGCTTGGAGGTCAGTTGTAAAGTAGATCAAATCACGTGCGCGTAGCGCGCGTGATTTGTCTACTTACAACTGACTGACAAACTGTGATTTATTACTCAACAAATCACAGACTAGAGCTGATCTATTTATTCTAACAGGCTGAAAATCGGCAATAATGCCCTTGTTTCCTTCAAAATCTCACAACTTTTCGCCGTTGTAAGAAATCCGGCTTAAATTATCGACTGAAACACATGCATTTATATCCTATTCTAACGTTTTCGATGCGAGAAAATGAAGTTACACCGTCTAACGTCAAGGAAATCAACTAGTGACATCATCAATTGGCAGTTTTCAATGACGTCACTCATCACGCTTTTCCTTGTTGTGATTTGTTGTAGAATAAAACAGTTATTTTCCATTGCCTATGTAGGCGCGCTGTGTTAGAATTAAAGGTTTAACATCCCCTGCAACACTATTTAGGTCATTTTGGAGACGTTGCTTCCAATTGGACTTTTAACTTGTGAGAACACCACACCCTCTTCGTAACAGAGTTCTTGGGATCCAAAACAGAAACTATGTTGGGAAACAACCATGCAAGTTAGGGTTCAAAGCAGAACCTGTCTTGGTAAACAATCTATATCCAACGATTTATGTGTACTTTTCAATACAATCAGTATAAAGATGGACCCCAAAAATGTACAATGTTATATCCTAAACTGGGTGTATTGTTTTGGTTTTACGGCCGTTTCAGGAGTATTTCAATTATTTCAAGCCGATCATTAATCTTAAGTACAGGCGCACTTGGGAGGCTCGAACCCCTTTGGCACCAAGGAAATTTGTTCGAGACAGCGGTAGTTTGAGCCACTGTTGCAAACTTCAAGAAAACATAACGGGGATACTTTTTGACATCTTTCGGTGTTCTGTAACATAAATGTATGCTGTGTGTACTCATTAGAATCGCCTCATTGAGGCGATTCTAATGAGTACATGCAACATACATTTGCAAGAAAAAAGCGAAAATCTCCTTAATTATCCCACACTTTTTCTTTAAGCAGAGGAATTCCCAAGGGACTCAAAAATGGGTTCGACCCATCCATAGTAAACCAGCCATCAGTGTTTGAGCCATCGAAGTTTGACTGTATCTGGAAAAAACACACCTATCCTTCCATTGGTGTCTCACCTGACCCAAGCTAGGCTCGAACCCACAGCAGTGAGATCAAATAATCAAGAGTCTGCACTCTTGACCAGGGCTCGAGAAAATACCGGTTTGTCGGTTCCGAACCGATTTTGGTTTCCTTAAACCGATTTTGACATCAGAAGGAGATTAAAAAATCGGTCCATAATTCAATAACATTTTTAAAAAATCGGTTCGAAAATTTTCACTAAATCATTGTTGTAAAAACAAGCTGACCTTTTGCCACTGATAATCCAAGCATGTATACAATAAACGCCTGGAGCCGAAGGTGTTAGACTGGTTCATTATCTAACTAGGTGAAAATCAGACAAGTCCACGTCAGATTCTTTGATCTCATCGCAGCGAAATTTGACCAGTGTGTCAAAATTATTCAACCGTGACCACTTGCTTCAGGTGTTATCGGTAAGCTGGCAAACAGTGCGACAAGGTGAGAAAATCAGGTCACACGCTAGTTTGTTTACACAAGTCATTAATTTATGGCTTACTATAGAACCGGTATTTGAATATAAAATCGTGAAATATGTATTTATATTCTTTATTACTCGTTTCGGCCATGTAAGATTTTCAATGACTCTCGTTCGGCGATGTTTTGGTTCGAGAGTAAAGAAATGTGTTTCAATTTTTTTAACTCGTTCAAAACGATTTTTTAAAGAAATACGCTCTATTTAAATCATTGACATGAAACAGGCATGTGTTTCGTCCGGGACTGCATTATTGTGTATTGTGTAAACAGAAACCGTAATGACGTCATTTTCCGACAACGTGGCTGCAATATCGGTCGCCATTTGTAATAAAAAGCAGTTTAGATAAAATAAATATGTGTGAAATAATAGAAATATTTTAATGGTTTTAAAACGGAAAAAATATAGTGACCATCGAACTGGTCTATTACTGCACCACGCCTGTTGTTTCCCTTTAACGGTCTTCAGGTACAGAGTGACGCAGATATTGGGAAAATGAAAGTAGATGAAATCTGGCACAGAAAATGAAAATAGATGAAATCTGAACGATGCGAGCAATAATTGCTGTTTATAATCGAGATACTGGTGCTCATATTCGTTGAACAATGTAAGAGCAATATTGGTATGTCATTCGTAAAGCTGATAACACATTTTGAAATTACAAATCACCAAGGAGGTTTACAGAAATTACCAAACCGATTCGGCAATTTCCGTAATTTTTGGCGAAATCTGGCTGGACCGATTTTGATTTTTCAGTTTCTCGAGCCCTGCTCTTGACAACTAGGCCATGGAGGCCTGTCCAAACCTGTGTTATAAGAAGTTTATGACTGTGTATTTCCTCTTAAGGGGAACGGGAACACCTGGCAGATTTTTTCCACCATTTTTCAAAGTTAGACAACTTTTGGGACTTCCTGTTCGCTTTTCTATAAGACCTTTCCCACTGAAAAAGGGGTCTACTCTTAAGGATCAAATTCTTTCCTTTTAACAGTTGTCCCCTATTGACATGGGAGACGAAAATACTTTTGCTGCTTTGCAAGAGTTGCCTCCCCTGGAGGTGCATCCATTCCCCTTAAGAAACTATGCAATCTACCACTGCCCACACTTAACACTTCGCTCGCTACCAATTCCTTTGCATCATTTTTGCAGAAAACACAATTCAGTGAAACTTGAATAACTTCATAACGGATTATTCGTTTCGCTAATTTGAATTTGCTATTGATCACAAAGTGAATTCGTCTAAAAGCTCGAGATTAATGTTAAAGTTTATTAAATGAACAACAATTGTTTTGTTTTTTTTCTAATTTAATCTTGAAATGGTATGTTGTGTGTACACATTAGAATCACCTCAATGAGGCGATTCTAATGTGCTCACATAACATTCCTTTATTTAACAGGTCAAATATTATGATTATCCCTCAGGATTTCCAACTAGCCCAATCTCAAACCTCAAATAACCATGGTCCCAAAGATATTCGGGCTATTAAACTTTGTAGTTTATACTCATACAACTAGGTCTGTGTAGTGGTTATTCTACTCGGCTCATAAACCAGGGGCATGGGTTCTATCCCGGGCTTCTCCTGACTTACGGATGAGTTCTTAAGCCGTGGTCCAGTCTCCACGACTTCCAATTTTGTGGGACTTACCCGACACTGAGATGAAATGACATCTCAAGCCCTGTCGCCCAATGGTTTCATAGGGTTTATAAGCATGGACTCACACCGCATTGCCTGGGCTTGCTTACATCCTCTAAGCGGTTTACCAGTACTAGCGTGCGGGCCGGATTCAGCTCTGCGTGGAAGACTCATGCAGCCCATTTATTTCTTCAACCCCCAATGGGCGGGGGGCCTCAAGTACGTTTCTTACAAGATATAGAGAAAAATCTGATAACCCTTGTCCTTCTGAACCAGGATATGCTATACCTTTGCAAACAGTGTAGATCCAGATCACATGGCTCCCTAAAGTCATTTGATCAGAATCTACACTGTAAATTTGCAAATTTGAATACATTTGTTGATAAAAATGGGTGTGGCATAATTAATTGATTCCGCAGGACAAGGATTTATCATCTGTGTTACTACTTCTCTTATTAACCCTGATCCTGCTGAATAAATTAATTTAGCAACACCCATTGCTGACTATCAGCCATTCAAATTACTCGATACATGTACATTGTATTCATTCAATTCACAAACTGCATAACAAAGTGTAGATCCTGATTAGATTACTTCGTCAGAAGCCATCTGATCTGGATCTACACTGCACAGCTAGGGGTTGTAGTGTTCAGTGGGATATGGGTCACAAAATGTTTCAAAGCAGCTTTCTCTGTACTCAATAAATTTCTCAACAACCTGACTATAACTTGCAGAGCTCCAGTTAAAAATGAGTAATTAACCCTTAACCTGCTGAATAATTAAATTAGCCATACCCATTCCTGACAATCAGCCAATCAGTATTTTGCTCAAATTCACAAAAGGAATGATGGTGTAGATCCAGATCAGATGGCTTCATGATCTACACTGTTTGCGAAGGTGGGGGATAAGGGATAAGGAAAATTATTTCCTTCTACCAATGTATGTCGTGTCCAAATCATCCAGCCCACAAAAATTGGTCCTGAACTGGCAAATCTGACATTTTCTAGAGTGCTGGTTGTGGGTATTGCAAGGGGCGTTTGGAAAGTAATAGTGGGCATAGCTTGACCTGGTCAAAACTAGTGGAGGCCCTCAAAGTATTCTCCCTTGATCTGTACACACTTTTCCAGTCTTTCTATCTACTGTGAAAATGCATTTTTGAAGTTCTTTTGGGGTATACGGTCTATACACTGGTACAACGCACTACCCATCGCATGATGGCTTTCAGAACGACCGTTTTAATATATGGTTTCAGCCAGAAGGTCTGGACTGCATGGAGGATGTGCTAAAGTTTTAATGTTCAACTCCTCTAAATATTCGATCCTCATGGCTGATCTGTGTGCAGGGGCATTATCATGACTAATATGAAGACTAGGTACCCCTGCATGTGGGCACTTTACAACACAGTGATCCACCACAGCAGAAATTTTTTTCTTTATAAAATAATCCTGTGACACTGTGGCACTCCATCAGCTGGTCAGTTTACTTAACCACACACATAAGCGATTAATCAGTTTAGTGGACATTCTTTTTTTTCACCAATATCCTTCACTGTTTGAGCTTGTCAGTTTATTTGTTTTGTTTGTTTGATTTGCGGTTTAACTCAACACTGTAAAGGTCATTTTATAACATTGCTTACAATTTTGTGGGTCTTTTACCCGACATTGACATGAAATGACATCTCAAGCCCTGTCGCCCAATGAAACCAATAGGGTTAATAAGCATGGACGGGTCGACTCGCACCACTTTGCATGGGCAGGCTTAGATCCTCTGTCGCCCAATGAAACCAATAGGGTTTATAAGCATGGACAGTCTGACTCTCACACCGCTTTGCCTAGGCAGGCTTAGATCTTCTAAGCAGTTTACTAGTACTCGTGTGCGGGTCGATTTCAGCTCTGCCTGGATTATTATGCAGCCCATCTATTTCTTCAAAGCCCCGATGGGCGGGGGCCAACTTGTCAGTTTACTTTACCACACTATACCTAAGTGATTAATCTGAATCAGTATAGTGGACATTCTTTTGCCAGAAGTAGTCAACTCCACTTCTTGAATCAGCAAAATGGAGAGTAGACGGTAGAAAAGATTTTCCAAACAGTCTCCAGGAAAGAAATTCAGATTTGCATCCAATCACGGGCCTCTGAGGTTCAATCAGAGTACATAGAATACTTTAAAAGTCACCCAGCATACCCAAAATGCCTGTCAGCTACGCTCGCCATATGCACTAATAGGGCGTTTAGTTCTCTTGATCTGTCGATTTATTGCATTGATGTAACGCCAGACACCAGTGATCCAAATAAGCTGCCAAGGCTGGCTCCATCATCACTGATTTAGGGTTCAGTTGTTCAAAGCATTGTTAGCATAACAAGCTCGTAAGTGATCCAATTGTTAACCCTTGTCCTGCTGAGCCCGGATATGCCTTATTTTCCAAACAATGAAGATCCAGATCAGATGGCTTCTGACGAAGCCATCTGATCAGGATCTACATTGTTTGCCATTCAGATTGTGAATTTGTTGCAATAATTTGCATCAAATAATCTGATTGGTTGAAAATCGGTAGTGGGTGTGGCATATATGAATATTCAGCAGGACAAGGGTTAACTATTCTAGCAAGTTTTGTTATTTTGCTGAAAAAATGCGAGAGGCTTTTTGCATATGCAAAAGCTGCTCACATTTTTTCAGCAAAAATAGTATGTTTAATCTATTGATAAATTAGTTTTAACGACTTGTTTACAAATGACGTTAGTTTTGAACTGGATCACTCACAGACTGGCAAACTAAGAAGACAACTTGTACAGCTATGAGGTGGTCCGATTTGGATATACAGTTTGTGTAGGTGCCCGTTTGTTTGAATGGAGGTTTAATGTCCCCATCAACACTATATAGGTCACTTCTAACTTTGTGGGACTTTTATCCAACAATGAGATGAAATGACATCTCAAGCCCTGCCGCCTAATGAAACCAATAGGGTTTACATGTACGGACGGTCCAACTTGCACCACTTAACCTGGGCAGGATTAGACTTTAGTGGATTACCAGTACCCGTCACTAACAATACATTACAGGGCCCATGTCACTACTGTAGTAACAAAATTTGCTTTATTGTTTTGACACATGATGAACCTATAACTCCCGATGGTTAACCCTTATCCTGGTGAATAAATTCATTTGACCACACCCATCTCTGACTATCAACCAATCAAATTACTTGATATAAGGTATTCACTCAATTCACAAACTGCATTACAAACAGTGTAGATCCTCTTCAGAAGCCATCTGATCTGGATCTGCACTGTTTACAAAGGTAGGGGTTGTTGTGTTCAGCGAGAAAAGGGTTCTGAAGGGGATCATTAGTCTTATTTCTTCATTAACCCTTTTTGTACCGGAAACCCCAAAATGGGTAATTTGCAAACAGTGCAGGCCCAGATCAGATGCCACAGAACGTGGCATCTGATCTGGTACTACACTGTTTGCAAAATGTTCAGCAATTTTCCAAATAGATTTTGAAGAAAACACAACCTGAAACCCCTAATTTTCAAAAAGGACTCCTGCCATATATAAGGAGGAAGATTCCATTTGGTACAAAAAGGGTTAAAACATTGCTATTTACTAGAATAACCTCAAAGAGGTGATTCTAACAAGTTCTCCGGGGCTATTCTAACAAGTACCCACAACATATACTTCTAACAAATAAGGAAAAGTTATCTTTTTTTACGCCTCCTTATCTAGAGCCATATGATTGATTGTTTTCAGTTTAACGACACATCAACCGCTGTGGGTCATTTTGTGTCGTCTCCCAGAGAAGTGAGTGAGTGTTTGAGTTCTACATCCCACCAACAGCTAAGGTCATCTGGAGACGGGACCTCAGTTTAAAGACTCATCTGAAAGTCTGCGTCTCCCAGAGAACGGGACAAAAGGGATAGCAGAGAAGCTGGAGCCATGTGAATATACATGCACATCAAACTAGGACATGATCGTAACTTGCTTGTTTATTACTGCAATAAATTCACAAACATATTTGATTGACATGGTAATAGTTATCGAAACATGATTCTGTAATGTGAAAAGAGGGGTAAAATACTGATGATAACACGTATAAGGGAACAAGAAAAGCATTTTTCAAAAAGCAATCACAGCATATAATTACCCTCGGCCCAATTGCTCAAAGTCAAGTCATTTGTTAATGTAACATTTGAACATTAATCATTTGGTTTTGCAGATACACTCATATTTTTGCTGAAAAATGGGAGTAGCTTTTGCAAAAGCTACTCACATTTTTCAGCAAAAAATACCACAGTATCAGATAATATACTTGCTAGAACACTAGAAAAGTTAACATTTTTGCCACTTAGAAATTCGTTATGCTAACTACACTTTGAACAACTGGGCCCTGGATGCTCAACATATGGGGCCAGTTGTTCAAAACTTATTGATGTCGTTAGTTAACATATCGTTAAAATTTTGATCATTTAATGTGGCAAATATGCCAAAATTTTAGATATTGTACTTGCTAGAACAGTTCACAAAATGACCACTAATGAGCTCGTTATCTAACGATGCTTTGAACAGCTGGGCCCTGGGCACTAAACGACTATAATTATTCTGTAAACTGGGACATCTGATATCATTACTGTAATCATCATTAAATATGACTGTCCGACTAATCGTTTTAGAATTTAACAACCCCGCCAACACCATTTAGGTCACACAGAGTTGATCAGTTTCCCTAACTACTCTTCTGGGGCAGACCTTGGCAACTTCCTTTTTTTTGATTTGGTTTGTTTGTTGTCAAAGTTTTACATCTTACCAAGAACTGAGGTCATATGGAAACTAGACCTTGGTTTAAAAGTCTCGTCCGAAAGGCTGGTTTGTTTGATTTGTGGTTTAACGTCCCCATCAACACTGTATAGGTCATTTTGGAAACATTGCTTCCAACTTTGTGGGACTTTTAACCGATATTGAGATGAAATGACATCTCAATCCCTGCCACCCAATGAAACCAATAAGGTTTATAAGCATGGACGGTCCGACTCGTACCGCTTTGCCTGGGCATGCTTAGATCCTCTACGCGGTTTACCAGTACTCGTGTGTGGGTCGGTTTCAGCTCTGCGTGGAAGCATCATGCAGCCCATTTATTTCTTCCAGCCCCAATGGGCAGGGGCCTCCACCAAGAACTGAGGTCATATGGAAACTTTACCTTGGTTTAAAAGTCTCATCTGAAAGGCTGGAGGCAGCCCAGAATTGATTTTGGGTTTTCAGGCCTTTTCAAGATCATTTCACTTATACTGAGCCAAAAGTTAATCAGAGCTGGATGAAATCCAGAGCAGACGGAGAAAGACCATGTGACCCTTTGCTGCAAAACTTAGCCGCTCAGGTGATCTATTAAAGCTAGGGTGTTAGACTTTAATCTAGCGGTTAACCAGAACAGTGCACTTTCTTTTGGCAGTTTTGCAATTTGAGTTCAAGCTAGTGATATGCAATATGCACTCTCCATCTAGCCTTGTTTAGTAAAAAGAGGGCAAAAAGTGCAGATACAGAGCAGTCTGATCTGGATCTACACTGTCCATGTGCATACTTCAGAAGCAGTCTGATCTGGGTCCACATTGTTTGCCCATGCACAGCTGTCCCATTTCTCAAAATAATTACAGTTAAAGCAAAATCTATCACCCGACACAAACATAATTACAACTCGGAAAAAATATTAAAATATTACAAGCAAGCTTCTGCTTTCAAAAAACAAATTACATTCATAATTCAATCTTATAATTTCATCCAAACTACTAATACAAAGATGGTCATGTTAGCAAAATGATATTTAATGTGAACCTATTCCATAAACCTGTCCCATGAAGTCTTTCAAATTTTTTCTCCAAGTCTATTTAGATTCTATATGTTTGGACCGAGTTTCCCACCCCAACCCAAGTCTTTTTTTTTAAGGATTCCTTCTTTTTATTGATTTGTTTTCAAAATAAAAAGCACCAGACTTGTTTGTTTAACTGTTTGAGGTTTTACATCCCCATCAACACTATCTAGGTCATTTTGGAGATGTTGCTTCCGATTTTGTGGGACTTGTACCCAATACTGAATGAAATGACACATCTAGACCTACTGCCCATAGAAACCGCTGGGGTTTAAAGAGCGATCTAACTCTCATCACTTCCTAGGCAGGCTTAGACCTAAGCCATTTACCGGTACTCAAGTTCGGTCGGTTTCAGCTCTACGTGGAAGCACCGTGCAGCCCAATCTATTTCTCAAAGCCCATATGGATGGAGGCCTGCATCAGATATGTTCATGTGATGTTTTTTAGAACTAGAGAAAGCGACCTGTCGGTCACGTATACCCCCGGCCAGTGCCACCCTCTGATATATCTTTCCAGCTTGTATGTAACATGAATGAAGAAGTTTAGAAGCTAGAAGAATCTATAATGTGCTTATAAAATCTAAACCAAACATAATCTTTCTAAATGGACCAAGGGAGTGAGAGCATCAAGTTAATGAAGGGGTGGGGGCATCAATGTTACTGAAGCAGCAGGGTGGGGTATGCATCAATGAAGTCTTTGAACTGGTATGCAACATTGATGCAAGTATCAATTGAATTTGTCATAGAGTTTAGAACATTATGTAACAGGCATCTATAAACTTTGTCATAAAAATTTAACCAAATGTAAACTTTCTAAGTCCATGACCCTGAGGTCTAGGTCATTGTGGGTGGGGAAGCAACATGCATCTCAAAATCTTTGAACTGGTATGCAACATTGATGCAAGTATCAACTGAATTTGTCTTAAGAGTTTAGAACATACAGGCATCTATAAACTTTGTCATAAAACTTTAACCAAACGTAAAATTTCTAAGTCTGTGACCTTGACCTCAAGGTCATTGTGGGGGGTGGTACATGCATCAATGAAATCTTTAGACCAGTATGTAACTTCAGTGTAAGTATCAACTAAATCTATCATAGGGTTCAGAAGATACAAACTCTTAGAAACTTTAACGCAAAACTTTAACCAAGATGTAAAATTTCTAAGTCTGTGACCTTGACCTCAAGGTCACTGTGGGGGGTGGGACATGCATCAATGAAATCATTAGACCAGTATGTAACTTCAGTGTAAGTATCAACTAAATCTATCAAAGGGTTCAGAAGATACAACCTCTTAGAAACTTTAACGCAAAACTTTAACCAAAATGTAAAATTTCTAAGTCAAGGTCAATGTGGGGGGTGGGACATGCATCAATGAAATCTTTAGACCAGTATGTAACTTCAGTGTAAGTATCAACTAAATCTATCATAGGGTTCAGAAGATACAAACTCTTAGAAACTTTAACGCAAAACTTTAACCAAAATGTTAACGGACGGACGGACGGACGGAAGGACGGACAGACGGACGGACGGAAACACGGACGGACGGACGAACGGACGAACGGCAGGACGAAAACTATATACCCCCATAGCATACTTCGTATGCCGGGGGTATAATAAGGTATTTGGGGTTTCCATTCTTGTGTAGAAATCCCTGAAAATGAGGTATGGGTTTGCCTCTTTTATGCAGAAATCTGTCAAATGTTATGAGGTATGGCATTTCCCTGTCTTTTAGAGTTAGGTGAGGAGTATCTTATGTAGAAATCCCTAAAATGTGATGTCTTAGAATGAGGAAAATGTGATGTTTCCCCTTATGTGTAGAAATCCCTAAGATTTGATGTCTTTAACTCTTTCGGTGCCCTAGTGTCTAACTGCAACTGCCAAACAAAGCACCCTAGTCACTTTTTTGATAACGGGGAATCTGATATAATTCCTTCTTTTAAATCAACAAATTAAGAGAAATAATTAGCTCAAATATATTGCAAATCATTTGTTAAGTTTTTATGTGTTTTCCTTTTTTTTCAACAAAAGCAAAAATGTTTATGATCTTTTTTTTTTAATTTTTTTTTACCTGGTTCGAGTTGTAGAGAATAGTAGGGGCTAAAAATTAATTTGGCAGTTATTCTGAAATCAGTTTGGCACTGAAAGAGTTAAGTACAAGCCATGCAGTCTCCTATTTTAGTAGAGTATTCTTGCATACTAGATAAGGAAATCCATAGTTTAGCTTGGGATAGAAATTCTGTTCTAACCCTGGTGTTCTTAATCGAATATTCTCGCATGTTTGATAAATGCACTGGATGAATCAACTACATATGCGCCTTCTTTAAGGTTATGTGACGTCACTAAATATCAATGTAATCACAATATGGCAGACGTCGGCAACCAAAGTGACTGCAGTATTAAAAATCCATGCCCAGGTATTGAAGGTATGCAAGAAAATGAATCTAACATGGTGTGAGGGGTGGATGGAAAAATATGTCCCTCAGGATCACTGTCCGGCATCACTCAGCATGCCTCGTGATACTGGACATTGACCTTCGAGACAGATTTTTCCATCCACCCCTCACACCCATGTAAGGTTCTTATCATAAGGATAATGTGAGGATATCTTTTTTTTTTTTTCTTCATAGAAACTTATGTAATGGGTTGTCCGAATCACCTCTAACATCCACAACATATTTCTGAGGCAATTCTAACAAGTACCCACAACTTTTGTTTCTAAGTATGGAAAGTTAACTTATTTCCCTACAAAAAAATATGTACTGAGTGCTTGTTAAGAATGGCATTACGATAACACAGCCGTGCAACAAAGAGATTTTTCACATCTCCAAAATGGCTACTTTTCTGATGAAAATTTGTGATATTTTTCTTATTTATACATCAAACATAGGTTTTGGGTGCTCGTTAGAACCGCCTCATTGAGGCGGTTCTAACGAGTACCCACAACCTATGTCTTGGAGCAGAAATAAGGAAAATAATGTTTGCCCCCGTAAACCCCAGTTTTCTCTATATAAAGTGGGGTTTAGGGCAGGTCTTTATTTCATGGACATGTTCACGTGATGGAGTGTTCCGTCAGAAGACTTTAGCCACGCCTATGCGTAAATCCTTAGACAAACAACAGTATTTGTCAATGAAAACTGCATTCATATTTGTATTTATCGATGAAAAGGTACAAATGTATTACTGCCTGTCTGATCAAAAGAATAGAAGATCAGATGGGCCCCGTTATGTGATTTTGGTACTTATCGCCTATGCGATCAGCAAAGGTTTAGGCGAGCCTGCGCATCCGCGCAGTCTCGCCAGAACCTTCGCTGCTTGCTCATACAAGCAGTGAATCAAGAGGAACCTTCAGACAGAAAGCCATATCCCTGGCCCCTCTGAATGGCTGGGCATGTGCAGTTAAGATTTGTCATGATGGAATGCTCGACGACACAAATTCGCTTGGCGGGGCTCAGATAATGCTCCTGATCTGTCTCCATTATTAACCTTGACCTTTATTCCACTGCATAAATTAATTTAGCCACACCCATGTCTGACTTTGAACCAATCAGATTACTTGATGTAATTTATCCCTAAAAATACACAAAATCAATGTCAAACAGTGTAGCTCCTGATCAGATGGCTTCTCTGATCTGGATCTACACTGTTTGCAAAGGTAGGGGGTGTGGTGAACAGCAGGATAAGGCTTCTTCAGAAGCCATTAGGAGTCAGTTGTTCAAAACTAACGACGTCATTAGTTAACGTATTGTTAAAACTTTGATAATTTATTATGGCAAATATGCTTATATTTTTGCTGAAAAAATGTGAGCAGCTTTTGCAGATGCAAAAGCTGCTCACATTTTTTCAGCAAAAATAGCAAAATTTTAGATAATTGTACTTGCTAGAACAGTTAACAATTTGACCACTAACGAGCTTGTTAAGCTAACGATACTTTGAACAACTGGGCCCTGATCTGGATCCACACTGTTTGAAAAGGTAGGGGTTGTTTTGAACAACAGGATAAGGGTTAATGGCTTGAACCACCAGTCTAGCAAATGAAGGGAAGCCAATGAATTTCGACTGAACATGAAAATGTTAACTACTGTCCGTCGAGGAATAGTTGACAGTGACGTCACAACTTGTTTTTGTTCTGAACAATGCAAAGCTTATGGGGCTAATGGTAAAATAGCTCAAATAGTCAGCTACGTCACTGCCAGCTATTTGTTGGCGAACTATACATATGAGGTTACTATTAGTTTGCGTGAACAATATATTTCGCATTTTTATTAGTTTGCGTTCATAAAATATTTTGCACAATCTCCAAAACCATATAAAAACACAGATGAATCATACCTTGATAGAAAGCGTACAAAGATGAAAAGGTACTCTTCAGAGAAATATCGACTTCTTTTAAACCACTGCATGCGGGAAATCCCTAAAGGGGTACCTTAGCAAACAGTGCAGGCCCAGATCAGATGCCGCAGAACGCGGCATCTGATTAGGGCCTACACTATTTGCTAACAGATTTTCCATCCAAAATAGAAAACAAACAAGAGGACCATGATGGCCCTGGATCGCTCACCTGATCCATAGAGTAACAAGTGGGCCCCGGGGAGGGCCATTATTGACCCCAGGGTTATAATGTGCATAATGTTGAGGGAGGTCTAAAAAGGTGACGCTTCATACCAAATATCAACAAAAGGCTATAATTTGATCAATCTTGGCAAAGGTCCACTAGATGAAGCTACACAACAAATATCAAAGACCTGGGCCTTACGGTTTCAGAGGAGAAGATTTTATTAAAGATATTCCTTACATAAGCCTATGTAAAACCAAATGGCCCAGGGGCAGGGGCATTTTTGGCCTCAGGGCTATAATTTAAACAATCTTGATAGAGGTCCACTAGATGAAGCTTCACACCAAATATCAAAGACCTGGGCCTTGTTGTTTCAGAGAAGAAGATTTTCAAAGATTATCTCTATTATAAGTCTATGTAAAACCAAAGGGCCCTGGGGCGGGGACATTGTGGCCCCAGGGCTATAATTTGAACAATCTTGGTAGAGGTCCACTAGCTGAAGCTTCATACCAAATGTCAAAGACCTAGGCATAGTGGTTTCAGAGTAGAAGATTTTTCAAGATTTTCCCTATATAAGTCTATGAAAAACCAAAGGGCCCAGGAGCGGGGGCAATTTTGGCCTCAGGGCTATAATTTGAATACTCTTGATAGAGGTCCACAAGATGAAACTTCATACCAAATAGCAAAGACCTGGGCCCTGCAGTTTCAGAGAAGAAGATTTTTTAAAGATTTTCCCAATATAAGCCCATGTAAAACCAAAGGGCCCTGGGGTGGGGGCATTTTTGGCCCCAGCACTATAATTTGAACAATCTTGGTAGGGGTCCACTAGATGAAGCTTCATACCAAATATCAAAGACCTGGGCCCTGCGGTTTCATAGAAGAAGATTTTTAAAGGTTTTCCCTATATAAGCCTATGTAAAAGCAAAGGGCCCCGGGGCGGGGGCATTTTTGGCCCCAGCACTATAATTTGAACAATCTTGGTAGGGGTCCATAAGATGAAGATTCATACCAAATACCAAAGACCTGGGCCTTGCAGTTTCAGAAAAGAAGATTTTTAAAGATTTTCCCAATATAAGCCCATGTAAAACCAAAGGGCCCCGGGGCGGGGGCATTTTTGGCCCCAGCACTATAATTTGAACAATCTTGGTAGGGGTCCACTAGATGAAGCTTCATACCAAATAGCAAAGACCTGGGCCTTGCGGTTTCAGAGAAGAAGATTTTTAAAGATTTTCCCTATATAAGCCCATGTAAAACCAAAGGGCCCTGGGGCGGGGGCATTTATGGCCCCAGCACTATATTTTGAACAATCTTGGTAGGGGTCCACAAGACGAAGCTTCATACCAAATATCAAAGACCTGGGCCTTGCGGTTTCAGAGAAGAAGGTATTTTAAGATTTTCCCTATATAAGCTCATGTAAAACCAAAGGGCTCGGGGCGGGGGCATTTGTGGCCCCAGCACTACAATTTGAACAATCTTGGTAGGGGTCCACTAGATGAAGCTTCATGCTAAATATCAAAGTCCTGGGCCTTGCGGTTTCAGAGAAGAAGATTTTTAAAGATTTTCCCTATATAAGCCCACGTAAAACCAAAGGGCCCCGGGGCTTGGACATTTTTGGCCCCAGCACTGTAATTTGAACAATCTTGGTAGTGGTCCACTAGATGAAGCTTCATACCAAATATCAAAGACCTGGGCCTTGCGGTTTCAGAGAAGAAGATTTTTTAAGTTTTCAGTGAAAAAATCTATTTTTGTCTCCTGTGACCTATATGTGCAATTGGCCGGAACCATTTGAACAACTTTAAAGGGGACCACCTAAGGATCATTCCTGTGAAATTTGGTCAAAATCCGATCAGTGGTTTAGGAGGAGATGTTGTTTGAAGAAATTGTTTACGCACGGATGACAGACAAAAAGTGATCCTAATATTAATCACAAGAGGGCCATGATGGCCCTGGATCGCTCACCTGATCCATAGAGTAACAAGTGGGACCCGGGGAGGGCCATTATTAAGTCCAGGGCTATAATGTGCATAATGTTCAGAGACGTCTAAAAAGGTGAAGCTTCATACCAAATATCAACAAATGCTATAATTTGAACAATCTTGGCAAAGGTCCACTAGATATGCTACATACCAAATATCAAAGACCTGGGCCTTGCGGTTTCAGAGAAGAAGATTTTTATTAAAGATATTCCCTACATAAGCCTATATAAAACCAAATGGCTCCAGGGCGGGGGCATTTTTGGCCTCAGGGCTATAATTTAAACCATTTTGATAGAGGTCCACTTGAGGAAGCTTCACACCAAATATCAAAGACCATGCCCTTGTTGTTTCAGAAGAAGATTTTTAAGGAATATCTCTATATAAGTCTATGTAAAACCAAAGGGCCCCAGGTCGGGGGCAGTTTTGGCCCTAGCACTATAATTTGAACAATCTTGGTAGGGGTCCACTAGATGAAGGTTCATACCAAATAACAAAGACCTGGCCCTTGGGGTTTCCGAGAAGAAGATTTTTAAAGATTTTCCCCATATAAGCCATGGATGTAAAACCATAGGGCCCCGGGGCGGTGGCATTTTTAGCCCAAGCACTATAATTTGAACAATCTTGGTAGCAGTCCACTAGATGAAGCTTCATACCAAATAGCAAAGACCTGGGCCTTACAGTTTCAGAGAAGAAAATTTTTAAAGGTTTTCCCTTTATAAGCCCATGTACAACCAAAGGGCCCCGGAGCGGGGGCATATTTGACCCCAGCACTATAATTTGAACAATCTTGGTAGGGGTCCACTAGATGAAGCTTCATACCAAATATCAAAGACCTGGGCCTTACGGTTTCAGAGAAGAAGATTTCTAAAGCTCTTCCCTATATAAGCCCATGTAAAACCAAAGGGCCCTGGAGCAGGGGCATTTTTGGCCCCAGCACTCTAATTTGAACAATCTTGGTAGGGGTCCACTAGATGAAGCTTCATACCAAATATCAAAGACCTGGGCCTTGCGGTTTCAGAGAAGAAGATTTTTAAAGATTTTCCCTATATAAGCCCATGTAAAACCAAAGGGCCCCGGAGCGGGGGCATTTTTGGCTCCAGCACTATAATTTGAACAATCTTGGTAGGGGTCCACTAGATGAAGCTTCATACCAAATATCAAAGACCTGGGCCTTATGGTTTCAGAGAAGAAGATTTTTAAAGATTTTCCCTATATAAGCCCATGTAAAACCAAAGGGCCCCGGAGCGGGGGCATTTTTGGCCCCGGCACTATAATTTGAACAATCTTGGTAGGGGTCCACCAGATGAAGCTTCATACCAAATATCGAAGACCTGGACCTTACGGTTTCAGAGAAGAAGATTTTTAAAGCTCTTCCCTTTATAAGCCCATGTAAAACCAAAGGGCCCTGGAGCGGGGGCATTTTTGGCCCAAGCACTATAATTTGAACAATCTTGGTAGGGGTCAACTAGATGAAGCTTCATAACAAATAGCAAAGACCTGGCCCTTGGGGTTTCTGAGAAGAAGATTTTTAAAGATTTTCCCCATATAAGCCCATGTAAAACCATGGGGCCCCGGGGCGGTGGCATTTTTAGCCCAAGCACTATAATTTGAACAATCTTGGTAGGAGTCCACTAGATGAAGCTTCATACCAAATAGCAAAGACCTGGGCCTTGTGGTTTCAGAGAAGAAGATTTTTAAAGATTTTCCCTATATAAGCCCATTTAAAACCAAAGGGCCCCGGAGTGTGTGTGTGTGTGTGTGTTTGTGTAAGGGGGGGGGGGGGGGGGGGGGGGGGGGGAAGAAGGACCATGGATGTGTGGGATGAAGCTTCATACCAAATATCAAAGACATGGGCCTTACGGTTTCAGGGAAGAAAATTTTTAAAGGGTTTCCCTATATAAGCCCATGTACAACCAAAGGGCCCCGGAGCGGGGGCATATTTGACCCCAGCACTATAATTTGAACAATCTTGGTAGGGGTCCCCTAGATGAAGCTTCATACCAAATATCAAAGACCTGGCCCTTGGGGTTTCAGAGAAGAAGATTTTTAAAGCTCTTCCCTATATAAGCCTATGTAAAACCAAAGGGCCCTGGAGCGGGGGCATTTTTGGCCCCAGCACTATAATTTGAACAATCTTGGTAGGGGTCCACTAGATGAAGCTTCATACCAAATATCAAAGACCTGGGCCTTGCGGTTTCAGAGAAGAAGATTTTTAAAGGTTTTCCCTATATAAGCCCATGTAAAACCAAAGGGCCCCGGAGCGGGGGCATTTTTGGCTCCAGCACTATAATTTGAACAATCTTGGTAGGGGTCCACTAGATGAAGCTTCATACCAAATATCAATGACCTGGGCCTTACGGTTTCAGAGAAGAAGATTTTTAAAGATTTTCCCTAGATAAGCCCATGTAAAAACCAAAGGGCCCCGGAGCGGGGGCATTTTTGGCCCCAGCACTATAATTTGAACAATCTTGGTAGGGGTCCACCAGATGAAGCTTCATACCAAATATCAAAGACCTGGGCCTTGTGGTTTCAGAGAAGAAGATTTTTTAAGTTTTTGGTGAAAAAAATCTGTTTTTGGCTCCTATGACCTAGATGTGCAACGGACCGGAACCATTTGAACAACTTTGAAAGGGGACCACCTAAGGATCATTCCTGTGAAGTTTGGTCAAAATCCGATCAGTGGTTTAGGAGGAGATGTCGTTTAAAGAATTGTTTACGGACGGACGGACGCACGCACGCACGGACGACGGACGAAAAGTGATCCCAAAAGCTCACCTCGTCACTACGTGACGGTGAGCTAAAAATAGGCCTGACACCCCTTATATGACAAATGGACTTGTCCAACATATAGCAATGGAAGAGTCCACTAGTATACAATGGGTTAAACTCTAACCACGCCGAATATTTCCATGTACTACACTCCTCCCCTATTTTTAGCCGTTTACAGTAGAACTTCGATGGCTCGAACACCGATGGCTCCTTTACCATGGCTCTGTCGAACCCGTTTTTGAGTCCCGAGGGAATTTCTCTACTTAAGAAAAAGGGAGGGTAAAATTGAGGATATGATCGTCTTATCTTGCAAATGTATACTGTGTGTACTCATTAGAATCGCCTCGATGAGGCGATTCTAATGAGTACACACAGCATACATTTTTCATTATAGAACACCGAAAAGATGTCTTAAAGTATGTCGTTATGCCTCCTGGCAGTAGCCCGCAGTGGCTCGAACTACCCCTGTCTCGAACAGATTTTTGTGGTCCCAAAGGTGTTCGAGCCATTGAAGTTTGACTGTACGTTGTAAGATTTCAATGTTTATCAGGGATTCAGAAGCAGAAAGGAAAACAGTATAGATCCAGATCAGCTGACTTCCAAGAAGCCAGCTGATCGTGATCTATACTGCTTTCAAAAAATTATATATCCAAGTTCGGCATGGCAAGGTTAGATTTTGACTCCATTTTCAATTCATAGACTAGCCATTTCCATTTCTAAGTTCAAATGCGTCTTAAATTAAAATGGGGCAACTGAGGTCTTTCTGTGTGCCATGAAATTCAGTTTTCAATACGTTAACACATTACAGTAGAACTTCGATGGCTCGAACACCGATGAAGACGTTTACCATGGATGAGTCGAACACATTCTTGAGCCCCAAGGGAAATCCTCTACATAAGAAATATTGGGGGATAATTAAGGAGATTTTAGTACTTTATCTTGCAAATGTATGCTATGTGTACTCATTAGAATCGCCTCGATGAGGCCATTCTAATGAGTACACACAGCATACATATTCATTATAGAACACCGAAAAGATGTCAAGAAGTATCTCTTTATGTCCCCTGACAGTAACCTCAGTGGCTCGAACTACCCTTGTCTCGAACAGATTTTCGAGGTTCCAAAGGTGTACGAGCCATTGAAGTTCGACTGTAGTTGCCATGGCAGGACTCGGCGTCATGTCAAGATAACTTTGGTACAGATGTGGGAATGGGTGATGGGAATGAGCGAGATTACGTTTTGAGAACGGTTCAAATGCCTCAGATGTGGGGGTGGGGGAGATCACTTTTTGAGAAGGGTTCAAATGCCTCTTGAAACTGGAGATAAAGACGTCAACCCACAAAGCACAACACAAAATTTCAGAACAGATGACTATTTTTTTTTCAAAGAAAATCAGGCTTGACATTTCATGTGAAGTGTCTGCCCAGCAGACGATTCACATGTAGTATCAAACCTTACTTTCTCTAAAAACAAGAAAAACACTTATTATCAGCATTACGGCCCCCGCCCACCGGGGCTTGAAGAAACATATCGGCTGCATGATGCTTCCACGCAGCTCTGAAACCGACCCGCACACAAGTACTGGTAAACCGCTTAGAGGATCTAAGCCTGCCCAGACAAAGAGGTGCGAGCCGGACCGTCCATGCTTTTAAACCCTATTGGTTTTACTGGGCGACAGGGCTTGAGATGTCATTTCATCTCAATGTCGGGTAAAAGTCCCACAAAATTGGAAGCAACGTCTCCAAAATGACCTTTACAGTTTTGAGGACGTTAAACCTCAAATCAAACAAACAAATTAACAGCATTATGGACAATTCCTGACGTCCAGACATCACTATTTGAAAGTTTTTTTTTTTTTTAGAAACCTGTCCAAAAACTAAGAAAGAAAAAAAAACTTTGAAAATGCTGTCTGCTAGTTTTGCTTTAAGGGTTAACCCATAAAATGCCAATCATGACAACTGCTTTGTCGTCTGCCGGTTACTTTAAAATTCATTTTTGCAAACAGCGTGGACCTAGATCAGACTGCTCTGGGTCCACACTGTTTGCCTATATGCGAAAATATTTCTAGAAAGTTCGCAAGAAAATTCAGCAGACGACAAAAGCAGACGACATTATCAAATGCAGTTTTTCGTGGCAATTCATGGGTTAAAACAACTTCCCTAAATATTTGGGCACCTAACTTCTTACCGTACTTTTTCCGATATTTGAACAGTATAATTTACTACCCGATGTGTCTAAAAATGTCTTGATGGGTAGCAAACGGTGTAGACCCTGATGAGATGCCGCGTTTAGCGGCGTCTCATCTGGGTTTACACTATTTGCTCAGGGGTACCGGTCCAAATACATATGGTAGATACAGTATACCTTTAAGCCTTGAATTTTAACCATATTTTTCCCTGAAGAATACAAGTAAACCTGGAATATTTAATAATGGACTTTGACAATTTCTATACAAGATCTTGAGTAGGGTTATGTAACAATCTAACAGCAATATCATCCAAAAATGTTAAGCACAATTCTTTGTCACCTCTGTAACGCGAACAACATACCAAATTTCAACTCCAGTTCATAATTAATCCATATGCTAACTTCTATATACTAACTGTATTACAAAGTATCTCATTTTTCATAATTGTGATAAAATCGATGTATTTCACATGCAATTTTTTCAGTTCCTGAATGGTATTGTGTATAAAATACTGTTATGTTTTTTCTCCCAGAGTTTTCAATTTTCCAATCCACAGAAACACTATCTTTGGTCACAACAGCGACAATAATACAACTCTTATTTTTGTTGTTTTTAGCTCTTTTGTACATGTTTGAGAATAATAAACACACAAGTTCGTCAACAGAATAAGTTACAATGTTTTATACAAAGTCAATGTTTAAAAAAATCACAATAAAACACTATAAGCATGCACTGAACTACTTGGAAAATTTCTCAAAAATATTTTTATACACAATTTGATTATATCTACATCCGTTTTTGTGATCCAGCACCATCACATTTTCTACCATAATTTTTTGCGGACCCACAAAATTCAGATGCAATTCTCTTCTTCTCTCTTCAGGCAACTTTAAATAACATCCGATATTTCTCCAATAAACTTCTCCAAACTGTATACTTTTTGTTTTATGATTGGGCTTCTAAATTCCTTCTGTTAAGATGATTTGCAACTACAATGTATGCTAAAATCAAAATGGCGCCATCTTTTTCAAGTCTATCGACCCATTCTTTCCTGGAAGCCCGTAAAAGGGTCATGGTCAAAAAGTGCAGACCCAGATCAGATGCCGCAAATGCGGCATCTGATCTTGGTCTACAATGTTTGCTAACAGGATTTTCCGTCAAAAATAAAATAACGAAAAAAAAAAAAAGACCCGACACCCCTTAAATGACAAATTTTCTTTCACAACATCACAACCATGGAAGAGTCCACCAGTATACAATGGGTTAATTGTCACTCAACCCTTAAGATGCCGAGAAACTACGCCTGAAGATGTCATCTGCATATGTCGTCTGCTGAATCTTTTTGCAAACTTTTTTACAAGATATTTCTGTATACAGGCAAACAGTATGGACCCAGATCAGACTGCTCCTAGAGGAGCAGTCTGATCTGTGTCCAGACTGTTTGCAAACATGACTTTTAACCAGCAGACGACAAAGCAGACAACAATTGCAATTGGCATCCTATGGGTTAACAGCAGTAACTTCTATCTTCCTGTTTCAACCTTTTCCCTTTCTTCTATGTGGCAATCAAAGTCAGAAATGCCGCCTGCAGATTAACGTTGAACTTTGAATGCATGTTCCATCTTCAAAACCAGATACCCTTTTTCTTTCAAGTTAACTGACAATTAACAACCAAAGAGCTTTCTTCTTTTTGTGGCTTGTTTTATCCATTTCTTACTTCTTTTCTTTTATCCCGCTGGCAAGCTGTTTTGTCAAGTTTTTCAGCTAAAAAGCTTTAAAACAGGGGTTGAATTTGGTACCTACAGCAGAGAAAATACTGGCTGCCAATAAACATTCCTACAGCAGAGAAAATACTGACTGCCAATAAACATTCCCTACAAATAAGCATTTCCTCATTTAGATAAGCAAGTTATTAGTTAAGCTATATTTGTCATTTGACAACTAGGATCCTGCGTAAATTCAAAGAAACATTGGCTACAAAATCAGCAAATCCTTCCATGATTATTGGGATGTTTATCATCAAAACTTTTCAGGTTTATTGGTTATTCTCCCTGGCCTTCATTAGACTTGTTTGTTGGTAGCTTCCCATCAAACCTTCAATGTTAATTGGCAAGTTTATTCTCAGCCCTCATCAGATTCTTCTGTTTATTGGGGTGTATATCGTCACACTGTCGATGTTCATTTGTTTATTGGTATCAAACCTTCCGTGTTAATTGGGGAGTTCCTCTAGTCTTCTTCATCAGATTCCTCTTCAGCTTCTTCAAGCCAAGTTAACCATTGATTCACCTGAATGATAATTAAGAAATAGATCAGCTCTGGCAGTTATTTGTTGAGTAATATAAATCACACTTTGGAGGTCAGATGTAAAGTTTTTCAAACACGAGCAAACAGCTTGAGTGATTTGTCTACCTACAACTGACCGACAAACTGTGACTGCAGTGATTTTTTTCTGAGAATAATAAATCACAATTTGAAGGTTAATTGTAAAGTGGATCAAATCACGAGCATGTAGAACAAGTGATTTGTCACTCACAACTGACCAACAAAATGATTTATTACACAACAAATCACACACTTGAGCTGATCTATTTCAATTCTATCACACTAAAAATCGACAATAATTGTTTCCTTTAAATTCTCCCACTTTAGCCACTCTTAAATCTCACCAACACATGCATTAAATTCTTTTTGTAATGATCTTGATTTATAAAAAAATGAAGTTACAATGTCTAACGTCAAAGAATCTATGAGGGACATCAAACAGCAGCTGTTAATGACATCACTAGTTACACTATTTCACCCAGTGATTTGATGCAGAATATGGCTGTCACACCTGTTGACAGACTCTCAAACAGACAGACAAATGAACAGAGGAAAAACCCGACTCCCGGGTTATTCGCAAAGAGATCGGAGGTGTGACAAAAATAACACAAGTTGATTATAACAAATATCCAAAACCATTGCTTCTTCTACGTAGTAGTAAATAAAATAATCTAAAATGTTTCCATTAATCTGTCCATATTGAGGATTTCTTCAACTTATATTGTTTTTATAATACGTTGTATCATTATTTCGAATGTCTACGTTTTGGCAGGGTTGAGCAAATGGATGGACAAAGAAGACAGAGCAAATATACCCCTTCAGCCTCTATACAGTTGGGGCATTAAGATATACTCCCCTCATCTTCCTACCTGCTGCAAGGACAGCAGGCCTTGCAAATTGCAAGCCAATATCAGCTGGGCACCTTTAAGCACACCAATATTCAACACCTTAGCCTCAACCAACCGCCACAAGGCCCCCCGATGAAAAGTAAACCATACCTGGAAGAGTGCTTTCCCTTTGCCTGGGTACTCGTCATTGACCTCTTCCTTCCACTTCAAGAAAACTTCTTCCTCGACAATTTCCATGTCATAGAAATCCATGAATAGGCGCAGCAACATGCCTAGAAACAAAATAAACACTTGCATCATCAGAAAACATACCTCATGCATAGTGGGAGACAAGGTTTCTGAAGCAGTGTAAAAATCTTAAAAGTTTGGACACCTTGAGAATTTGCTTTAATTCTCCAAACATTTTAACAAATTTGTTTCACAATTCAGCAAGGAGTCCAAAAGGTGCAGATAGCATGGCAAACAGTGTAGACCCTGATCAGACTGCTCCTTCAGGAGCAGTCTGATCTGGGTCTGCATTGTTTGCTCAGGCCTAGCTGTCCCAATACTTAGGATCATTATATGGTATATGCTCTGGGTACTCGTCGAGGCGATTCTCACTAGTACAGGGCTTGAAGAAATATATGGGCTGCATGATGCTTCCATGCAGAGTTGAATCTGGCCCGCACACTAGTACTGGTAAACCGCTTAGAGGATCTAAGGCTGTCCAGGAACCGCAGTGCGAGGCAGACCATCCATGCTTATAAACCCTATTGGTTTCATTGGGTGACAGGGCTTGAGATGTCTTTTCATCTCAATGTTGGGTAAAAGTCCCACAAAATTGGAAGCAACGTCTCCAAAATGACCTTTACAGTGTGGAAGGGGGACGTTAAACCTCAAATCAAACAAACAAACAAATCTGACTAGTACCCACAATATATGTTTTGATGCAGAAATAAGAAACATTATCCCTTAATTAGCATCGTTATGCTTGTTAATTGGAGCTATGCTTGTGAAATTCCCCTACAACTCGAGTCTGGTGAGATATGGTTTGGAGATTTAAAGACCAGACAATAATATATAGATCATGTCGAGCTGGTCAGTTGACCTAACCACACTTTTCCTTGACAGGCTTATACAGGGGAACAACCTACGTCAGAGAATTGACGTCATAACCATTCGTAGGTTTGCCGGCGTTTACTACACAAAAGGCAATTGTCACAACAAGTAGGCGCAGTCGGTGCATTAGGACATAAAAGAATGAAACATACTGAAATCTGTCTCAGAAATGTGGCCTTTTCTTTAAATAATTCGACACAAGCTGATTTGGCAATGATGTCGGAACTACCAGTTTACAGTGCCAAATCAAATCTTGTGGCAAACCTATCGAAGCCTTTTGTGGAATTAGCTTACTGGTGGGATGCAAATATTGTTGGTTACCAGCTGAAGTATGTTTTCTGAAGTCTCGTAATGTACATATCTAGTTTGAAGCATTTTATCTACCCTATTTACACCAATATGGCCGCTTCTGAAATAGGTACGACATCCCTGCTATGATGTAGGTTGTCACCCCTGTTATACATAAACGAGTTAACCAGTACAGTGCAGCATGCATTCTTTCACCAGAAAGAGAGAGCTGCCCTTCTTAAAGGGAATGGATACACTTTCAGGGGTGGTAACCTTTGCAAAAGTATTTTTGTCTCCCATGTCAACAGGGTCAACTCTTAAAGTAAAGAATTTGCTCCTGAGGAGCAAATTCTTTCCTTTAAGAGTAGACCCCTTTTTCAGTGGGAAAGCGCTTATAGAAAAACGAACAGCAAGTCCCGAAAGTTGTCTCCCTTCGAAAAATGGCCGAAAAAAATCTGCCAGGTATTCCTATTCCCCTTAAATCAGCTGAAGGCAGAGAATGACCAAGAAAATATTTCCCGATCAATCCCCACCAAAGAAAGTTACCAGGACTGGCTGGGACCAAACCTGTAAGCTCCCGAGCATCAGTTAGAGGCATGTCAGACGGACCATCGAGGCTGGACAGTCTGGTAAGAGTCAATACTGATCACTGTACAGCTGGCAGACGATAACCAGAGACTGCCGTCTGCTTTAATGTCTGCTGATTCACTGCCGTCTGCTTTAATGTCTGCTGATTCACTGCCGTCTGCTTTAATGTCTGCTGATTCACTGCCGTCTGCTTTAATGTCTGCTGATTCACTGCCGTCTGCTTTAATGTCTGCTGATTCACTGCCGTCTGCTTTAATGTCTGCTGATTCACTGCCGTCTGCTTTAATGTCTGCTGATTCACTGCCGTCTGCTTTAATGTCTGCTGATTCACTGCCATCTGCTTTAATGTCTGCTGATTCACTGCCGTCTGCTTTAATGTCTGCTGATTCACTGCCGTCTGCTTTAATGTCTGCTGATTCACTGCCGTCTGCTTTGTTGACTGCTGATTTACTGCCATCTGCTTTAATGTCTGCTGATTTACTGCCATCTGCTTTGTTGACTGCTGATTCACTGCCGTCTGCTTTGTTGTCTGCTGATTTAATGCCGTCTGCTTTGTTGTCTGCTGATTTACTGCCATCTGCTTTAATGTCTGCTGATTCACTGCCGTCTGCTTTAATGTCTGCTGATTCACTGCCGTCTGCTTTAATGTCTGCTGATTTACTGCCGTCTGCTTTAATGTCTGCTGATTTACTGCCGTCTGCTTTGTTGTCTGCTGATTTACTGCCGTCTGCTTTGTTGTCTGCTGATTTACTGCCGTCTGCTTTGTTGACTGCTGATTTACTGCCGTCTGCTTTGTTGTCTGCAGGCTTGCATTAAAAGTCAAAGTTTGAAAAGTTTTGTCTCCTGAAAAGGGGGTCTACTCTTAAAGGAAAGAATTTGCTCCTGAGGAGCAAATTCTTTCCTTTAAGAGTAGACCCCCTATTAACAAGAGACAAAATTATTATCAAACGAGTTACCTCCCCTGAAAGAGGATCCATTCCTCAAGTGAATGTGAACATATTCAGTGTGTATGTGTGTGTTTACGTTTTACATCCCACCAACAATAAAGGTCATACAGAGACCGGATCTTGATTTAAAGCCACATCAGAAAGTGTGGACAAGCCCGCAATCAAACACGGAATCATCATGACCCTTGTTTATTAGGCTCATCAGAAAGTCTGGAGAAGCCGGGAATCAAACCCACTACCCCTGGTTTATCAGGCGAGTAGCTTAACCACTACACCATGGAGGCTTCTACAAAATCATTTACTAACCTTTTGGGAATTGATTGGAGTGACAGAAGACCTGTGCTGCGTACAAGCAGTGCATCTGTAGATCTGTCCTGTCATTCACCAGCAACTGTAATACGCCCTGTAATTTAAAGTTTAAACATGTAATGATGTTAAATGCATTTTGAAATATGTAAACCTATCAACGGACATAACTCGAAGAGTTATTGACCCTTGACCCCTATTCCAGTATACATAATACATTGTCATTGTCCCTGTTTCTATGAAGTTTCAGCTTATTAGCTTTCATAGTTCCTGAGAAATCTGTTATCCAAATTTTCAAGAATGGCTAAATAATTTGAAAGCCTACCAGGGGACATAACTCCAATATGGGCCCTTGGTCACTATTTTGCAACTACATCTTCGTTACCTTAGAGACCAAGTGTGGTTTAAGTTTCATTTAAGTAAGACCACAAATACAAAAGTTATTAAGCAAATTTACAGTCACAGAATGATGGAATCGTGGAAGGACATGGCAAATCCAGAATAGCCCTAGTTTTTTAAAGCAGGGCTATAATTATCCCAAAACTATCCTTTGTTTGTTTGTGTTGGGTTTTAACAGCCCAGTCAACTCTATTTAGGTCATATCAAATCAGTCAGTTTACCTAACAACACTTCCTGGGCAGGCTTCTACTTTAGCGGTTAACAAGTATGGTGCACATTTTTTCTCCATAAACTTCAAGATATTTTTCACTTTTCTGAGCTGATCGTTAATCAGGTGTGCAAAAACCGAAGTGCTCGGAGAAAAACCATCTCGCCTTCCATTGCATAACTTGTCTCACATATGACGGTGTTTACTGTGCCAACCAACATCAAAGTCTTATGGAGACAGGACCTTGGTTCAAAGATTCATCTGAAAGTCTGGAGAACCACAATACACATAAGGGAGGCTTCTTTATCTGGAACTACAGGGTAAAAAAACTTCACATAAAGCTAAGGCACTTTGCGGAAATTAAATTTCATAGCTCCTGATAAGGCGATTTTTTGTTCGAAAAGTACTGATATTTTTCTTATTTCTGCACAAAAACATATGTTGTGGGTACTCATTAGAAGCACCTCAGCGAGGCACTTCTAATGAATACCCAAAACATATGTTCACCTCAGCGAGGTGCTTCTAATGAATACCCAAAACATGTTTTCCTGCTGCAATAAGGAAAATATGTGGATACCCCCTCTTATCTGGGACTATACAAATGAATCATTCGTACCTTCACTCTGTACTTATGTTTTTTCTTATTTCTGCACAGAAACATGTTGTGGGTACTCTTTAGAAGCGCCTCAGTGAGGCGCTTCTAAAGAGTACCCACAACATGTATGTGGAGACCCCCTCTTACCTGGGACTATACAAATGACTCATTCGTACCTTCATTCTGTAGATGTTTTTCATATTTCTGCGCTTCTAAAGAGTACCAACGACACATATTTTCGTGCAGAAATCAGACAAATAATATGTGGATTCCTCGCCCCACTTCTTATCTGGAACTATACAAATGTATCATTCGTACCTTCATTCTGTAGATGTTTTTCATATTTCTGCGCTTCTAAAGAGTACCAACGACACATATTTTCGTGCAGAAATCCGACAAATAATATGTGGATTCCTCGCCCCACTTCTTATCTGGAACTATACAAATGTATCATTCGTACCTTCATTCTGTAGATGTTTTTCATATTTCTGCGCTTCTAAAGAGTACCAACGACACATATTTTCGTGCAGAAATCAGACAAATAATATGTGGATTCCTCGCCCCACTTCTTATCTGGAACTATACAAATGTATCATTCGTACCTTCATTCTGTCTAACATCTGTTTTTCTTTTTCTGTTGCTGTTTTGTCAGGGTTGCTGGTGATTGTCACATTATTCAGTGTGCTCTCTGACGTCACATAGCGTAAAATGCTGAAATAGTATGAAACTGAATGTATTAACCCACCACGTTAACAAGTCTGTGAAATGAACACCCCTAAACCCCACATTATATAGAGAAAACTGGGGTTTACGGGGGTATGCATTATTTTTCTTATTTCTGTTCTCAATGAGGCAGTTCTAACAAGCACCCACAACCTGAATGCAGTATAAATAAGAAAAATATCGTGGATTTTCATCAGAAAAGTAGCCATTTTGGAGATGTGAAAAAATGCACTGTCGACGGTATGTAATCGTAATGAATACATCATAAAAATCTTCCTTTGCAAATGCAAAAGCTGCTCACATTTTTTCAGCAAAAATACCAAAGTTTTAGATATTGTACTTTGTAGAACAATTAACAATATGACCTCTAACAAGCTCGTTAAGCTAACTTGGTTTTTAACAACTGGCCTCTGCTTGTTTGTTTGGAATTTAACAGCCGATTCAACACTTTTTACATTATAGTGAGCTGGTCACCTAACCTATCCACACTTTTCCTTGGTAGCCTTATTCACAAACAGTTAACCAGTACAGTTCACACTGTTGCCAGAAACTGACATCTGCCCTTCTTGAATCAGTGGAAGGAAGAGAATGACCGTAGAAAAGATTTCATGTAAAAAAAAACATTGCCAAATCCACAACCAGATGACCAGTTAAAAATGCATCTGATGCTGCATAAAATGGGTTACATAAGTCTTTTTTTCCCTGACTCCCAGCAGCCAAGGATTCCCATGTATTAAATATTTTAATTCTGCAACAACCATCAGCAGTTCAGCAGCCCCAGTGGTGTAGTGGATAAGCTACTCACCTCATAAACCAGGGGTCTTCGTTTTCAATCCCGGGCTTCTCCAGACTTTCAGATGAGTCTTTAAACCGAGAACCCATCTCTGTATGACCTTAGCTGTTGGTGGGATGTAAAACACAAACACACACACCTTCTGCAGTTCCCACAAGATTTTATATGGCCAAGCCTTCCATTAAACACTTACCATGTAGTGAGTATATTGATAAATCCTGAGGTGTGGTGAAGATCCTCGCCGACCTTCTCCTTGATCCACTTAAACAGCGCTGTTGCCGTCGGCTCTGCCTGTATCTGGCGCCAGAGCTCCGACTGAACTCGGAGCAGCGGGAACATGAAGCTGAGGCCCCTCTCCTCAAGTATCTCCATCATCCGGTCTTTGCTCCGGTCTACCTCTGGAATGTCAAAATTAAAGAAAGGGGGCTAGAATAACAGAAAGAACAACCAACAACAGGACAATAGAAGTTTTTTTTACCAACCCATTCATGAAAATAGCATAGTTTACCTATTAGCTTGAAAGCACCGGTCTCAGTACCTCAGTCAGATGTGCATCTGACTGGTCATCAGGAGGTCACGATTCTACTATGGTCGGCAACTTTCTTTCATGGAGACTGATCATGAACTATTTAACTATTTTCTACAGTCATTCTCTCCCTTCCAACCACTCAAGAAGGGCATTTATACCGCATTCAGGCATTCTAGTAACCTAATAAAGGGGGTCGAATAACTGCACGCTATAATCGGTAGTGACCTATAATATCTTCTACTGACCTATAATACGTCTAGTGACCGTTAATAGACCCGACCTACTTTTCAGGCCACTAATTTACAATGTAAACAATAACATGCAACCTTTTATACATGGGAAAACAACGAAACTGCAAGCTAAAATATTTGCAATATTTATTTGAATAGATTTTCAGAAATTTCAGCTAAATTCTTACCTTTTCTGCCTTTCCTGGTTTGAATGGCCCGTTGGAATAACTGCGCACTGCTACTGCAATTGAGTCTCAACCTCAAGAATAATTTCTAAAGCTAAAATAAACTTCTTATTTGCAGATTTTCTTACAGAATGTAAAGCGCTGGGAAACTTTTATTCAAGCGTCCATGTTGTTTCCTGCGTCTTTGTGCCGTGGTGACGTCAGAAACTTTGCACTCGTTGACGTCACGTTATACTACGTGTGCACGCCTTGGCACTGAATGTCGTTTAACATGCCACACTGTATGCTGCCATTTTTTTTTGCTTCATTTTGCTTAATTATTGCAAAACCCCTTGATTTTTGAATTGCGGTATAAACTAAATACATGATTAGTGTCTTTAATAATAAAATATAATCGGTTCGCCGCGACAATTTTATAGGGGCTCGCTAAAGCTCGCCCCTATAAAATTGTCTAAGACTCACCGATTATATTTTATTATTAAAGACACTAACCATGTATTTACTATTTGTCAGTTTTTGGTGAATTGTTTGTTTTGGGGTCAACCCTTGTGAGTCATTTTGTGTTGTCTCCCAGAGAAAGGGAGAAAAGAGATAGTAGAGGAGATGGAAATGAGGGACAGAGGAGAAAGTGAAAACAAGAGGGCCCAGAGGGCCCTGGTTCGCTCACCTGATCCAAAGCATAACAAGTGGGCCCCGGAGCGGGGGCATTTTTGGCCCCAGGGCTATAATTTGAACAATCTTGGTAGAGGTCCACTAGCTGAAGCTTCATAACAAATATCAAAGACCTAAGCCTTGTGTTTCAGAGAAGATGAATTTTAAAGATTTTCCCTATATAAGTCTATGTAAAACCAAAGGGCCACATGGCGGGGGCATTTTTGGTCTCAGGGCTATAATTTGAACAATCTTTATAGAGGTCCACTAGCTGAAGCGTCATAACAAATATCGAAGACATAAGCCTTGTGGTTTCAGAGAAGAAGATTTTTCAAGATTTTCCCTATATAAGTCTATGTAAAACCAAAGGGCCCTGGAGTGGGGGCGTTTTTGGCCCCAGGGCTATAATTTGAACAATCTTGGTAGAGGTCCACAAGATGAAGCTTCATACCAAATATCAAAGACCTGGGCCTTGCAGTTCCAGAGAAGAAGATTTTTCAAGATTTTCCCTATATAAGCCTATGTAAAACAAAAGGGCCCTGGTGCGGGGACATTTTTGGCCCCAGCACTATAATTTGAACAATCTTGGTAGGGGTCCACTAGATGAAGCTTCATACCAAATATCAAAGACCTGGGCCTAGCAGTATCAGAGAAGAAGATTTTTCAAGATTTTCCCTATATAAGCCTATGTAAAACCAAAGGGCCCCCGTGCGGGGGCATTTTTAGCTTCAGCACTATAATTTGAACAATCTTGGAAGGGGTCCACTAGAAAAAGCTTCATACCTAATATCAAAGACCTGGGCCTTGCGGTTTCAGAGAAGAAGATTTTTAAAGATTTTCCCTATATAAGCCCATGAAAAACCAAAGGGCCCCCGGGCGGGGGCATTTTTGGCCCCGGCACTATAATTTGAACAATCTTGGAAGGGGTCCACTAGATGAAGCTTCATACCAAATATCAAAGACCTGGGCCTTGCGGTTTCAGAGAAGAAGATTTTTCAAGATTTTCCCTATATAAGCCCATGTAAAACCAAAAGGCCCCCGTGCGGGGGCATTTTTAGCTCCAGCACTATAATTTGAACAATCTTGGTAGGGGTCCACTAGATGAAGCTTCATACCAAATATCAAAGATCTGGGCCTTGCGGTTTCAGAGAAGAAGATTTTTAAAGATTTTCCCTATATAAGCCCATGAAAAACCAAAGGGCCCCCGGGCGGGGGCATTTTTGGCCCCGGCACTATAATTTGAACAATCTTGGAAGGGGTCCACTAGATGAAGCTTCATACCAAATATCAAAGACCTGGGCCTTGCGGTTTCAGAGAAGAAGATTTTTCAAGATTTTCCCTATATAAGCCCATGTAAAACCAAAAGGCCCCCGTGCGGGGGCATTTTTAGCTCCAGCACTATAATTTGAACAATCTTGGTAGGGGTCCACTAGATGAAGCTTCATACCAAATATCAAAGATCTGGGCCTTGCGGTTTCAGAGAAGAAGATTTTTAAAGGTTTTCCCTATATAAGCCCATGTAAAACCAAAGGGCCCCCGTGCGGGGGCATTTTTGGCCCCAGCACTATAATTTGAACAATCTTGTTAGGGGTCCACCAGATGAAGCTTCATACCAAATATCAAAGACCTGGGCCTTGCGGTTTCAGAGAAGAAGATTTTTTTAAGTTTTCGGTGAAAAAAATCTATTTTGGCTACTGTGACCTATATGTGCAATGGACCGGAACCATTTGAACAACTTTGAAAGGGGACCACCTAAGGATCATTCCTGTGAAGTTTGGTCAAAATCCGATCAGTGGTTTAGGAGGAGATGTTGTTTGAAGAAAAGTTTACGGACGCACGGACGCACGCACGCACGGACGCACGACGGACAAAAAGTGATCCCAAAAGCTCACCTTGTCACTACGTGACAGGTGAGCTAAAAAGAATGGAAGTGTAGAAACAGAAGAAATAACAACACACCCCCTCTACCCTTACCTGCTGCAAGGACAGCACGCCTTGCCCAACTGCAAGCCAATATCAGTTAGATGCCTCAGTGATGCAATATAACATCACCTTTGCCTCACCCAACCATCCCCCAGTTTCTGGTGAAAGAATATGAACTGTACTGGTTAACTGCTTATGTAAGCCTGCTCAGGAAGTTATACAAGTAAACTGAATGGTTCAATATGACCTAATTAGTGATGAAAGGTCACTTAAAGTCTAAAACCAATAGAAAACAAGAGGGCCCAATGGCCCTATATCGCTCACCTGTGTACCAGAAAATCATTGGTGTAGGAGACCACTTGACATTGCTACATACTAAATATCTAAGCTCAGGCAAAGCGGTGTCCATGCTTATAAACCCTACTGGTTTCATTGGGCAACAGGGCTTGAGATGTAATTTCATCTCAATGTCTGGTAAAAGTCCCACAAAATTGGAAGAGACATCTCCAAAATGACCTATACAGTGTTGATGGGGATGTAAAACCACAAATCAAACAAAATCTGTGCCTTATGGTTTTGGAGAAAAATGATGCTTTTAAGTTTTTTCCAGTTTAAGTCTATAGGAGCTAATGAGCCCTGGGGCTGGACCAATTTTGACCCAAAGGGCATGGTTGCCAGGATTTATGTAGGCGACCATTTTGTGTTGCTATATACTAAATATCTAAGGTCTGTACTTCATGGTTTCAAAGAAGATGTTTGAAGCCTTTTCCATTATAAGTTTGTTGGAGTTTAGGGGCCACAGGATTTGGACCCAAGGGGCATGATTGGCAGGATTCATGTAGGCGACCACTCGACATTGCTACATGCTAAATACTTAAGCTCTGGGACTTATGGTTTCAGAGAAGATTTTTTCCCCATTTTAAGTTTTTTTTTTTTTTTTTTTTCATTATAAGGGCCCTGTGGTTTCAGAGAAGAAGATTTTTGAAGTATCTCCAATTTTAAGTCTATGGAAGCTAAAGAGCCCTGGGGTGGGGCCAATTTGGATCCCAGGGGCATAACTGGCAGGATTTATGTAGGTGGCCACTTGATGTTGCTACATACTAAAAATCTAAGCTCTGGGCCTTATGGTTTCATAGAAGAAGATCTTTTAAGTTTTTTTTCCATTATAAGTCTATTGGAGGTGATGAGCTGGGGCGAGGCCAATTTTGACCCCAGGGGCAGGGTTAGCTGGATTTATGTAGCTGGCTATTTTATGTTGCTAGATACTAAATATCTAAGTTCTGTGCTTCACAGTTTCTGAGAAGAACATTTTTGAAGCTTTTTACCATTATGAGTCTATGGGAGCTAAGGGGCCCCGGGGCGTGGCCCATTTTGACCCAAGGGGCATGATTAGCAGGAAATATGAAGGTGACCACTTGCCGTTGCTATATGCTAAATATCTAAGCTCTGGGCGCTGTGGTTTCAGAGAAGAAGATTTTTGAAGTCTTTTTTCCATTATGAGTCTATGGGAGCTAAGGGGGTCACAGGGTGTGGTCCATTTGGACACCAGGGGCATGATTGGCAGGATTAATGTAGGTGACCACTTGCCATTGCTACATGCTAAATATCTAAGCTCTGGGCCCTGTGGTTTCAGAGAAGAAGATTTTTTAAGCTTTTTTTCCATTATGAGTCTATAGGAGCTAAGTAGCCCCGGGGCGTGGCCCTTTTGGATCCCTGGGGCATGATTGGCAGGAATTATGTAGGTGACCACTTGTGATTGCTATGTGCGTAATATCTAAGCTCTGGGCGCTGTGGTTTCAGAGAAGAAGATTTTTTAAGCTTTTTTCCATTATGAGTCTATGGGAGCAAAGGGGCCCAGGCGCGTGGCCCATTTGGAACCAAGGGGCATGATTGGCAGGAATTATGTAGGTGACCAATTGCCCTTGCTACATGCTAAATATCTAAACTGTGGGCCCTTTGGTTTCAGAGAAGAATATTTTTGAAGTTTTTTTTCCATTATGAGTCTATGGGAGCTAAAGGGCCCCAGGGCCTGGCCCATTTGGACCCTAGGGGCATGATTGGCAGGATTTATGTAGGTGACCGCTTGCCATTGCTACATGTTAAATACCTGAGGTCTGGGCCCTGTGGTTTCAGAGAAGAAGATTTTTGAAGCTTTTTTCCATTATGAGTCTATAGGAGCCAAAGGGCCCCGGGGGTGGCCCGTTTGGACCCCAGGGGCATGATTGGCAGGAATTATGTAGGTGACCACTTGCCGTTGCTACATGCTAAATATCTCAGCTCTGGGCCCTGTGGTTTCAGAGAAGAAGATTTTTGAAGCTTTTTTCCATTATGAGTCTATAGGAGCTAAAGGGCCCCGGGGCGTCCCCCATTTGGAACCCAGGGGCATGATTGGCAGGAATTATGTAGGTGACCACTTGCCATTGCTACACGCTAAATATCTAAGCTCTGGGCCCTGTGGTTTCTGGGAAGAAGATTTTTGAAGCTTTTTGTTCCATTATGAGTCTATAGGAGCGAAAGGGCCCCGGGGCCTGGCCATTTTGGACCCTAGGGGCATGATTGGCAGGAATTATGTAGGTGACCACTGGCGGTTGCTACATGCTAAATATCTAAGCTCTGGGCCCAGTGGTTTCAGAGAAGAAGATTTTTGAACCTTTTTTTTTCCATTATGAGACTATGGGAGCTAAGGGGCCCCGGGGTGTGGCCAATTTGGACCCCAGGGGCATGATTGGCAGGAATTATGTAGGTGACCACTTGCCGTTGCTACATGTCAAATACCTTAGCTCTGGGCCCTGTGGTTTCATAGAAGAAGATTTTTGAAGCTTTTTTCCATTTTGAGTCTATAGGAGCTAAAGGGCCCCGGGGGCGTGGCCGGTTTGGACCCCAGGGGCATGATTGGCAGGAATTATGTAGGTGACCACTTGCCATTGCTACATGCTAAATATCTAAGCTCTGGGCCCTGTGGTTTCCGAGAAGAAGATTTTTGAAGCTTTTTGTTCCATTATGAGTCTATGGGAGCGAAGGGGCCCCGGGGCGTGGCCAATTTGGACCCCAGGGGCATGATTGGCAGGAATTATGTAGGTGACCACTGGCCGTTAATACATGCTAAATATCTAAGCTCTGGGCCCTGTGGTTTCAGAGAAGAAGATATTTTAATTTTTTCCCATTGTAAGTCTATGGGAGCTATATGTTGCCATGGCAACCACAATTCCCATCTGATCAGCCCAAAAACCTTATGCATCCTTTCCCCCTTCCTGATGATGCTTCTCATGAAATTTGATCAAGATTGACCATGGGGTATTAGAGATATACTTATTTGAAATTGTTTACGGACGCACGAGACGGACGGACGCACAACGGACAAAAAGTGATCACAAAAGCTCACCTTGTCACTACGTGACAGGTGAGCTAAAAATCACAGAAATTGACAAGAAGGTGGTAATTTTTTGAAATTTTGTTGAAGGACGATTTTTTTCAGGTTTCAATAAAACCTAAGGTACTTATTATTAAGTAAAAGTATCCTTCTGTTTTCACCAAATACCCTCTTTATCTGTTGCTAAACCAACATTTGAAACAACGACCATACCTGGTAACATCATCTGAAGATCCATTTTACTCTCGTTAAACATGTTCACCAGCCACTGACTGTCCTTCAGTTTCAACATCTGTTGCAGGCAGATCAAGAACAGGGGGTAGAACGTTCCCTGCTCCATGGGCTCTGCGAGATCCAGCAAGGTGATGATGTTCTCTGTCACGGCGTAGGCAGCAAACCTTGCAACGTAGGACTTGACTAGTGGCACATCTGTTTCTAGGTCAGACATCTGTTCTAGAACTGATCGGAAGCCCTGCAAAATAGATGCAATCCTAGAATTCCGGTCTGAAAGTTATCTTTTTCTGACCCTATTTTTTTTTTTATTCGAGTTCTACTGCATTTTGTTTGATTGTATTGGAGTTTAATGGCCCAGTCAACACTATTTGGGTCATTTTTATCTATCCACACTTTTTCTGGGCAGGCTTATCGTAAGCGGTTAACCAGTACAGTGTACATTCTTTTGCCAGAAACTGAGAACTGCCCTTCTTGAATCATTGGAAGGGAGAGAATGACCGTAGAAAAGATTTCATGATCAATCTCCATGAAAAAAATATTGCCGACCCCGATCACCAGTCAGACGTGTAACTGACTGAGCTACCGAGGTCGGCTCTACTGCCTTTTCAGTCATACATCTGTTCTAGAAATAACTGGAAGCCTTGCAAAATAAAGGCACCAGAGTTTGTCGGTCAGTTGTAAGTAGACAAATCACACATGCGTGATTTGATCTACTTTGCAAATGACCTCCAAACTGTGATTTATTACTTAACAAATCATAGTTAGAGCATATATATTTCTTAAATAATCATAAAACTTACATCCATAAATGTGGTAGATTTAATGAGATTCTCTTGTTTCATGGCAACAATCAACTGCATCACATTTTCTCTCTGTTCATCTGGAAACATAGAAGAATAACATAAATACATGTAGTTTGTTCATCTGGTTTGCTTGTTTAGCAGCCCAGATCATCTTTGTGCAGGCAGTGTGTGTGTGCATATGTGTGTGCATACACATGCTTGTATGCATTTGAGTTTTACTTCCCAACAAAAACAAAGGTTATAGTGAGTTTGGAGAAGCCTGGAATCGAACCCAAAACCAATGGTTTATGAAGTGAGTAGCTTAACCACTGTACCACTGAGGCTTCTAAGGACCTCATCATCTGAGCCAGTTAATTAATCTAACCACAGTTTTAGTTTTCCTGAACAGGTCAAGACCTTCTACATGAGCCATCTCATCTGGATCTACGCTGTTTGCAATTATTTTTTAGCGACACAGTCATATTAAACACCTACAGTCGAACGTCAATGGCTCGAACACCTTTGGGACCTCGAAAATATGTTCGAGACAGGGGTAGTTCGAGCCACTGATGGTAACTGTCAGGAGGCATAACGAGATACTTTTAGACATCTTTTCGGTGTTCTATAATGAATATGTATGCTGTGTGTACTCATCGAGGCGATTCATGAGGCGATTCTAATGAGTACACACAGCATGCATTTGCAAGATAAAAGACTAAAATCTCCTTTATTATCCCCCACTATTTCTAATGTAGAGGATTTCGCTAGGGGCTCAAGAATGGGTTCGACGCATCCATGGTAAACGAGCCATCGGTGTTCAAGCCATCGGTGTTCTACTGTACTTTAAACCATGGAAGCATCTCAAAATCTGAGGCCCCACGCAAGTCAGGGCTAGGAGAAATAGATTCGCTGGATAGAATAGAGCTGGAATTGATCACACTAGTACTGGTAAACTGCCTAGGCAAAGTGATGCGAGTCGAACTGTCCATGCACATGAACTTTATTGTCTTCATTGGGCGGCTGGGATTGAGTCATTTCATCTCAATGCTGGGTAAAATTTCCACAAAATTTGAAGCAGCATCTCCAAAATGATCTCAAGTGTTCATGGTGATGCTAAACCTCAATTCAACAAAAACAAAGCATCCCAAAATTAAAGTTGGATTTTGGCTTGGTTTGCAGTTTTAACAGCCCAGTGAACACTGAATCGATAATGGAGGAGTCCACTTCAGAATCTTGGTAGTGAAAGGGTAAAGAACCCACTCTCATTTTGGGTCCAATGATTTTGCCACAATGTATTTATGTATTTTACCTGTCTTTTCAACTGTGCTCAACATCAAATCGGATACAACTTCTGGTAAAAACCTAAAAAAAAAACAGAAAATGATTTTTATCACTGACGAGTCAATGAAATGTTTTTCTTTATTCTTCACTTGTAGTAAATACTGATTTTTACATATTCCTATCAAAACAGGAAACTAAACAATGTAAGTGCAAATTTTGATTTCACATAAACAGCATTTTCAGTGACTTTTGTATGCTGTTTGTTTGTTATGGAGCTAAACGATTCAGTCAACACTATCTAGGTCATATTAACCGATTCAGTACCAGAAACCCCTAAACGAGTACCCTGGCAAACAGTGCAGGCATAACACGGCGTCTGATCAGGGCCTCCACTGTTTGCTTAAAGTTCCGCCATTTTCCAAATCAATATTGAAGAAAACACAACCTGACATCCCTAAATTTTGAAATGGCTGTATATAAGGTGGGAGATTCCATTTGGTACACAAATTGGTTAAACTAGTATTTTTCTGGCAGTTGTTTAACACACATTCCTTCAAACAAGCTTCCTCTAATACTGCAGTGGCATCAAACAGTGGAATGGACTTACATGGTGACAAACAAATATGTTATAGTCTTTCATTTTGGTAAATAGATGCAATCATTCAAATCTATGTGGGTTTTTTTAAATAAATTTTAAAACCTACAGAATTATTGATTTACTGGTGTCTGTGTCAATTATGTCAGCCTGTCGAATATTTGTACATGACAAAGAAAATCTAAACAGGGCTGCTTTGAAAAGTTATGTTTAGCAACCAAAATGTGAAAACAGCACTCTCAAGTCTGATTGAGCCTGATCAATACAGAAAATGATAGGCGTGACATTCCTCACACAATCTAAAACCGTACCTCCCACATTGAACAGAACTCTTCGAAAGTGTAAAAGTATACCTCAACTCCATACCAAACTTGTTCTAAACTTTGAAGTAGCACAATTACTACCAAATGCTGTGTCAAAAAATAGTTGGGTGAGTGGCAAACAGTGCAGACTATAATAAAACACCATGTTCTGCGGTGGCATCTCTGACTCTCTTCTGTGTCTATACTGTTTGCTCAGGCCTGTCATTCCGAATACATAAGGTAAATGCAGAATAACTGATAATGATGATTTTGTGTTTAACAATGTGTCAATCCTCTTTGTGGATCATAAGCGTCAAAAGGTTAATGATCAAAAGGTGCAGTATTTGAAAGAGCAGTCACTTACTTAAGTGGAGAATTCAATTCTTTCAGTGTCGCTATCGCTTCATTTACATCTCCACTGACCAAGTACTCTTCTAACATCATCTTCTGCAAAGATAACAAAGCCCGTTTGTTCAAATCCACCTCACCTGAACAGACTTGTTAGTTGTCAAAGCATTAATTGTTCTAGCAAGTACAATTTGTATCTACCGTAATGAACCTAAGTATTGGGACAGATTTGTTTGTTTGATTTGAGGTTAAACGTCCCCGTCAACACCGTAAAGGTCATTCTGGAGACTTTGCTTCAAATTTTGTGGGTCTTTTACCCGACATGGAGATGAAATGACATCTCAAGCCCTGCCGCCCAATGAAACCAATGACCTCAGAAAACTGTTCAGACCTAGATCAGACTGCTCCTGAAGGATGATGAAATAAGTTCGTTAAGATATTAGGAGAATTACAGCAAGTCCTCAAGGTGTCCGAATTTTTATGATTTTTTTACGGTACTGCTATTTTACATGGGATATAACTTCTGTGTCTTCTGGTTTTCTTTCTACTGAAATGACCACCTCTACAAAGCGAGGTCAACTCTCAAAAAGGAACTGCAAATTCTTTTCTTTAAGAGCAGACTACCATAGAATAAGGAGACGAAACATTTCTGAACCCCTTCTCCCATTTCCATAGGTACCAATTTTGAAGTTACACCAGTTTTCTGTACTTCCCACGTAGGTGGTCAATTCCACCAAAGTACTAATTTTGTACTAATAGCAGTTTTCTGTACTTCCCATAAAAGTGGTCAATTCCCCCAAAGTACTAATTTTGTACTAATAGCAGTTTTCTGTACTTCCAATAAAAGTGGTCAATTCCCCCATAGTACTAATTTTGTACTAATAGCAGTTTTCTGTACTTCCCATGTAAGTGGTCAATTCCCTCAAAGTACTAATTTTGTACCAATAGCGGTTTTCTGTACTTCCCATATAAGTGGTTGATTCCCCCAAAGTACTGGTTTTGTACCAATAGCAGTTTTCTGTACTTCCCATGTAAGTGGTCAATTCCCCCAAAGTACTAATTTTGTACCAATAGCAGTTTTCTGTACTTCCCATGTAAGTGGTCAGTTCCCCCAAAGTACTAATTATGTACCAACAGCAGTTTTCTGTACTTCCCATGTAAGTGGTCAATTCCCTCAAAGTACTGATTTTGTACCAATAGTGGTTTTCTGTACTTCCCATGTAAGTGGTCAATTCCCCTAAAGTACTAATTTTGTACCAATAGCAGTTTTCTGTACTTCCCATGTAAGTGGTCAATTCCCTCAAAGTACTAATTTGTACCAATAGCCGTTTTCTATACTTCCCATGTAAGTGGTCAATTCCCCCAAAGTACTAATTTTGTACCAATAGTGGTTTTCTGTACTTCCCATGTAAGTGGTCAATTCCCCCAAAGTACTAATTTCGTACCAATAGTGGTTTTCTGTACTTCCCATGTAGGTGGTTAATTACCCAAAAGTACTAATTGTGTACTAATAGTGGTTTTCTGTACTTCCCATGTAAGTGGTCAACTCCCCCAAGTACAGTATAGCTCCAATATATCGCATTCCGATATTTCGCGATGTCCAATCTATCGCGGTCGCGCCGGTGGATCCCGTTTTTTTTTTCCTTAAAAATTCATAATTAAAAAAAAATAGAGTTTTAAGTTGTTAAAATTTATTTAAAACCAGGTTAAACCAGGCGCCAATTTTCAGTTCACACATTATAACCAAATAATCCAATTAGCGTCAGTTAGAACAGGTATTGGCGAACAATTAATCTTAATCCCCAAACTGTCATAAATGAGTAATCCACTCAATGCTCAATCAGACAACGATGTCCGTGCGCCCTCATGCAGAGCATCCTAATGGTGATCTATCATGCCTTACACGTGAAAATAAAATGAAAGAAATCAAAACGCAATAAAATCATAGTTTTGTTGTTGTATAGTTTTCGGCCCGTGGTAGACGGTAAATAATTTTTTTCCAACCGCTACTTTTAATGATTCTGACCTCTGGCAAGCCAAGGGAAACAACTCAAATTGCTTTAGCGCTTATGGTAGTTGCGCCCCTTGGCCGTCACCGTTACAGACAACCAGGCGAACCCGCACATCCAAAATGGCGTCCTGTGTTGACATTTTAGCAATCATGTTTTCAGATGCAGATTTTCAGCTGTTCTCGAATGTAAGTTAATTGGTAGACATAGTCCCCTTTGTTTGTTCTGTCAATGAGTAATTCTGAACCTACTTTAATGGTGAAATATGGCCGATAGCATTACTGACAGCCATTAGTGTGGATTGATAAACGGTATCTCACCAAACTATCACCGCGACTTGTATCGGCATCTCGGCAAACTACCACAACTTATATCGCGCTCCGACCACATCGCGGTTTTCGGGCTATGGACCCTGACTACTGCGATATATTGGAGCTATACTGTACTGATTTTGTATTAACAGCAGTATAGTGTCCATTTCCAAAGTACATATTTTGTACTTTCAGCAGTTTGTTTGCTCTACTCCCCATGAAATGTACTTAGTAGTGGTTTTCAAAACTTCTGAATCTTGCCTCCCATTCCCCAAAGTACTAATGTTGTACTTACGGCAGTTTTCTGAACCTCCTCTTTGCTGGGTTCAGACTTTTTCTTGACATGATTCAACTTCTCCTGTGGAACTTGCTTGATTGTCACAGCAGCCTAACAAAGCAAAGCAAACAATTATGTTAAACCATTAAACCTTTCAACTCTCTTAACCCGCCATGGAACAGATATTTATCAGAAGTATCACACAAGACAAACAATTGAACATCTTCAAAAGTTTATATAAGAAACTAAACGTTACTGAATAAATAATAAAGCGACCTTATTTAAAGAGGGTAACACATTTAGTCCTAATCTTCCATGTGGCCCTCTTTTCCTGAGAAGGAACCAGTACTAAGCAATGTGGATAAAGTTTCTTGCTCAAGGAAACAACATGTGACGCTTGCGAGGATCGAACCGGCTACCTCTCGATCTCAAATCCGATGCTTTACCACTGCACCACAGAATGCATATAACAAGATTTTAACTGACATTTACCTTCAATGATATTGGTTATACTGTTCGGAGCGTGATAGCTCAGTGGTTAGTGCACTTGCCTCTGATGCTAGAGGTCCCGGGTTCGATCCCCGGCAGCGGCGATAAAATTTCGGTGTCCGGACACGCTCCATTGGCATCATTTGAAGGGATGAATGTCATCAAGTGCACCGTCCTTCGGATCGGGACCTTAACTGGAGGCCCCCTGTGCAAGGAGAATCATCCCCTGTGCAGGTTAAAGATCCCTACCGTAATTACAGGATTACTGTGTAGGCTTTCATCCTGCAAAACCTGGAGTGTATGTAATATACACCTGCGGTAATGGTCAAATGTGACCGACGCAGTTTCAGAAGATAGGATAGGATAGTTTGCCTGCATCCCTCCCTTGCCCAAATATACTCCTTTTGGTTATTTGTCCTGTTGAGTAAGTCACGTTTGTAACACCCAATTCTGGCCAATCAAATTACTTAATAATGTATTCATCCAAATTCACTAAATTTTGGAAAACAGTTTAAAATTTAGTTTGATAATTAATCTATACCAACTTATATTAATTGACTATCCTGTATTGATTGGAGGTCATCTGTATTAACACCAGGTCAAAAATCAATAGTCATGTTTTTTAATTGTATCAATTAATAAAATTGTCATTAATCAAGTATTTTCGTATTGGTAGTACTGCCAGCTAACATATCCAGGCCCCAAGGTTAGAAAGAAAAATTTGTGCTTAACTCTACTGAGCATGAAATTTTTAATGCTTATAAAAACTAGAGCTGTCAGTGAAACTGACTAGGGCCCCGGCAGCGCTATCAGAGGAGTAGGAAAATTTGTGGACGGACAGACAGACAAACACAGACAGACGGACGGACAGAGTGATTACTATAGGGCACCCACACTTTCAGTGCGGGGCACTAATTAAAATGCAAAGTGAGGATGTTTTCTTCCTCAATACAACAGAGAAAAATATTTGTCCCACTCATGAATTTTAACCCTTATCTTGCTGAAGATCCATTTAAGCCACACCCATTCCTGTCTATCAACCATTCAAATTACTTGATGTAATATATTGCTACAAATTCATAAACTGAATGCCAAACACTGTAGATCCTAATGATAGCTTCAGAAGCCATCTGATCTGGATCTACACTGTTTGCAAAGATAGGGGTTGTTGTGAACAGCGAGATAAGGGTTAAAATGCCAACAACTGTTGGCATTTTAAAATTTGTAAGCAGGACAAATTTCATGCTCAAGGGAGTTGAGCATGAAAAAGTTTTACAAACTCGGGACCTGATAGGACAATGAATTCACCTGTTTAGCAAGTAAGGGATTGAGATTATTGGCCCTCTGTTCTGACATGAACTGTGATCCGGACATCATCGGAGGCCCTGTAGATGGCGCTGCCTGTGCCGACTTAGGTAACATGGTAGGTACACTGGGTCGTAAAGCTGTTGTGAAGTTCCTGTTAGGGCGCAGGTTTATCTCCTCTTGCTGCAGCGAAAAAAAAAAACATTGTTATAAAATGTTCTTAAGGGGAATGGATACACCTTCAGGGGAGGCAACTCCTGCTAACGTATTTTTATCTCCCATGTCAATAGCGGTCAACTCTTAAAATGAAAGAATTGGCTCCTGTGGAGCAAATTCTGTCCTTTAAGAGCTGACCCCTTTTTTCGTCGGACAGAGATTATAGAAAAGCAAATAGGAAGTTCCAAAATTTGTCTCCCTTTGAAAAATGGCGGAAAAATCTGCCAGGTAATCCCATTCCCCTTAAGTCAATTCAGTACACAATCAAAAGTCTACAAAAACACCTTTAAACCAAGGTCCCATCTCTGTATGACCTTAGCTGTTGGTGGGACGTAAAACTCAAACACTCACTCACTCTATTAAAACACCACTCCAGAAACCACTTCCGGATTTTACTATAAACATGGGCAATCAAAATGATTCACTTTTAACTCATTCTAGGCAAAACCCCCACCCTCACCCTAAATTGGACACTTGCAATTACAGCAACATTCTGTGTTGTCTGATCCTCAACTTCAATGTTTGCAGAAGGTTTAACAATTTTCTAAATAAATTTCCATAAGTACACAGAATTGTATTATTTAGTTTATCATATGACGTCGCGTCTGAGAGTGTAATAACGCCATGCAATATTTTCGATAATTCACTAGTGGATTAAATATGCAAATTAGCTAGGTACGTCCCGTAACGTTAAATGTACGACATCTTTCACGACATCACCTTTACTAACGGCGGAATATTGTCATTTTTGTAAACAATCGTGAATTTGTTTGTTTGTATTGGAGTTTAACGGCCCAGTCAACACGATTTAGGTCATTTTTGAGCCGGTCAGTTTACTTATCAACACTTTCCTTGGCAGGCTTATACGTAAGCGGTTAACCAGTACAGTGCACATTCTTTCGCCAGAAACTGACAACTGCCCTTCTTGAATCAGCGAAAGGGAGAGAATGACCGTATAAAAGATTTCATGATCAATCTCCACGAAAGAATGTTGCCGACCCCGGCGGGAGTCGAACCCACGACCTCCTGATCACCAGTCAGACACGCATCCGACTGAGCCACCGAGGCCGGCAAACAATCGTGAATAAAATGGGTTTTAAATGTCATTTGATAAATAGAATCTTGCATTCGTGCTCATGTATTATTGAAATCATTAAACTCGTTGGGGAAAAGGGATAAAATGCTCAGCAAAGCCTCACATTTTATCCCTTTTCCTCAACTCGTTTAATAAATTCAATAATACATGAGCACTCATGTAAGATCCTCTATAACATGAATAGCATTCAATTAAACAGGGAAACTATTGAAAACGCAACGGTTAGAAGAGAAATAAATTGAATTTAAAGACTTGAAGTTTTTTGCACTTGTGATGCTTTCAAAGATGGCAGCTTCTAATTGAATCATTCCGCCGTGGCCGTTGTATGTTCAGTCTTACGCTTTTGAAATAATTCCTAAAAATTACCATTTTGGTGGCATTTTTAATATTTTGGAAAATTGGAATTATAAGGGAAGAATTATTGTTGTGGATTTTATCTATGTGTTAACTCTGGCGAATCACTTACAAGCTGCATGAAGCCCGAAGTTTGTGGATTTTATCTATGTATAAAACCCGGGCGAATCACTTACAAGGTGCATGAAGCCCAAAGTTTGTGGATTTTATCCATGTGTAAACTCTGGCGAATCACTTACAAGCTGCATGAAGCCCGAAGTTTGTTGATTTTATCTATGTGTAAACTCTGGTGAATCACTCACAAACTGCATGAAGCCCGAAGTTTGTTGATTTTATCTATGTGTAAACTCTGGTGAATCACTCACAAGCTGCATGAAGCCCGAAGTTTGTTGATTTTATCTATGTGTAAACTCTGGTGAATCACTTACAAACTGCATGAAGCCCGAAGTTTGTTGATTTTATCTATGTGTAAACTCTGGTGAATCACTCACAAACTGCATGAAGCCCGAAGTTTGTTGATTTTATCTATGTGTAAACTCTGGTGAATCACTCACAAGCTGCATGAAGCCCGAAGTTTGTTGATTTTATCTATGTGTAAACTCTGGTGAATCACTTACAAACTGCATGAAGCCCGAAGTTTGTTGATTTTATCTATGTGTAAACTCTGGTGAATCACTTACAAGCTGCATGAAGCCCGAAGTTTGTTGATTTTATCTATGTGTAAACTCTGGTGAATCACTCACAAACTGCATGAAGCCCGAAGTTTGTTGATTTTATCTATGTGTAAACTCTGGCGAATCACTTACAAGCTGCATGAAGCCCGAAGTTTGTTGATTTTATCTATGTGTAAACTCTGGCGAATCACTTACAAGCTGCATGAAGCCCGAAGTTTGTTGATTTTATCTATGTGTAAACTCTGGTGAATCACTCACAAGCTGCATGAAGCCCGAAGTTTGTTGATTTTATCTATGTGTAAACTCTGGCGAATCACTTACAAGCTGCATGAAGCCCGAAGTTTGTGGATTTTATCTATGTGTAAACTCTGGCGAATCACTTACAAGCTGCATGAAGCCCGAAGTTTGTTGATTTTATCTATGTGTAAACTCTGGTGAATCACTCACAAACTGCATGAAGCCCGAAGTTTGTTGATTTTATCTATGTGTAAACTCTGGTGAATCACTCACAAACTGCATGAAGCCCGAAGTTTGTTGATTTTATCTATGTGTAAACTCTGGCGAATCACTTACAAGCTGCATGAAGCCCGAAGTTTGTTGATTTTATCTATGTGTAAACTCTGGCGAATCACTTACAAGCTGCATGAAGCCCGAAGTTTGTTGATTTTATCTATGTGTAAACTCTGGTGAATCACTCACAAGCTGCATGAAGCCCGAAGTTTGTTGATTTTATCTATGTGTAAACTCTGGCGAATCACTTACAAGCTGCATGAAGCCCGAAGTTTGTGGATTTTATCTATGTGTAAACTCTGGCGAATCACTTACAAACTGCATGAAGCCCGAAGTTTGTTGATTTTATCTATGTGTAAACTCTGGTGAATCACTCACAAGCTGCATGAAGCCCGAAGTTTGTTGATTTTATCTATGTGTAAACTCTGGTGAATCACTTACAAACTGCATGAAGCCCGAAGTTTGTTGATTTTATCTATGTGTAAACTCTGGTGAATCACTTACAAGCTGCATGAAGCCCGAAGTTTGTTGATTTTATCTATGTGTAAACTCTGGTGAATCACTTACAAACTGCATGAAGCCCGAAGTTTGTTGATTTTATCTATGTGTAAACTCTGGCGAATCACTTACAAGCTGCATGAAGCCCGAAGTTTGTTGATTTTATCTATGTGTAAACTCTGGTGAATCACTTACAAGCTGCATGAAGCCCGAAGTTTGTTGATTTTATCTATGTGTAAACTCTGGTGAATCACTCACAAACTAAGCATAAAGCTCTTCGGGTGTCATGCAGTTTGTGAGTGATTTGCTGGAGTTTACACATTGATAAAATCCACAACAATTATAATTCAATCCTATATTATCAGTGCAATAGCCCTTTATTATATGACCATAAATCTTTGGCATCATTACCAGTGCCAATATTGACTGTACAAGAACAGATGAGTCTAAATTCAAGTTCAAACTTAAGAAACTCAGGGCTGAAAGCTTCCCCTTTGCCTACCTTAAGGTTGGGAGGGGGGACACTAGTATTTGGCATAGGTATGGGCATCTGTCCGTCCACCTGCATCATGATGGCCTGTTGTGGTGACATCGCTTGTTGTTGTTGTTGTTGCTGCTGTTGTTGTTGAAGACGAGCAAGTCTCGGAGGCAGTGTCGCTGAAAAAAAGGATGATTTTATTTAAGATGCCTTAAATCATGAATGCCCATTAAAACTTCAGTAGCTAGAACACCTTGACACATCTTTTCCATTTCCTTTATTATATTAAAGTAAGTGTTTAAGATCAAACTGTTTTTTTTTTTTGGAATATAATGGCAGAATGAGGCATCTGATCAAGGCCTACACTGTTTGTAAAAAGTTCAGACATTTTCCAAATCAATTTTCCTGCCGTATACATGGAGGTGTGTGTGTGTGTGTGAATTCGGGTTTAACGTCGCTTTCAACAATTTTTCAGTCATATCACGACGGTGTCTGGTTGCGACAGGGAGCTCAATGCTCACGTTTATAGTGCTGCCTCACTGAAGTATCATGTCCCAAACACATTACATGATACCACACCCAGTCACATTATCCTGACACTGGATCGACCAGTCCTAGCTCTACCCCGTAAATCTGAGTGCCAAGCGAAGAGCAGCTAGTACCATTTTTTTAACAACTTTGGTATGTCGTGGCCCGGGATGGAACCCGAGACCTCCCGTTCCCCGGAGCGGACACTCTACCAACTGAGCTATCGGGGCCGGTGTATACATGGAGGACGATTCCATTTGGTACAAAATGGGTTAAAAGATAGTAGCTAGCTAAACCACTATATCAGGCAGATTTCTGACAACAGTGTTGGAAAATCCCTCTCGCTATGACCAAAGCTCATTTTGGTTCAGAATTTAATGTCCCATTAAACATTATTTATGGGCCGCTCAGTTTACATAACCACACTTCCTTGGCAGGCTTATACATACAAGTTCAACCAGTACAGTGCACAGTCTTTCAACGGAAACTTATGACTACCCTTCTTCAACAACGACATGATAACAGTTTGAGTTTTACATCTCTTCAACAACTAGGGTCATACCAAGACACAACCTTTGACTAAAGACTCATCCAAATGTCCAAACAAGAGGGCCATGATGGCCCTGGATTGCTCACCTGATCCATAGTGTAACAAGTGGGCCCGAGGGAAGGGCCCGTTTTGGGCTATAATGTATATAATGTTGAGGGAGGTCTAAAAGGTGAAGCTTCATACCAAATATCAACAAAGGCTATAATTTGAACAATCTTGGCAAAGGTCAACTAGATGAAGCTACACACCAAATATCAGTCCTGGTGGGCCTTGCGGTTTCAGAGAAAAAGGGTTTTAAAGATTTTCCCTATATAAGCCTATGTAAAACCAAAGGGCCCCAGGGCGGGGGCATTTTTGGCCCCAGCACTATAATTTGAACAATCTTGGTAGGGGTCCGCCAGATGAAGCTTCATACCAAATATCAAAGACCTGGACAGACGAAAAGTGGTCCTAAAAGCTCACCTCCTCACTACGTGACGTTGAGCTAAAAAGCCAAAAAATCAACTCACAACCACTGGTTTATATAAGGCCAGTGGCTTAACCCACTATAAAATTCGGCTTCACAAACAATGTCTGATCAGGGTCTACACTGTTTGCCACAGAGCAATAGACTCTGTGGCCAGAATATACAATGTTTTTTTTTGGCATTACTAGGCTCATTACAAACTATTTAGGGTAAATATGGTGATCTAAGTAGAAATGTTGCATACCTGTTTAGCATTTAACATATTTCGTTTTTTTAACTACAAACCACCCTTCTTGAGTCGGCAGAAGGGAGAGACTGACCACGGAAAATATACTACTAAAAGTTTGATAGGGATCACTTTTCATATACAAAATTTTGCGCTGAAAATTTAAAATTTCTTGACAGAATTTGTACTCGGTATATTGATAAATATCTTAAGCAGAAACTCGTGTGCAGTTCAGTACTCATAATAGTGCACACTTCTCACACTTCGCAAATGAATTCAAACACCCCCAAAATCTTGCTTAGCACTGCTTTCCAACAGACCAATCAAACTTGTCAGTGTTCCTTTACCAAGCGTAAAAAAGGACTTCATTTGATTTGTGAAACACTAAAATGCATAGGGGACAATTAAGAAACCGCCTGAGCCCCGAAGAAATTAAGCATGGCGTCGGAATGTTGGAATCTGGCGTCTCTCAACGTCTTTTTGCTTGCATTCTGAATGTATCTCAGAGCGTGGTTTCCCGAATGTGGAGTCGGCATCTTACCCACGGAAATCCTTCACAAAGACACGGCGGGGTCGAGAAAGGGCTACAAATCAACATCAGGGCCGTTTCTTGTTGATTCAGTCTCGACATCAACGGTTCCTGAACGCTACGCGTTTGCATAACGAGCTTAGGAACGGAACTGGAGCACGAATTTCTACACAAACTGTCATAGACGGGCTCCACGAGTACGGACTTAATGCCACGAGGCCTGGTGTACGTGTTCTGTTGACGAGACAGCACGTGCTAGACCGGTTGGACTTTACCAGAACTCACGTCAGGTGGACGGTTCGTGACTTGACGCCAGTACTGTTTACTGAGGAGTCCAGATTCTGTCTAGACTTCACTTACAAACGTCAATTAGTGCGGCAAATGTCTAAAGAGCGATTCGATGACTTGAATGTGGCAGAGCATGATCGCTATGGAAAGGGGTCAGTCTTGGTTTGGTCTGGGATAAGCGTGAACGGTAAAACTGACTTGTACGTCGTTGAAAACGGAACGTTAATGGCAGTGAGGTACTGTAATGATATTCTTGATGAGTTTGTAAGACCATATGCAGATGCTATCGGCCCGGACTTTATTCTGATGGACGATAATGCCCGTCCCAACAGTGCCAACGTCACTGATTCCTATCTGGAACGTGAGACAATCGTTCGTATGGACTGGCTAGCTCGGTCACCAGACATAAATCCGATTGAGCATCGCGGGACATGCTACAGCGTGCTGTTCAGCCTGATCTGTGCATCTGAGGACTTTACAGAAACTCAAAGATGCATTGGTTGCTGAATGAAAGCTGATTCCACAAAACCGGGTACAGACTCGGATTACGAGCATGCGCAGGCGCTGTCGTACTGTAATTGATGCCCGTGGACGCCATACACGTTATTAGGCACATTTGTCTAAATAAATTTGGAAATTTGTGAAAAATCAGTTGTTCAAATTTCTTCGTGTTCTGGCAAATTTTGGGGGTGCCAAGACGGTTTCTGTTGTCACCCTTTAATGCAGTACCAGTTGACAAAATTAATCACTAGGTTTTGTGAAGGATACGTTTTCTATCACTATGTATCGAATTTGGATTCAAGTGTTTAATTCATCCAAACATTATTTTGCATTAAAAAAGTGACCCCTATCAAACTTTGAGTAGTATATTTCATAATCAATCTCCACAAAAGCGTTGCCCTGTTTTTCATTTCCATCCACTTCACTTACTTTTGTTTTTCTGCTGTTGAAATGAGGACTGTTGTTGGTACGAGGCCTGTGGAGACGGTTGTTGATTCTGTTGAGACTGTGGCGACAACCTCCCACCACCCTGCTGCTGACCCTGGAAGTTGTGACGCTGTGTCCTCGGACTACCGCTGTCCGGTCGCTTCTGGTAATTATTGTAGCCCTGGTTCTGTGGGCTGTTTCTCTGTTTTGGCGTGTAGTTGGGCACATACCCATCCACCTGGATCACACCGGGCCCGGTGCCCAAAGTGCTACCCGCTGAAATATGGTGAAAAATTTACTAACTCATTTGCCACTAAATAAATTAATTTAGCCACCATCATTTCTGACAATTGTTTGTTTGTTTGATCTGAGGTTTAACATCCCCATTAACATTGTAAAGGTCATTTTGGAGACATTGCTTCCAATTTTGTGGGACTTTTACCCGACCTTGAGATGAAATGACATCTCAAGCCCTGCTGCCGAATGAAAGCAATAGGGTTTATTAGCATGGATGGGCCGACTCGCACCGCTTGCTTGGGCAGGCTTAGATGCTCCAAGCGGTTTACCAGTACTCATGAGAGGGTCGGTTTCATTCTGACAATCAACAGATCAAGTTACTTGATATAATGTATTTGTTCAAATCACAGACTGCATGACAAACAGTGTAGATCCAGATCCGATGGCTTCTCCAGAAGCCATCTGATCTGGATCTATACTGTTTGCAGAGATAGTGGTTGCCTAGTTCAGCTGGATAAGTTATTTCCGCAGCTTGGTTTTCAGGGAACAATATGTGAAGTGATAAGATTCAATTCTGAGTAACAAACTTTTGTTCCTAATCCTAATAGTGATTCAAGATGGAAACTCCCATGGTTTATGAAATCCACAACAACCTCTTATTGTTAGGCTCCTCTGTTTGTTTGTATTGGGGTTTAACAGCCCAGTCAACACTATTTTAGGTCATTATTGAGCTGGTCAGTTTACCTATCCACACTTTTCCTGGGCAGGCTTAAACGTAAGCGGTTAACCAGTACAGTGCACATTCTTTCGCCAGAAACTGACAACTACCCTTCTTGAATCAGCGGAAGGGAGAGAATGACCGTAGAAAAGATTTCATGATCAATTTCCATGAAAGAATGTTGCCGACCCTGGCAGGTATCGAACCCGAATCGTCCTAATCACCAGTCAGACTGCATCGGACTGAGCTACCGAGGTGAACAGAAGAATGTTGTCAACCCGGCAGGTAATGAACCTGTGTGTCCTAGTCACCAGTCAGACATGCATCCAATTTTCTTGAAGTCTTACCCATCATTCCCGCAGGGGGCATTCCAAAGAAATCCCCAAATGCTCCACCAGTGGGTGGGAGTTTAAACCCGAAACCACCATTCATAGGGGGGCGGGGTCCCCCTAGTCTACCCTGCTGAGGTATAAATACTCCAGATTCCTGCAATGGAAGAAAAAAATTGGGTTACAATTGAACACATCAACTTTCTGTTTATGCAGTATTTGTAAATTAAAGCCTCATGAAATTTTAGAATTTGGCCACCTCAAACTGAAGACTGGCCTCTTAAGAAAAATCTTATTGAAAACCCTGCTTTGGTTCCTTTCCATGGTTCAATTTTCAAAACATTTTTGATGACTTGCTGATATTAGCAAGTTGCATTATTTTTACTTGCTAAACCTTTCAGCTAACTTCATGTTTTCACACTTGTAAACCTTTATTTAACTATTAGCACTCTGGGTAAAAACTCAGCAGACAACATTTTGAAATATTACACAACCCGCAGAAAAAGCGACCGACTGAAGTCGGTTGATGTTCAAAGAGTGCCCTAAAATCACCGTGACATTCTGTCAGTCTGTCTGTCCGTCCGTAACCCGTTTGTGAAAATTGGTGATAGTGACTTAACCGCTTGGAATATTTAAACAATTTTTGGCATACTGATAGATATCAATGAGATCTAACCAATGAACTTGCGAAATATTACATTCCATTTAGTATAGCCTCGCCGAGGCGAAAAATGTGAAATTTTTTAACTGCTTCTCCTCGGAAACCGTTGGGCCGATTGAAGTCAAATTTCACATGGAGCCTCTATGGGATGGGGGAAACCAAAATTTGCTAATGGGGTCCAGGTCACACGACCAAAATGGCCGCCAAGCCATATATGGTAAAAACCCTTCAAAAATAGTCTTCTCCAGAACCACTGGGCAGATTTCCACGAAACTTGATAAATAGCATCTGGGACATAGGCCCATCATAAATTGCTAAAATGGTGACCCTGGGTTGACCTTGACCTTCTTTGTGCCTAGGTCAAACTTTGACACATATGCTTTTGTATTGGAAAAGTGAGAATGCATTTTATCTTGCAAACGATTCAGAATACAGTACTAAAGTATAAGATAAATTTTTGCTCCTTACGATAAGGCGCATTTATTGGGGAACCGTTTTAGGTCCAGGTCACATGACCAAAATGGTCGCTATACCCATATATGGTAACACTCATAAGCTAAAAGCATCCGGCGGTTCGTGCACTTCAGCTGAAGCACTGGTTTTTCTTATTTTTCCCATCTCTGATAAAAACAATTTGCACGAAATGTCAAAGCCTCTTTTCTTAGAAAAGTAAGAAAAATACAATTTTGTTGTTTGCTGAATTAGTCCAGAAAGTGGTAAGTTTAAAAGTCACTCAGCTCCCCCTGACAATCAATTTTTATAATTCTGAAATCATTTTGGGACAAAAATTGCAAAGCTTTAGTGACAATGCCAGATTAAGAGATTTTTCCAACTTGCTAGAGTTAGCAAGCGATGGAAATAGCAGTTTTCTTTTGAAAGAAATTAACTAGCATTTAGCAAGTAAGCCAGTGCTAAAATTGATCACTGCTAAGGCTGACACGATTAATCGTATAATCGATGAATCAATCGATAAATTCCACAAAAATGATTATCATTTCTGATTTGCTTTTAATCGATAACTTCATAGGTACAATTTACTAGTAGTCTACCCAAAGTTATGCCTAAAATAGAGGGATGAGTGGCAAACAGTGCAGACCCTGATGAGACGCCGCATTTTGCGGCGTCTCATCTGGGTCTACACTGTTTGTTCAGGCCTGTCTGTTCAAATATTCATAAGGTAATGGGCAACATATGGTAAGTGTCATGCTCAGACAGAAAGCCAGACAGGTAAAATTATGATAAAAACCTTAGGGATTACTAATCGATTATCGATCGCAATGGCATAACTGATAATTGATTATCTTTTCAGCTCCTATTAGCCAGCCCTAATCACTGCTTTCTTCAATTCTTGCCATATAGGACAAGTCTCATTTTTGCGATTCTCAGGCTGCTCTTTAAAAGCCTTACAAGTTTAACCCATTGTATACCGGTGGACTCTTCCATTATTCAGGCCTCATACTGACCACGCTTTTCCATGCCTGAAAGGCCCAATTTTGCAACTTCAACCCTTATCCTGCTGAACAAGACACAACTATTACCTTTGCAAACAGTGCAGATCCAGATCAGATGGCTTCTGAAGAAGCCATCTGATCAGGATCTACACTGTTTGTAATGCAGTTTGTGAAAATATCAAGTAATCTGGTTGTCTTATATTCAGAAATGGGTGTGGGTTAATAAATATATTCAGCAGGATAAGGGTTAAATAGTTTTTAAAACAGACTAGAGGCACAAAAATTAAAGTCTCAAAGCCTGAAATCAAGAAAAAAATCAAGCTCTAAAAGCCTGAAATCCTGCAAATGCCTGAAAAATATGAGGCCTGATTATTATATGTTGGACAAGTCTATTTTTTAGATAAGGGCTATCAGACCTGTTTCTTTTTTTGACGAAAAATCCTGTTAGCAACTGTAAAACAGTGCAGACCCAAATCAAACATCAGATTGTCTGATCTGTGCCTGGGTACCTGTTTATGGGTTCCCAGCCTAAAATTCTGAAGTTTCTGAAGTGGATATAGAGAATCTTACATGTGTGGTCATTTCATTAAAATTTATGAAACGAGCCTTCGGCGAGTTTCATAAATTTCAAATGAAATATGAAATAACCATGAGTGTAAGATTCTATTTATCATATGACCACTTTAAATTAGATTTTATTGCCTTTACATTTTTTTACAATTTTTCCACAAACAAATGCATGGTTGACATGGACGTCGTCAGGATGTTATTTATTCCTGCCGAAGTATTATTTCACGTGTGGTCATACGATTTTTATAACACGTTATTCACTGCTTATCAGCGAAGTAATTTTTTTTTTTTTTTTTTTTGGTTTGGGTTTTACGGCCCTTTCAAGATTATTTCACTCATATCGAGCCGATCGTTAATCAGAGGTGGGCGAAAACCGGAGTACCCGGAGAAAAACCACCTGACCTTCCGTTGCAGAACTTGGCGTCTCACACGTGGCCCGAGCGAGGCTCGAACCTACGGCGGTGAGAGACCTAATGACTAAGAGTCAGCGCTCTTATCCACTAGGCCACGGAGGCCCGTGAATCAGCGAAGTCATATGATAATTCTTCATTTCTGGATACTTTCCCTACGATCTCTGTTACGAACTCTGTGGTTATCAGGGATTTTAGGCAGAATCACTTATAGATTGCCAAATAGTGTAGTCCTTGATTTGAGGGCTGTGTTATGACTGGTCTTATCTGGCACATCACTGTTCACAGCGTAGTTAATAACAAATCAACCTCTTTATAACACTATTCAGTAGAACACTTCTTACGAAAGGGCCCCAAAAATGTAAAGATTATTTAGAAAAATGGTCATTTTTCTACATAACCCATCGTATTGATCCTAAGTATTTGGACAGATAAGCCTCAACAAACAGTGTGAGACCCTGATCAGACTGCTCCTAAAGGAGCAGTCTGATCAGGGTCTACACTGTTTGCCATTCTGTCTCCCAGCTGAACCATGAAGCAAATTTGTTAAAATTTTAGGAGAATTACAGCAAGTCCTCAAGGTGTCAGAATTTTTAGGATCTTTGAAGTATGCATTTTTGTTTGGAAATAACATGGTTGTTAAACTAACAGAGTTTCTGCTTTGGACCCCAACAATAGTGTTTTAAAGACATTGCTGTGTACATATGGATATATAGAGCTGAAAAAGTTTAAAATGCATTCTTACATCTGCCGCTTCCTGTCTGATCTGGGTGATAGTTTTCGGTCCAAGGTCCCATCCCTGTCGGCGGGACACCCACTGAAATAAGCCAAAGTTCATGTAAGATATATAGGAAAATGTCTAGCCCTCAAAAGGAAGTAACTTTGATCCTGTTCTATGAACTGGGGTCATATACACCTGTGGACACACAACTGTTCACTCCAATAAAGTACCTTTCAATGAATCTCTTTGCATCAAGTCAGTTTGACAAGCAAATGTCATTCATCAAAGTAGTCTAAAACTGGATCAAGTTATATACATTGACTGGTCTCATTGTGGCAAGCAATTTTTTTCCATTTTTAGATCTGATTGACATTTGAGATGTATTCAGATTGGACAGTGCATGAGTCTACAACAAAATGTACAACACTTAGTGTTTTGAATTTATTCCTGGCTTGCAGTTGACCGATATGATATAAGGAAATATTGACTGAAACATCACATCAAAATAAAATGAAGCTCATCAAAGTTTGAACGGATTTGTGTCCACAGGTGTAGAAATATAAGGTGGGTATCTGGTGATAACAGAAGGCTATTTTTTCCTTATTTCTTCACATAAACCTATGATCTGGTTTTTCATTAGAACTGCCTCGTTGAGAGAGTTCCCAGAGAAAAAAGCACCTGACCTTCAACTGCAGAATGTTGGGGTCTCACCTGACCCAAGCAAGGCTTGAACCCTTAGCATTGACAGACCTACAGTTTAAGAGCTGCACACTTTACAATAAGACGTGAATGCACAGGATGGTCTGCAGCTTTGTTCTTCAGCAATTCTCAGGCCTCATACTGACTAAGCTTTTCCATGCCTGAAAGGCCCGATTTTTTAGCCATAACCCTTATTGTGCCAAACGCGAGGACCATTACCTTTGCAAACAGTGTAGATCCAGATCAGATGGCTTCTGAAGAAGCCATCTGATCAGGATCTACACTGTTAGATCCAGATCAGATGGCTTCTGAAGAAGCCATCTGATCAGGATCTACACTGTTTGTTATTCAGTTTGTGAATTGAATGAAAACATTATATCATTAGTAATTTGATTGGATGATAGTCAGAAAAGGGTGTGGCTAAATAAATTAATGTTAAAAGAATGTAGTTGGGGGGGGGGGGGGGGGGGGGGGGGGGGTCAAAATCTAAAAGCTTGAAATTAAGAAAAAAAAAGCTGTAAAAGCCTGAAATCCTGCACATGCCTGAAAAATACGAGGCCTGAATTCTATAAAACAGGTTTTCTCACAAATAATTTCTGTTACTCTCTGTGAAACTCCAAAATGGGACACTATGAAGCAGAATGTGGTGCCAGATCAGCGCCTTCACTGTTTGCAAACAACTAAAAGTTCAGACATATTCCTGAATGTGTTTTTATACCGCAACCAGCCATTCTAAATTCTTACCTTCTCGGCTTTTCCTCGTTTGAATGGCCCGTTGGAATAACTGCACACTGAAACTGCAGTTGCGTCTCAACCTCGAAAATAATATTTAAAGCTAAAATAAACTATTTATTTGCAGATTTTCATACAGAAAGTGAAGCGCTGAGAAACTTTTATTCGAGCGTCCGTGTTGTTTACCACGTCTTTGTGGCGCGGTGACGTCAGAAACTTTGCACTCGTTGACGTCACGTTATACTACGTGTGCGCGCCATGGCACTGAATTTCATTTAACATGTCACACAGTCTGCTGTCTTTTTTGCTTAAATTTGCAAAATTATTGCAAAATTCATCGATTGGTTTGAATTGCGTTATAAACTAAATACAGGGATAGTGTCTTTAATAATAAAATATAATCGGTTCGCCCCGACAATTTTATAGGGGCTCGCTAAAGCTCGCCCCTATAAATTTGTCTAAGGCTCACCGATTATATTTTATTATTAAAGACACTAACCATGTATTTACTATATATTCTCCGTGCATTTACAGAAAGCCCCTATAATTAACTTTTTGGATGCAATGTTGTTCATATCGCAATGGATACACGGGCTCATGACATCAAATGATTATTAAGTGACATAAAAAAAAATATTTATGACGTCGGAGGCACCCTTTCAATGTCAAGAGGATGTTTTCTTGTTTGAATTTTACCCCTCAAACCAGAATTCTTCGCAAAAAATGGATTGAAAATAGTGTAAATGTGATTAATAAAGGAAATCTATTTAACATTCTTCGGGGTTCACTTAAGATTTGCTCGACACAATGTTATTCAAACCTCAATGAAAGTTATAAATTAATTATTCTTTTCTTAATAAATGAATTTCAAAACTTACCTGACACGCCAAAATTTCAATCAAGTGAACAAGCCCGTGAAATAAACATCCCCCTAAACCCCACTTTATATCGAGAAAACTGGGGTTTAAGGGGGTTACATTATTTTTCTTATTTCTACTCTTCAAGTACTCGTTAGAACTGCCTAATAATGAGCACACACAACCTATGTTTGCAGTATGAATAAGAAAAAAAAAATACTTATATATATATTTTTATTAGAAAATTTGACAGTTTGTTCATGTCACAAAATGCACTATGTCGCACGAGTGCGCTATTGTAATGTCTAAATGGACTTCTCTTTATGTAAGATGGAAGATTCTATTTAGTACCAACTGGGTTGAACCTACCTTACTGTCACGAAGATCAATTACATCCTGTAGCATAAATCTAATCCGTGATGGAAGTTCCGCTGTTGCAGCAAAAACTTTAATCCTTGAAAAATATTTGTCCATCCACGCCTGCAATGAAATAGATTGTTTGTTTGATTTGAGGTTTAACGTCCCCGTCAACACTGTAAAGGTCATTTTGGAGACGTTGCTTCCAATTTTGTGGGACTTTTACCCGACAATGAGATGAAATGACATCTCAAGCCCTGTCGCCCAATGAAACCCATAGGGTTTATAAGCATGGATCCTGGACAGGCTTAGATCCTCTAAGTGCGGAATAGAGGATATTTTTTTCAGTGTAAGATCTATTTCTCTTTCACCGAATGAACACAAAAAGAAATATTTGATTTGTTTCAGTGTAAGATCTATTTTTATTTCACTGAATGAACACAAAAAGCAGTATTTTCATGCATGGTGCTCAAGGGTGAAATAAGTATGGATCTTACACTGAAAAAAAAATAAATCAAATTTTCTGTTTCTTATATCCTTTAAACTGTAATTATTAAAGCAATTTTAAAGTGTCAGCCGTCACCACAGGGAACATACATTTTCCATGGTCATTTCGCTGTGATTTAGGAGTTCATTGTGTTAACAGGGTTTATCATTTGACGTCGCGTCTGAGAGTGTAATAACGCCATGTATTATTTTCGATAATTCGCCAGTGGATTAAATATGCAAATTAGCTAGATATTTCCCGTAACGTTACATGTACATGTAGATCTAACTAGTGTTCGAAACCTAGTTAGGGAATCCCTCTCAAACTCGTTTACCTGTCATCATAATTGTTCGCATTTTTGCATTAAATGCATTCATTTGTATTGTTTTAAAGAAAAATACCGGCTATATGTATTTTATTTTTGGAAGCATTTTTTCCAGATAGCTCAATAATGCACCTTTAAGGGTGAGCCACCAAAAAAATGCAGCATCTGATCACGGTTTACATGGTTTGCTCACAGCACAGGAATTTAAGGGTTAAATGTCTAAGTGTAAGTCCTCGTTCCAAATCTACACTCGGAGACAATCGACAGGGGTGAGAACAGTCCAAAAATCTCAATCCTGAAAATCTGCTATTTGAATCCTGAAGTGACCCTAATGTTATCTTGAAATAGAAAATAAATGGGTTTACCCTTCCCATATCAATGTACATTTGTTGCTTCATGCTTAGTTGTAGCTAACCATTTAATTAAAACATGTTAAAACTTCAAATGGACAATAATAAATGACAATTTACATTTATCATGCCAAAGCTCTCAATCCTGAAATCAGGATTAATCCTGAACTTTCTCACCCCTGAATCGACCCACCAGTACTCTCAGTGCTTTGATTTTTTGTTTTATTGCCCTTTCAATATCATTTCACTTATTTCGAGCTGATCGCTTATCAGAGGCGGGTAAAATCTGAGTACCCAGAGAAAAACCACCTGATCTTCCGCTGCAGCACTTGGCTCTAACATACAGCTGTGAAAGACCAAATGATTGGAGAGTTTGTGCTCTTAACCATTAGGCCACAGATGTGTGTCATCTTTTAATTATCCTCACCCCCCCCCCCCCCCTCACCCCTCTACTAAGAGGCAGTGCTATTACCCATTAGGCCAAGGAGGTATGTCATCCTCATTCCCCGACCCCCTCACCCCTTATCTGGACTGAAGGTGTTTTCTGCACTAAATTTCTACACTGACCTGGGCTTTGGGAGTGTCAAGGCGTTGTCCAATGGTGGTCATTATCTGACATAAACATTCCAGATCTTCCGCCATCTCACACACGGGGATGTTTTTCTTCTTCTCAAGCAACTGCTTGATGCAGCGGTGCAGGATGCCTTCGTGCAGCATCTCCAGTTTACCAAGTTCACCTGAAACAAGCCAAGTCACATTTCATATTCAAATCATTTAACTATTATCCTGCTGAGCATAGTTGGTTAAGTCACGTTTCATACCTCATTTTATGTTTTCAAATGATTTTCATCATGTGTTTGTTTGATTTGAAGTTTAACACCCCCATTAACACTATGTAGTCATTTTGGAGACGTTGTTTCCAACCTTGTGGGACTTTTACCCGACCTTGAGATAGAATGACATCTCAAGCCCTGCCACCAAATGAAACCAAAAGGGGTTATAAGCATTGACGGGCCAACTCGCACCACTTTGCCTGGGCAGGCTTAGATCCTCTAAGCGGTTTACCAGTACTAGTGTGCGGGCCGGATTCAGCTCTGCATGGAAGCATCATGCAGCCCATATATTTCTTCAAGCATATAGTAAAGTTTACCAAGTTCACCTGAAACAAGCATACGTAAAATTCCTATATTAAGACCACCTTTGGGACTGTTCAAAAGTGGTCTTTAAGACCACTTTTGAACAGTCCCAAGGGTGGTCCCTGACCAGAGGTCATTGTATGCAGAAAACATGAAGAAAGAATATCTTCACCGTTCCAAATAAGCTTTTGAAGCAGAAATAGTCTTAATTTTAGGTGGTCTTGATAGCAGAATTTTACCGTATTTGGTTAAGTCACGTTTCATACCTCATTGTGTTTTCAAATCATTTAACCATTATCCTACTGAATAAATTAATTTTCCCTACCGATTTCTAACTATAATTCTATCAAATTGCTTGAAATCATGTTTGTTTGATTTGAGGTTTAACGTCCCCGTAAAGGTCATTTTGGAGATTTGCTTCCAATTTTGTGGGACTTTTACCCGACATTGAGATGAAATGACATCTCAAGCCCTGTCACCCAATGAAACCAGTAGGGTTTATTAGCATGGATGGTCCGCCTCGCACCGCAGTTCCTGGACAGGCTTAGATACTCTAAGCTGTTTACCAGTACTAGTGTGCAGGCCGTATTCAGCTCTGTGTGGAAGCATCATGCAGCCCGTATATTTCTTCAATCCCCGATGGGCGGGGGCCGTTCAAATCATTTAACCCTTATCCTACTAAAAATTAATTTCCAACCCTCCCCCCACCCTTATTCGAGATTTATCCAATCAAATTGCTTGAAATACTGTATTGTTCAAATTGGCAAACTGAATGACAAACAGTGTTTGTTTGTATTTTGAGTTTAATGGCCCAGTCAAAACTATTTAGGACATTTTTAGCTATCCACACTTTTCCTGGGCAGGCTTATACCTAAGCGGTTAATCAGTACAGTGCACATTATTTTGCCAGTCACTTCTGTCAGACAACTGTCCTTCTTGAATCAGCGGAAGGGAGAGAATGACCGTAGGAAAGATTTCAAGATCAATCTCCACGGCAGAATGTTGCCGACCCGGCAGGTATTGAACCCATGTCCTCCTGATTACCAGTCAGACACCCATCCGACTGAGCTACAGAGGCCAGTCCCATTAATATTGCTATAAAGAGGTTGTGGTGTACTGGGCTCTTATGCTAGAACTCTGGCAAACATCGTATACCCACAGCAGATGCGGTATAATCCAGCATCTGTTCAGAGTCTACACTATTTGCATAAAATATTAGAATCTCAGGTTGAACATCCCAGGTTTCATCTTCAAAAAGAAAGGAGTGATGGAAAAAGCCCTTCTTTATTGATGTACTGTATGTTATAGAGCATCTCCCTTTAGCCATATCCTGCTGAATAGATTATTTAGGCAGCACCAATCAAATTAATTGACATGTTTTCATTCAGTTCACAAACTGCATGACAGTGTAGATCCTGATCAGCTGGCTTGGATCTACACTGTTTGCAAAGGTAGGGGTTACTGGGTTCAGCAAAGTTAGGGCTAATGTATAGTTGTTCATTTTATTTTTCCTAAAAGAGACAGTTTACTATCTAAACAAAGAAAAATAATTTACCAATGAACTTGATGTTGCCAAGCATCTTGTGCTTAGCAATGAGACGCTGTTCATTCTCCTCCTCGGAGAGGCCATTTTCAGTGTCGAAGGAGTCAAAGGTCTTCGACCTGTTTTCAAATTCATCCTGACACTTGTTTAAAAGAAGGCGGCGGAAAGTCTGAAATAAGATAAGAGAAATTAGTTAAAGTCAAACTGTCATTGAAAGCATTGCAAAGTCCGAGACATTAGTTTAAAACAAAATGCCATTGAAGGCGGAAAAAGTTTGAAATAAGGAATGAAGAATCTTAACCCTTATCTTGCTGTTCATGACAACCCCTATCTTTGCAAACAGTGTAGATCCAGATCAGATGGCTTCTGAAGAAGCCATCTGATCAGGATCTACACTGTTTGGCATTCAGTTTATGAATTTGTAGCAATAAAATAGATCAAGTAATTTGATTGGTTGACAGACAGAAATGGATGTGGCTTAAATGAATATTCAGCAAGATAAGGGTTAAATAAATACAAATTGTAATTAACCTGAATAAAATCAGTGAATACAATTTACTAAGCTTCAGTAATGGAGGTGTAACAAGGCTGATTTGTGGAAAATTTTCTTAGTTCTCAATCAAATCGTATGTTGATGGTACTTGTTAGAACCCCCACACTAATCATCACGTGAACAAGTCTGTGAAATGAACACCCCCTTAAAGCCCACTTTATATAGGGAAAACTGGGGTATTCAGTATTTTTCTTATTTCTGCTCCAAGACATAGGTTGTGGGTACTTGTTAGAACTGCCTCAATGAGGCAGTTCTAACGAGCACCCGCAACCTATGTATTGAGGCGGTTCTAACGAGTACCCACAACCTATGTTTGAAGTAACAATAACAAAAATATCACAGATTTTCGTCAGAAAAGTAGCCATTTTAGAGATGTGAAAAAATGCACTATGTCGTACGGGTTGTTATCGTAATGTTATCATCCACTATTTCATAGTTCCACATAACCTGAAAAGTATTGATACGGTTGCGGATTTCAGAATGAAAACATGTTGTTGGTACAAATTTGAAGCACCTTGGCGAGGATGGAGGCATTCACAAAATCGCCAAATGCTAAAGATTGGGGATTAATATCTACATTCATTTAAAGAAAAACCCTTAAGTTTACTATTGGAATGCAATGTTGTTCATACTTTAATGAACACATCGACTCATGCCCCATCACATGATCATTACTTGATGTCAAAATAAACCATGGTCTCCCCAACATGCTCTGACAATGAAGAAGTTACGCTCTTCTGCTGTGTGCAATTTTTTCCTACTTACAATTTTAGTCCTCAAACCAGAATTTTATCATATAATGGATGGAAATTAATGTAAATACAATGGATAAGGGTACTATATTTAACCATCATAGAAGTATGCGCCAACACTGGATCACGAGGAAAGTAAGTGACCCAAATTAACGTAAATTGAAGTATAAACAACATCAGGTCACAAGAAAGCAAGTTTACTTTGTGACCCAATGTTACTCATACTTCAATGAGAATTAAATGAAATACATTCATTTCTTTAATACTTACAGAAATGTTAGATGATTCAGGCTCAAAGTTTGGTGCTTCACGACATAATTGCTGGCATAACTTTGCATACACAGAACTATAACGGGGCTCATCGAGAGCTTTGTCAAAGATCTGAAATATAAATAAACAGGATTATCATAGATACTAAACTGACGCCAATCACAACAACTGTCGTCTGCTTTGTTATACCTGCTGGGTACTATAAAAGCCTTTGTCGCAAACAGTGTGGGCCATGAACAGACTGCTCCTCTAGTAGCAGTCTGATCAGGGTCCACACTATTTGCCTGTATTCCAAAGTAATTTTAAAATGTTTGCAAGAAGATGCTGCAGACGACAATTTCAGATGTAGTTTTTCTTTGCCGCGTAAGTTTCAACTTTGTAAAATGTGTTGCTGTCGAGGACAGATAACAAATCTGAACACAAATTTGGATCTCAATGCTGTGGGTTCCAGCCCAACTTGGGTCACATAAGAGACACTGAGTTCTACTACACAAGGCTGAGCTGTTTACTCTTGAGTATCTCAGTTTTTTTGCCAGGGTTTGGCCCAGAAAATGAACATTCCATACTTTTCAGTTCTACAGTGTATTCCTGGCTTCTAAAGGATAACCCTATATAAAACATATTTAACATCACTACAGCTGTTGTTAAGGAAATGTGTGGTGGCCGTAAAAGTCTCCCTGCCCTTCATCATAGTATACTTTATATTTTCTTGTCCTTCGGGACCACTGATTCTATTGTGGAATTTGAAAAATATATGAGGGTCACTGATGAGGCCTAATTGGCCGAAACGAGCTAGTCTGGCCCAGAAAGCATGTACTCTCCAAACTTTTCAATTCTTGGGTGTATTCCTTGCTTCCAAAGGATAACCAGTTTATAGAACATATTTGACTACCGTAACAATCAGCTCAAAGTACACAAGAAACCTCTTTATGACATTTCAATATTACACAGTTTTAGATATGACATGGGCGCAAACCTCAATAGCTGTCCAATTCATGTCTGTCTTGTTATGTTCGATACCTGAACAGGTCGGCAACATTCTTCAGTCTAGAATGATTGTGAAATCTTTTCTTCTTCTGCTAATTCAAGAAGGTCAGTTGTCAGTTTCTGGTAACCACTTAAGAATTAGTCTGCCCAGGAAAAGTGTGGTTAGGTTCACACACCGGCTCAACTTAACCTAAAAAGTGTTGACTGGGCCACTAAACACCAGACAAAACATCTTCAAAATATACAAAACAAAACTTTGAAGGAAAAACAGAAGAAAGATTAACTTACCAATAAAATGATCCCTTTTAAAATCACTTGGGACTCTATCCCTACATTGAGAAGTTCTAGACTTAACTTATCAAACTTCTCAGGAGAGAGTTTATTGAGAATTCTGAAAGAGACAAAAGTAACATACATGTGCACATGTTATTAACATTTTTCTTATCCATGATTTCACCCTGGGATAGAAATTTATGTTCTGACCCTGGTGTTCCGACACAAAATCGAATATAATCACGTGTTTGATGCACTGGTTGATTACGACCTCGTATGCGCCATCGTTAAGGTTGACGTCACACCACGTTACGTAACGTCACTAAACATTCCTGTACTGCCATCACAATATGGCGGACGTTGGTAACGGAAGTGACTGAAGCATTAAAAATCCACTCTAAGAAATGGAAGGTATGCAAGAAAAAGAATCCTATATGGGTGTGAGGGGTGGATAGAAAAATCCGTCCCTCTGGATCACTGCCGGCATCACTCGGCAAGCCTTGTGATGCAGGACAGTGACCCTCGGGACAGATTTTTCTATCCACCCCTCACACCAATATAAGATTCTTATATAAGAGGAACAGCAATTGCCAGTAAGAAATATAAGACCCAAATTGACTTCAGCAAAGTTCTAAAAGTCAGGAATTCGGAGAACTGAATTTCCTGAAAAGGCAAGTTCGCCCATACTTAGACTAGCCACTAGTCTAATAATTAGTGTTGTTTTACGATCTTCGTGAACATGACAACCTACCTTTGAACACACCAAATAGAGATCGGATGGCTTCTGATCAGTATCTACATTGTTTGATTGATTGGTGGATAGTCAGAAATGTGTGTGGCTAAATAAATTTATTCAGCAGGGTAAGGATTAATATATTTTCCCCTTCTTGTCTTTGGCTTGTCTATTTAATTATATTGAGCAATCTTCAGTTATCTTAGGCATGATTTATTAGAGTGACCCTACAGTAAGTCAACCTGTAGACTCAGCAGGCCTTGTCCAACTGCAAGCCAGTATCAGTTGTACACCCAGGTGCTATAAAGTAACACCTTCACCTCACCCAACTATCATAAATTTAATACACGTTTTATGAGGTATGATTTGGCTGTTAAATTCTCCAAATTTAATTATCAAAATGTTGCTTTAGCTTCTGTCTGTCTAACCCAGACTTATTATGTAATCTTTTAGCCCTTTCTGTTCCAAATGGAACCTTTCAGCATATACATATAGCAGAAGTCCATTTCATTATTCAAGGTAACCGGTTGAGCTGGTAATAGAAACTGATTTAAAATTGCTTAAGTTTTTGCGAACAGTGAAGGCCAAGATCAGACGCCACAGGCGTCCTATCAAGGCCTTCACTGTTTGCACGTGACCCTTTTTGGGGGTTTCCGTACAAAATGGGTTAACATGTCATCTGTCTGTACTAGGTCCTCTGGGATCTGTTTCCAATTTGTGTTCCAATATCTGTCTCTTGAACTGACATTTTGCAGGGAAATTTTGATATAACAAATCTTGTTTTAACCTTCACCTGAATCGGACTCCTCCTATCTTTGAATTTGGCCAGGTCCGTTCTTGTAAATAGGGAGTTTAGTGAAAATCATAAACAGGATGACAAACAGTGTTGATCCTGATGAGATCACTCGTTAACTGCCATCTCATGATACTCTCATCTGGATCTACACTTTTTGCGTAGGTTAGCTATCACAGGACACCCAGAGGTCACAGACAGGGAAAAATTTTGCAGGAAAAAGTTTTTGTCAAAACTTTGAATCCCCTTATTTTCACTTCTCCATCAGCTCAAAACAGGGAGTAGTCAGCCAGATTAGGGAGCATATTTTGCCAAAATCGCCCTCTAGGATGTACCGGTCTACAATACAGAAAGGGTAAATCTAACAATGTCAAAGGAATCCTACCTCACAGTGGACTCAGACACTGTAATATTACTTTCACTTTTTTTCATTTTTTAAGGACAGACCGTGACCAGAAGTCATGGTCTGTGGCATCAGACCTGGCCTTAGAGCTAGCTAATAGGAGCTGAAAAGATAATCGATTATCAGTCCTGTCATTGTGATCGATAATCATTTAGTAATCGCTGAGTTTTTTGTCATAATTTTACCTTTCTGGCTTTCTGTCTGAGCATGACTCTTACCATATGTTGCACTTTACCATATGTAGATTTGAACAGATAGGCCTGAGCAAACAGTGTAGACCCAGATGAGACGCCACAGAATGCGGCATCTCATCAGGGTCTGCACTGTTTGCCACTCATCCAGCTATTTTAGGCATAACTTTGGGTAGTAAATTGTACCTATCAAGTAATCGATTAAAAGCAATTCAGAAATGATAATCATTTTTGTGGAATTTATCGATCGATTAATCGATTATATGATTAATTGTGTCAGCCTTACCTGGCCTACACACTTTTCCAGTCTCTAGTATGAGAGAAGCTACGCAAGTGGGTCAAGTCATCTTCTGGCGTATGACAGCAGAATCAATTTTGATCAAATTAAACTAGACCTGTCAGAGGATCTGACTATAGCCCCGCTTTAGCGCTATCAGAATAGAAAAATACAAGAAAAAAAATGCTTTCAGCTTTCAGCCTCTAATCTAAGGTGGTAAAAATGCAATACAGAGTTATGGTTCATGAGCTCTGCACATCATCTCATGGTGCTTTACATTTGTGTGAAATTTCATGAAAATATCTCAAACCGTTTTTGCGTTACGGAGCGGACAAGGTTAAAATTGTCATTTTTCAATGTTCAAAGGGTAGAACTCCAAAATTAGGCAATCCAGAGTTATGGTTCATGCGCTCTGCACATTGTCTCATACTGCTTTATATTTGTGTGAAGTTTCATGGAATCAAACGGTTTTTGAGTTACGATGAATAACGGAATTACGGAATGACAAGGCAAATCCAATTTAGCCCCCACTTTTTCAAAGCGGGGCTATTTAGGAAATGAAATTTATTTTCTGCAGTTCATGGAAGTATGAACGCAGTGGGTTGCGTGCAAAGTAAATGAATCCCAAAGGGGTTCATGTAAACTTTGCTAGTGACCCACTGCCTTTCATACTTTCATGAAAAGCAGAAAAATTAAGTTTATTTTTTATATTCCTCATCACTGGGCGAAACTAGAGCTGTCAGTGAAACTGACTAGGGCCCCGGCAGCGCTATCAGAAATTTGTGGACGGACAGACGGACGGACAGACAGACAGACACACGGACAGAGTGATTACTATAGGGCACCCACACTTTCAGTGCGGGGCCCTAAAAATGCTTGTAGGGCAAACTTTTAAAGCTGAAAAACATTTACATGCTGTTTTTCTACAAAGAGCGGAGCAGCGTTGACGTCATCAATGCCCGTAGAGAACAATGGTTTAGAATGACGTCACTGAAAATCATGTGATTCGATGCGTTCATGGAATTATGAACGCAACTGTTTTCTATAGGTTTACATTAGACTTTACACTGGAAATGTAAATATAAATACATACACAAGCATACATGTACAGTAGAATCTCGGTGATTCGAACGCCGATTTTCGAAACTACCGATTTTTCGAAGACGACTGGCGGTCCCGACATTATTCTATTTAAGTTATTGCAAAAATATTACCGATTTTTCGAAAAATTCGATTTTTCGAACAGTTTCCTCTGTCCCAATCAAAGAAATTCTTATTAAAATCCCCTGTTTAATTCGAAATATTACTTGGCTAATCAAGGTCACACATCGCAATTTTGCGGCAAGTTCGATTGTTACACTTCACACCCGACTGACTTCAAGAATTAGTAGATACAGGTAATTAACACCGGATTAACGGCCACACTACAGGTGATGATCCTTTATTGAGTAATTGGTGTCTTTAATTGATTTCGTTCGCAATGAATATTTTATTTGATGTTTTTTATGTGTTTTAATTACGATACATTATTGAGCTTAATTGCATTTTAATTTGAATATTTCTCTAAATACTGACCAGTGGTTACAGCGAAAATTACAATTCTGATAAAACTGAAAGTAGACGAATTTCCTGAACACTTATGAACTTTTTTGAGAGTGAATATAGGGGCAAAAAGCGAAACAAAATTGACTAGAAACCTGATGTTAGGACTGTTCGATTTGTATCAGCCAGTTTATTACAGACTGATACAAATCTTCGCTAGCTGTCATTGTTTGTCAGTTCTGTTGTTCTCTTTGCGGGGTTAAATATTTCGTCAGTAAAATGGTTTAGTAATTTGAATTAAACCTTCATTTTTGTTATTGTTGATGGCTGTAAATAACAAGAGGCTCAATGAGCCTAAACCGCTCACCTGAGGAACTTAAGTTTTAACAATTCACAGACTTGACTACTAAATCTGCTAATAGAATCCAGCCCATTGACCCTTACAGGATATAAGTCATCATTATTGCATTGCATTCCAAGTTTGAGACTTCTAGCTTCTATAGTTCCTGAGAAATCTTTGACGAAAATTTAACATTGGTCAAAATGGAGAGAAAGAAGAATGAAAGAACAGATGAACAAATAAGCTGAGAAAGCCCAATGTCTCTTACACAAAATAAGTCATCATTATTCTATTGAATACCAAATTTGATGCTTCTAGCTTTTATAGTTCCTGAGAAATCTTTGATTAAAAATTTAACATTGGTCTATTATCTCTATATGGAGAGAAAGAAAAATGAAGGAACAAATGAACCAGACTAGCTCCAAAACCTAATGCAGCCTTTCCCCTTGCCCAATGGTGCTACACATAAAATTTAAACAAGGTTGGTCGACTGCCTTCTGAGATATGCTTCATTGAAAGTGTGGACGACGGATGGACGGACGACAGACGACGGACTCCGGAGCCTTGGTATACTATCAGCTCACTGGAGCCTTTGGCTCAGGTGAGCTAAAAATTCAAGTCGCTATTTCTGTCACAACATTTTCCCTACGTTAAGTCTATGGGCAAATTTTTTTGTCTCTCAAGGTCACGTAACTCCGAGGTCAATATTCCGATTCGGCCCAAAATCGAACTTAACCGAGATTTTATGCCTGTCCTCGTTACCTGCAAGTTTGAAGCTGATATGAATAAAAATAAAGTTGCTATCGTGGTCACAACATATTTTTTTATGCTCAAGGGCAGGTAACTCCAAGGCAAATATTCCGATTCGGCCCAAAATCAAACTTAACCGAGATTTTATGTCTGTCCTCGTTACCTGCAAGTTTGAAGCTGATCTGAAAAAAATTCAAGTCGCTATCGTAGTCACAACATTTTCCCTAATTAAGTCTATGGGCAAATTTTTTGTCGCTCAAGGTCACGTAACTCCGAGGTCAATATTCCGATTCTGCCCAAAATCGAACTTAACCGAGATTTTATGCCTGTCCTTATAATCTGCAAGAATGAAGTCGATCAGAAAAAAATTGACGGAGCTAGATTGATGACAAGCTTTTTCCTATGTTAAGTCTATGGGAGCTATATGTTGCCATGGTAACCAGAGTTCCACTCAGATCTGCATGAAAACCTTATGCAGTCTTTCCACTTGCCCAATAATGTTACACATGAAATTTGATCAAAGTCGGCCATGTAGTCTTCAAGATATACATTTTTGAAATTCACATTAACCCTTATGCAAAAATGCACAAGGGCTGGTAACTCCTAAGTGTATGATCTGATTCTGCCAATTATCGAACTTGACCGAGATTTCATGGCTGTGCTGGTTATCTGTAAGAATGAAGCCAATCCGAACAAAATTGAAGCAGCTACAGTGATGACAACATTTTCCCCATGTTAAGTCGATAGGCAATTTTTCGGGCGCTCAAGGGGACGTAACTCTTGAGTGAATTATCTGATTCGGCCCAAAATCGAACTTGACCGAGATTTTATGCCTGTACTGGTTATCTGCAAGAATGAAGTCGATCAGAAAAAAATTGACGGAGCTAGAGTGATGACAAGCTTTTTCCTATGTGAAGTCTATGGGAGCTAGATGTTGCCATGGCAACCAGAGTTCCACTCAGATCTGCCTGAAAACCTAATGAAGCCTTTCCACTTGCCCAATAATGCGACACATGAAATTTGATCAAAGTTGGCCAAGTAGTCTTTAAGATATACATTTTTGAAATTCCCATTAACCCTAATGCAAAAACACACAAGGGCAGGTAACTCCTAAGTGAATGATCCGATTCTGCCAGTTATCGAACTTGACCGAGATTTCATGGCTGTGCTGGTTATCTGCAAGAATAAAGCCAATCTGAAAATAATTGAAGCAGCTACGGTGATGACAACATTCTCCCCATGTTAAGTCAATAGGCAATTTTTTCAACGCTCAAGGACACGTAACTCCTGAGTGAATAATCCGATTCAGCCCAAAATCGAACTTGATCGAGATTTCATGCCTGTCCTCGTTATCTGCAAGAATGAAGTCGATCAGAAAAAAAATTGACGGAGCTAGAGTGATGACAAGCTTTGTCCTATGTTAAGAACGCTCAAGGGCACGTAACTCCTGAGTGAATAATCCGATTCAGCCCAAAATCGAACTTGATCGAGATTTCATGCCTGTCCTCGTTATCTGCAAGAATGAAGACGATCAGAAAAAAATTGACGGAGCTAGAGTGATGACAAACTTTTTCCTATGTTAAGTCTATGGGAGCTATTTGTTGCCATGGCAACCAGAGTTCCAATCCGATCTGCCCGAAAACAGTATGCAGCCTTTCCCCCTACCTGATAATGCTTCACATGAAATTTGATCAAGATTGGCCCACTGGTTCCGGAGATATACTTCTTTGAAAGTGTGGACGACGGACGACGACGGACGCCGGCTCGTGGTATACTAATACCTCACATGAGCCTTCTGCTCAGGTGAGCTAAAAATGTAAGTTCAAGTTTTATTATAATTTCCTGCTTTCGTAGCCCTGTCAAGTATAAAAGACGATGAGATTAACCTTCACGTACCTCATTTTCTTTAATGCTTTGGCAGTTATTACCGTTTCTTTATCATAGCGCCGAAATGAAGTTCGAATTATAGTCATTTGAATTGCATTGAATAAAAAACCCGAACATATCCGAAAATTGCTGATTTTGATAATTCGAACTCTCGATAATCCGAAGGAATTCCTGCGGTCCCTTGCACTTCGAATTATAGAGGTTTGACTGTATGTATGTTATTCCATTTGAGCTGCAATTTTTCTCTTACCCTCTAACTCTTCTGAATATAGCATCAGTTTTTTCATCATGTAGAAACTGGGTTTGGTTGGCATCTCTTTTCACGCTACTTGGAGGAATCCATCGCTGTGTAACCACTGGGCTAGAGAGGTTTCTCTCATCCCTGGTAAAGATAAACATAACAATAACACACCCGTGGGACATGGTTCATTTTTCACATCTCAAAAATGGCTACTTTTCTGATGAAAATCTGTGATTTTTTTTCTTATTTATACTGCAAACATAGGTTGTGGGTGCTCGTTAGAACCGCCTCATTGAGGCGACTAACATGTAGCAACAACCTATGTCTTTGAGAAGAAATAAGAAAAATAATGTATACCCCCAAAAACCCCAGGTTTCTCTATAGATATAAAGTGTGTGTGTGTGGGGGGGTGGGGGGGGTCATTTCAGACTGGTTCACATGATGGTACAAATCAGTACCAGATATACTTCAAACTTAGTAAGACCTCCTATTTCATCTCAATGTAGGGTAAAAATCCCACAAAAACAACATCTCCAAAATGACAACAGCAAGGGTTGATGGGGTTGTAAAACCTCAATTCAAATCCAATTCTTTCGTACAGTTTGATCATGAAGTCTATTCTACAGTCATTCTAACCTTTCTCCTGATTCAAGAAGGGAAGCTGGCAGTTTCTTGAGAACAAATGTATATATTGTACTGGTTAATGGCTTATATTTTAAACCCATTTTGGACAACATGGAATCTTCCTCCTTATAAATAGCAGGCTTCCATTTCAAAATTTAGGGGTTTCAGGTTGTGTTTTCTTCAAAATCTATTTGGAAATTGGCTAACGTTTTGCAAACAGTGGAGGCCCTGATCAGATGTCGCGTTCTGCAGTGTCTGATCTGGGCCTGCACTGTTTGCAAGGGTACCCATTTTGGGGTGTCTGGAACTAAATGGGTTAAGCCTGCCCAGGAAAAGTGTGGTTACCATAATTCTAAGAATTGGGACAGACAGGCCTGTCAGTGCAGACCCAGATCAGAGTGAGACTGTCCCTGAAGGAGCAGTCTGATCAGGGTCTACACTTTTGCCATTCCTTCTCCACTTTTTGGACTCCTTGCTGGACCGCTAAACAAACTTGTTAAAGTTTAGGAGAATAACAGCAAGTCAAATTTTTATGGTTTTTGGGTAGGTAAACTGCCCAACTCAATATGACCTAAATAGTGTTGGCTGGACCATTAAACCATAATCAAACAAACATATGAGCTACATGTAGTGTAGGAGAAAACCTACATGTACAGTAAGACATATGCAACCAGCAAAGAAAGACCAGCCTGCACCGTGCATGCCCATCTTTGCACTCTGACAAAATTCATATTCTTATGAAATTGCGGCAAAATTCCTATTCTTATGAAATTGCTCAGAACTGCTAACATGTACACCACTATCTCTAACAATTAACTCCTGCTGTTCATGAAAATCCTTTTCTTTGCAAACAGTGTAGTTCCAGATCAGATGGCTTCTTCAGAAGCCATCTGATCAGGATCTACACTGTTTGACATTCAATTAATGAATTTGTAGGAATAAATTACGTCAAGTAATCTGATTGGGTCGAAGTCAGAAATGGGTGTGGCTTAACTGAATATTCAGCAAGAGAAGGGTTAATGGGGTCCAAAGCAGAAACCATGTTAGTTAAGCAACCATGTTATAGCCATACAAAAATGTATAGATTATATAGAAAAATGACCATTTATGGTCATTTTTCTATATGATTTATACATTTTTGGGATCCATCTTGAAACCGTGCTATATCCAAAACCGTGTTATAAAGAACACTGTTTTGTTTGTTTGATTTGAGGTTTAATGTCCCCATCAACACTGTAAAGGTCATTTTGGAGACGTTCCTTCCAATTTTGTAGGACTTTTACATTTCAGGCCTGTCGCCCAATGAAACCAATAGGGTTTATTTGCATGGATGGTCCAACTCGTACCGCTTTGCCTGGGCAGGCTTAGATCCTCTAAGCAGTTTACCAGTACTCGTGTGTGGGTCAGATTTAGCTCTGCGTGGAAGCATCGTGCAGCCTATATATTTCTTCAAGCCCCGATGAGTGGGGACCTATAACAAACACTGTTATAACAAGATCTGGTGAACTTACCAACATTCACATTTTGAAAACACAACATTCTTTAACAGGAATCAAACTATATATGTTGAAGTAGAGATAAGCAAGACCTATCAAATTTAACGTTTTTAACCCATTTTATATGGTTTTGTTTGATTTGAGGTTTAATGTCCCGTCAACACTGTAAAGGTCATTTTTGAGACGTTGCTTCCAATTTTGTGGGACTTTTACCCGACATTGAGATGAAATGACATCTCAAGCCCTGTCGCCCAATGAAACCAATAGGGTTTATTAGCATGGGCGGTCCACCTCGCACCGTGGTTCCTGGACAGGCTTAAATCCTGCAAGCGGTTTACCAGTACTAGTGTGTGGGACGGATTAAGCTCTGCGTGGAAGCATCATGCAGCCCATATATTTCTTCAAGCCCCTATGGGCGGGGGCGGCCATTTTATATGGGAATTTATATGGGAATTTCCGAACTTGGCCATTCAAAACAGTGCAGACACAGATCAGACGCCACATCTGCAGCATCTGATCTGGGCCTGCAGTGTTTGTAAAAAAAAATCTGTTCTTTTTAAATCAGTTTCAAAGATCAACACAACCATACATCCCTAAATTATGCAATGAACTCCTTTTACCTACAAGATTGAAGATCCCATTCAGTACAAAATGAGTTAACCCTTTTTGTACCAAATGGAATATTCCTCCTGAGTCCATTTCAAAATTTTGGGATGTCAGGCCAGGGCATTTTCTGCCTGTTCAGCAGGGCTGAAATTCGGCCCCATTCCCAATGCCAAATACTTAATAGCCTAAATTTTTCCCAATTTCACCATATTTTTCCCCCTAAAAATGAAAAAAATAAAAGCCACAAAATGAACAGAGAAAACAATACTTAACATCAGAGGTTAACACTGGATAGTCAAGATGAAAATTCACCACAGTGAAGCTATAGCTGTATTGCACTGCTTCACTATCAAATTCATAAGACTATCATGCGCATAATTCATCATTCTGGCATTTCTCTGATGAAATTGTGTTCCCAATTTTGGTATTTTGTCTGTAATTTTTTCCCAATTTTGCCCAGGGTCCTTTTCCCAAAATACTTGGATAAAGCCCCGCAGGCTGTGTTTTTCTTCAAAAATTATTTGGAAAATAGCTGAACTGGAAACAGTGTAGGCCCTGATCAGACGCAGCAGAACACACCGCGTTCTGTGGCGTCTGATCTGGGCCTGCACTGTTTGGCAGGGTACCTGTTTTGGGGTTTCCGGAACAAAATGAGTTAACTTACCGTCCCCCTGCGTGTGGAGAAGCACCACCCAGGTTACTCTTTCCGTCCAGAATGTTGCTTGTTGGATACAATCAACAACGGACACAGAAAGGACAGGAAATAAAACAGGAAAAAGGTCTGCCTTTCTTGAAAACTGTCAGAATCTGAAAAAAAGAATGTTAAGAGATGTAATTATGTAATATTCAGGCCTCATACTGACCAAGCTTTTCAAAGCCTGAAACACCTGATTTTGTAGCCTTAACCCTCATCCTGCTGTAGATGACAACCATTATCTTTGCAAACAGTGTACATGTAGATCCAGATCAGATGGCTTCTGAAGAAGCCATCTGATCAGGATCTTCACTGTTTGTAATGCAGTTTGTGACTTGAATACATTATATCATATTATTTCATTGGTGAATAGGCAGAAATGGGTGTAGCAAAATAATTTTATTCAGAGGATAAGTGTTCAATAGTCGTTTTTAACAGAATATAGGAGGAAAAATCAAAATCTAAAAAGCCTGAAATCAAGAAAATATCAAGAAACAATCAAGCCCTAAAAGCCTGAAATCCTGCATATGCCTGAAAAATATGCAGCCTGAATATTAATAGTATACGTAAATATCCTAAAGTCGATTTTTTATCTTTCTTGCCACCTTTTTCAGCTATAACTTCTTTATTTTTGACTTTTTGTCAGCACATCCAGCGAGAAAGTTGGAGAGTAGAAGCTCTAAGAGGATCTAAGCCTGCCCAGGCAAAGCGGTGTGAGTGTCGGACCGTCCATGCTTATAAACCCTATTGGTTTCATTGGGCGACAGGGCTTGAGATGCCATTTCATCTCAATGTCGGGTAAAAGTCCCACAAAATTGGAAGCAATGTCTCCAAAATGACCTTTACAGTGTTGATGGGGACGTTGAACCCCAAATCAAACAAACAAAACAAAGACTGAAGGATAATACCGGTAACCAAAGACGTATGGTCTGTATTGTCTGTACTAATGCTATGCCGACTAAAACAATGTTTTTCATGTTTTTGACCGTCTTAACCCTAATGCTGTGTACAACATCCCTTCAGTTGGACCAGTCTTATTGATAAGCTTGTGCCCGAGGAGTACTGTTACTCCTTCAACCAAAGACATAGGCGTATCCTGTGATTCTTTGAGAGTATCGGTACTCCTAAATTCAAAACTAGGGTCGTATCTTCATCTGTCATCACAGGATGGCTGCTAAGTGCACTTATAATAATGTCAGACGTGGCAATGGCCATATGTAAAAGACGTTAAACACATATTCTATCATCGTAACATACTGATATACATTTTCATGTTAATAAGCTGGCGGACAGCAAAATGAAAAATTACTTTTTCTTCTAAAGAATTTAAATCCAGCCAATGTGGTCGTCTACTTCGCATGTGTTTTTGGAATTTCCCAGACGCCATTGAAGGCTCGTTTTGATCACACTGTGCAGGCTAGCAGCCGTCACACAGATCATATTGTCATCAAAACGTTTCAAACCCATGTCTTGGGTCTGCAGCGGCCTTATGTGCTACGTGTTCAAAGGCGGGAAATCTCCACGAATTGTAGCAACTGCATGCGATTGGTAAAAGGCGAGAAATTCAGCGCTCAGCAAAAATACAATAAAACGGGCGACCAGTGAAGACTCAGATCAGCAAGCGCATCTTTGAAAGCTAATCAGTCTGTCCCGGTTGCTGTGTTTGCGTTCTTTTATGATGCGCTGCCAGTCATTCTGCTTAATGTTCAAAGGCGCCGGAGACATCTAAGGGTGTTAATTTAATCGGCTACTTGATAGATAGCGGTAAATAAGCATGCACTGCATGCTGACCACCTGTGATTTACAATTAGATATATATATGAGTACCCAAGTATTACAGGTTAATCCTGCCATTGTGACTCAATAAACATAATTTTGGTCAAATGTATACGGAACACGTCTGAGCAGCGGTGGTTCTATCTCAGACGTGAACTGACGACAATGTTGCTAGAAAAAAATACGTGGGGATGATAAAAGTATGAAAAATAGAAGAGGAGACAAAAGTAAACAACCACCATGATGCAATAATCAAAGGCGCCGATATACACGTGTCGGAAAACGGCAATAAACAAGGTTTTTAAGCCTCCGGTTAAGAAAGCCTCCGGTTAAGAGTTTTCGCCAATGGCCAAAGGACGCGAAAAAATGAGTCATGGTCGCAAATTTTCTTGCACCTGCGGCCTGCGGACGCTAAGCAGAAAAGAGCTATTTCTGCGATTTGGGAGAAATAGCCGCCAGAAATTTCTCCTGCATTTGATTTTTTTCTTGCGTTTTTCCGGAGAAACTTTGTCAGGTTCTCCACAAAAAGGAAAAAGTGGTCCTAACTTTTTATCTCCTGCGCGTCTGTTTTGATATTTAATTCCTAACTTATCTTATCTTGTTAATAAAGTTAATAATGCGGGCGGCTTTCCCTTAGATAATAAATACCGTTATGTAATCACGCATCAATAATCGGTTTCCTAATCATGTTGATAGTTGTCATAACTTGAGGCTGATTAAATTTCAGCGGATCGGTATTCAATATATGACCGTCAAAAGGTAAGGTTGAGGTGTTTGAGCGTAATTAAAACAAATGCCATCATTCATGAATGGATGAATTTCGAATCGTTCTTGAAGATTGGAACAGTTTTTGTTGAAGACTATGATGCGGCGAAAATTACCGCGATTTCGATTGCTTTTTGTCAGGCGTCACGTTTTTTTTTTTCATTGCCGATACGACTGCAATGGAACGACCTTGGCGTATCGCCAATTTGACGGTCGTATTTTGTGCGACTATTTCTTCACTTCTAGGCGTATTTGCTCGATTTTAGAGTCGTATTTACGACGATACGACCCTTATCAATTACTCTGGTTGGACGCTTCGATGGCTGCACAGAATTGATCCATATATAGATATTGTTACAAATAGGCCATTTCGAGAGCGTTAGTGACAAAATTATACTTTGTTTTTATCGAAAAAATCAAGAATCGTAAAAACTCCATCTGATTAGACAAACAAGAGGCCCATGGGCCACTATGCTCACCAGAGCTGATGGACACAGCCCACTGGCAGCCATATACTTTATTAAATCATGGCAGTCCAAAGCCAATGGATGCTACAAATGAAATTCGGGCACAATCACCCAGGTATCTTCTTAGGACACAAAGCAAAGGTGCCACTGCTTGTAAAACTACATAATGGTTGAGGTAAAGCTGTCACCTTTAGAGGGCTTACAAGGTAAATGTTAATGATGCATGACACATGTTCGATGAACGCAGGGTGATCACAATGGCTTTAGAACCTTGTGCACAAATGCACTTTATGCAAGGATTAGTCAAAGAGCTGTACCGATGGGCCTTCGTGGCCTAGTGGATAAGAGTGCTGACTCTTAATCATAAGGTCTCTCACTGCCACATACATACATACATACATACATACATACATACATACATACATACATACATACATACATACATACATACGCACTGAGTGACGGAGACGGAATATAATGTACATAAATTACACGGTATGTAAAAAAAAATGGGGTCGGATAGGGGAGGAGGCGCCGACCAAAAATAAAAAAAAAAAAAAAAAAAAGGTCTCTCACTGCTGTAGTTCAAGTCCAGGTACTCTGGTTTTAACCCACCTTTGATTAAGGATATGCTCGATATTAGTGAAAAAATCTTGAAAGGGCTGTAAAACCAAAACCAAAAACAACAACAAAAAAAAAAAAAAAACAGACCCTTACCTCTTTTACCTCTTGCAAGCCAAAATGTTAGGGGCCCAAGTAGCGTAAGAACATGACTCTTCCCCTCACACAGCCTCTCCAGCATCAAATTATCAAAACTTGTTGCCAGACAGGGAAGCTTGTCTGACTCAGACCTTGCCAAGATATATATGTTTTTAGCAAAAGTGCAATTTTGTGCGCACATTCATGGCTATCGACTCCACCCTGGAGTAGCTCTTGCCATATAAGTTTATAAAACTTCAATTTACTGGTAAGCAGTATTATCATTTGTTTGGCAACAACTAAGTATTTGGCAGTGCTGATACACACTTTGAAGTGAACAAAATTAAATAAAATGCTATATATATTTTGTATTCTATTCCATATCATGTTGCATATTTTTCCTATGTTATGCCGTTTGTCTTTTCCTTGATCATTTTTCCCCTCTGTTTTCCATCCATTGACATATCTACCAGTCTGAAACATTTCTGTCTTGCTCTTTGATAGATAAGGCCATCAACTCCTACAGCTTTTGGATAAAACTACTGGCACATTTCTGGCAACCTTTTTAGCATATTTTCAGTGAACTTCTGGCACAATTCTTGTAACCTCCTGACATACTTCTTGTAAACACCTGGCATATTTCTAATAAGCTCCTGGTACATTTCTTGCAAACTCCTGGCATATTCCTTATAAACTCCTCGCACACTTCTTGTAAACCCCTGGCACATTTCTGGCAATTCCTGGCAATTTTTTAAGTAAATTCCTGGCACATTTCTTGTAAACGCCCGACAAAATTCTTGTTACCTCCTGCCATATTACTTGTAATCTCCTGGCACTTTTCTTGTAATCTCTTGGCATATTTCTTGTAAGCTCCTTGCACACTTCTTGTAACTCCTAGCACATTTCTGGCAAACTTCCAAGCATATTTTTAGTAAATTTCTGGCACATTTCTTGAAAACTCCTGGTAAAATTCTTGAAACCTCATGACATATTTCTTGTAACCTCCTGGCATATTTCTTGTAATCTACTGGCACATTTCTTGTAAACTCCTGGCATATTTCTGACAAACTCCTGGTACATTTCTTGTAAACTCCTGGCATATTTCTTGTAACCTCCTCACAAACTTGCGTATTTTCAGTAAACTTTTGGCACATTTCTTGTTCACTACTGGTACAATTCTTGTTAACTCCTGACATATTTCTTGTAATCTCCTGACATGTTTCTAGAAAACTCCTGGTACAATGTAAACTCCTGGCATATTTCTTTTAAACTCCTAGCACACTTCTTGTAAGCTCCTGACATATTTTTTTTAACTCCTGGCATTTTTCTGATATAACTACAGGCATATTTCTGGTTTGTGTTCAAATTTATGTCTCAAAAGCACCATAGATCAGCTTATGATCAGTCCAGTAAGCTTCAATAACATCACTAGAACATGGGCAATTTGCAAACAACAGATCTAGCAATGACCCAGAATCAGTAGTAGGTTTGCTGATGAGCTGTTCGCATCCTAACTGTGTATGCATAAAATCTACAAAAGTCAAAGCGGTCATATTTGCATCCAAGAATAACTAATTTGGCATTCAAATCTATCAATGGCATCAAATGGCATAACATATTATTTTCAGAGCAGTTTGCGAGCTTTTGGGATACTTGTAGAAAACCACAACTTGAAAAGAACACTTGTAACCTTTCTTTAAAGTAGCCAGCATGAATTCACATGCACTAGAATGGAATTTGTCTATCTTCTGAATTTCTAGACATTCTCTTACATATAAAGCAAGTCCATGATAAGGTCTATTGGCAGTATATTGTTGTGTTTCATCTAGCCTTATCAGCCTGAACCTATTGAGATTAAACTGAATATTCTCATCTCTTGAGCATAGCCTAGTTTCTGCAAAGCCAACAACATCAGCTGATAACACATTTGGTTCATGCTCAATTTCATGAAAATGCTTGTGCAAGGACCTTGCATTGTTAAACAGAACCTTTATTTTACCAGGATCAACTTTGTAGAGTGGAGTATAACAGAGTTCAAGAAGACCTTCTGTTTGCAACCGCTGCATCTCTACTTTGACCTTTTCATCAACAGCCAAAGCTTCTTCATTAAGATTCAAAATGAACAAATTTTCCAGTTTTCTTACTCTGCTTAAAGCAACATAGTGAATATGTGGTTGTTTCCTAACTCTTGATTGAGACAAGTCCACAACGATTTCATCAACTGTAGACCCTTGGGCTTTATGGACTGTTTTTCCAGCTGAAGGTTTCAAAGGAAACTGAATTCTCTGATAAGTTTTAAAATTGTATATGAATGATCGTTCTATGTCAAATATTGGTGTCCAGGCCTTATGAATGTTTGAACTGTACAAACCCCTATTAAAAGATTTCTCACGTGTCAAACTGCCAATGCTAGGATCATCAAACAAAACCCAAATTATACTTGGTCGATCAGTTCCTTCCATTTTACGTTCAATGTATTTTGCAACACATGTGGATCCATTTGTCAAACCATCCTCTACATTGATATTTACTGTTATATCATAAACCATTCCAACTGCTATTTTCAAATGTTTTTCTAAATTTGCTGTTTTGTTAGAATCTTCTGGAAGTGACTCAATTAGAGTTTTGCTTTTTTGTGCTGAGATGTTAGCAGCAACAACTGTATCATGACAAGGAATAATGATTTTTTCCTCTGATAATCTGCTCAAAACACTATCATTGTGTCTAGCCACAAACTTGTTTTCGGTAAATAAATGAGGAGCCTGTTTTGGATAAGCATCTACTTCAGGATCAACAGTGTGCCTCCTTAGCTCAATTCTGTCATCTTCTGTCAGCTCATTTTGCCTCAGACGATTCAGCAACTGTGCAAAGTGAATATCATCTTTCTGTCTCATGATATCAACAAGTTCATACATTCTGAAATGATCTTTCCATAAATTAGGAGCTAGTGCTGAAGCACCCTTTGATGGATCACTGAATATCCATTTGTCACAAACAGGCATCAGTTGATACAGATCACCAACAGCAATAATGCTTATTCCACCAAATGTTGTTTTTGTTCCTGTCAATTGTTGCAAGCGTGTGTCTAAGAAGCTTAGTGTGCTTGTTCCTACCATAGATATTTCATCTATAATGATCAATTTCAAATGCCTGTATTTAACTCTGAATGTGTTTAATTCATCAGCTGACAAAAGTTCATTCACTTGTTTAAACTTTTTCAAAAAAGCTGAAGCAATGGTTACACCATTGATATTGTAAGCTGCTTTTCCTGTATAAGCACAAAGAAGGATTCTGATGTCATCAGGATTTTCTCCCTCTCTAAGATTCAAGATTCTGTACAAACTTTGATAAAGAGCTTTAATAAGAACTGATTTGCCAACACCTGCTCCACCTGACAAAAAGGTATATAGTGGCTCTTCTTTGTATTTCAGCCAAAAGATAACATGATTGAAGAATTCCCGTTGCTTTAAATTCAAACTTCTGAGTAAAAGTAAATATTGATCTTCTGGCAGTATAACACTGTTAGTTTCAACAGATGGTACTGAACAAGTGGCCTGTATCTCTATACCAATATCATACTGTCTATGTTCTACTACCCTGTCTGGATTGAAGTATATGAAAGGCTCTGCTTCTCTTTCACCTTCCTCTTCAGCTTCCCTATTTTCTTGTTCTGTATTTGGAGCTATTTTATCATATGCATCTTCATCTGCTTCTGCCATTTGCCTTGCGATTTCAAGCTCTTCTACATGATGCTCATACTCATTTTGTTTAGGTTCTATGGTAGCTTTCAATGTAATGTAATGTGCTTTAAAAGTGTCAAATGAACCAATCAAGTCTTTTGCTTCATTCCTCCAGGGCATAAAAAGCATAAGTCTTTCTCTGTAATAATTCTCCGGATCTTTCTTTTTATTGTATCTTACATAGCGTATTATCTTGGGTGTTGCTCTGAGTTTATATCTGGTACCATTTTTGGTCATGCATAACATGTTTGAAGCACAACTTTCAAATTTATCAACCTCATCATCAGCTTCACAGTCATCACTAGAATCACTTGCCGAAGCATCATCTTCATTTTTGTCTTTAGTTTTCTCTGGCAAACTATTTCCTTTAGGATATATGATGTCAACTTTAGAAACATAATCGGCTAGACAGAACTGCTGAAGCTGCCTAGGCCTTTTAGAATATCTTTGAATCATATTATCTGATTCTATGTCAGTTGATTCAGGAGGTAATTCATCTAGAATAGATTTAGGTTTAAGCAAAAACACTCTTTCTTCTGCAGTAGATGTATTGATGAAAACAACATCCCTTGTAGCTTTTGTTAAAGGAATCTGCAAAGTCAGGTATACAGCTTCTTGTGCACTCACTTCAACACAGTTGGAAAAGACATTTCCAATATGTCTGACTTGTTTCTTCAAATCAGAGTTACCTTTTCTAGCTTCCTTTGCTGCTGCTTCAAGCTGTGCGCTCATACCTCTCTGAGATTTACTGATATAACCAACCACGTATGTTGCACAACCATAAGGTTCAAGGATGATCTGAATGTCAAGATTTGCCTTCCAACCAAGGAGTATTTGCTTGTTAAATAAATTAACTCTCATTTCATTTGGCTTGCGCTTCAAGAACATTTTAGCAGTGTTTAAAGAACTTCTGATACATTTTATATAATCTTCAAAGTCCATTTTGACAATTTTCTCCAAAAATTCATCAAAAAGTATTTCAGAGTTATCTTTATACTCATTCATGGTCTTCTGAAGGTTTGAGTATTTTCTTTTGTAATTATCTACGTCTTCATCCAGTGGATGTAACAGCATTGTTCTTGGAAGAGGAGGCAATGGAAACCCGAATCTGCATATTGCATGTCCTTTCTTTCTACAAGACTTTGAATGTTTATGCCTTTGAAGATCTACAAGATCAGCGATGTCATCATCTTCAATGCTGCAAGTTAGATACTGATCTACAAATTCAATTATTTCCTCATCAGATTTTTTTGCCAATACAGGAGAATTCTCAATCCAAACAAGCATATGGATATGAGGAGAACCACGCTGTTGAAATTCGACTCTATAGAAGAAATCAGTAATTTTTCCAACTGGTTGATATTCATTTTTCAGCACTGTATTGATAAATTCCTGTACCCTGTGATCAAAATATCTTGAACATGTAACTGGGTCTTTCTGAACAAGTTTTGTTTTCTCTTGCCATGTCAGAGCCTTGATTTCCTCATCAGAATAATCAACCGCATCATTCAGTTTCGCTAAAATCTTCAAGAGATCATTCCACCTTGTGTCAGCAGCTGATAATGACATAAACCATGTGGGTAAGGAAAGCTGTCTTATCATTGCAAATATATCTTTCTTTCTAGCTTCTAAATAGGCTGGAGAATTTCTAAGCTGACGAAATATGTAATAACCTTCGTCTAATTTTACAAGCTTATCCATGCATGCTGGATCTCTAGCTTCAGCCGCAGTAATTGTCTTCCCTTTGTTTTTGCATCTTCTCAGAGCTAAATTAACTTTGTCACTTATTTGTTTCATTTGTAGTTTCTTATGTTTGAAGAAGATATTTGGGACTGATTGTGCTGCTCTTCTATCAACACTTCGCAACTCCCATTTTACAATATCACTGTAATGAACTGGCGTTTGTCTTTTATCATTATCAAGTCTTCTCTGACCACAGTAAATAGTTGGAAAGCATAAAAATTCAGCATCTTTATCCTGATACAAGCTGAGTGGATGTTGTCCTTCACCTGGTGCAAATGTAAAGGTCTGATCATATTTGCTTTCAACATTAGCATCGTCCACTAAGGTATCTACATTCCCAACATTTTCACCACTATCTATCTCACTGAAACCATCAGAATCATATCCTTCTGCGACCCTTTCTGAATCTAATGCAGAATCATTATCTTGTTTCAGCCCAAAATCATTGTTTCTTTCATTTTCCTTTGACTGTCTATTGCAATCTTCTAAAAACTCTCTAACAGTATCCTCTGCACTATTAGTAACTTCTTGAAACCATTTGTCATCAATGACAATGTCTGATTTTTTATACAGTTCGCTCTTGTTCACAAGCCAATGTAATGCTGTTAAAACTCTAAGTGGTCTTACATTTTCCTTGAAGTCTACCTTTTTGTATGATAATTTCTTCTTAAGCTGAACAGCAACAGTAAAGGTGTCATCCATAGGCCTTGGAAGTGAGTTTACAGTTGGTTGAATATCTACTGGAACATTGATAACATTTCCCTTTATTGAGTATTGACCTCCACGTGGAAGTTCTCTTATCTGCATGAAAGGAATGCGTAATGCAATTAACCTTTCTTCAAGCTGATACAAATCTAACTCAGGTGGTTTGTCTGGCCATTTCATTCCATTTGCTAAGGAAAGTTTAGGAACTTTACCATCCTTTAATGCTGATAAGCATGTATGACAAATCCATTCTTCATTATTGCCTGATATCATTTTTGTGCAGTAATTGTGTTTAAATGTAGCTGATAAACACGTTTTCTTTAGTACTGAAACACTCTTTTGAAACCAAGTTTGGTGGCAACAAGTACAAACATATATGGGCCCTGCAGCAATATTTCTATGAAAAAGATCAATGGCTTCTTCTATACTTTTATACTGTTTACCTGTCTTTACCTCGAATGCATTTATCATTGATTGATTTTCTTCCAGAATCTTACATCTTTTACGGCACTTATGGCTTTCATTTTCTTGTAATTTTCTTTTTTCCTGCCTTGACTGTTGTCTTTTTATCCTTTCACCCTCTTTAATGATTGGATTTCTTCTATACTCTTGCTTTTTGACACGTTCCTTTGCTAGAACACCTGGCTTCTGTCTAGACTCCTGCTTCTGAGCACATTCTTTTGCTAAAACACCCGGTTTCTGTCTAGACACCTGCTTCTGAGCACGTTCTTTTGCTAAAACACCCGGTTTCTGTCTAGACACCTGCTTCTGAGCACGTTCTTTTGCTAAAACACCCGGTTTCTGTCTAGACACCTGCTTCTGAGCACGTTCTTTTGCTAAAACACACGGTTTCTGTCTAGACACCTGCTTCTGAGCACGTTCTTTTGCTAAAACACCCGGTTTCTGTCTAGACACCTGCTTCTGAGCACGTTCTTTTGCTAAAACACCCGGTTTCTGTCTATAATCTTGCATTTGAGCACGTTCTTTTGCTAAAACACCCGGTTTCTGTCTAGACACCTGCTTCTGAGCACGTTCTTTTGCTAAAACACCCGGTTTCTGTCTAGACACCTGCTTCTGAGCACGTTCTTTTGCTAAAACACCTGGTTTCTGTCTATAATCTTGCATTTGAGCACGTTCTTTTGCTAAAACACCCGGTTTCTGTCTAGACACCTGCTTCTGAGCACGTTCTTTTGCTAAAACACCTGGTTTCTGTCTATAATCTTGCATTTGAGCACGTTCTTTGGCTAAAACACCTGGTTTATTTCTACTCTCCTGTTTACGAGCACGTTCCTTTGCTAAAACACCTGGTTTAGTTCTAAACTCCTGTTTAAGAGCACATTCCTTTGCTAAAATACCTGGTTTATTTCTACTCTCCTGTTTACAAACACGTTCCTTTGCTAAAACACCTGGTTTAGTTCTAAACTCCTGTTTTTGAGCACGTTCTTTAGCTAAAACTCCTGGTTTCTGTCTATACTCCCGTTTTTGAGCATATTCCTTTGCTAAAACACCTGGTTTCTGTCTAGCGTCTCTTTTCTGAGCAATTTCCTTTTCTTTGAAAGCAACTGATATTCTCTGTTTTCTCTTGTACATTTGGTGGTATAATTTGCGGGTTTTGGTTTTACTGGCCTTCTGAGAAGCAGTTAGACTACTAGCTTTGTATGATTTTTTTTGTTGCAATGCTTGCTGTCTTGCATTTTGATCCTTAAAATAAGAAACAAGAAGACTTTCTGAAAGATTCTCTGCAGTATGTGCCTTAAGATTCAATTTTACTGTAACAGGTAAAAAGTCAAACTGTGCATTAAAGTCAATTGATAAGCTATCATAAAATGCATACAGAAAGGCTACAACATCTTCCAGTGATGTGAAAGATATTATCACTGATGTTCCATCACATGTCGATAACCCATTTTTTCCATGTGAATGTGAATCAAAGAAATAGAAAACTTCTCCTTTTTTTGCTAAAGCTGAACAAATGGCACCAGTAGTTAAAAGACCAGCTGTGTTATCAATGAAAGCATTCTCTAAAGCAGAATGAAGTGTAGAAAGGCCAGTGACAATTCCAGCTTCAACAAGAATACCACTTATTATAGGCTGCTTTATGACAATAAAATGACTACCTGCAATGTTGAAGGTATCTGGTACTTCTTCTAAGCTCAATAAAGGTTGCACATACTTTCCTTCAGATTTCAACTTATTTATAATTGAACAATATAAGTCATCACCATCACAAAGGATTTTATCTAATAAAGAGGTACAGTATGTTTCAGTGGTAACTGTGTGGGCCAACATACTAAGTGCATTAGCTGTACATTGAAATCCTCTAGATCCAGGTGAAAATCTTCCATCATTTTGGTGAAAAGAACCAAATACCATTTCACGTGAATTCCAAGACTGACAAGAAGATCTACTAATATCAGTGTTCTTATTCGAAGCAACACTTGTTATGTCAAACTCTTTCTCAAAAGTAGACAAAGCACTATCAGTTTGGCTAGAAAAGTCTTCAGTATTTTTCTGTTCATTTAAAGTTTGATGACTCTGAGCAAAAGCTGAATCAGATTCAGACAATGTCACAGAAAATGCAGTAAAACTTGCTGTATTTTCGTAAGCTTCAGAAATAAGTTCAGGCAATATTGATGCAATAACTTCACCATATGCTTCACTTCTAGTTTCTGTGGATGATGAAGTAACACATTTATTTGGCAGGTTATTTGGCAGGTTATTTGGCAAATTTTTAGCAGATTTTGAGCCGACAAGTTTGTTAACTTGTCGTACATGTATGTCACGGTTTTCTGTTTTTAACGAGGCCAGCTCCTCAGTCCTGTCAAGTACGTTGTCATATTTACATTCATTTCTGGACATGGCACTTTTATTCCCCTTCTTAGCCTCTCCTTTCTTCCAACACTTTTTTCTAGGCATCTCTTACCTGTAAATACATAAAACAAAATGTGCGAAACTGCATAGTACAAGGACAAACAGGTTGATTAGGATGTTTGTATGTGCAATGGCAATCAGAGTTCTGCTTTTCTAACGAGGTAAACATTTACTGCATGTCTGCATACCTTAACACTTTATCTCCGAATTCAAGAGCCTTGATTGTCTATTGGATAAGCTACTCGCATCATAAATCAGGGATCATAGGTTCGACCCCAGGCTTCTCCAGACTTTCTGATGAGTCTTTAAACTGAGGTCTTGCTCCATATGACCTTAACTGTTGGTTCGATGTAAAACTTACCATCACCTATCTGAGATACTCAAACTGTATTGATATTTAATTCTTCCCATTTGCATAATCTTTACTTTTTATTGGATAAAGCGTTTATGGTCGATCCAGATTTAGTAAAATGGCAAAATCTGGAAAGTTGCGATTGTCCATGTGACCGTCACTGAATCCGGAAAACCAATATGAGCAGGCGCATGACAAAACCATGACCGATGCAACCAGTAGACTTAAATCAGCCAGCACACCCATCCTCTGTGACAAGACCTTTTGCTTATGTCTCTTTGCATAAACCGTAGCATGTAGTAGGTACATGTGACAAGCGAAGACTCTGATCAGAATGAGCTGATGAGCAGGCTGATCTGAGTCTTCGCTGGTCACTCAAGCTTTCTTGTATGTTTTGTCACGCACTGACTCACATTATGGTTATTAATAGAAGTAGAACAAGAGCACCGCATGCGGGTGCCAACGCTTAGCTGTACTCTGCTTGTCAGTATGAAGAAGTTATATTAAATCTCTGTTGAAAAATATAGGCGCTACAGCAATAACAAAGTTTTTCTATAAATAGCCATAGTGACCTTGACCTTGAAGTCATGACCTTGAAAGTAAAACTAGCTGGAGATATTATCATAGGCAACATTTGTGTGAAGTTATATTAAAATCCGTTGAAAAATGTAGGCGCTAGAGTGATAACAAAGTTTTTCTAAAAATAGCCACAGTGACCTTGGCTATAACCTGCTCGAGATATTTTATCATAATCAACATTTGTGTGAAGTTATATTAAAATCCTTTGAAAAATGTAGGCGCTAGAGTGATAATGAAGTTTTTCTAAAAATAGCCACAGTGACCTTGACCTTGAGGCCATGACCCCCTCGAGATATTATCATAAGCAACATTTGTGTGAAGTTATATTAAAATCTGTTGAAAAATGTAGGCGCTAGAGCGATAACAAAGTTTTTCCAAAAATAGCCACAGTGACCTTGACCTTGAGGCCATGACCCGCTCGAGATATCATAAGCAACATTTGTGTGAAGTTATATTAAAATCCGTTTAAAAATGTAGGCGCTAGAGCGATAATAAAGTTTTTCTAAAAATAGCCACAGTGACCTTGACCTTGAGGCCATGACCTTGAAAGTCAAACTCGCTCGCGATATTATCATAAGCAATATTTGTGTGTAGTTATACGGTATTAAAAGCCATTGAAAAATGTAGGCGCTAGAGCTATGACAAAGTTTTTCTAAAAATAGCCACAGTGACCTTGACCTTGAGGCCATGACCTTGAAAGATAAAGTCGCTCGAGATATTATCATAAGCAACATTATTGTGAAGTTATATTAAAATCCCTTGAAAAATGTAGGTGCTAGAGCGATAAAGTTTTTCTAAAAATAGCCAAAGTGACCTTGACCTTGAGGTCATGACCTTGAAACTTGTCACAGTAATGCGGGTTGTCATTATGAAGAAGTGGTGTGAGTTTGAAGGCAATACATGAAGTAATGGTGGAGATATTTAAAATTGTCAGTTTTTGCATGACGCAGACGACGATGACGCAGATGAAGGAGCTATGACAATACCTCGATCTTTCTTGCATTATTTTTATGCAGGTCAGAGCTATCTTTTGTATCTTGGCAGGCTACGTATGCTGAATTTTGCAAACGATCAGAGGCCGTCTGCTCAGCCAGCAATGAAACCAAATAGGCTTGTGACATGGACTTGCACCATTTTGCCTGGGCAGGCTTAGATCCTCTAAGCGGTTTACCAGTACCTGTGTGCGGTCCATTTCAGCTCGGCGTGGAAGAATCAAGCGGTCCATCCCGATGGGCGGGGGCAGGTGGACTGTGCTCATGCACATGGCCATTAGCAAACAGAATTTTCATAATCAGACGCCACTCAACGAGATGTCTGATCAGATCTACTGTGCCTACTTAAACGAACAGTCCGATTCTCAGTTCATGACGATCGATCCACCAGTACTCTCAGTACTTTGATTCATTCTGAAACCAAATGTCTCTTGCATGTTGCACAATTCCTTATCATTGCACTGTAAACAAAATTTGAGGCTTCTAGCTTATATAGCATCATTGAAACCCTTTAGGGAAACATCAAAGTATAGATTATTTTTCTAGTCCGTTGTTTGTTTGTATTTGGGTCTAATCACTATATAATTTTACTCCACTTTGGTTGCTCACCTATGAGTCGAGCTGTCTAGGCAGTGGGCCGTTAGCTAAATATTTTGGATAAACATTGAACTCCAGGGAACTTGTAAGGCTGATTCTTATCAGCAATTTTATTGGGATATTTTCCTGGACCTTTCAACATCTGGTTTTGTTAAATTGAAAATTAGAAGGAGAAAAATCAAAGGTCTGAAAGCCCTCAGAGTCTGTGAAATCTACGGAGTTTTCTTTTTTGAAAAAGGATCTAAACTGTTTCATCAAACAAGTTCATACTTCATAATTCCTGGTTGGAGAAACAGCTTTTATGAGACATTGTCTTAAATCATGATTTTTAAAATGCTGTGTTATACAAGGACATGCATATGAACAACTAACAGAGTACTGATTTAGGGATAGCACCTACCGGGTATTCTTTTCAAATACAACACTTGTGCTACAAGTGCAATAAGTAATTGGTTTTGTTTGAATTAAGGTGTAGTCCCTGTCAACACTTCTTAGATCACAGGGACTTGAAATTAAAACACACACAGATTGCAGGTGCTCTTTAGAAATGTCTACATTTTGTACCCACAGATCATGAATTTAAGCAGAATAAGAAAAATAAAGCATTCCCCTGTAAACACCCTCTTTTCAAGAACACAGATTGTGGGTGTTCCTTAGTATCGTCAAATTGGGGCGGTCTTAAAGGGTACCCAGGGTCTATGTAAATAACAAGGAATAAGAAATATAAAGTATGCCCCTGTAAACTCCCTCTTTTCTAGCCCACACAGATTGTGAGTGCTCCTTGGAATTGTCTAACTGGGACGGTCGTAATAAGTATCAACAGTCTATGTAGTTAATCAGTATATGCATGTAAACTCCCTCTTTTCAGCACTTACACAGGTTGCAGATGCTCCTAGGAATCGTCTAATTGGGGCGATCTGAAAAAGTACCCAGAGTCTATGTATTTTAGCAGGAATTAGAAAAATAACGTATGCCACTGTAAACCCCCATCTTTCAAGCATACACAGATTCCGGTTGCTCCCTAATTTCGTCTTATTGATGCGGTTTTAATGAGTACCCACAGACTATGTGTTTTATGCAGGAATAAGAAAAATAAAGTGTACCCCTATAAACCCCCTCTTTTTATGGATACACAGATTGCGGGTGCTCCTTAAAATCGACTTTTTGGGGCGGTCTCAAAGCGAACCCACAGTCAATATGTTTAAGCAGGAGTAAGAAAAATAAAGTATACCCCTGTAAACCCTCTCTTTTCAACAAGTAATTATTGAACTTGTCCAATGCCAGATTTCTAAATAAATAGCCTGGCTGAGTAAGACCAGTCCGTTGTGAAAATTAAATAGTTTGAAATACATGTATAATATGTATTTTGGTCTTGCAAATATATATTGTCAAGGCAAGACCAAACAAGTTAAAAATTTCATAGGCAGTGGCAGCCTCATTGAGGCTTAAATGTAAAAATACGATTATCTGCTGTTGTTGGGAATTTCTAACAATATCTGATATGCTGGCATACTGAACAGACCTAACCAATGTATTAAATAGTCAAATGTCAGATTTCTTCATTATAGCCTCGCCAAGACAAATATCTATCGATATGAAACTGCCTGGAATAGTTTCATTTTAAATTTTAGCTTATTGATGCATATCAATTAAATCAAATCAATGACCTTGCTATGTTCTTGGTATATGGAGGGATGTGATGTCTTAAAGAATCTAAAACAGCTATGAGTGAGTGAGTGAGTTTTAGTTTTACGTCCCACCAACAGCTAAGGTCATACGGAGACGGGACCTCGGTTTAAAGACTCATCCGAAAGTCTGGAGAAGCCCGGGATCGATCCTGCGATCCCTGGTTTGAAAGGCGAGTAGCGTAACCACTGCACCACGGAGGCTTCTAAAAAACAGCTATGAAAAAAGTGAAAAAAGTAATCCATATAAACTGAGCTAGAGTGAGATTCTGATAGAACAAGGTAGCCTCTGTATTATCAGAGATTTCCATCACAAACAATAACAAATCACCACACTCCAGTTACAGATTAAATGACCTCACAAATTATCTCCAGCTGTGCTCAGAAACAGGCTAAAATTCGTTGAAAGTGGAGTAAAATTATACAGTGTAATGGCCAAGTCAACACTATTTTAGTTATGTTTTTGCAGGTCAGTTCACCTATCCAAACTTTGCCTGGGCAAGCTTATTTTCTTTTCTACCGTTTTATGGTCTTTTAAAGAATATTTCACTTATTGCAAATAATCAAATAATGCATTCATCAGTGGTGTGTGACACCCTTGGGGCTTGAAGAAATAGATAGGCTGCATGAATGGATGGGGGCCGTTAAAGGCGTTTATTCTGAAACAGTAAAACACACCGTGTGTTCATAATTGTTTTATTGCCCCCTGTGGTATACTATCTATAGCAGATCAAAGGCGGTCCCTAATAGGGTGATTAGTAGCTCTTGTTGAATCCCCTGACTGAGGTACATAAGGGGAAAATCAATAATATACACTCCAGTCAACAGTTAGTAAATTATTGATTTTCCCCAGGGAGGCCCCTTACCTGTTGAAGACAGAGGACTTGTCTTCAGTCAGCACTGAGGGCTACATAATATTATGTAATGAAATGATAGTCCTCAATAATCAAGAATAAATGCCTTTAAGATTGGAGTATATGGGGAGAAACAAAAATGAAAGAACAAAAACAAGCAAGAAAAAACGTCCATTAAGACATAAAGTTATCAAAATTACATAGAACACCAACACGGCTGCAAGACTATCGGGCAACCAGCGGCTATGCACTCAAAATCCTTATGTGAACTTCAGGCCATGGCTTATGAGGCCTAAAAGATGTCAACAAATAGGTGAGTGTTCCTGATTAATGATTTTTAGTCAACTTTGTAAACGTATTTTGAAAAATCCGACAATGCTATTCTCAACCAATTTCATTTCTGCATCAGAAAAAAGGGGTGTGGCCATGAAAAGGCAAGTGGTCATTTTTTTTTACTTATTTCTGCCGGAGGAAGGGTGCCAGATATTTCTGTTTTTACCTGTTATCTAGTGCAATTTTCAGCTACTGGGGCTATGCAAAACTTTACTATCATGTCAAATTAGACATCTTGAAATACATAGGCAAAACTTTCACAGTTTGAACCCAGGGACTTTAATATTTGTGCCGATTATGACTTACGAGGCTGATTACCCCTTACGAAAATATTACACCTTACTGGCACAGGAAAAGCCTGCTAATGGGTGTCTGAATACAGTTCGCTTCTTCATTCAGCAACTGGAACAAATCTTGCAAAAATTCTGCAGCTAATGCATTTCTACATTGAAATAATTCAAATAACGTCTTATTTGACATGATAGCTAAGTTTTGCATAGCCCGGTAGCTGAAAATTGCACTAGAAAACAAGTAAAAACCGAAATATATGACATCCTTCCTCCAGCAGAAATTAAATTAAAAATCCACAACTTGCTTTTTCATATCCAAAGTAGAAGTAAAACAAAGATCAGGAATTGATACAATTAACTTACTCCACCCATAAAAGACACCAAAGGGAAAGAAATACAAACATTAAGCGACCAGACCATAATGGAAACCTAAACAAAGGAAGGCCATAAGGACAGTTACTTTCCCACAAAATGGCCATATGGTCATCCGAAACTAAAAGACACAAGTGATACACACAGTAAGTAACAAACAACAACATAAAATAAATCGCCACAGAAGAGCCGCCTTGGAACGGTCAGTGGAAGATTTCCACTGGGGGGCTTAAATCGATTTTACGTGGCCACAATCCTCGCCCTTACTTCCGTCGCGATTTAGACAAATAATTTGTTCAGTCCGCATGAAGGCCTCCTAACTCATCAGTGCAACATCTCCGTGAACACAAAAATCAAAGAACCACAGAGGTGAGACAACGGTGAGGACTCGACAGCAAGAAACCACTGAAATGCTGGAGCAAAAGAAAACCAACAGTTAGACTCCGATGAGCCCGACCAGAGACAGAGCATCAGGCACCAACCAACATTACCTTGAATTAGATCTCTCTAATTCTCAATAAGCCTTTACGTTGGAGCCGTCATAGAATCTGAGGCCTGACCCACCGGCGTGCAATTAAAGAGGGAAGCAAAGTTGCCAACCGTGATTGGGTTAACTACCATGCATGCAGTCTGTCGTATAATATCCATGTTGTACCCAATCTTTTTATATCGAAGAATGATTTTACGAAATTGGGTACTGAAGTCATTGCGGTTATATATTTTTCTGAATTTAAATACTAAGTCACCATAAAATTCGGGTTCCGATAGACCTTGTTGCAGAAGAGATTTAAGTCCAATATTGAATTTTGAAATTAAATCAGAATGGCGTCTATAAAATTTTGAAAAGGCTTTGCGTAGTTTATGGTACCGATAACCCTGATTAAGGAGTTTAGCCGTTAATAATTTATTACGAGTGTTGAAGTCAGTTACATGACTACACACTCTAGCAAATCGAATTAATTGCGAAATATAAACGCCATAGGATGGCGCACGAGGAACATCACCATCCAAAAAAGGAAAATTTACAATCTCAAAATCAAAGTCATCGCGTTTATCATAAAACCTATCTTTTCTGATGCAGAAATAAAAGTTGTTGAGAATAACGCTGCCCGATTTTTCAAAATATGTTAACAAAGGTGACTGAAATTCATCAATAGGGAACACTCACCAATTTGTTGACATTTCTAAGCCTTGTAAATCATAGCCGGGAGTTCTCGTAAGGATTTTGAGTACATAATGGCCGGCTACCCCTTACGAGTCTACCAGCCGTGACCAAAGTTGAGGCTTCTAGTTTTAATTGTTTCTGTAAAAATGTTTATTTAGCAATAAAAATGTATTAAAGGAAATTATGATTAAAAAAGACAACAATTACCAAGGATGTCCAACAAGATATTTCCGATCACTTGCAAGGAATAGCCACCTCCTCTACTAAATGTCAATTATTGATCTCCTAAAGTCTTCACTACTCCACAATCATTAAACACAAAGTTCATATAAAAACACAATTGAAGTAAAGTTAAATAAACGTCCAACAAATTGAATCTTGTACACTTTTTACCTAAAACAGAAAAACATAGAAGTATACACAGCCAATATGTATTAACTCTTTCCCTGATGATGGAACAGTTGATGCTTTTACAGCACACCCATACTGAAAACAGTGAGAACAGCATGAGCAACTTCATATTTTCTCAATGTTTTCAATCCTGTTCCAGAATTTATCAGGAAAAGAGCCAATACATGTTAAATTGTAGATTTGCTGATTAAGGAAAAATATTAAGCTTACTGAAGACAAAAAAAAATCACAAAGGCTTTCCTGACAAGTTCTTTTGTCAGTTTGCTGGAATTGCGGTGAAGTTTGAATACTCATTAACTCCAGGTTTAAGCTCCCAGTAGGGATTGCTGACCATTCCAAAGTGGATTTCCTTTGCAATCTTTTGTATGGTAATTGGCATTATATGTTGGTATTAAAATATTTAGTATTGTGTTTGCCTTCATGTTACTTAGTCTTCTGCTTCTATCAGTGGCACACTACTGTGGTGTGTTTTTTCGGTTATTTTCAGAGATATTTTTTATTGATTTGAGCACCCTAAATATCTAATTCACATTGTTAACAAATTAAAGAAATAAATGAATCTGTACATAAAATACTTTCCATAGTGATCAAGAAGGCGGTTACATCCCAGAAAGAGACCCATTTACCAAATAGGTGAAGACAGACTGCTACAACTATTTAGCCATTATAAATGTATAAATGAATAAATTCATTTTGCTAGCTTATTTGGTAAATACTCTAACAAATAATGTCATCATGTCAGATGATCATTTTGAATTTATCATTATTAAAACAGGTTTTCAAAGTTCTTATTTTAAAAACATACAGAAAATGCTAATCTTCACCCATGGCATATTACCTGGTACATATATAAATATCTCTTCCATGAAGACACTTCATGGTCTGTTATAAGAAAACATGTACTAAATTGTTGAAAAAATAAGTATTGCAATTCAGATACTCTTAACTGTGCATCCAATTATAGATATTTGTTACAAATCTTAACTTTTGAAGCTTCAGTGAATTAGTTGATATAAAAAAAAATGGAAGAGATATTTTAGGGTTAATGTGGATTTCACTCGGGTACGACATTTTTTGACATGGTTCTGATGTTCATATAGAAGCCTCTGTGGTTTTGTGGTTAAGCTTCGACTAGCCTGATAAACCAGGGGTGCTGGGTTTGATTCTTGGTTTCTAGACTTTCTAATGTTCATATTCAGTCAGCATTATTTCTTCTTCCATTTCAGACTGAAAAAATGGTCTTCTGTTCATCATCTTCTGTCTTAATCTGAAACGAGACACAATTTGTTTGATTCCTGTCAACACTCTATAGGTCAATTTGAAGACATTGCTTCCAATTTTGTGGGACTTTTACTCAACACTGAGGTGAAATGTTATCTCAAGCCTTGTCAATGAATCCAACACGGATGGTCCAACTTGCACCGCTTTTCATGGGCAGACTTAAATTCTCTAAGCTGTTTACCAGTACTCATCTGTGGTTGATTTTAGCTCCGCTTGGAAGCATCATGCAACCCATCTATTTCTTAAAGGCCCAATGGGTGGGGTTGGAAATGAGACACACTATACTGAACCAAAGATCAAGGCTGAAAATCTTGCCTAGCCCCTGGCAGCCATGTATTTAATGAAGGTTTCTTATCATAAGGACCAAGAATGTATATGGTTTAGGGGTGGGTATCAAAACGGTTTGTGAGTGACAAGGCTATTTTATGAAATAAAGGGGTGAAGAACAGCCCCTTTGAACCCCAAAAGTTGGTGTGCCAGAATGTGTCTAATCATAAGGAACAAGAATATATATGATTGTGGGATGGTGATCTGAATGGCTCTATGATATATGGCATTTAATGAAGAGGTGGGGTACACCTGCCCCATAAAAAAGACCCCAGGGTTGGTGTGACTGAATGGGACTTACCATAAGGAACAAGAAAATATATGGTCAAGGGGTAGGGATCTAAACGGTTTCTGTGATATACAGCTTTTTATGACGAGGAGGGGTGGGGCATGACCCGGGACATGACCCCGGGGGCCCAGTGTTGGGGTCACTGAATGAGTATCATCATAAGGAACATGAATATATATGTTTAAGGGGTGGAGTTCTGAACAGTCTCTCAGTGGAGGGGTGGGGCATGGCCCAAGCGCACCTGAGAGACCTATAGGTTGGTACCATTCAATGTGTCTTATCATAAGGAACAAGAATATATATCATTTAGGGGTTGGGATCTGAACGGTGTCTGAGATATTGGGCCATTTTTGAAATGGAGGGGGTGGGGCATGGCCCCAGCACACCCAAGGGATCCACAGGTTAGTGTCACTGAATGCGTCTTATCACAAGGAACAAGAATATGTATGGTTTTGGGGTGGGGATTTGAATGGTTAGCAAGATATATGGCCTTTTCTGAAATGAAGGGGGTGGGGCATGGCCCCGGCACAACCTGGGGGACCCACAGGTTTGTGTCACTGAATGCGTCTTATTAGAAGTAACAAGAATATATATGGTTTAAGGGTGGGGATCTGAATGGTTTACAAGATATATGGCCTTTTCTTAAATGAAGAGGATGGGGCATGGCCCCGGCACAACCTGGGGGACCCACAGGTTGGTGTCACTGAATGCGTCTTATCACAAGAAACAAGAATATATATGGTTTGGGGGTGGGAATCTGAATGGTTTGCAAGATATATGGCCTTTTCTGAAATGAAGAGGGTGGGGCATGGCCCCGGCACAACCTGGGGGACCCTCAGGTTGGCATAAAAGCATATGGCTGAAAGAAGTTTACGCAAGGAACATTTCTATAAAAAACTGTCTAAATATTTGCAAAGGCTTGGCAGTTAGTGCCATTTTTCAATTTTCCCCATTAAAAGTCAATGGAAACCCTAAGTTGCCATAGCAACCAAAATAAATATATATGGTTTAGCAGCGGGGATCTGTAAGGCCTCTTTAACAGTTGAGGGGTTGGGGCATGCCCTGTTGATCCCAGGAAAGCCCAAACTGTTGTCCCTAAATGTGTCTTATCATAAGGACCAAGTATATATATGGTTCAGTGCTGGGAATCTGACCGGTTTCAGAGATTTGAGGCCCTTTTATGAAATAGGAATGGCCCCTGCGGACCCCGCTACAGTAGGTGTGCTAATAATAAGGAACAAGAACATATATGATTATGGGGTGGGGATTTGAATGGTTTCTGAAATATAAAGCCTTTTATGAAATGGAAGGGCGGGGCACATTGCCTCAGCACAAAGAGACCTCCAGGTTGGTGTGATTGAACAAGTCTTATCATAAGGAACAAGTATATGGTTTAGGGGTGGGGATCTGAACTATTTCTGATATATATGGCTTTTAATGAAGTAAAGCGGTGTGGCATGGCCTGGGCGTGCCCCGGGGACTCCCAAGCTGGTGTCACTGAATGCGTCTTATCATAAGAAAGATGAATATATATGGTTTAGGGTGGGGCTAAGAACATTCTTTGAGATATAAGGCCTTATGTGAAGTGGAGGGGTGGGGCAAGGCCCAGGGAGACTCCCAGGTTGGTGTCAATGAATGTGTCTTATCATAAGGAACAAGACTATATATGGTTAAGGGGTGGTCATCTGTAGGGTTTCCGAGATATTGTGAAATGGAGGGGGTGGGGCATGGCCCCAGCATATCCCTGGGAACCCCCAGGTTGGTGTTACTGAATGCGTCTTATCATAATGAACAAGAATATATATGGTTTAGGGGTGGGGATCTGAACAGTTTCTGAAATATATGGCCTTTTTTGAAGTGGAGGGGTGGGGCAAGGCCCCAGCGCGTCTTTGAGGACCCCCAGGTTGGTGTCAATGAATGTGTCTTATCAGAAGAAGCAAGCATATATATGGTTTATGGGCGGGGATCTGTAAGGTTTCCGAGATATTGGGCCTTTTATCAAATGGAGGGGGTGGGGCATGGCCCCGGTGCATCCAGGGGACTCCCAGGTTGATGTCACTGAATGGGTCTTATCAAAAGGAACAAGAATATATATGGTTTAGGGGTGGGAATCTGAATGGTTTCCAAGATATTGGGCCTTTTATAAAGTTGAGGGGGTGGGGCCTGACCTGTGCGCATTCCTGACAACCCCCAGGTTGGTGTTACTGAATGCGTCTTATCAATAGGAACAAGAATATATATGGTTTAGGGGTGGGGATCTGAACAGTTTCTGAGATATATGGCCTTTTGTGAAGTAGAGGGGTGGGGCAAGGCCCCAGCCCATCTCTGAGGACCCCCAGGTTGGTGTCAATGAATGTGTCTTATCATAAGAAGCACGCATATATATGGTTTAGGGGCGGGGATCTGTAAGGTTTCCGAGATATTGGGCCTTTTATGAAATGGAGGGGGTGGGGCATGGCCCCGGCGCATCCAGGGGACTCCCAGGTTGATGTCACCGAATGGGTCTTATCATAAGGAACAAGAATATATATGGTTTAGGGGTGGGGATCTGAATGGTTTCCGAGATATTGGGCCTTTTATTAAGTGGAGGGGGTGGGGCATGACCTCGGCGCATCCCTGAGGACCCCAAGGTTGGTGTTACTAAATGCGTCTTATCAATAGGAACAAGAATATATATGGTTTAGGGGTCGGGATCTGAATGGTTTCTGAGATATATGGCCTTTTATGAAGTGGAGGGGGTGGGGCATGGCCCCGGCACAACCTGGGGGACCCTCAGGTTGGCATAAAAGCATATGGCTGAAAGAATTTTACTCAAGAAACATTTCTATAAAAGTTTTGTCCAAATATCTGCAATGACTTGGCAGTAAATGCCATTTTTCAATTTTCCCCATTATAAGTCTATGGAAACTCTAAGTTGCCATAGCAACCAAACTAATGGGCCGATTTTCATAAAAAAACACAAACTTTCAATCCCCCTGCCCAAGGATGCTACAGATAAAATTTGGGCTGAATCGGTCTAGTGGCTTCAGAGAAGAAGATGTTTGAAAGTGTTGACGTCAGACGACGACGACGACAACGACGACGCCGGACAACTGCCTATCCTATAAGCTCCCCCGGAGCCTTCGGCTCTGGTGAGCTAAAAAGTATACAATTCTGGAGGCTGAATCCTTTGCGAGAAATTGGCTAGCTTCTCCTCCACAACTTTCTCGTCGGATGTGTTGATAAACAAGAGGGCCATGATGGCCCTGGATCGCTCACCTGATCCATAGAGTAACAAGTGGGCCCTGGGGAGGGCCATTATTGACCCCAGGGTTACAATGTGCATTATGTTGAGGGAGGTCTAAAAAGGTGAAGCTTCATACCAAATATCAACAAAGGTTATAATTTGAACAATCTTGGCAAAAGTCCAATAGATGAAGCTACATACCAAATATCAAAGACCTGGGCCTTGCGGTTTCAGAGAAGATTTTTTTAAAGATATTTCCAACATAAGCCTATGTAAAACCAAATGGCCCCAGGGCTGGGCATTTTTGGCCTCAGGGCTATAATTTAACAATCTTGATAGAGGTCCACTAGATGAGGCTTCACACCAAATATCAAAGACCTGGGCCTTGCTGTTTCAGAGAAGAAGCTTTTCAAAGATTATTTCAATATAAGTCTATGTAAAACCAAAGGGTCTCGGGGTGGGGGCATTTTTGGCCCCAGGGCTATAATTTGAACAATCTTGATAGAGGTCCACTAGATGAAATTTCACACCAAATATCAAAGACCTAGGCCTAGTGGTTTCATAGAAGAAGATTTTTAAACATAGATGTCTTACAAAGTCCCTTTATAAGTCTATGTAAAACCAAAGGGCCACGAGGCGGGGGCATTTTTGGTCTCAGGGCTACAATTTGAACAAACTTGGTAGAGATCCACTAGCTGAAGCTTCATACCAAATATCAAAGACCTAGGCCTTGTGGATTCAGAGAAGAAGATTTTTCAAGATATTCCCTATATAATTTTATGTAAAACCAAAGGGCCCCGGAGGGGGGGCATTTTTGGCCCCAGGGCAATTATTTGAACAATCTTGGTAGAGGTCCACTAGATGAAGCTTCATACCAAATATCAAAGACCTGGGCCTAGCAGTTTCTGAGAAGAAGATTTTTAAAGATTTTCCCTATATAAGCCTATGTAAAACCAAAGGGCCCCGGGGCGGGGGCATTTTTGGCCCCAGCACTTTAATTTGAACAACCTTGGTAGGGGTCCACTAGATGAAGCTTCATACCAAATAGCAAAGACCGAGGCCATGCAGTTTCAGAGTAGAAGAATATTAAAGATTTTCCCTATATAAGCCCATGTAAAACCAAAGGGACCTGTGGCAGGGGCATTTTGGCCCCAGCACTATAATTTGAACAATCTCGGTAGGGGTCCGCTAGATGAAGCTTCATCCCAAATATCAAAGACCTGGGCCTTGCGGTTTCAGAGAAGATTTTTAAAGATTTTCCCGATAAAAACCCATGTAAAACCAAAGGGCCCCGGGGCGGGGGCATTTTTGGCCCCAGCACTATAATTTGAACAATCTTGGTAGGGGTCCACTAGATGAAGCTTCATACCATATATCAAAGACCTGGGTATTGCAGTTTCAGAGAAGAAGATTTTTTAAGTTTTTGGTGAAAAAAATCTATTTTTGGCTCCTGTGACCTAGATGTGCAACGAACCCGAACCATTTGAACAACTTTGAAAGGGGTCCACCTAAGGATCATTCCTGTGAAGTTTGGTCAAAATCCGATCAGTGGTTTAGGAGGAGATGTCGTTTGAAGAAATTGTTTACGCACGGATGACAGACAAAAAGTGATCCTAATATTAATCACAAGAGGACCATGATGGCCCTGGATCGCACACCTGATCCATAGAGTAACAAGTGGGCCCCGGGGAGGGCCATTATTGACCCCAGGGTTACAATGTGCATAATGTTGAGGGAGGTCTAAAAAGGTGAAGCTTCATACCAAATGTCAACAAAGGCTATAATTTGAACAATCTTGGCAAATGTCCACTAGATGAAGCTACACAACAAATATCAAAGACCTGGGCCTTGCCGTTTCAGAGAAGAAGATTTTTTTAAAGATATTCCTTACATAAGCCTATGTAAAACCAAATGGCCCCGGGGCAGGGGCATTGTTGGCCTCAGGGCTATAATTTAAACAATCTTGATAGAGGTCCACTAGATGAAGCTTCACACCAAATTTCAAAGACCTGGGCCTTGTTGTTACAGAGAAGAAGATTTTCAAAGATTATCTCTATTATAAGTCTATGTAAAACCAAAGGGCCCTGGGGCGGGGGCATTTGTGGCCCCAGGGCTATAATTTGAACAATCTTGGTAGAGGTCCACTAGCTGAAGCTTCATACCAAATGTGAAAGACCTAGGCCTTGTGGTTTCAGAGTAGATGATTTTTCAAGATTTTCCCTATATAAGTCTATGAAAAACCAAAGGGCCCAGGAGCGGGAGCATTTTTGGCCCCAGGGCTATAATTTGAACAATCTTGATAGAGGTCCACAAGATGAAGCTTCATACCAAATATCAAAGACCTGGGCCTTGTGGATTCAGAGAAGAAGATTTTTAAAGATTTTCCCTATACAAGCCTATGTAAAACCAAAGGGCCCCGGGGCAGGGGTATTTTTGGCCCAAACACTATAATTTGAATTGTCTTGGGAGGGGTCCACTAGATGAAGCTTCATACCAAATAGCAAAGACCTGGGCCTTGCAGTTTCAGAGAAAAGATTTTTTAAAGATTATCCCAATATAAGCCCATGTAAAACCAAAGGGCCCTGGGGCGGGGCATTTTTGGCCCTAGCACTATAATTTGAACAATCTTGGTAGGGGTCCACTGGATGAAGCTTCATACCAAATATCAAAGACCTAGGCCTTGCAGTTTCAGAGAAGAAGATTTTTAAAGGTTTTCCCTATATAAGCCTATGTAAAACCAAAGGGCCCCGGGGCGGGGGCATTTTTGGCCCCAGCACTATAATTTGAACAATCTTGGTAGGGGTCCATAAGATGAAGATTCATACCAAATATCAAAGACCTGGGCCTTGCAGTTTCAGAGAAGAAGATTTTTAAAGATTTTCCCTATATAAGCCCATGTAAAACCAAAGGGCCCGGGGGCGGGGGCATTTTTGGCCCCAACACTATAATTTGAACAAACTTGGTAGGGGTCCACTAGATGAAGCTTCATACCAAATATCAAAGACCTGGGCCTTGCGGTTTCAGAGAAGAAGATTTTTAAAGATTTTCCCTATATAAGCCTATGTAAAACCAAAGGGCCCCGGGGCGGGGGCATCTTTGGCCCCAGCACTATAATTTGAACAATCTTGGAAGGGGTCCACCAGATGAAGATTCATACCAAATGTAAAAGACCTGGGCCTTGCAGTTTCAGAGAAGAAGATTTTTAAAGATTTTCCCTATATAAGCCCATGTAAAACCAAAGGGCCCCGGGGCGGGGGCATTTTTGGCCCCAGCACTATAATTTGAACAATCTTGGTAGGGGTCCACTAGATGAAGCTTCATACCAAATATCAATGACCTGGGCCTTGCAGTTTCAGAGAAGAAGATTTTTTAAGTTTTCGGTGAAAAAAATCTATTTTTTGGCTCCTGTGACCTATATGTGCAACGGACCGGAACCATTTGAACAACTTTGAAAGGGGACCACCTAAGGATCATTCCTGTGAAGTTTGGTCAAAATCCGCTCAGTGGTTTAGGAGGAGATGTCGTTTGAAGAAATTGTTTACGCACGGACGCACGCACGGACGCACGACGGACGACGGACAAAAAGTGATCCCAAAAGCTCACCTCGTCACTACGTGACGGTGAGCTAAAAATCAAAAGTAAAAAAGAGGCAAAAAAAAATTAAAAAATTGACTTTAAATCTGAGGACTTGCTGCAATTCTCTTAAAATTTTAACAAAGTTGCTTCATGGTCCAGCAAGGAGTCCAGAAGGCAGATAAAGGATGTTGCATAATTATAAAACATTGGTTTGCCCTTAACTTGAGTAATGCATCACCCATTTGGCAGTCCCATTCCAAAACTCAGATTCAGCTGTTTGAGAAGGTTCAGAGGACAGCAGCTTGATGGACATGTCAGCAATGGTGAAATAAGAGTAGCGCCGGTGACATGCTTACAGAGTTCTCGTTCACTCCAAATATTGAGTAATTTACTCCAACTTCATTTCTGACTCCCAACTTTTTGGAAAGTCTCAATAGAAAAGTATGGTAAAACTCCCAACTTTTTCTGGAGGACAGCATTTTGGCCCAATTTTCAAAATCCTAGTGAGAACCCTGATGCTTAGCAGGTTGGAGTGGCTGTCCCTTGAGGTCAATCTTGTGCAGTCCATTTTAACCTTCTATAAGATATACTCCCGTAAAGCATATCTGGATAAAGATAAATACTTTTCAGTCAAGGATGCCATTTTAGTTTCTAATACACAAAACTATTTAAAGGTTAATAAACTAGAGCTGCCGCCTAACGGGCCCGCATGCGTTGTCAGACAAATTTTTACAAGTATTAGACCTTGAGGTAGGTCAACGTAAAGGTCAAGGTCAGGTTTGTGTATATCAATCTTAAGTACTAGTGGCAAGGTGTGTGGTGTGTGAATATTAAAGAAATCGGTCAAAGAATAAGGAAGTTATGAGCAATGTTAAAGTTTTTTGTGACGGACAGACGACAAGCTGACTCCTATATACCCCCTTCAAACTTCGTTTGCGGGGGTATAATAAATAAAATCTTTTGTATATGAAGCAATATTTATCCCCAATTTTGAAGGCATTTGTTAGAACCCCTATAAGTAGCCAGCCCACAAAGACCAAGCCACACCTACTTTTATCTGCTGGTTACCTGTACATGTTTAAGCTGGGAACCAGACACCCCGCTTCCCACCCCGGCATGAAAATCCTATATATGCCAAAAACCAGGGGGACCTGAACCATTCGAGTTAATTCCTCAGTGGAATAGTCTTTCCTCGTCTCGGTAGATGCCAAGACCGCAGGAGTTCAGAGTAGGGCTGGCTAATCGGAGCTGAAAAGATAATCGATTATCAGTCCTGTCATTGCGCTCGATAATCGATTAGTAATCGCTAAGATTTTTTGTCATTATTTTACCTGTCTAGCTTTGTGTCTGAGCATGACTCTTACCATATGTTGCACTTTACCATATGTATATTTGAACAGACAGGCCTGAACAAACAGTGTAGACCCAGATGAGACGCCGCATCATGCGGCGTCTCATCAGGGTCTGCACTGTTTGCCACTCATCCAGCTATTTTAGGCATAGCTTTGGGTAGTAAATTGTACCTATCAAGTAATCGATTACAAGCAAATCAGAAATGATAATCATTTCTGTGGAATTTATTGATCAATTTAACGATGATTATACGATTAATCGTGGCAGCCTTAGTTCAGAGCATGTACATTAATGAGTATAGATTGGGATTCAGAGGCATGGGTTTTAGTATAGCTCTGCTAATCAGATTGTAAGTGATTATAATGACTCATCCAGTTTGTTTTTGTTTTTTTTTTTGTTTTTAAGGAAAAGTGTGGATACCGGTAGGTAAACCGACTGGCTCGAAAATGACCTAAATAGTGTTGACTAAATAGTGCTTAGGAACATATAAAGTCACCGGGTAAGTCCTTAAAACTATCTACAACCAAACAAATCTACCAAACAGCAGTTACAGCACCCCCATCCCCCTTGCTACAGGCGAGTCATCTCAGACTGGGACGAATGATTGTTGAAATTCCTACAATCCTGATCACAGGAGCTAGTAGTTCAGGCAGAAATACAATTCTGATTCTGAAATATTAATCAGAATCAGAATTGTTACTGCAGGCCTCATACTGACCAAGTTTTTCCATGCTTGAAGGACCCTATTTTGCAGCCTTCAGAATCAGAATTGTTACTGGTGATACGTCAAATGACATTCATACACCAGAATTAACCCTTAATCCTGCTGAACACGAAAACCATCACCTTTGCAAACATTGTAGATCCAGATCAGATGGCTTCTGAAGAAGCCATCTGATCAGGATCTACACTGTAAAGCGGTTTGTGACATTAATTAATTAAAGTAATTTGATTGGTAAATAGTCAGAAATTGGTGTGGCTAAATAATTTTTCAGCTGCATTCAACAGAAATATAGGGGGAAAAAAAATAAAATCTGAAAGCCTGAAATCAAGAAAAAATTCAAGCTCCAAAAGCCTGAAACCCTGCAAATGCCTGAAAAGTATGAGGCCTGATACTGGTTTCCCCCAGCTCAATTTAGCATGGTGCGGCACCATGCTATTTATCCCCCGCCGAAGGCGGAGGGATATAGTTTTGGCGTTGTCCGTCCGTCCGTCCGTCCTTCCGTCCGTCACACTTTTTTGTCCGGAACCGTTTCTCAGCAACTATTGCATGGAACTAAATGAAACTTGAAATAAATATGTATTATTATGCTGTGGTGATGCACGCGCAATTTTTTTTCGGATTGACTTTTTACATCCAGAGTTATGGCCCCTTGAATGATTGAAATTCTGGATTTTTCGTCGTCTCACTTTGTCCGGAACCGTTTCTCAGCAACTATTGCATTGAATTAAATGAAAATTGAAATAAATATGTATTATTATGCTGCAGTGATGCACGCACAATTTTTTTTCGGATTGACATTTTACATCCAGAGTTATGGCCCCTTAAATGATTGAAATTCTGGATTTTTTCGTCATCTCACTTTGTCCGGAACTGTTTCTCAGCAACTATTGCATGGAATTAAATGAAACGTGAAATAAATATGTATTATTATGCTGCGGTGATGCACGCGCAATTTTTTTCTGGATTGACTTTTTACATCCAGAGTTATGGCCCCTTAAATGATCGAAATTCTGGATTTTTCGTCGTCTCACTTTGTCCGGAACCGTTTCTCAGCAACTATTGCATGGAATTAAATGAAACTTGAAATAAATATGTATTATTATGCTGTGGTGATGCAAGCGCATTTTTTTTCCGGATTTACTTTTTACATCCAGAGTTATGGCCCCTTAAATGATTGAAATTCTGGATTTTTCGTCGTCTCACTTTTTTGTCGGGAACTGTTTCTCAGCAACTATTGCATGGAATTAAATGAAACTTAAAATAAATATGTATTATTATGTTGTGGTGATGCACGCACAAATTTTTTCGGATTGACTTTTTACACTCAGAGTTATGGCCCCTTAAATGATTAAAATTCTGGATTTTTCGTCGTCTCACTTTGTCTGGAACCGCTTCTCAGCAACTATTGCATGGAATAAAATGAAACTTGAAATAAATATGTATTATTATGCTGCCGTGATGCACGCGCAATTTTTTTTTCTCAATTTTGGCCAGATATATTTTCTTGCCATTCTACACGAAAAACCCATTCGGCGGGGGATATCAATTCAACGAATTTGCTTGTTTTCTCTAGTGCCATGCCCTTTTTCCGATAAAGTAAAGCCTAAAGTAAATGTTGCCCTACATTTTGGTACAAAAATGACTGAAATTGACCAAAAAATAACAAAGCTATGCCTGTTTAAATAAGGACTATTTTAGACACTTTTTAGCAATAAATTGTTGCCTGGTTGACAGGCCACCTTTATGGTTGACTGCTAATCCCCCTGTTTATTGTACTGAATTATTTCACTTTAAGAAGCAGTATGAGACCAATTAAACAAATTAATAGGTGCGAAAGTGTGCCTAACCAGTGTCATGGCAGTGTTTGTGTGTATTAATTAGCGAATTGGAGCTGTAGCCCAAACATGTTCCAAACTTATCTTGTTTATATCAGTGATCAGCTTGCTTGCAAAACTTGACCTTCTTGTCACCAATGGTTAACATGTTTTGTTTGTTTTTGTTTGATTTGACGTCCCCGTCAACACTGTAAAGGTCATTTTGGAGACGTTGCTTCCAATTTTGTGGGACTTTTAACCGACATTGAGATGAAATGACATCTCAAGCCCTGTCGCCCAATGAAACGCATAGGGTTTATTAGCATGGATGGTCCGCCTCGCACCTGGTTAACATGTAATTCTGACCAAACTTCTGGTTTGGTTTGGTATCAGAATTGTTATTTCAAGCCCCAGTGTCCCAATGCAACTTCAACTTTATTATTCAATCTCAGGTTTACAATTCAGCAAACAACATGAGCAATATATCAACATGCAATACTAACAGATACATGACAGCTTACAACAAATATATACAGGAAAACTGAATTGGTGTGGAAGCACACAGGTGTTCGATATTGCGCATCGAACTCTTGTTACGATCCGAAGGAGTGTAATGCAATTTAGCCTTTCGATCCATTCATAAAAATAGACCGGTCGGCGTCATTATTTTAAAACACGGTGGTGCACAGATTGCATGTGACTAATATATATATCAAGTTTGTGTAATTGTGTAAGTGCGAAGAGTGGATTTTAAGTTTCTTTATACGCATGTACTTTAATCTAGATAAGAGTTAATTCCCAAAACACAACTACATTCTCAGTCAAAGCAACTTCGGGTCAACATCAATTTAGTGTTGAAACACTGAAGCGATGCCGAGAACTTACGGAGAAGCTAGGGATACAGACTAACAGGCACCCAGTTGCCCAAGGCACCTAAATTTTTGCCTGGGTGCCTAAGCTTTGAATATAAAGGCCTTTTAACTTGATGTAAAATTTGGATTTATGGCAGACTGGGTGCCTAAAGCAAAATACTTAATCTGTATCTATCTATCTTCAGATACTGCAGACGCCCTCGCGGGCATTTTGACAGGATGACTGTGCGTCGGGCTATGAAAAAGAATAAAGATAAAAAGAGTGACAGTGAGGCTGTTACAAGTTGACAGGTTAAAAACTAGATCGAAATGAGGGGAAAATAAAAACAACTACCTATGATTGATCAGTTTGTAAAAATGGGGAAAATGTGCGGGTAAGAACATAAAATCTGGCTAAAAACGTGCAAATTTCTTTTAGGGTTTGGGATGCTGGAGCTCTCCTATTGCGGCCTTGAATGATTCAGGACCAGGAGACACTACAGCATATTCTGGCAGAACATTCCACTGGACAATGGCCAGGGGAAAGAAGGAGTATTTGTAGTTAATCCCTGCCAGTATGGAGTTGTCTATAATTCATCGAGTTCCATCTGGAAGGCCTACCAATGGGCTATATATAATTGGGGAGGGACACGGCAACGAAGCCATAGACAATTTTATAGAACAGACAGAGGCAAGCCACTGATCGTCTCTGTTCTAAAGTTTGCCAGTCCAACTGGTGCAGCAATGAAGAGACACTAGTTATCCTGTTCCAATCATTCATGGTCCAGCGGGCTGCTCTTCTCTGGACCATTTCTACTTTACGGGTCTGTTCCTTGGTATGGGGGTCCCACACACTTGAAGCATATTCCAGCTGGGGGCGAACAAGGGTCTGCTCCCACTTGAAGCATATTCCAGCTGGGGGCGAACAAGGGTCTGCTATGCCATTTCTCTGATTTTTGGGGACTTAAGCTTTAATATTTTGTCTTATAAATCCTAGTGACTTGTTTGCGTTGGATACAACCCGGTCCACATGCATGCTCCAGCTGAGGTTACTGGAGATATCTACCCCCAAGTACCTGGCACAACTGACAACCTCCATGACCTGTCCGTGGAGTGTATACTGGGTGTCAAATATGGTCCTGGCTGAAGTCACCTTTATGACCTGGCACTTGGAGGGGTTAAACTCCATATCCCAATTACTTTCCCAAGCCTGCAGTCTGTCGAGGTCTCTTTGTAATGTCTCACTGTCACTCATGTCTTCGAGGGTTAGGTATACATTGGTATCATCCGCGAAGAGGCGAACCTGTGAGACTATGTCCTGTGGAAGGTCATTAATGAAGGTCAGGAACAGGATGGGGCCCAGGACCGAGCCCTGAGAAACTCGAGGTTACCGGGACCGAATCCCACTCCCTGCCCTCTATGACGACCTTCTGGCAACGGTTACTGAGGAAGGCTTGAATCCAGCCCAACGTGATACCTCTTATTCCATACTAATGCAGTTTCAGGATGAGCTTCGAATGATTCACCTTGTCAAAGGCCTTGGAGAAGTCCAGTAGGACAAGATCAGTCTGCTTGCCCTGACTAGACCTCCGTGCAAGGTCCTCAACAAGGGAGACCAACTGAGTCTCACAGGGGCGCCCCTCCCGAAAGCCATGCTGCAGGTCATACATGAGTCCGTTTGAGTCCAGGTGTTTCACAATAATGTGCTCAGTCACCTTACACAAGATACATGTAAGTGAAATTGGCCGATAATTGGCAGAGCTCTCGTAAAGAAAGTGGGGATAGGGGAGTGAACACCGATTGAAATTGCTGATTTAATATATCAGCATTTTCTTTGGTGTCACTACAAAGCTGGTCATTCTTCTAAGAGGGGGTATGCCGTGTATTTTTTTTTTTTTTTTGTATCCCTGGAAGTATAAAATCTATCAAGTAGAAGCAAAACCCAATGACCACAGCACAAAACTTTTTTGAAAAATAGAAAACCTGGTAACAAGAATATGTTTAGAAACTCTACAAAGGCTATACAATTCAACAACCAAGCCTACAAACATGACAAACCTGTCAAAACTAAACGAGACAAAGGCACGGTAATTAAATAACTTTTCTTTGGAACACAGTAAACTTTTAGCTTAGAAAAAAATATGAGTATTCTGAATAGGTGTTTAAATCATTGAAAATACAAACAAAACCTACATGAAAATTAGAAATGGCTCAATTTGAAATAAAATTTACCTGAAAATGTGTGAAAATCAGCTTGTGAAATTGAACACTTCCGGTGAATGATGGGAAGTGATTTTCATAAATTATAAAATATCTTTTTTTCTCGTTTTCGGCTTTCATCTGAAAGAGTGGTATCATACAGAATGTTTTTAATAATGCGAATCAGTGTTGATAAAATTAATATTTTATTATGAAGTTTTTGCCATATTTGTTATACAAGTATTGACTTTTCAAATCATTATTGGCCACTGGTCGTTTCGGCCTATAGCCATTTCGGCCCATGTGTAAAATCAGCTGACAACAAATTGTTTCACATTTGAGCCAGCGCACGTCAAAAAGTGCAATGAAACATGTGTGCCCAGCGAATACTCAGATCAGCATGCGCATCCGCGCAGTCTGATCAGCGTCTTCGCTGTGCGCTCTAAGAATAGCGAAGGCCCCACTGTTTTTTTTTTTTCTTTCTTTCTATATATACTGCCATACGCCCTCGCGGACATTCTAGGCAGGTGTATATTACATACACTCTAGTTTTGCAGGATGAAAGCCTACACAATAATCATGTAATTATGGTAGGGGTTCTTTAACCTGCACAGGGGATGGTTCTCCCTGCACAGGGGGCATCCAGTTAACGTCCCGATCCGAAGGACGGTGCACTTAATGACATTCATTCCTGCAAATGATGCCAATGGAGCGTGTTCGGACACCGAAATTTTATCGCCGCTGCCGGGGATCGAACCCGGGACCTCTAGCATCAGAGGCAAGTGCACTAACCACTGAGCTATCACGCTCCTTCAGGCAGCAAGGGAAATCTCTGGTCAGACTATATTGATGCACAGGCTGATCTGATTCTTCGCTGGGCGCCATGTAAACTGTAGGAAATGCTGTGGAAACATTGAACTGGTCTGTAATGTGCACCTTTCTTTCCCCCAGTCCGTGAAGACCGGAATTTTCTTGGGATAAGGCGTCCCTTAGGAATTTGATATAAGACCGTGAAACATGGAAGGGGTCTTAAAAACCTAAATTGGAAATTATAGAAGACAGCATTTGCTAATTCTAATGCCCAAGTTTGGATTCCCCGATTGGTTTGTGTGTGTGTGGGGGGGGGGGGGGGGGGTACTCAAATATTTGCCCGTTACGTCGACTGGGGCCTTTTTGGGGGTGGGTATTTGTAGGGGTCACTTCTAAAATGACTATTTTTGGAGGAACATCCAAAATCCTTGTTGTGTGTGTGTGTGTGTGTGTGTGTGTCTGTCTGGCTGTCTGGCTGTGTGTGTTTGGTTTAAACAATATTTTATTTCAAGCTTTGATACATTTACAATACACATATATAAGTAGATGTTGTGGCTAAAGGATATGACAGTAAGTCTTGTGGCTTATAGACGTCGTCTCCTGGGTATTTTTTTTTTTTTTTTGTTTGGTGTTGTTAGTGAAGAGTACTGTTGAATCATTTTTCCATACATTATGTCCGAAACGGTTTCATTGATGCTATTTAGTGGCATTATAGTAATTACAGAGCTGTTCAAGTACATGTACTTTTATTACAAATGCAATCATTATACGGTTTGACCCCCTGAAATCTCACTTTTATATAGTAAAACTGGGGTTTACAGGGGTATACATTTTTATATTTATGCCCCAAAACAGATTGTGGGTACTCGCTAGGACCGCCACGCCCCGAGGTGGTTCTAACGAGTACACATAATCTATGTTTTTCAGCAGAAATATGATAAATATCGGAGTTTTTTTTATCTCCTCCGGGAGAAAATACGTTAAAAATCGACCGCTTGCATTAGGAAATCACACCTATACAAATACATTGTAAACTTAACCGCCGAAAAGACGAACATTTTAAGATGAAAAATTGTGATATTTTTCTTATTTCTGCTCAAAATATAGATTGCGGGTACTCATTGGAACCGCCTCATCGAGGCGGTTCTAACGAGTGCCCACACTCTATATTTTAGAGAAGTAATAAGAAAAATAAGGTTTACCCTTGTAAACCCCAGTTTTACAATATGAAAATGGGGTTCAAGGGGGTCAAAATTATATAGGCGTGTTTTCGTGATGCATGTTCATGTCCACACATATCTTTCCTGATGCAGAAATGAAAGTCGTTGAGAATAGCATTGCCCGAGTTTTCAAAATATGTTTACAAAGTTGACTAAAAATCATAAATTGGGAACACTCACCGAATAGTTGACATTTTTGAAGTCTCCTAAGTCATCATTACGAAAACACGCCTATACAAATATATTGTAACCTTTATCGCCGAAAAAAAAGAAAGAAAATTTTAGCATGAAAAATTGTGATTTTTTTCTTAAATATAGATTGTGGGTACTCGTTAGAACCGCCTCATCGAGGCGGTTCTAACGAATACCTACAAACTATATTCTAGAGCAGAAATAAGAAAAATAATGTATACCCCTGTAAACCCCAGTTTTACTGTACAAAAGTGGGGTTCAAGGGGTCAAAACTATGTAGGCATGTTTTCGTGATGTGGTCGGAAGTTCTCCTAAGGAATTTGAATGCATACTTACGAGTCTACTAGGCGTGTTCCACAAGAAAATCAGCTGGAATATATACAGTGTGTGGCTTCGTTCGTTGCATTTGTCGTAGATCCCACCAGTAGATACCGACAAAATTAAGTTTTAAATTACCAGACTTACCTTCACTGCAGCTGGTGTTGTGCCGTGTGGCGGCCGTAAAACGTCTCCCCGTACATCAACCATAGTGCAGTTTATATTTTACTTTTGGTCCTTTGAGATCAGCGTGAATATTCTGAGAAATCAGAAATAAATTATTAGTTTAGACTCAAATTCTAGACAGTTTTTTAATAATTTGGACCTCATTTTGATTTATATCAGTCTTTGAATCGACTGCCTATTCGAAATTCGCAAAATTGCAGTATGCTTCCTCTGGCTTTCGTTGCCGGATCATTACAGGGTCACTGATGAGGCTTTATTAGCCGAAACTACGTAGTATGACCCATCTTCTTTCTTATGGATATTTTCATTGCTCTTCAAGGAACTCATTTTTGATTTTTATTTGCCTTCACTGCAGCTGGTGTTGTGCCGTGTGGCGGCCGTAAAACGTCTCCCCGTACATCAACCATAGTGCAGTTTATATTTTACTTTTGGTCCTTTGAGATCAGCGTGAATATTCTGAGAAATCAGAAATAAATTATTAGTTTAGACTCAAATTCTAGACAGTTTTTTAATAATTTGGACCTCATTTTGATTTATATCAGTCTTTGAATCGACTGCCTATTCGAAATTCGCAAAATTGCAGTATGCTTCCTCTGGCTTTCGTTGCCGGATCATTACAGGGTCACTGACGAGGCTTTATTAGCCGAAACTACGTAGTATGACCCATCTTCTTTCTTATGGATATTTTCATTGCTCTTCAAGGAACTCATTTTTGATTTTTATTTATCAAGGTGAATTTAGGCCAACATTCGTGTTAAACGTGTGGTGGCGGCCTCAGGATTGGATTTTTTGGTATTTCTCAATTCAACAATTTTCATTGCAGTTGTAATCTTTTGGCATGCAACCGATAACAGTAACACGACTCAGAGCATCCAGCTGTATCAAGATATTCTAACACAGCGCGCCTATATAGGCAAAGGGTACGGACTTTGTTTTTTTATGCAACAAATTACGGGGTGGAAGAACGTGCCGAGTGACGTCATTAAATAGAAGTGGAGACAATGATCGGGAATCGATACAATTAACCCACAGCTCCCATCAGAGATACCAAAAGGAAAGAAACACAAACATGAAACAACAGAACCTATAGGAAACATCAATAGCGGAAAGCCAAAAGGACAGTTACTTTCCCACAAAAATGGCAAATAGGCTATACAAAATAATATAGGCCTTAAGCGACACAAACACCCAAAGACAAACCATAACAAAGATAAACCGCGACAGAAAAATTACTCGTTTGAAATCGGGAAATTAAAAGCTGTCAGTTTATGTCACTCGTAGGTCATATGAAGTTAGATGGTATAACGTCACTTTCTCGCACCAAATACGTTACGTTACGGACATAAATCAAGGGGGTGGGGACCTACGCCACGATGACGTCACATAGAGAGACCAAGGCAATCGCCATCTTGAAAGTACCTAACGCTTCGGTAAGTGTTTTTGTGTTAAACAGATAATTTAAGCACAATCTTGACATAGCTATTATCGCAGAGTACGGACGGAATAACAATATTTTGCCAGCAAAAAAAAAAAAAAAAAAAAAAAATGTGCAGGCTTTGATATAAACACGTGCGTTTAAACGAAACAATACTAGACTGAAGTGACTGTCAATTATATTATTAAATCATGGACGCCACTCTATGCTTTCATTTTTAAGTTCATTACCCGTTTCTGTTTTACGTCTTCTGGACACCGAGGCGAATAAATTCTACGATAGTTCTCATCAGTTATATGATGCGGCTCTCTTAACTAGAGGCTATACTCAGCATACTCTCTGTCCTTACATTGATTCTGAAATTAATCATAAACGCCATTTCTTCAAAATATCCTTCATTAATAAGGGTATGGATTTTATAGATTTGCCCAGTATCTTCCGTGAGAGATCGGTGCTTTCTTCCATTCCTGCTTATTTTCAAAATACTGAAACACCTATAATTTGCTATAAATATAACAAACCTGTTAGATCTATCATTTTTAATTTCAATAAACTTGTTTCAGATCTTGATATTGATACTAATACTCCTGATTCATGTGATTGTAAAAACTCAAAGTATTGCTATCCTGCTGCTGGTCATGTAATTACTGGCAATTTGAAAATTATTCCTGATTCTAGGATAAGGAATATAATTTCTAAAGGACCGAAATATCGGTTTCCTTCTAAAATTGATTTCAGTAAATGTAGAGATGAAATCGCTGCTTCCTTGAATGAATTCGGTAATCGATGGTGTAAGCGAGAGTATGTTGAGCATAAAGCCCTTAAGGACTGGAAACTTAGCATTTTAAAACTAGTAAATAAACGCATTTCTTTCTATTCTCAAAATACTAACTTATTACCTCCTAAGCCCAAGACGTCTTTACGTCATCTTAAACTAGGTATTCAAGAATTTCATAAGAAGTTTGTTTTGGCCCCTGCAGACAAGGCCGCTAACAACGTCGTCGTTGTGTGACGGCTCCACTATGTTAACACGCTTAAGCAGGAGCTTGGTCGTACTATGGCCTATGAACTTCAGCCTTTAGCTGAAGAGAGAGCTATAGTAGATAAACATGTTTGTCTTTCAGCCACCAAGTTTGCTGTGTGTGTTAACGAAGGCCAAGACAAGCTTCCTACGCTATACTGGTTACCAAAACTTCATAAAAAACCTTACAAAGCACGGTTTATTGCAAATTCTAGCTCTTGCACTACCACTGAACTTTCTAAATTATTAACTTCCTATCTTACTGCTATTAAAACGCATGTAATTAAATATTGTGATAAAGTCTTTGAAAGATCAGGAAGAAATCTGTTTTGGTCTATAAAAAATTCGAATGAGGTTTTAAATAAATTGAAATCTAGACATTTTCGTGCTTCTAGTCTAACCTACGATTTTTCCACTCTTTACACTACACTTCCTCATAATCTTATAAAAGAAAAGCTTAATGATTTAATTGAATGGACTTTTCACAGAGAAGATTCTCTCTATCTTGCATGTAATGTCAGAAATGCATTTTTCACTTCTAAAGAGCATAAGAATTATACACTTTGGTCATGTCAGAAAGTGTGTGATGCCCTCACCTTTCTACTTGATAATATTTATATTAGATTCGGTACTAAGTTATTTAGACAAATTGTGGGTATTCCGATGGGTACTAATTGCGCACCTCTTGTGGCTGATCTGTTCTTGTATTGTTATGAAAGAGACTTCATTTTGTCGCTTTCCATTGATAACCAATCTGAAATTATTGAAGCTTTTAGCTCTACTTCTATATATTTAGACGATTTATTAAATATTGATAATACCTATTTTGATGGTTTGATCAGTCAGATTTACCCCCTAGAACTTCAGTTAAATAAAGCAAATTCTTCTGATACCGAGGCCCCGTTTTTGGATTTACATCTGTCTATTGTAGATGGATTTGTTTCGTGCAAAATTTATGATAAACGCGATGACTTTGATTTTGAGATTGTAAATTTTCCTTTTTTGGATGGTGATGTTCCTCGTGCGCCATCCTATGGCGTTTATATTTCGCATTTAATTGGATTTGCTAGAGTGTGTAGTCATGTAACTGACTTCAACACTCGTAATAAATTATTAACGGCTAAACTCCTTAATCAGGGTTATCGGTACCATAAACTACGCAAAGCCTTTTCAAAATTTTATAGACGCCATTCTGATTTAATTTCAAAATTCAATATTGGACTTAAATCTCTTCTGCAACAAGGTCTATCGGAACCCGAATTTTATGGTGACTTGGCATATAAATTCAGAAAAAATATATAACCGCAATGACTTCAGCACCCAATTTCGTAAAATCATTCTTCGATATAAAAAGATTGGGTACAACATGGATATTATACGACAGACTGCATGCATGGTAGTTAACCCAATCACGGTTGGCAACTTTGCTTCCCTCTTTAATTGCACGCCGGTGGGTCAGGCCTCAGATTCCATGACGGCTCCAACGTAAAGGCTTATTGAAAATTAGAGAGATAATGTCGGTTGGTGCCTGATGCTCTGTCTCTGGTCGGGCTCATCGGAGTCTAACTGTTGGTTTTCTTTTGCTCCAGCATTTCAGTGGTTTCTTGCTGTCGAGTCCTCACCGTTGTCTCACCTCTGTGGTTCTTTGATTTTTGTGTTCACGGAGATGTTGCACTGATGAGTTAGGAGGCCTTCATGCGGACTGAACAAATTATTTGTCTAAATCGCGACGGAAGTAAGGGCGAGGATTGTGGCCACGTAAAATCGATTTAAGCCCCCCAGTGGAAATCTTCCACTGACCGTTCCAAGGCGGCTCTTCTGTGGCGATATATTTATGTTGTTGTTTGTTACTTACTGTGTGTATCACTTGTGTCTTTTGGTTTTGGATGGCCATATGGCCATTTTGTGGGAAAGTAACTGTCCTTATGGCCTTCCTTTGTTTAGGTTTCCATTATGGTCTGGTCGCTTAATGTTTGTATTTCTTTCCCTTTGGTGTCTTTTATGGGTGGAGTAAGTTAATTGTATCAATTCCTGATCTTTGTTTTACTTCTACTTTAAACATCATAGTGTAATTTATATTTTCTTGTCCTTTTGGGATCGTTGATTCCATTGTGGAATTTTTGAAAATATTTGAGGGTCACTGATGAGGCCTAAATGGCCGAAACTAGCTAGTCTGGCCCAGAAAACATGAACACTTCATATTTTCCGGTTCTGTGGTGTATTCCTTGCTTCCAAAGGATAGCCCTTGTATAAAAACAAGTCTGCATTTGTTTGATCACACAATTAAACCTATCCTTATGTATGGAAGTGAGATTTGGGGAATTTTCAATCCTACTAGCTCGAAATTTCGAAACGGAATCTCATTCGAAAAAATGTACAAGACCATTGAGCCTGAAAAATTGCATGTAAAATTCTCTAAATTTGTTCTTGGTGTCAATCGTAAAAGCACCAACTTTGCCGTGATGTCTGAATTGGGAAGGTATCCATTTTACCTAGACATTATAAAGAATATGTTGAAATATTGGTACCGTCTTGAAAATTTTGATCAAAATTCGTTATTGTTTGATGCTTTCGAATGCGCAAAGGTAACAAATTCAGCTTATGGTAGCAATACTTGGTACAGCACTATTAAGCATATTGCTGAATTCTTAGATCTGCCCCTTTCCAGTTCAGCTAGTATGAAAGAATCTGCTTTTAATCGCAAATTGTCTAAAATTCTAAAAGAGCAATATTTAAGCGAGTGGTACTTGGCCAAGCAATCATATTCAGTTGGTAAGCTGGATACCTACACCAAAACAAAAAATAATTTTGGATTTGAAAATTATTTAGATTCTTTAAGTTTTCCATACAGAAGGGACCTGACTCGGTTAAGAATATCATCTCATAGACTGAATATAGAAATAGGGAGATATGCAAGAATAGATAGAGAGAACCGTTTATGTACAAATTGCACATTAGGAGTCTTAGGGGATGAAATTCATTTTCTTCTAGAATGCCCAGCATTCAGTATCACTAGAGAATTCCTTTTTAGACTTGCTGAAGAAAAGTGTCAACATTTCAAGGATATGGCCAGGTTTGATAAATATTTTTGGCTGTTAAATTGTGAGGACGAAATTTTGATGCAGAACTTGGCTAGTTTTGTGCATAACAATCTTGACAAATAATCACATTGTTCTGAGATTAGCATAATACACATATTCTTAATATATTTAAGGCAGTTATTAGTTATTAACAAATGATGTTTTGTGTTCCGCCTGGTAGGTTGTGTGTTATATTTCACTTGTTGATTATTTAACAATGAGGTGGGCATCAGATCCACTAATCAAGGCTGTTCTTGAGGGTACATGCAGCAAAGCTGTATGCTCCGGTCAGTCTTTCTTGGTGGTTTTTGATGGGCACTTGTTTCAAAAGAACTTTGTAAAAAGAATATATGCCATTGTTGGTTTGTAATTTAACATTGTTATTTACAAGCTGATTAAGCAGTTAGAGATTATTCAGTTTAAAATATATACGGTCGCACATTTCGCAATGACCATCTTGTCCAATGCTTTGGCATCATAGCATGCAAGGTGATCACCTCTAAAAAAGCTGATCATATTGGCTGCTTGATGACCTGAATTTATGGACACATGATTTGTGTGCACCGATGTTACGGGGGGAGGCTTCCTGGAGGGTACTGGCAACGGCAGTATGCTCGAGACTGCCTCCTTTTGTGGCTTTCGGTGGGCACTTGATATACAGAACGTGACGGCTAGTATCAATTAAGAAACATGGCTAGTGTATAATGCTATTTGCAGGCTATACAATTTTTATAATATATGGAGATAGTTTTGCTGTTATATATTCACCTTTTTTGCATTAAAAGCTATCTGCATGCCCTCAGTCCGCGTGAAGGTGAAGGTTGGCCTGTTCCACTCCCACACTAAGGGTGGACCAGCCCAGCCGTGTTTCGATATTGGTTAGCTAGGTTCTTGCAGATGATGCAGAAATGATGAATATATATGGTGTTATTTGATTCTTGCTCAAAATGTTATTATAAGTTCAATGTTTTGCTCTATCGTTTTGATTTCTTTCCTTGCTTCATGCTCATTTACAACATGTCTCTGTATGTGCTCCTATGTGGGCCGAAAATTCGAAATAAACGTCTTGTATCATAGAACATATTTAACGTCACTACAGCTGGTGTCTGGGAATGTGTGGCGGCCGTAAAAAGTCTCCCTGCCCTACATCATTGTGTAGTTTATATTTTCTTGTCCTTTTGGGATCATTGATGCCATTGAGGAATTTTTGAAAATATCTGAGGGTCACTGATGAGGCCTTAATGGCCGAAACTAGCTAGTATGGCCCAGCAAATATGTACAAGTCATATTTTCCAGTTCTGTGGTGTATTCCTTGCTTCCAAAGGATAACCCTTTCATAGAACATATTTAACATCACTACAGCTGGTGTCTGGGAATGTGCGGCGGCCATAAAAAGTCTCCCTGCCCTACATCATAGTGTAGTTTATATTTTCTTGTCCTTTTGGGATCATTGATTCCATTGTGGAATTTTTGAAAATAGTTGAGGGTCACTGATGAGGCCTAAATGGCCGAAACTAGCTAGTCTGGCCCAGAAAACATGTACACTTCATATTTTCCAGTTCTGTGGTGTATTCCTTGCTTCCAAAGGATAACCCTTTCATAGAACATATTTAAGTAGTACGGATGAACACGTCAGAATCAGAACCTGGACCTTCGACCTACTGAACTAGTTCCTAGTCCTCACGATGGTGGTGTTTGTTTGTTTGATTTGGGGTTTAACGTTCCCGTCAACACTGTAAAGGTCATTTGGAGACGTTGCTTCCAATCTTGTGGGACTTTTACCCGACATTGAGATGAAATAACATCTCAAGCCCTGTCGCCCAATGAAATCAATAGGGTTTATTAGCATGGACGGTCCGCCTCGCACCGCGGTTCCTGGGCAGGCTTAGATCCTCTAAGCGGTTTACCAGTACTAGTGTGCGGGCCGGATTCAGCTCTGCGTGGAAGCATCATGCAGCCCATATATGTCTTCAAGCCCCTATGGGCGGGGGCGTTCACGATGGTGGTGAATCCAGAGATGGAGTCATCTGCACCTTCTGCAGACATCAAGAAAGAAGAGGGGAGCTCGTTCCAATCTTAGATTGTCCTAGGGTTGAAGCTTAATTTGTAGATGTCAGTCCTAGTGCCAATTGTTCGGAGGGCTAATGAATGTTGCTAGAGGGCGTGGCCGGTGTTGCACATTTCAGTACAGGTAATGAACAGACTCAATAAATTCGAGTCTGGTATTTTCGTTTGTTTTGTGTATTCCTTGCTTTAAGGGATCCAAATATTCAGAACTTATTGAACTATTTACAAGGTTGCGCCGAGGTGCGAACAAGTGACGATTAAACAACTGGTGCAGATTTAAAATATCTGTAAAAACAAGAGGCCCATGGGCCACTATATATACTCACCAGTTGGGCTCTGCCCATGGCAACCGTGCATTTCATTAATCCATAACGGCTGGAAAAATCTAAGTAGAGGTCCACCCAAGGACTATACTGCGAAATTACATGTAGACTTCTAGCTTTTCCTGTTCCTGTGAAAACTTTGACGTAATATTAATATTTGCCTAATTATTGAAAGAAGATTGAAAGAACAGATGAACAAATAAGCTGAAGATGCTCATTGCCTCTTATACAATATAAGGTACCATTATTGCATTGCATACAAAGCTCTAATAAAAAGTTATCCTTTGAAGCAAAGACTACAAGACAGAACTGAAAACTGTGGAGTGAACAAGTTTTTTTTTCTGGGCTAGACTAGCTCGTTTCGGCCAATTAGACCTCATCACTAACCCTCAAACATTTGCTAACTTCTGCAGTGGAATCAATGATCCAAAAATGACTAGAAAATAATTAAAAAGAAGTGAGACAGTGGTCAGGAATCGATACAATTAACCCACGGCTCCCATCAGAGACACCAAAGGAAAAAAACAAACATAAAAACACAAACACGAAACAACAGACCCTAATGGAAACATCAATAGCGGAAAGTCAAAAGGACAGTTACTTTCACAAAATGGCCAATTTGCTATCCAAAACCAAATGATATAAACGATACAAACACTCAAGGACAAACCATAACAAAAACTAGAGCCAGTGTTTATGAAACACAATGCCCCCAACTGCTTGACCCTAACACTGCTTGTCCCTAACAGTAATTGAGATATCTTGTTTTTATGTGGCTGTAATGCTGAAATTACACAAGAAAAGCTGTAGTTAATCATCTACTCATCATCCCTGACCAATCTGTGAAGTTTCGGGGAAAAACCTAAAATAGTTTTTTAGATATCTTGCTTACAAACTTAAAACGCGAAAAATTTCAAAGGGCCATAACTCAAGAAAAAAATTTCGGATTTTTTTCAAAAGTTAATCAGTTCATCTACTCATCATCCCCAACCAGCCTGTAAAGTTTCAGGGCAATAGCTCAAACAATTTTTGAGATATCTTGCTTACAAGCTGAAAACACGAAAAAAATCAAAGGGCCATAACTCAAGAAAAAAAAATTGGATTTTTTTCAAAAGTTAATCAGTTCATCTACTCATCATACCCAACCAGTCTGTGAAGTTTTGGGGAAAAACCTCATATAGTTTTTGAGATATCTTGCTTACAAACTTAAAACGCGAAAAATTTCAAAGGGCCATAACTCAAGAAAAAAATATAGGATTTTTTTTCAACAGTTAATCAGTTCATCTACACATCATCCCAAACCAGCTTGTAAAGTTGCAGGGCAATCGCTCAAACAATTATTGAGATATCTTGCTTACAAGCTGAAAACACGAAAAAAATCTAAGGGCCATAACTCAAGAAAAAAAATCGGATTTTTTTCAAAAGTTGATCAGTTCATCTACTCATCATCCCCGACAAGTCTGTGAAGTTTCGGGGAAAAACCTCAAATAGTTTTTTAGATATCTTGCTTACAAACTTAAAACGCGAAAAATTTCAAAGGGCCATAACGCAAGAAAAAAATTTCGGATTTTTTTCAAAAGTTAATCAGTTCATCTACTCATCATCCCCAACCAGCATGTAAAGTTTCAGGGCAATAGCTCAAACAGTTTTTGAGATATCTTGCTTACAAGATTTCATAGTATTTTTTGCAAAGGGGCATAACTCAAAAAAGGGGCATAATCCTGACGAGAAAAAAAACACGGGTCAATTATTTTTTCATGAGGAATCCATATATGAAATTTCAAAAACCTAGCACCCATGGTTCTAAAGTTATGCTATGCAGTAAAAAGTGGGACGGACGTAAGGACGGAAGGACGGACGGACGCCAAAACGCGAAAAATTTCAAAGGGCCATAACTCAAGAAAAAAATTTCGGATTTTTTTCAAAAGTTAATCAGTTCATCTACTCATCATCCCCAACCAGCCTGTAAAGTTTCAGGGCAATAGCTCAAACAATTTTTGAGATATCTTGCTTACAAGCTGAAAACACGAAAAAAATCAAAGGGCCATAACTCAAGAAAAAAAAATTGGATTTTTTTCAAAAGTTAATCAGTTCATCTACTCATCATACCCAACCAGTCTGTGAAGTTTTGGGGAAAAACCTCATATAGTTTTTGAGATATCTTGCTTACAAACTTAAAACGCGAAAAATTTCAAAGGGCCATAACTCAAGAAAAAAATATAGGATTTTTTTTCAACAGTTAATCAGTTCATCTACACATCATCCCAAACCAGCTTGTAAAGTTGCAGGGCAATCGCTCAAACAATTATTGAGATATCTTGCTTACAAGCTGAAAACACGAAAAAAATCTAAGGGCCATAACTCAAGAAAAAAAAATCGGATTTTTTTTAAAAGTTGATCAGTTCATCTACTCATCATCCCCGACAAGTCTGTGAAGTTTCGGGGAAAAACCTCAAATAGTTTTTTTAGATATCTTGCTTACAAACTTAAAACGCGAAAAATTTCAAAGGGCCATAACTCAAGAAAAAAATTTCGGATTTTTTTCAAAAGTTAATCAGTTCATCTACTCATCATCCCCAACCAGCATGTAAAGTTTCAGGGCAATAGCTCAAACAGTTTTTGAGATATCTTGCTTACAAGATTTCATAGTATTTTTTGCAAAGGGGCATAACTCAAAAAAGGGGCATAATCCTGACGAGAAAAAAAACACGGGTCAATTATTTTTTCATGAGGAATCCATATATGAAATTTCAAAAACCTAGCACCCATGGTTCTAAAGTTATGCTATGCAGTAAAAAGTGGGACGGACGTAAGGACGGAAGGACGGAAGGACGGACGGACGAACAGGGCAAAACCAATATGCCCCCACAACTTCTTCGAAGTTGGGGGCATAATAAACCGCGACAGAAGAACCGCCTTGGAACGGTCACTGAAACGAATTCCACGGGGTGGGGAGTGGGGGGGGGGGGGGTGGGGGGGGTGGGGGTTGGGGGGGGGGAGTGCCTAAATCGATTTTACGTGGCCACAATCCTCGTCTTTACTTCCGTCGCGATTTAGACAAATATTTTTTTCCGTCCGCATGAAGGCCTCATAACTCATCAGTGCAACATCTTCGTGAACACACACAAAAAAAAAAAAAAAAAAAAAAAAATCAAACAACCACAGAGATGAAACAACGGTGAGGACTCGACAACAAGAAACCACTTAAATGCTGGAGCAAAAGGAAACCAACAGTTAGACTCCGATGGGCCCGTCCAGAGACCCACACTATGATGAAGGGCAGATTCAACCCATTTGTGTAGTGTACTCCAGTTTTTGCTGGGAATGGGGGCATACAAATGGCTGCCACTAGCAACTACCGTTAGCTATTGGCTTCAATTTGCAATCGACGGCAGCCACTGGATACTAGAAAGAACCTTTCACAGACATTGGGTATATACTGCTGATAACATTTCTCAAGGAATTAGTTGTGGGTCAAGGGTCATTTCCGGCTAAATGTACTGGCCTAATATAGCTACAACAAAAATATCAGAATGGCATGGCTTGCAGCTATGTCTTTTCACCAACGGTCATTTTCTTTCCGTATGCGTGGTGCTTTCTTTGAGAGCTGGCCATCTCCTGACGTATTTCTCAGCCACGGCCGTCGAGAGCATGTTTGTTTGTTTGTTTGTTTGATTTGAGATTTAACGGCCCCATCAACACTGTAAAGGTCATTTTGGAGACGTTGCATCCAATTTTGTGGGACTTTTACCCGACATTGAGATGAAATGACATCTCAAGCCCTGCCGCCCAATTAAATCAATAGGGTTTATAACCATGGACGGGCCGACTCGCACCGCTTTGCCTGGGCAGGCTTAGATCCTCTAAGCGGTTTACCAGTACTCGTGTGCGGGTCGGTTTCAGCTCTGCGTGGAAGCATCATGCAGCCCTTCTATTTCTTCAAGCCCCGATGGGCATGGGCGGATTGAGAGCATGTACCTAGAGTTGAAACGAGCAGACCATACCTCGTTACTCACCGGATGACTTAAGGGGAATGGGAACACCTTCAGGGGAGGCAACTCCTGCAAAAGTATTTTTGTCTCCCATGTCAATAGGGCTCAACTCTTGAAGGAAAGAATTTGCTCCTGAGGAGCAAATTCTTTCCTTAAAGAGTAGACCACTTTCCAGTGGGACAGGACTTACAGAAAAGCGAACAGCAAGTCCCGAAAGGTGCCTCCCTTTGAAAAATGGTTGAAAAGGTGTTCCCATTCCCCTTAAAGTCAGATTTCTGCATGACGAGAGAAAAAATATGTTGATGTTCCTGCGGTATATATAGAGGATCATGGATGTTCATGTGAATTTATTAAACGAGTTGAGGAAAAGTGATAAAATGCGACGTTTTGCCGAGCATTTTCTCCCTTTTTCCTCAACGAGTTTAATAAATTTAATAATACACAAGCACGAATGCAAGATTCTTATTATCATATGACATTTAAATTAGAAGTGAAGGCAATGCAATTAACCCACAGCTCCCACCAGAGACACCAAAGGAAAAGAAGCACAAACATGAAATACATGTAAGTAGGCCCTAATGGAAACATTAATAGCGGAAAGCCAAAAGGACAGACATTTTCCTACAAAATGGCCAATTGGCTATAAAAAAAATACAAGCGATACACACACTCAAAGACAAACCATAACTAAAATAAACCGGGAGAGAAGAACCGCCTTGGAGCGGTCAGTGAAACAAATTCCCCTGAGGGGCTTAATTGATTTTACGCGGCCGCAATCCTCGCCCTTACTTCCGTCGTGATTTAGACAAACAACCACGGAGATGAAACAACGGTGAGGACTCCACATCAAGAAACCACTGAAATGCTGGAGCAAATGAAAACCAACAGATATTCAGACTGGGCCCAACCATTAGTAAACGCGGCGTCGTTAAGGGCGTCGTACATGTAACGTTGCGAGGCGTATCTAACTAATTTGCATACTTGATCGGAAGTTGATCCACTAGTGGATTATCGAATTTATTAAGTGGCGTTATTAAATTCTCAGACGTCATATGATAAAGTTAAATAATATATACATGCCCATGATTTTAAGGGGCACCCGCCCATCGGGGCTAGGAGAAATAGATTGGGTTGCACGATGCTCCCACGCAGAGCTGAAATCACCGCATCCATGGGTATCTGTAAACCGCTTGCAAGGTCAAAGCCCGCCCAGGCAAAGTGGTGTGAGTCAGACCGTCCATACATATGAACTCTATTGATTTCATTGGGTGGCAGGACTTGAGATGTCGTTCCACCTCAATATCAGGTAAAAGTCCCACAAACTTGGGAGCAACATCTCCAAAATGACCTAAATTGTGTTATTGTGTGTCCCGGTGATGTTAAACCTGATTTCAAATAAGCAAACTTGATTTCTACTGTCATTTACAAATCACTTTCGTCTTTATTGAACCGTGTTTGAGACTAGAGGAGTCCACCAACCCCGATTTATCCCTCCATGCGAAAGCAAAGCTAACCCTGGACTCATTACATGAAAACAATCACCATTTTTAAGTTTCAAACCCTGCCATAATTTTTGACTTGAAAATATGCCTCGTTTATTCATTTGCCATAAACTGGTCACAAAAATGAAACAATGGAGCCTTCAAATGAGATAAGGGCCTCATCTGATTTTGTACATGTATGATGACCCCCCCCCCCCCCCAGCAGGCACACGTCGCTAGGGCAACGTCAAATCAACGTAGGTGCAACGTTTTTGTTTGATTTGAGGTTTAACGTCCCCGTCATCACTGTATAGATCATTTTGGAGACGTATCGTTGCAACGTCACTACGTCACTACGTTGCAACGACGTACACGTGACGTTGCATAAACGTCATGACGTTGAACCGACGTTGATGTGACGTCAGAATTACGTCATATGCCTGCTGGGCTAGACGCATGCCTTTCTGCATGAAACAACATGGTGTATCTATTTTTCTGCAAGCAACAAATGCTCTGGTGAGACTGCGCGTATGGGTTTTTGTTGGAACCGTAAGTTATGCCGGACCGGAACAACCCAGCAGGCACACGTCGCTAGGGCAACGGCAAATCAACGTCGGTGGATGTGATGTTGCATAAACATCATGACGTTGTACCAACGTTGATGTGACGTCACAATTACGTCATGTGCCTGCTGGGAACGATCATACATGGTTACCTCTCTTGCAATAACATTTTCCTGGCCACACGGAAGATACTTGAACAACCGGAGGTTGACAAAACGTACGGAAGAGTCCGAGCATGGCCACGGACTGGTCACGCCACTGTACGGAAAAGTCCGTGAATTTCGGTGCTTAAAAACACGGAAACGTCGGCGCTCTCACGGACAATTCTGTGGTAACGGACGTAAGGTAGCCTTAGTCACGTAACTGACGTTGTCACTTTCATAATAAAAATGAGGCTTTGTGAAAAGGAGTCGTCAGTTTGTTTGTTTGTTTGATTTGAGGTTTAACGTGTCCGTCAACACTGTATAGGTCATTTTTGAGACGGTGCTTCCAATTTTGTGGGACTTTTACCCGACATTGTGATGAAATGACATCTCAAGTCCTGTCGCCCAATGAAACCAATAGGGTTTATAAGCATGGGCGGTCCGACTCGCATCGCTTTGCCTGGGCAGGTTAAGATCCTCTAAGCGGTTTACCAGTATACTCGTGTGCGGGTCAGTTTCAGCTCTGCGTGGAAGCATCCTGCAGCCCATCTATTTCTTCAAGCCCCAATCACAAATGTAACAAGACAGTTCCGCTTACATTACGAAAACACGCCTATAGGCCCTACAAATATATTGTAAACTTTACCGCCGAAAAAAATGAAAATTTTAAGATGAAAAATTGTGATATTTTTCTTATTTCTGCTCAAAACATAGATTGTGGGAACTCGTTAGAACCGCCTCGACGAGGCGGTTCTAACGAGTACCCACAAAATATGATTTTGAGTATAATTGAGAAAAAATTGTACACCCCTGTAAACCCCCAGTTTTACTTTATAATGTGGGGTTCAAGGGGGTCAAAATTATATATGTTTCCGAGATGAGGCCGAAAGGTCAGGGGACAGTGCATCGCAGCACTTTTTTGCCCGCGCCACACTTAAATTTTGAATCGTTCCCAGCTGGCACACGTCGCTAGGACAACGTCAAATCAACGTCGGTGCAATGTCATTACGTTGCACCGACGTCGATTTTACGTTGCATAACGATATAACGTTGTACCGACGTCGATGTGTCGCCATGACTACGTCATGCGCCTGCTGGGTATCTACAACTCCCTGGGAAAGAGATAACTTCTGTTTTGGTTCAAAGTGCTCCACACATGCACAAAATCAAGAAGCACTTCTCTTTTTGCATAGGCTAACAACAGCATCATTCCACTTACCCAACCACCATTTTTTTACCCACAGACCATGCCATTATTGACCCTACTATACTATATTATTTTGAAGAAAAAAAAGAAAAAAGAAAAAAAAAGAAAGAAAAACGTCCACCCTCAACCCTTATGTCAATTGGACACATGTTTTCATGTGTTTGGTTAAGGTTTTACGTCCCCCGTCAACACTATTAAAGTCATTTTGGAGACGTTGCTCCCGATTTTGTGGGACTTTTACCAGACATTGAGATGAAATGACACCTCAAGCCCTACCGCCCATAGAAACCGCTAGGGTTTAAGGAGCGGTCCGACTCGCATCACTTTTTCTGGGCAGGCCAAGACCTAAGCTGTGTACCAGTACTCAAGTTCGGTCGGTTTCAGCTCTGCCCGGAAGCACCATGCAGCCCAATCTATTTCTGCAAGCCCCGATGGGCGAGGGTCGAGGGAGGATTGGTGCCATGACAAAGAAATACAGAAGGATTTAATCCCGGATTCCTCTGGACTCGAAAAATGTTTATGCATGAAAAAAAACTATGGATAATCCCTATATTCTCAACTAGAAGAATATTTTGTTTTACAAAAGCAATTACTTGAGTTCGAGTTATATTTGGTTTACAAGGGAGAATACTCTATTCTAAAGGAACTAGCTGAATATACTTGAGTTTAATAACATTCTTTCATGCTGATCATTTTAAAAGAAAGCTGGATTTAAAAAAAATAATTAGTGGAATCCTACGCTGATTATTTAGTTCTATTTGATATTCAAATAAGTTATAAATTCTGCAAAGATGTACTGCTATAACATCGCGCAATCGGATAAACTTTGAAATATCTATAAAGAAATTCATCTAGACTGTAGTCAATGCACTATGTCACATAGGTGTTATAACATCACGTTAACAAGTCAATAGCCTTTGGAGCTATGAAAATAATATTTGAATCCTCGATGACTCGAGGTTCTCGAAATAAATACAGTAAAATTCTGCTATTAAGCCTACCTAAACTCTATAAAAGGTCACTTTTGAACACTCCCTTAGTTGTCCTTATCTTGCTGAATATTCAGTTAAGCTGCACCCATTTCTGTCTATCAACCAATCAAATTACTTGATGTAATTTATTGCTACAAATTCATAAATTGATTGTCAAACAGTGTAGATCCTGATCAGATGGCTTCTTCAGAAGCCATCTGATCTGGATCTACACTGTTTGCAAAGATAGGGGTTGTCGTGAACAGCAAGATAAGGGTTAAGACTACCTAAACGCTATAAAAGGTCACTTTTGAACACTCCCTTAGTTGTCTTAATATATAAGGTAAAATTTCGACCACCTAAACTTTGTTTTGTTTTGTTTGATTTGATGTTTAACGTCCCCGTCAACACTATTTTGGAGACGCTGCTTCCAATTTTGTGGGACTTTTACCCGACATTGAGATGAAATGACATCTCAAGCCCTGACGTCCAATGAAACCAATAGGGTTTATAACCATGGACGGTCCGACTCGCACCGCTTTGCCTGGGTAGGCTTAGATCCTCTAAGCGGTTTACCAATACTCGTGTATTAGGGTTCAGTTAATCTTTCTTTGCGTTTTGTACACCCTGTGCCACCTATTAAGAGACCACCTTTGAGACTAGTGGTCTTAGACCACTTTTGAACAGTCCAAAAGGTTTTCGCAGTACCTAGAAGAACGATTGATCCTCAACGGGTCGGTGAGGCAAAGGTGGCGTATATCTTGCGTCACTGGGGCGTCCAGCATGGGCAAGGCTAGACTGGAAACAGTCCATTCATTTAATCATTTCACTTATAAGAATATGCTTATTCATTTTAACCCAGCTCAAAAGCAATGACTTCCATCCCATAGCACCAAATGAAAAGTTTTGGAGATCAGAAAGTATTAGAGAGGAGAATAATATAAATCAATGCTAATACAAATGAGAAGATATTGGATAAACTTTTGGACTGATTCCAGTCTAGGGCAAGGCCTGCTGTCCTTGCCACAGGTATGGGTAGAAGAGGAGTGTTGTTAATTCTTTTTTTACAAAATCATTTTCCTCTTTCTCGTCTGTCTCTCAGTTCTGACATCTTCTCTACTGTTTCTTCTGTCTCCGGCCTTTTCTCCCTTTCTCTGGGAGACAACATAAAATGACCCATAAGGGTTGACAAAAAAAAAAAAAAAAAAACAAAAAAAAAAAAAAAAAACAATCAAAAACATGAAATCGAGTCTCGATGAAAAACGTTCGCGCGTTGTGTGTGTGGCATTCATCCATGCAAACTATGCTACCGTGCTTGCAAGTTCATACAACATTCGCATTACTTTATCGGCCGTGACGGCCCCGCCTATAGGGGCTTGAAGAAATATATGGGCTGCATGATGCTTCCACGCAGAGCTGAATCCGGCCCGCACACTAGTACTGGTAAACCGCTTAGAGGATCTAAGCCTGTCCAGGAACCGCGGTGCGAGGCGGACCATCCATGCTAATAAACCCTATTGGTTTCATTGGGCGACAGGGCTTGAGATGTCATTTCATCTCAATGTCGGGTAAAAGTCCCACAAAATTGGAAGCAACGTCTCCAAAATGACTTAACAGTGTTGACGGGGACATTAGACCTCAAATCAAACAAACAAATTATCGGCCGTGACAAGGGAGGGAACTGTGTGTTAAGAAATAATGTGCACCTCGGGCTACACGTCGCATCGATGTTGAACTCAACCAAAGTTGCCTGTGGTCTTATAAGAATCTGATATGGCGTTCTGTTGTAGACAGGGAAACGCTACAACAGAACGCCATATTAGTTTCTTTTTCTTGCACAACACCACCGAAAAGTTTCATTTTACTTTATATAAAGTTTTAGTTATACTATACACTAGATTACTAGTTTGCCTGGGCAAGAACACCAGGGTAAGAACCGAATTTCTATCACAGGCTAAAATCAGGGAACGCTTATCTGCTGTGCAAGGAAAAATGGTCCTGCCGCTGAGCTCTCTTGTTTTACGTTGACCTATTTAGGGAAAACCTTTAAAATCATCTCATCTGAAACCAGGAGCTCCCGCCCTTTGATATTTGGTTCGCAGCTTCGTCTAGAGGGCCTCTACCAAGAATGTTCAAATTATAGCCATAGGGTCAAAATTGGCCCCGCCAGAGGGTCCAACATGTTTAATACAGACTTGGAACCTTTGAAAATCTTCTTGTTTGAAACTAGAAAGCCGACGCCTTTGATGTTTGATACACATCTTGGCCACGCTCAGGAGCCCACATGTTTCTCATAGACTTATATAGCTATACCCTTAAACACCTTCTTGTCAAAAACTTGGAGGCCCAGGAATTTGATACACGATACAGATTTGTCTGATGGACCTCTGTCAAGAGCTCTGGGGCAAAAAAAAAAAAAAAAAAAAGCCCCGCCCAGGTACCCTACATATTTTACACTGATGTATAAGGAAAACCTTTCAAAATCTTTTCATCTGAAGTCAGAAGGCACAGGCCTTTGGTATTTGGTTCACAATTTTAGCTAGTGGACCGTATACAGCGGCCTTTAATGAGGGTGAGCACTGTTTGTTTTTAAGAACAGGAATTAAAGAATTCATATGCTGGGACGTTGGCTAACAATGTAGATTGATTGACTGATTGATTGATTAATTGATCGATTGATTGATTGGGTTTAATACTTCAACCCTTGTTAGTCATTTTGTGACGGTCTCCTAGAGAAAAGAAAGGAGAAAAAGAGATGGAAGAGATAGTACAGGAGATGAAAGAAATTTACAGAAAAGAAAGGAAAATGATGGAAGAATAGAAACAGAAGAAATACCCCCCCCCCCCCCCCCCCCCCTCAACTACCCTTACCTGCTGCAAGGACAGCAGGCCTTGTCCAACTGCAAGCCAATATCGTTTGCGACGCCCCAGTGACGCAAGAAGATACATGTCACCTTTGCCTCACCCAACCAACCCCGTTAACAGTGTAGAACCTGATCAGACGCCGTATACAGCGGCGTCTGATCAAGTTCTTCAGTTGTTGCTTTAAGAACAGGAACTAAACGGTTTAAACGAAACCGCCTAAGTCCTCCTTCAAGTTCGTCTCAGGGATAATTCTACCTGCCAGTGCTGTCAGATATTATACTAGTTTATCGTATGACGTCGCGTTTGAGAATGTAATAACGTCATGTAATAAATTCGACAATCCACTAGTGGATTAAATATGCAATTTAGTTAGATACGCCCCGTAACGTTACATATTCGACGTCATTAACGACGTCGCGTTTACTAATGGCGGAATATTGACATTTCTGTAGAACTACCGTGAATAAAATGCGTTTCAAATGTCATGTGATAAATAGAATTTTAAATTCGTGCTCATGTATTATTGAATTTATTAAACTCGTTGAGGAAAAGGCATAAAATGCTCGGCAAGCCTCGCATTTTATCCCTTTTCCTCAACTTGTTTAATAAATCCAATAATACATGAACCATTACGATAACACGCCTATACAAATACATTGCCACCTTTATCGCCGAAAAATGAAAATTTTAAGATGAAAAACTGTGATTTTTTTTCTTATTTCTGCTCTAAATATAGATTGTGCGCACTCGTTAGAACCGCCTCACCGAGGCGGTTCTAACCAGTACCCACAATCTATATTTTAGAGCAGAAATAAGAAAAATAAGGTTTACCCCTATAAACCCCAGTTTTACTATATAAAACGGGGGTTCAAGGTGGTCTAAATTATATAGGCATGTTTTCGTGATGAGTTATGTCTTGATTGTATGTACAGTCGAGCTTCAATGGCCCCTACACTTTTATGTGCATGGGTTTGGTAGAGACATGGGTACTTTGTACTGAGTTTTAATTGTATACTAAGCAGTGAAATCAATGCCTTTCTGAAATAAAAAAAAAAAAAAAAAAATGATATTTTCACACTGTGAAAATATAAATGATATGTACACACTGTGAAAAATAACATGACCGTGTTATTTCCACAGACTTTTTCGGTTTGTTTTTCCTATAAACTAAAAATAATTTTTTTCTTAAATACCAATATTTCATCGAATGTGTTGAAAACATTTCATTGAGTGTGTTGAAAATACCAGAAATTTTCACGTTACGTACAGTACAGCACCAAAGTTACGTACAAAATAATAATAATAAAAAAATACCATTTTTCGATAAATACCAAAAACTATTTCATCTTGTGTGTTGAAAACATCAGATTTTTCACTCGTGATTCGCACTCATGAAAACTGATGTTTTCAATACATTAAAAAAGTAAATATCCTCTATGCATGTTTTGTGAGTGTGAGTCTCACCAACAGCTAAGATCATACGGAGACGGGACCTCGGTTTTTACACTCATCCGAAAGTATGGAGAAGACCGGGATCGATCCTGCGACCCCTGGCGAGTAGCTTAACCACTACACCACCCGGAGGCTCTTAAAGGAAGGTATGTTATGTACTGATTAGAATCGCCTAAACAAGCTTTTCAATATAAAATACGAAAACAAGAAGGCCCTGGTGGCTTTGGATCGCTCACCTAGGTCCAAGATGTTTCATAGCTTACGGATGTGAAGGAGCCGCTGGTTTTAGGAGATGTGGGCCAAATTTTTTTTTCTTATTTTTAGCCCATTTCTGAGTTCCTCTCAAACTCAATTTCTCTTCAGCTATCAGATCAGTAGATGTTTGAGTCAGTATAAAATAAAATCTGGCCTGACATAGTGGCATAAGATAAAATATGGAATACATGAACACAAATATTAACATCTACGACTGATATTAATCTCGAGGAACAATTTTGACAACTCATTTTAAAATAGGGCCATTGGCTTATATATCGTTCAAACATGTTGCCATTTTAGCTCTACCCAGCAGGCACATGACGTAATTGTGGCGACACATCGACGTCGGTGCAACGTCATGACGTTTATCTAACGCCACATCTACGTCGGTGCAACGTCATGACGTTGCACCGACGTCATGATGTTGCACCGACGTTGATTTGACGTTGCCCTAGCGACGTGTGCCTGCTGGGTAGCGCCCATTTGTTCAGCCGAGAGGAACCATTTTAGCAATATTGGTAGTCTAAAGGGCATAGATAAAACATTCAGTGACTTTATTTTGAAACTCGTAGGAGATGTCGTAAGGTTTTCCTTATTTTTAGCTCTAGCAGCCATTTTGTTCAGCCGAGCGGAACCACTTTAACAATTCCAGTAAAGGGTCGTAAGGGGATTTATTTCTGTAAAATTGTTTTGGAATCGAGCCATTGACCTAGGAGGAGTTGTCGTTTAAAGTTTTTTTTATGCATTCCATATTTTATCTTATGCCAGATTTTGTTTCTCTGCTGGCCATAATATTTGGCCGAGTGGAACTATTTCAGTAATCTCGGTAAGGGCTCATAAAAGGAACATTTATGTGGAATTATTTTTAAAGCGGGCCTTTTGTCTAGGAGAAGTTATCATTTTTTATTTTGATGTTGTTGTTGTTTTTTGTGTTTTTTTTTTTTCTTCTAAATTTAGCTCTAGCGTTTATTTTATTCTGCGGAACAGAACGATTTTTGCAATTTCAGTTAAGGCTCATAAGAGGACATTTTCTGTGAAATAATGTTGAAAATTGGGGCATTTGTCAAGGAGGAGATGTCGTTTAAAGATGTTTCTCTTTTAGCTCTGGCAGCAATTTTAGCAACTTTTGTAAAGGAACATCCAAGAATTATTTTTATGAAAATAATTTTGAAACCGAGTCAATTGCCTTAGAAAAGATGCCGCTTAAAGATTTTTCTATTTTTAGCTCTGGTGGCCATTTGTTCAGTCGAGCAGAACGATTTTTAAGCAAATTTTTGAAGAGGATCACCCAAGGAACATTCATGTAAAATTAGTTTGCAATGAGGTTATTTGCCTTGAAGGAGACCTCTTTTACAGTTTAAAGGTTTTCAGCTACGGTGGCCTTTTAAAAAAGGCAGAGCGCAATGATTTTAAAAAAAATCGGTTAAGGCTTATATGAAGAACATTCCTGTGAAATTATTTTTAAATCGACCAACTGGCCTAGAAGATGTCATTTAAAGTTTTCCATTTCTGTTTTAGCGCTGCCACCCATTTCGTTTAGCCGAGCAGAACGATTTCAGCAATATTGGTTAAGGGTCACCCAAGTAACACTTTGAAAAAAAAAGTCATATTATGTTATGCCCCTCGGCGTCCGTCCGTGTGTAAACTTGTCGTTTCCTGACAACTCCTCCTACATTTTATATCCGATCAAGCTGAAACTTGATATACAGTTAGCCTCATGGTGTGGAGCAGTGCATACGGTCCACCAAACATTTGAAAATTTCTGTAAACATTACGTTTCCGGCTAACTCCTCCTACAATTAGTATTCGATCAAGCGGTCACTTGATATATAGTTAGTCTATGATGTGGAGCAACGCATATTATTTCGAGGTTACGGTCCACTAATATTTTTAGAGTTACATCCCTTAGCAAATTCCTGTAAACATTTCGTTTCCAGATGACTCCTCCTACATTTTACATCCGATGAAGCTGAACTTTACATATAGTTTCACATCATCGTCTAACTATATGTAAAGTTTCAGCTTCATCGAAAGTAAAATGTAGGAGGAGTCATCTGGAAACGAAATGCTTACAGAAATTTGCAAAGGTACTTAACTGTTTTCAAGGTTGCAGCCCACCAAATATTTATAGCATAATGACTGCCTCTTTGAAAATTTATGTAAACATTTCGTTTCCGGATAACTGCTCCTGCAGATTACATCCGATCAAGCTGCAGCTTGCTATATAGTTAGACCATGATGTCGGCCCGCCCATCGGGGATTGAAGAAATAAATGGGCTGTATGATGCTTCCACGCAGAGCTGAAACCGACTTCACACGAGTACTGGTAAACTGCTATAGAGGATCTAAGCCTGCCCAGGCAAAGCGGTGCGAGTCGGACCGTCCATGCTTATAAACCCTATTGGTTTCATTGGGTAACAGCGTTTGAGATGTCATTTCATCTCAATATCGGGTATAGGGAGCTTTCCACTAAATGTTTTCCATAGTCGACAATTGTAACCTTTTACCTGCTCCCGCAAAAACTACACATACAAAACTTTTCAAACCTTACTTGTTTATAGAGCCATCCTAGTCCAACAAGTTAATGAGAAAAATCTACATGTTGATCTGCTCCTTTTCAAGTTACAGTCAACCATGTTTGTTTTCCTACTAAAACGGAGTAAATACAAACCAACATCTTTAAAGGAGGAGTGACCCTATAAAATCAGCAAAACATTCTTTGAGCTTGCAGATATATTTATAAAACATGCATCATTTTAGTCCCTTATACCTATCATTTTCTCAGTCACATTGAAATAAAACATGGGATATAATTATATCAAATGGAAGCAAGTCTGGTATTTAGAACGCAACTAAAAGCTCGGCCTCAAAGTGATAAAACCCGGCACCTCCCAGTATTTAGTGTAATGATACCTATAAGTCCCACTTGGAAGCAACGTCTCCAAAATGACATATACAGTATTGACGGGGACGTTAAACCTCAAATCAAGCAAACAAGACCATGCTGTGAAGCAGCGCATATTATTTTGAGGTAACATTCCACAAAATATTTAAAGAGTTATATACCCTTTGAAAATTTCCATAAACATATAGTTTCCGGCTTAGTTCTGCTGCAAACTAGATCCGGTCAAGCTGAAACTTGTTATAAAGTTAGATCATGATGTGGAACAATGCGTATTGTTTCGAGGTTCCAGTCCAACACATATTAGCTGAGTTATGCTCTTTTAAAACATTTTGTAAACGTTTGGTTTCTGGATAACTCCTACAATTAACATTCAATCAAGCTAAAACTCTATATATATTTAGATCATGATGTGGAGCAGCGCATATTGTTTCGAGGTTACAGTCCACCAAAAATTAACAGAATTATGTCTCTGAAAATTTCAGTTATTGTTTTGTTTCTGGCTAACTCCTCCCAGACTAAGCTGAGACCTTACAAATAGTGACACCATGATGTAGAGCAGTGCATATTATATCTTTGTTACAGTCCACTGAATAGAGTTATGCCTATTTGAAAATTCATGTAAACTTTTCGTTTCAGGTTAACCCCTTCTGCAGTTTTCATCCCATCCAGCTGAAACTAGATTTGTAGTTAGACCATGATGTGAAACAGTGCATATTTTTTAATCAAGTACACAGTTCACCAAATATTAACAGAGAACTTTATGCTCCTTTGAAAACTTCTGTAAAATCCCCCTACAATTTACATCCGACCAAGCTCTACCTTCTTGATTTATTGTTACGCTTACAGTCCACCAAATATTAGCAGTAAATTCATAAGCTTTTTTTTTTATTTGATTTAATGCTTAACGTCCCCGTCAGCACTGTAATGGTAATTTTGGAGACGTTTTTTCCAATTTTCTGGGACTTTTACCCGACATTGAGATGATATGACTTCTCAAGCGAAACCAATAGGGTTTATAAGCACTGACGGTCTGACTCGCACCGCTTTCCTGGGCAGGCTTTGATCCTCTAAGAGGTTTACCAGTACTAAGCTAACTCTTCTTATAGTTCACATTAGATCAAGCTGAAACATTGTAAAAAATTATTCCACTGTTACATTTCATTTCTAGCTAACTCCTCATAGATTTTATATCGTTAGAACATGGTATGAAGCAGTGCATTTTGCTTAAAGGTTACAGTTCACCAATTATTTGCAGAATTATGCCCATCTGTCCATCCATTAACTTTCTCTTTTTTGGCTTTTGTCAGTATACATGACGTTTTACAGCCGATTACTTGCCAAGGACGTGCAATGGCCCGCTTGCGGAGATCTTGTTGGATTGTTTACCTTTACAGATGAAACTTCCCAGAAACGAAGCATGTTTTGGCCAATGACTATCACGTTATCTGCATTTAATGGATTTGAAAAATGTTTTTGTCTTGTTTCTTTTTTGGCTATAGAGAATATCTTGATGAACTTTTACAGACATATAAATCACTAAAGGAAGCTTATTATGGCCAAGAATAGTCACTCAGCCGATTCTGGTTTTTGAGTTATCTGCCTTTGAAATATGTAAAAAATGGTTCGGCTTCCTGATCCATAGCTCCCTTACTGCATGAAATATATTTATGAATTTTTACTGACGCACAGAACACTCTAGGAAATCTATTTTGGCGAAGAACCATACCATGACCATTTTAAGTCTTGAATTAACTGCCCTTGCATATGTAGCGCCTTTCAATATGGAATCGACAGATGAAACGTCATAGACATATTGAGCACTGAAGCTACTAATATGAAATAAAGGCACTGCCTTTCGAGCAAACACACTCATTAGTACAACACTTAAGTTAATAGTGGTGTAGAACATAAAACATACCAATAGTGCTAGATTGGTAGCTCAGTGGTTAGTGTACTTTCCTCTGATTCTAGAGCGCTCTGGTTCGATTCACAGCAGCGACAATAAAGTTTGGTGTCTAAATATGTTCCATTTGCATCAATTGTAGGGATGAATGCCACAAAATGCACCGTCCTTCGGATCGGGACCTTAGCTGGAGGCCACATGTGCAGGGAGAATCATCCCCAATGCAGATTCTATATTGACAATCCTATATTGATTCCTATAAAGATCCTTATCTTAATTTCATGATTATAGCCCAGGCGTTCGTCCGGCAAATCTCGAGTGTATGTACACGTAGGCGTACTTAACATTTCTTAGATCTACTCCTAAGCAAAATAAAGGGGAGTCAGTGCAATGACACCTTCTCCTATGGTATTTTTTTCACTATTTTGGCATACTGTGCTTTCTATGCGTTCCCCCACTGAGATCATTTGCATCTTGTTGGCAGACCAAAATAACAGATTTCGAAAGAGGAAGTCGTGTGAAAGCCAGCTTACTTTGACCAAAGTCCAGGCAAGACATTGCAGCAGGAATAGATGAAGGTCAACAGATAGACACCGCAGCTCTGGACAAAGTTCCACATGCAATGGCTTGAGCACTGTCAAGCTCAGACATACAAGCATGCAACCTCTTACAGTGTATCCAGAGCTTCCTGATTAACAGGGGCTTACCAGACCTGGTCAAGGCCAGTTTGCACTATTGCCCCAGCTGTATCCGGTGTCCCACAAGGTGCAATGCTCAGGCATTTATTATTCTGCCCATTCATAAATTACCTGCCACAGAAAGTCAGCTCTGGATCCTTGCTAATGACAGCCTTTTATATTACCAGCTCTCAAGCATGACTCATACAGCAGCATTTCACAGGGAAGTTGAAAGACTACAGCAATGCCCATAATGGAATACAGACTGGCAAAAGTCTTTTCAACCAAACCAAATGTGCAGCAGTCAGGGTAATAAAACGGAGCACATTGCCATGAACTGTCAGTCTAAATGACTTGAAAGTACCTGGGTATCCTTTATTTCAGAAACATGTCATGAGAAACCCATTTTGATGCAACTGTAATTGGAAAAAAAAACAAAAAAAAAACAACAAAAAAAAAACTGTCAGGCGTTTCTCTGGAATGAACATAACCAGCTGTTCTGAAGATGTTAAAGCATGATGGTAGATTATGCCACATCAGTATGAGACCCACATTTTGTATCCAGCGGCTGGAGTAGGTGCATCGGCGAGTAGCTCGGTTTGTCAGAGGTGACTACCACAAAACCAGCATTACTTCCCGAGTGATACAACACTTTGGCCGACAAACTCACCAGCATTGGCATCTTGTGTCAACGTTGTGGTGGCATCTCTCTGGGCTAAGTGGACATCCATGCTTGCAGGGTCTCCGACCCGAAAGTAGCGAGCTGTATAGGATACTCCCTGGGAAATATGAACCGACATCATCTGTCAGCTCTCCTTCAGACTTAAGAACAAACTTCCACAGAGATTACCAAATCAGAGATCATTAAGGGCCTCAAGAGGGATCGTGCAAGTCTTCCCTTAACTACGTAAAAAACTGTGTTTCAAAGTTTTTAATTTGTTCTGTTGTGAGGCAAAGGTGACGTGTCGCTTGCATCACTTTGGGAGCCCAACTGATATTGACTTACATTTTGGCAAGGCCTGCTGTCCTTGCAGCAGGCGGGACCTGCTGTCCTTGCAGCTGGTAGGGTAGAGGTAAGGGCGTTGAGACTTATGTTTCTACACTTTATTCATTTTCCCCCTTCTCCCCTGTCCCTCCCTCTCTTCTCCTCTGCCACCACTTCTATCTCTTTTGTCTCTTTCTCTGGGAGACGTCTGAAAATGACCTTGTCAATAGTTTGAGCTTCACCGCCGCTTTGCACATACCCTTACTATAATGATGCTCCAAAGTTGGTCCTGTGTGCACTTCATAGGAAGAAAATTAGATATGGTTAATCACTTTGTTTGCAGCATGGATACTTTAAAGTATTCTGAAGCACTAACGCTATGCTATGGGATTTGGGGCTCATCATCACTTTGTAAATCTTGGGAAGGTAGAAATCGGCAAGCAGCCAGATAGCTCATTGTGTCTCTTACTCTTCCCAGAAAGTTATTGTATACCCCTGAGTAAATCTGTGAAAAAGTTTTAATTGCTTGTCCAGACGAGAAGCGCTTTCCACCCTACCGAGAAGTTCCGGTAAATCCTTCGGTAAATCTCCGGTAAATCGTTGGTCCAAGCGCGGTGCTGTGTTTTTCCCGCTAATACGTGACGTAGATTCGAAACTTTCCCGCTGTCAAACTTCAGCGTTTGATGCAACAGTCTTTGAAAAGAACTTTTTAAAATTATTTCGACTTTTTTGTGTTACTGTTGTAATGGGACTTGACTCTTTTTTGGTTTTTAGAAGCAATTTTGGATGGGAATACAATTCTTATGAACTCTGTAAAGATGGTGGATTATCGCGAGAAATTGAACGAGATTCCAGGCGAGATTTGGGTGCCGAAGTATGTTGTTCCAGCCTCTCTACAGTAAAGCAAACACTTCGTGTGTTTGCTTTAAAGTAGGCAAGAACTGCTTCTCTGGTTATTCTGCTTCTGAGTTATCTACCCTTATCACGTGTCTGAAAATAGTATTTTGGCTTATACTTCTGTAATATATAGAACAGCTTGATGATACTTTACTTATGTAAAGAACATAAAGTTCTGGAATTATCTGGTTTAGGTGTATCTGAAAAAATGTTTTGTTTTTGCCCGCAGCTTCTGAACCAGGGGCATAGAAAATTGCACGACCCGCAGAAAAAGAAACCGACTGAAGTCGGTTGATTTCTAAGAGTGCCCTAAAATCACCGTGTCATTCTGTCAGTCTGTCATTCTGTCATTCTGTCAGTCTGTCCGTCCGTAACCCGTTTGTGAAATTGGTGATAGTGACTTAACCGCTTGGAATATTTAAACAATTTTTGGCATACTGATAGATATCAATGAGATCTTACCAATGAACTTGCGAAATATTACATTCCATTTAGTATAGCCTCGCCGAGGCAAAAAATGTGAAAATTTCTGAACTGCTTCTCCTCGGAAACCGTTGGGCCGATTGAAGTCAAATTTCATATGGAGCCTCTATGGGATGGGGGAAACCAAAATTTGCTGATGGGGTCCAGGTCACATGACCAAAATGGCCGCCAAGCCATATATGGTCTGTCTGTCTGTCCGTCCGTCCGTAACCCGTTTGTGAAAACTGGTGATAGTGACTTAACCGCTTGGAATATTTAAACAATTTTTGGCATACTGATAGATATCAATGAGATCTAACCAATGAGCTTGCGAAATATTACATTCCATTTAGTATAGCCTCGCCGAGGCAAAAAATGTGAAATTTTTTGAACTGCTTCTCCTCGGAAACCGTTGGGCCGATTTAAGTCAAATTTCATATGGCGCCTCTATGGGATAGGGATTTCAACCAAAATTTGTTCATGGGGTCCAGGTCACATGACCAAAATGGCCGCCAAGCCATATATGGTAAAGACCCTTCAAAAATAGTCTTCTCCAGAACCACTGGGCAGATTTCCACGAAACTTGATAAATAGCATCTGGGACGTAGGCCCATCATAAATTGCTAAAATGGTGACCCTGGCTTGACCTTGACCTTCTTTGGGTCCGTCCGTAACCCGTTTGTGAAAATTAATGATAGTGACTTAACCGCTTGAAATATTTAAACAATTTTTGGCATACTGATAGATACCAATGAGATCTAACCAATGAACTTGCGGAATATTACATTCCATTTAGTATAGCCTCGCCGAGGCGAAAAATGTGAAAATTTACGAACTGCTTCTCCTTGGAAACCGTTGGGCCGATTGAAATCAAATTTCATATTAAGCCTCTATGGGACGGGGGAAACAAAAATTTGCTCATGGGGTCCAGGTCACATGACCAAAATGGCCGCCAAGCCATATATGGTCTGTCTGTCTGTCCGTCCGTAACCCGTTTGTGAAAATTGGTGATAGTGACTTAACCGCTTGGAATATTTAAATAATTTTTGGCATACTGATAGATATCAATGAGATCTTACCAATGAACTTGCGAAATATTACATTCAATTTAGTATAGCCTCGCCGAGGCAAAAAAATGTGAAATTTTTTTAACTGCTTCTCCTCGGAAACCGTTGGGCTGATTGAAGTCAAATTTCATATGGAGCCTCTATGGGATGGGGGAAACCAAAATTTGCTCATGGGGTCCAGGTCACATGACCAAAATGGCCGCCAAGCCATATATGGTCTGTCTGTCTGTCCGTCCGTAACCCGTTTGTGAAAAATGGTGATAGTGACTTAACCGCTTGGATTATTTAAACAGTTTTTGGCATACTGATAGATATCAATGAGATCTTACCAATGAACTTGCGAAATATTACATTCCATTTAGTATAGCTTCGCCGAGGCAAAAAATGTGAAATTTTTTGAACTGCTTCTCCTCGGAAACCGTTGGGCCGATTGAAGTCAAATTTCATATGGAGCCTCTATGGGATTGGGGAAACCAAAATTTGCTCATGGGCTCCAGGTCACATTACCAAAATGGCCGCCAAGCCATATATTGTCTGTCTGTCTGTCCGTCCGTAACCTGTTTGTGAAAACTGGTGATAGTGGCTTAACCGCTTGGAATATTTAAACATTTTTTGGCATACTGATATATATCAACTTGATCTAACCAATGAGCTTGCGAAATATTACATTCCATTTAGTATAGCCTCGCCGAGGCAAAAAATGTGAAAATTGTTGAACTGCTTCTCCTCGGAAACCGTTGGGCCGATTTAAGTCAAATTTCATATGGAGGCTCTATGGGATAGGGAAACCAAAATTTGCTCATGGGGTCCAGGTCACATGACCAAAATGGCCGCCAAGCCATATATGGTAAAAACCCTTCATAAATAGTCCTCTCCAGAACCACTGGGCAGATTTCCACGAAACTTGATAAACAGCATCTGGGACGTAGGTCCATCATAAATTGCTAAAATGGTGACCCTGGATTGACCTTGACCTTCTTTGGGTCCGTCCGTAACCCGTTTGTGAAAATTGGTGATAGTGACTTAACCGCTTGGAATATTTAAACATTTTGGCATACTGATAGATATCAATGAGATCTAACCAATGAACTTGCGAAATATTACATTCCATTTAGTATAGCCTCGCCGAGGCGAAAAATGTGAAAATTTTCGAACTGCTTCTCCTTGAAAACCGTTGGGCGGATTGAAATCAAATTTCATATGAAGCCTCTATGGGCCGGGGGAAACCAAAATTTGCTTATGGGGTACAGGTCACATGACCAAAATGGCCGCCAAGCCATATATGGTCTGTCTGTCTGTCCGTCCGTAACCCGTTTGTGAAAATTGGTGATAGTGACTTAACCGCTTGGAATATTTAAACAATTTTTGGCATACTGATAGATATCAATGAGAGCTTACCAATGAACTTGCGAAATATTACATTCCATTTAGTATAGCCTCGCCGAGGCAAAAAATGTGAAATTTTTTTAACTGCTTCTCCTCGGAAACCGTTGGGCCGATTGAAGTCAGATTTCATATGGAGCCTCTATGGGATGGGGGAAACCAAAATTTGCTCATGGGGTCCAGGTCACATGACCAAAATGGCCGCCAAGCCATATATGGTCTGTCTGTCTGTCCGTCCGTAACCCGTTTGTGAAAAATGGTGATAGTGACTTAACCGCTTGGATTATTTAAACAGTTTTTGGCATACTGATAGATATCAATGAGATCTTACCAATGAACTTGCGTAATATTACATTCCATTTAGTATAGCTTCGCCGAGGCAAAAAATGTGAAAATTTTTGAACTGCTTCTCCTCGGAAACCGTTGGGCCGATTGAAGTCAAATTTCATATGGAGCCTCTATGGGATTGGAGAAACCAAAATTTGCTCATGGGGTCCAGGTCACATTACCAAAATGGCCGCCAAGCCATATATTGTCTGTCTGTCTGTCCGTCCGTAACCTGTTTGTGAAAACTGGTGATAGTGGCTTAACCGCTTGGAATATTTAAACATTTTTTGGAATACTGATATATATCAACTTGATCTAACCAATGAGCTTGCGAAATATTACATTCCATTTAGTATAGCCTCGCCGAGGCAAAAAATGTGAAAATTGTTGAACTGCTTCTCCTCGGAAACCGTTGGGCCGATTTAAGTCAAATTTCATATGGAGCCTCTAAGGGATAGGGAAACCAAAATTTGTTCATGGGGTCCAGGTCACATGACCAAAATGGCCGCCAAGCCATATATGGTAAAAACCCTTCATAAATAGTCTTCTCCAGAACCACTGGGCAGATTTCCACGAAACTTGATAAACAGCATCTGGGACGTAGGTCCATCATAAATTGCTAAAATGGTGACCCTGGGTTGACCTTGACCTTCTTTGGGTCCGTCCGTAACCGGTTTGTGAAAATTGGTGATGGTGACTTAACCGCTTGGAATATTTAAACATTTTGGCATACTGATAGATATCAATGAGATCTAACCAATGAACTTGCGAAATATTACATTCCATTTAGTATAGCCTCGCCGAGGCGAAAAATGTGAAAATTTTCGAACTGCTTCTCCTTGGAAACCGTTGGGCCGATTGAAATCAAATTTCATATGAAGCCTCTATGGGCCGGGGGAAACCAAAATTTGCTCATGGGGTACAGGTCACATGACCAAAATGGCCGCCAAGCCATATATGGTCTGTCTGTCCGTCCGTAACCCGTTTGTGAAAATTGGTGATAGTGACTTAACCGCTTGGAATATTTAAACAAGTTTTGGCATACTGATAGATATCAATGAGATCTTACAAATGAACTTGCGAAATATTACATTCCATTTAGTATAACTTCGCCGAGACGAAAATGTGAAAATTTTCGAACCGCTTCTCCTCGGAAACCGTTGGGCCGTTTGAAGTCAAATTTCATATGGAGCCTCTATGGGGTGGGGGAAACCAAAATTTGCTCATGGGGTCCAGGTCACATGACCAAAATGCCGCCAAGCCATATATGGTAAAAACCCTTCATAAATAGTCTTCTCCAGAACCACTGGGCAGATTTCCACGAAACTTGATAAATAGCATCTGGGACGTAGGCCCATCATAAATTGCTAAAATGGTGACCCTGGGTTGACCTTGACCTTCTTTGTGCCTAGGTCAAACTTTGACACATATGTTTTTGTATTGGAAAAGTGAGAATGCATTTTATCCTGCAAACGATTCAGAATACAGTACTAAAGTATAAGATATATTTACGATAAGGCGCATTTATTGGGGGAACCGTTTTAGGTCCAGGTCACATGACCAAAATGGACGCCATACCCATATATGGTAACACTCATAAAGTTAAAAGCATCTGGCGGGTCGTGCACTTCAGCTGAAGCACTGGTTATTTTATCATTTGACGTTGCGTCTGCCATGTATTAAATTCGATAACCAATAGGGTTTAAAAGCATGGACGGTATGATGATATCTCCTTAACCCTATTCTGGTATACACGATACATCCAGTCATTATCCATGCTTATACAAAGTTTCAGCTTCCTGGCTTTCATAGTTCCTATGAAGACTGTTACGAATATTTTCAAGAATGGCAAAATTCGAAAGCAAGTGTTATGGGCCATTGATCACAATTCTGCTTCTACACCTCCTTTGCTGTAGAGACCAAGAATAGTAAAAGTTTCATTCAAGTAGGACCACAAACAAACAATTTATTTAGCAAAATGCATTTCAAAACCTATCAAGGGACATAACTCAACGAGTTATAGACCCTTGACCCCTATTCTGGTTTGCAAGTCATTGTCTATGTTTATACTAACTTTCAGCTTACTAGCTTTCACAGTTCCTGAGAAATCTGTTACGAAAATGTTCAAGAAGGGCAAAATTTGAAAACCTGTCAAGGGACATAACTCCAAGAGTTATGGGCCCTTGGTCATTATTCTGCTCTTTCACCTTCTTTTCCCCAGAGACCAAGTGTGGTATAAGTTTCATTCAAGTAGGACCACAAAACTAAAAGTTATTTAGCAAAATGCATTGCAAAAAGTGAAAACTATCAAAGGACATAATTCAAAGGGTTATGGACCCTTGATCCCTATTTTGGTATACACGATACAATTAGTCATTCTCTATGTTTATATACAAGTTTCAGCTTACTTATGAAATATGTTACGAAAAATTTAATGGGCAAAATTCTGAAAACCTAGCAAGGGACATAACCCCAAGACTTATGGGCCCTTGCTCACTATTCTGCTACTACACCTTTCTTACCGTAGCGTATGCTTCTTTGAAGTAGAACCACAAACATGAAAGTTATTAAGCAAACTCCATTTTAATTTTGCAGTTACAGAGTGACGGATTCGGACGGAATCACGGTAAATCCATTATAGCCCCACTTTTTTAAAAAGCGGCAACGGGTTATGGTCCCTTGATCCCTACCCTGGTATATACGATGCAACCAGTCATTGTCTATGCTTATACAAAGTTTCAGCTTTGTAGCTTTCATAGCTTCTGAGTAATCTGTTACGAAAATTTTCAACAAGGGCAAAATTTGAAAACCTGTCAAAGGACATAACTCCGAGAGTTATGGGCCGAGTTATGGGCCCTTGGTCACTATTCTGCTACTTCACCTTTCTTACCTTAGAGACCAAGTGTAGTAAAGTTTCTTTAAGGTAGGCGTTATTAAGCAGAATGCATTAAAATTTTGCATTCACGGAATGATGGCTAGCCATATATATATATAGCGGGGCTATAACAAGCTGACAATGCAGTGTGATTTCATCCAATTTGCAAGAAGTCCAAAGGATATAGAGGATCTTACATGAGTGTTCGTGTATTATTGAATTTATTAAACGAGTTGAGGAAAAGGGATAAAATGCGAGGCTTTGCCGAGCATTTTATCCCTTTTCCTCAACGAGTTTAATAAATTCAATAATACATGAGCACGAATGCAAGATTCTATTTATCATATGACATTTAAATCGCATTTTATTCACGATTGTTTACAAAAAAAGTCAATATTCCGCCGTTAGTAAACGCGACCGAGCATTTTACCGAGCATTTTATCCCTTTTCCTCAACGAGTTTAATAAATTCAATAATACATGAGCACGAATGCAAGATTCTATTTATCATATGACATTTAAATCGCATTTTATTCACGATTGTTTACAAAAAAGTCAATATTCCGCCGTTAGTAAACGCGACGTCGTTAAGGACGTCGTACATGTAACGTTACGGGACGTATGTAGCTAATTTGCATATTCAATCCACTAGTGGATTATCGAAAATATTACATACAGTTTATTACTCGGCCCATTCTAAATATGGGATTTATAAACCGAGGGAGGTTGAACATCCGATAAAGAAACGAGTGCGCTTGCGCACGAGTTTCTTTATTGGATGTTCAACCTCACGAGGTTTATAAATCACATATCTAAAATGGGCTGAATCAATAAACTATATATTTCATGCATTTGATAGAGCTGATGGATCATTTTGCATCTAATTCTGTTTACAGTTCACTGTTAACATACAGTCTATGCAAAAGGTAGTGGGCGCAGTGACACATAAGCTGACTGAAACAAAAACTGTATAGACGCCATCTTGAAAGCGGTTCCTGTTGTAATGCATGAAGATGAAAGAAATAAAGTATTATAATGATAAAACAATTAAAAATGCGAGAGAACGGTCACCAAACGTACCCCTCATTCTGTAGTTATGTCCAGATAATCTGTATTCCAACCTTGCATCCTACTCGAACGTCACGCACTCTGAACGTTTGTTGATATCTTCTCAGACGCCATTGAGATGACGTCATGATTCACGTCGACGTGTCTGAACTTTCCCGCGTTTGAATATAGCGATTTCATTGCAAAAGCAGTACCTTGTTTCTTGTGTCAAAAGTAGTTCCAGCCAGAAAGATTTATTTCCCCAGCTAAGAGGAAATATTTCTCCTTAGCTAAAAGGAAAATATCATGTTTTTGTCTGATAAAAATCATGGTATTTCTCTGTTATGCATGTAATATATGACGTTATTACACTCTCAGACGCGACGTCATATGATAAAACCCTTTCCACAACATCTTGCCTCTGAAATTTACTGGCAATGTATGTCTTACAATTTTAAACCCAAAATCATGATTTTCCTTGTTTGATCTCACGTTCATACATGTTTTCTTAGTATAGAGAACTGGAATAGAGTCTCCGTGTATGACAGGTCAGTACAGATAGCTACCGGATGGCTACATTGAAGCAGAACCATTTCAGTAATTTTAGAGAAATATTTCACCCAAGAAATATTTCTATGAAGAAAAAAAAATAGAATAGGGCCATCTGCCTCGGAGGAGATGTCGCTGAAAGGCTTTTCTATCTCATTACGAAAACACGCCTATACAAATACATTGTAAACTTTACTGCCGGAAAAACGAAATTTTTAAGATAAAAAATTGTGATATTTTTCGAATTTCAGCTCAAAATATGGATTGTGGGTATTCGTTAGAACCGCCTCATCGAGGCTGTTATAACGAGAACCCACAATCTTTATTTTAGAGCAGAAATAAGAAAAATAAGTTTACCCCTGTAAACCCCAGTTTTACTATATAAAAGTGGGGTTCAAGGGGGTCAAAATTATATAGGCGTGTTTTCGTTATGTTTAGCTTTGGATACCATTTTTCACCTGAGAAGACCGAATTTAGCAATTGCAGCAGAAGGTCAGCCAAAGAACAAACACTTTTGTGAATTTGTTTTGAAATCGGGCCATTTGCCTCGGAGGGGACGTAGTTAAAAGGTCTTTTCTAATTTTACCCTGGTGGCCATTTTGATTGAGGAGAGCGAATCATGCAATGTGAGCAATTTTAGAAAAAGATCATAAGATGATTATTTTGAAATAGGCTATGCGAAGATATCGTTTAAAGGTTTTTCTATTTTTAGCTCGGGTTGCCATTTTGCTTTGCGGAGTGGAACAATATGAACAAATTTTGGTAAAGAATCATTATAGATACATGTTTTTTTTTTTTTTGCCTTTTTTTAATCGGGCCTAGGAGGAGATGTCGTTTAAAGGTTTTTTTTCTATTTTTAGCTCTGGTGGCCATTTTGAGCAGTTTCGGTTAAGGGTCATATGCGGAACATTTCGGTAAAATTATTTTGAAATCGTGTCATTTGTCTTAGAAGAAAGGTTGTTTAAATATAACAGGTCAGTGCAGAGCGCTACCTGATGACGACATTGGTTGTTTAAAGAACGTCTCCGATCCAAAGACTTTTTAAGTTAGTCGGCAGGTGCCTGATGCTCCGCCTCTTGTCTAGCCCAACAGTCCAACTGTATTCTTTTGGTTAAGCAATTTAGTTATTTTTATGCTGTCGATTGCTCGCCGGTTGTCGTCTGATTCGTTTGATTTTTATGTTCTCGGAGGTGTTGGCGAAATAATGTGCACTTAACTGCTTAACCGCTTATGTATCTGTCCAGGAAAGTGCGGGTAGGTACACTGGCCGGCTCGATATGACCAAAATGGTATTGACCGAGCCTTAAAGCTTCAAACAAACTACTGTTCTCGGAGGTGTTGCACTGATGGCCAAGAAACCTTCCACGTGGACACACGCATCATGCAGTAAAACAATTTTACCATGAACTTTCCAAGGCAATTCTTATTTTGTGGTTAATAAATTGTCATTATTTTTCCATTGTATTATAATGTTATTAATCAAATAATTTCGTATTGGCCCAGTTACAGGTCCGAGGTCTGCTGTATTGGCACGAGGCCGAAGGCCGAGGCCAATACAGCTGACCGTGGACCTGTAACTTGGCCAATACGAAATTACTTGATTAATGACAATTTTATTAATTGACGCAATTAAAAACATGACTTATGATTTTTGAATATTGGTTGACCTTGCGTAATATAGGATAATCAATTAATAAATTCTGGTAATATCGTTTATTCTGGAAAGCCGTTTGGCCATTTTTGGGAAAGAAACTGTCGTTTTGGCTTGCTACTTATAAGGTTTTAATTATGATGTCGTTGATTTATCATGTATGCGCTTCTTTCCCTTTGGTGTCTTGGGACTTGGATGGAAGGTGATAGGTATAACTGTATCGATTCCTGATCATTGCCAACACTTCACTTCTATTTTGCATTGCTCCGTTTGGGGGGTTTCCCGTCTGAAATCTTTCTGGAATTGGATATATTTACCAAGAGATAACCGCGTCTTGTTTTAAAACAATTCCGTGAACAGCAAGATATCTACAAGCCTATGCAGTCTAATAAGTCACTTAACCCCTTTTACGGGGTGGGGGTGGGTGGGGGTGGGGAGTGGGTTTTTTTTTTACCGTTAACACTCTCTAGGCTAATTTAGCCAACGACAAATTGATGATATTTTTCTTATTTTCCCCAGAAAACAGAACTTGACATCCAAAATCAAATTGTCGTCAATGGAGACAGTTTGCATGGAATGTCAAATCCCGTTTTCTTGGAAAAATAAGAAAATATTTCTAAATGTACGTCTGCTGAAAACAAAAATAACCGTCATGCACAGCGTTCAGATACCTAGCGTCTATGGGACGTTGGGAAAATGTAAAGACCCAGATTCGACGCCGCAAAACACCGGCACCGCAAAATGAGGCGTATGATATGGATTTACGCACTTTGCTTAAAGTATGCGGACGTTTGTAAAACTTACAATAAATGAAAACAGACAGACGCCTCTTGAGTAAGAAATGGACCTTTACCATTGCATGGAAAACAGAACCGTCCACCTATAGCTTGGAAAAGGTCCATTTCTAGTTCAAGAATGCATTGGTAAAGTACCTTTAGTTTGACTCATCGGAGCTTGGAAAAATAGATTGGGCTGCATGTTCCTTCCTTGAAGAGCTTAGCCGACCGCACACGAGTACTGGTAAACCACTTAGAAAGGTGTAAGCCTGGCCAGGCAAAGTGGTGCGTGTCGGGCCCTTTTGGTTTGTTTGGGCGGCAGGCCTTGGGATGTCATTTCATCTCAGTGACGAGTGAAAATCCCACAGAATTGGAAGGAACGTCCCCAAAATGACCTAAATAGTGTTGACGGGGATGTAAAACCTCAGTTCAAACAAACAAACAAACAAACAAAGACATCCATGGACCTTTACCAAGCTTTTAGGTGGACGATTCCGTGTACCATGTAAGGGTGAAGGGACGACTCTGTGTACCATGTAATGGTGAAGGGACGACTCTGTGTACCATGTGAAGAGACGACTCTGTATACCATATAAGGGTGAATGGCCCATACTGTTTGCCTGTGTGCAAAACTATTTTTAAAAAGTTTGCAAGAAGATTCAGGAGACGACATAAGCAGATGACATCTTCAGACGTTGTTTTTCTTGGCAGCTTATGGTTGAACACTATAAAAGTCCCAAACAGTATGTTCACTAAATGTGCCAGCGCACAACAAAGGCTACAATAGGATCTGTGTGACCAGCGAAGGCTCAGATCAGTCTGTATACAGCCGAGCAATCTGGGGCCAGTTGTTCAAAACTAACGATGTCGTTAGTTAACGTATCGTTAAAACTTTGATCATTAAATATGGCAAATATGCTGACATTTTTGCTGAAAAATGTGCAGCTTTTGCGGACGCAAAAGCTGCTGACATTTTTTTTTCAGCAAAAATACCAAAATTTACGATATTGTACTTGCTAGAAGAGTTAACAATTTGACCACTAACGAGCTCTTTAAGCTAACGATGCCTTGAACAACTGGCCCCTGGTCAGAGTATTTGTGGATCGCCTGATAGGTCTTATTGGAGAGGTACGTTAACAAGATAATGTATGCACATGCGCGCGTATGATTACATCGAATGCAACATTTACTTCTTTCGTCGTCCACGTCAAAAAATTAATCACCTGAGAAATAGCACAGGTTATCAGATTCAAGGCAAATTCGAACTCATCTGAGATATTATGCTTGTCTTTGTTTGCTAAAAGTTAAAAAAAAAGATCCGATCGAAAACAGCTGAGAAAAAGTGGACATAATTTTTCGATCAAATTTATACTCGAGGGCAGGTAACTCCAAAGCTGTTAGTCCTGCGAGGCCCAAATTCGAACTTGGCGTAGACGTATGCCTCTCCTGGTTATCTGCAAGTTTGCAAGTTTGATAAAGATCAGATCAGAAATGGCTGAGAAAAGATGGAGTTGTCGATTTTTCCATTGTAAGCCTATGGTAAAAAAGTTCACGCTCAAGGGAAGGGAACGTAAATGCGAAACAGATTGTCAGATTCGAGCTAAATTCGAACTCGTCTGAGATATCATGCTTGTCCTTGTTTACTTAAAGTTTCGAAAAAAATCAGATAAAAAACAGCTGAGAAAAAGTGGAGACACCATTTTTCGCTCATATTTATACTCAAGGGCAGGTAACTCCAAAGCCCTTGATCCTGTGAGACCCAAATTCGAACTCGACGTAGACTGTATGCCTCTCCTGGTTATCTGAAAAATTGATAAAGATCAGATCAGAAATGGCTGAGAAAAGTTGGAGACGTCGTTTTTCCATTGTAAGCCCATGGTAAAATTTTTCACCATGGCGCACAAGGGAACGTAAATGCGAAACCGGTTGTCAGATTCGAGACAAATTCGAACTCGTCTGAGATATCATGCTTGTCCTTGTTTACTAAAATATTAAAAAAAGATCAGACCAATAATAGCTGAGAAAGAGTGGAGACACCATTTTTCGCTTATTTTCATGCTCAATGGAAGGTAACTCCAAAGCCGATGGTCCTGTGAGGCCAAAATTCGAACTTGACGTAGACTGTATGCCTCTCCTGCATGGCTATCTGCAAGTTTGATAAAGATCGGATCAGAAATGGCTGAGAAAAGTTGGAGACGTCGTTTTCCCCATTATAAGTCTATGGAAGGCACATGTTTGTTTTCATGGCAACCACAGTTCTGATCAAAACTGGTCCAAAACCTAATGCATTCAATCCTCCAACCCAGTGGTGCTGCACATAAAATTTGACCAAGATTGGCCAGCTAGTAATTGAGATATTGAAGTTCAAAGGTGTGGACCACGAACGTCTAAGATATTAAGCTTGCCCTTGTTTACTATAAGTTTCAAAAACATCAAACAGAAAACAGCTGGGAAGTTGGAGACACCATATTTTGCTATTATTTCCGCTCAAGGGCAGGTAACTCCAAGCTGTTGGTCATGTGAGCTCCGAATTTGAACTCAAGGTAGACTGAATGTATCTTCTGGTTACCTACAAGTTTGAAAAAGATCAGATAAGAAACTAACGACCTCGTTTTTTTTTTTTGTTTTGTTTTTTCATTGTAGGCATATGGGAAAATTTTTCACACTCAAGGGCACGTGCCTCTTTAATTGGTTGTCGGATTCAAGCCAAATTCAAACGCCTCAGTGATATTATGCTTTTCCTTGTTGACTTAAAGTTTCAAAAAGATCAGACTGAAAATACAGTCGAACTTCAATGGCTCGAACACCTTTGGGACCTCGAAAATCTGTTCGAGACAGGGGTAGTTCGAGCCACTGAGGTTAGTGTCAGGAGGCATAACGAGATATGTTTAGACAACTTTTCGGTGTTCTATAATAAAAATGTATGCTCTGTGTACTCATTAGAATCGCCTCATCGAGGCGATTCTAATGAGTACACACAGCATACATTTGCAAGATAAAAGACTAAAATCTCCTTAATTATCCCCAACTATTTCTTATGTAGAGGATTTCGCTAGGGGATCAAGAATGGGTTCGACACATCCATGGTAAACGAGCCATCGGTGTTCGAGCCATCGAAGTTCTACTGTAGCTGAGAAAAAAGTGGAGACACCATTATTTTGTTTATATTAACGCTCAAGGGCAGGCAACTCCAAAGCCATTGGTCCTGTGGGGCCCAAATTCGAACTCGACGTAGACTTTATGACTCTCCTGGTTTTCTGCAAGTCTGAAATGGATCTGATAAGAAACAGCTGAGAAACGTGGAGACATTGTTTTTACGTTGTAAGCCTATGGGAAAAAATATTTCACGCTCAAGGGGCTGCAACTCCGCATTCGATTGTCGGATTCGAGCCAAATTCGAACTCGTCTGAGATATTATGCTTGTCATTGTTTACTTAAAGTTTAAAAAAGATCAGATCGAAAACAGCTGAGAAAATGTGGAGACATCATTGTTCGCTTATATTAACGCTAAAGGGTAGGTAACCCCAAAGAGGTTGGTCATGTGACGCTCAAATTGGAATTCAACGTAGACTGTATGCCTCTCCTGGTTATCTGCAAGTTTGATAAAGATCGGATCAGAAACGGCTAAGAAAAGTTTGAGACGTCTTTTCCCCATTAAAAGTCTATGGTGCATATTTGTTTCCATGGCAACCACAGTTCTGACCAAAGGCGGTCCAAAACCTGATGATCCAAAACCTGATGCAATCAATCCCTCAACCCAGTGATACTGCACATAAAGTTGGACCAAGACTGGCCAGCTAGTTACTGACATATTCAAGTTCAAAAGTGTGGACGATGGACGGAGGACGGGAGCCTGTCTATACTATAAGCTCACTTGGTAGGCCTTCGGCTCAGATGAGCTAAAAAAAAGCAATTCTTCAGAAAGCGTAATGGCAATGATGCATTGCCTCTATGTATCATGTCAGAATCGACAATATTTTTTCCTTATCCGCATTTTATCGTGATTATTGAATGTTGTTATCGGGCAGATGCGAATTTGAATTTACTTTGGCTTCGCCGTCGCAAATTAATATTTTGCAACCCGCCCTATACCATAATGTTAATCACGATAACATGGTATGGAAAATTGTAATTGTCTAACCCATATATGCCGTCGAGATATGACTGAAAGATTGTTGAAAGCGACGTTTAACCCGAATTCACACACACATAACCCATATATGACTAGCGTCCCTTTTTGGGGACTTTGGCAAACAGTTTAGACCCAGAGTGCCGCGATCGGCAACATTCTTTCGTGGAGATTGATAATGAAACTTTTCCACGGTCATTCTCTCCATTCCGCTGATTCAAGAAGGGAAGTTGTCTGCTTCTGGCGAAAGAATGTACACTGTACTGTTTAACCGCTTACGTATAAGCCTGCCCAGGAAAAGTGGATAGGTAAACTGACCGGCTCAAAAATGACCTAAAATAGTGTTGACTGGGCCGTTAAACTCAAATACAAACAAATAAGACCCAGATCAGACGCCACCGAATGCGGCTTCTGATCTGGGTCTACACTGTTTGATCAAATAGTATATATTTTTGTACAACTTACATTGAACAAAACAAACCTGACACCCCTATAATTGAAAATGGACCACTCCAAACTTATAAGACGGAAGATTCCATTGTCATATATGGGTTAAGAAACACAGCATCTCTAGCGCAATAAATCACAGTTTGGAAGTCAGTTGTAAAGGAAATCAAATCATGAGCCCGTAGAACGAGTGATTCCTCTACTTACAGCCGTATCCAACTTTGGGCGACCGCCGTATCCGATTTACCTGTAATAGTACTGGCGGCGAAATGTAAAGAAATATATAACAACACTTTAGTTTTTATTTCATAAAATAAATTTGTAAATAATTACAAAATTTTTGCTGGAAAATTTCGAAACTTCATTTATTCAAGAATATGCTGATATTATTTTCATATTTTTTGGACAAAAAATTGCTATACCTTTTGTTGATTGTTTTAGGTGCCTATCGAAATGATTAAAATATATAGTAAAATTTCCATTTCTCTCCTAGAGTTTATTAAGAAAACTTACAAAAAAGATATTTAAATACCATGTTAGAAAAAAGTTGCTGGGAAAAAAACGTAGTGGTGATAATTATGAACGATTTAGTTTTTGTTTCAATTAAATAGAATGAAAATTACTATGTCCTTTTGGCATTTTGTTAGTAGTGGTATTCTTTTTTTTATTCTAAAATTCAGATTCGGAAATTATCGGAAGACAGCGGAAAATATCGAGTTATAATTCGGGACCAGGCCTTAACACTTTTTGTACCGGAAACCCCTCAAGGGATGATTGGCAAACAGTGCAGGCCAAGATCAGAACGTGGCGTCTGATCAGAGCCCACAATGTTTGCAAATGTTCAGCCAGTTTTAAAATAAATCCGTGAAGAAAACACAACTTGACGCCCCTAAATATTTAAATGAACTTCTGCTGTATAAAAGAAGGGACATTCCATTTGGTACAAAAAGGATTAATAGCGACAATTATCTTTTCTTTAATTAGCGGAGCAGAAAAAATTATGATTCCAGTTTGTTTGGTAATTATGATGTCTCCTTTGTGTCTTGTTGTTGTTCAAGTAGATGTTAATTAGAATAAGCCCTTCTTGAATAAGCGGAAGGGAGAGAATTCATGATCAATCTATGGAAAGAATTTCCTTGGGTGCAGAATGTGTTCGAATCAGCCATGGTAAACGAGCAATTGATGTTCTAGCTAGCGAAGTTTCACTGTATATGTTTTTGCATGTATTACCGAAACATACCTATATAATTTGGTTGTAGGAAAAAAAGTCAGAGGACAAAAATCCGCGCACCTATAAATTTGACCCCTCCTCACTTTTATATAATAGAACTGGGGTTAAAGGCGTTCACAGTACAGTAAAATCCTATGTTAAGACCACCTTTTGTACTGTTCAAAAGTGGTTTCTAAGAGCAGTTTCAAAGGTGGACCCTGACCAGAGGATATTTAGTGCAAAAAATACGAAGAAAGATAAAGTGCAGCCTTCAAAAGTGCAGCCTTCAAAATAAGCATTTTAGAGCAGATTTAGTCATAATTTTAGGTGGTCTGAATTGCGGAATTTTACTGTATTTTCCTTATTTCTGCCCCGAGTCTTACATGTTGGGTACTCGTTACTTGCCTAGGCGGTTCTAATATCTGTTTTTTTTTTTAAATATCAGACTTTTTTATCTGCAGATATTTATGTATATATAAATAGACGTGTCTTCGTAATGTAGGGCATAAACAGATTTTCTTTCGCATGGTATTATATAATGTCTGCATATAATTGGTGGACCAGTGAAGGCCCATATCAGATGCGGCATATGCTCAGGGTCTGGACTGTTCACGTATTGTCAGTATCATATGGGTTATTGTTATACAGAACAATTGATCTAGATCTGGTCTGAACTTTTTTCCTTATTCGAAAAATATTGATATATGAACCTGCGCATGACAAACCTGCAAAAGGACCATTGCTACCAACAAACCTGAGATGTGCACAGTCTGATCACAGCTTTTGCTGTTTGAATGAGTCTTTTAAGGCATCCGGATTAGCCAGAGAGCAACACGGGAAGACTGGCCAGACTGAATGTAAATGCAGGTTGATCTATGTCTTTGCTGGTTGCACTAATCTTATTGTAGGTTTTAACATGCACAGGCCCATATGTTTTGTGAAAGAACTCCTTTAACCCTTAAGATGCCAAGAAAAACTGCATCTGAAAATATTGTCATTTTATGGCGTCTGATTCATACTTGCTAACATTCGCAAACATTTGGCATGCATGCAAACAGTGTAGATCCCGATCAGACTGCTCCTCAGGTAGCAGTCTGCTCGTTTTGCAACAAACCAGCTGACAACAAAGACAACGAGAATTGTTGTAATTGGCATCTTAAGGTTTAAGTAAATTTATGATTTTTATAATTCAGCCAACTGTTTATTGCGCTATCCAGGACATAAGCAATAATTGCCCCTAAGGGATAGGTAAATAACCCTTTCACCCCTGACTTTCTGAAGTGCATTCTTTCGCCTTCTTATTAGGAATTGATATTTTTTTTAAAATAATGTTTAAGATCAAAAGCACATTGGACATTATGATGAGCTACTTGTTCAGATATATTTCTCTGAGTATAATTCTGGCAAACCGTGTTGATCCTGATGAGACGGTGCATTTTGAGCCTCATCTGGATCTACACTGTTTGCATAGGTATATGAACCGGTCTACAAGGTTGGAAGGTTTAAGCCATAAACTTCTTGGATCAGCAGCGTAATGGCTCGGTCAACACTATTTTGGTCATATTGAACCTGTGGCTTTTTCTATAGGAGCTTTTTTCGTGACGTACTTCCGGTTCTAAAAATAGAACGAGAAAAGCCCTGGCCGTCATCTGTCGTATTGCTTCAAAGGCAGTGGGACAGATAAAGTGTTAATTACAGCGTAAAACAGTGGAATTCTTTTAAACTTTTGGCGAATTCTAATGTAAGATAAAGGGAGAAACATCGATATGCTGCCAGATGTGAAATTTGCATTACGAAAATGATATATTGCACATACGACCAAACAGGGTTCTCTCTCTCTCTCTCTCTCTCTCTCTCTCTCTCTCTCTCTCTCTCTCAGCGCACCAACAATTAGCGAGCGCAGGCAAATGTAAATTACAGTTTGTCGTTAAATGACGCCACGTCAACCGACACGTAGCGTGTCAACAACGTCGTGTCTACATCGAACCAACTTCAAAGCGATGCATTGAATTTGACATTGCAACGTCGATAAAACGTCAGAACGTTGCGTTGGCGATTAATAAAATGTCATTTGCCCAGTACTCGGACCCATCAAGTCTCAGTGGGATTGGAACATTAAATTCAAAACAAACGTAGAACACCCTACCCGTTCAGTGCATAAAAATGAAACACTCCTTCGCAAGTGCAAGATTTTACAGTAAAATCTGGTAGATTTGTAGATTGGTTCAACCTGCCCAGTCATTAGGTCTACATTAACGCATTTGGTACCGGAAACCACAAAAGGGGTAAGTGACACACAGTGCAGGCCCAGATCAGACGCGGCAGAACGCTATATATAAGGAGGATGATTCCATTTGGTACAAAAGGGTTATGGGCTTCTTCGATACAGGGATCAATCAAACCGCTCTCTCATCTCAACGGTCACGTGACATTGAAGTGAGTTGGAGTGGTTGTCGACGGCATGACGTCGAGCCAACGTTGACTCGACGCTCGTCTGTAAGTCCACTCATTGGTTGTTGTTTTTTTCGACTGCCAGCATGTTTATTTGTCTGTCTAACAGTCCGTCCGTTCGTCTGTTAGTCAGTCAATCATTCAGTCGGTCTGTGTGTCGTCTGTCTGTCTACTGTCAGTTTGTCAGTCAAACCTCTCTCTCTGTCTCTCTCTCTCTCTCATGCCAACGGTCATGTGACAATGAAGTGAGTTGGAGTGGGTGTCGACGGCATGACGTCGAACCAACATTGACTCAACGCCCCTCCGTTAGTCTACTCATAAGTTTATTTCGACTGTCAGTATGCACATGTAGACAGATCGTTGGACATATTTCTAAAGAAAGAAAGAAAGAAAGATAGATAGATAGATAGATAGATAGATAGATAGATAGATAGATAGATAGATAGATAGATAGATAGATAGATAGATAGATAGATAGATAGATAGATAGATAGATAGATAGATAGCGAATAAAACGAAAGTTACGCAAAAACTTATTTTGTAACTAAGCTTTCGTGAATAACGGTATCAAGCCATTGACATGGGTCATTCACGAAAAGATTTTCGTCAATTAAAATGGATTTAGGATAAATGAATTTCGGTAATAAAAGCGAAATATCATTCTTTCCTTCTCGAGGCATTATTTCAATGAAAACGGGTATATTTTCTCTCAAAATGTCTGAATATTGTTACCATTTTAAGTTCCGCCAATACCTTTGAATAGCGATGGCCGTTTCAATTGACGGCCAGTACTTTGCGCATGCGCAAGAATGACGTCATAAACGGAATTCCTAAAACCTCCTATCCATACTATGAGTAGTGGTACCCATAACACGTTTAGTAAAAAGTGCTTCTAACATATTTATAAAAATGACACTTTTAAAGAGTACTCACAATATTTGTATTATTTAAGCGCTTCTAATGAGTGTCCACATCATGTAAACAAGTCCGTGTAATAATCACCCCACAGAACCCCTCTTTATATAGAGAAAACTGGTGATGGATAAACGTTATTTTTTATTCCTGCTCCAATACATAGGTTGTGGGTACTCGTTAGAAACGCCATTTTTCATTGTTAAAAACAATGCCAACAAAAATGTTGGCATTTTAAAAGTTGTGAGCAGGACAAAATTCATACTCAAATGAGTTGATCACAAAAAGTTTTACCACTTCGGCGCAAGGGTTGAGACCCACCATTCTACCCAACACAAGAGACTAAACGGTCTGTTTTACTACACGTTGGGCTTAGATGAAAGGCAAAGAATGTAGGTCCAGGCCAGACATCGATACGTCTGAAATGGGTCTTCACTGTGTGTTCACTGTTTGTGAAGATTCAAATACACAAGAACATATAAATGTTTTGAATAATAGTGTCTGGTCAAACGAATGTAGGAAAAAAAGTATCGGAAAAAAATATCAGGAAAAAAGTATCAGGAAAAAAAATATCGGAAAAAAGTATCCAGAAAAAAAATATCAGTTTCATGTAAAAGGGATAGTATATATATATAAAATTAGATTTTAATGCAGGTGCCATTTTAAGGTAAATTTTAGTGTATCCGATGCATGTAGCATCTCAGATCATGTGGAACTTTTACCCGACATTGAAATGAAATCTCAAGCCCTGCCGCCCAATGAAACCGAATAGGGCTCATGAGAATGGAGGTCCGACCTGCATACTTTAGTTTGTTATACTGAAGGTTTAACATGTCCGTCTACACTATATAGTCATTTTGGAGACATTGCTTTTTTATTGATAAAGCAGCGTCCAGGTGATGCGCAAATAAACAGGTAACCTTCGTATTTATCCTCTCTTTCGTGAAAGATAATCGGTAAACTCCGCTGGTCAATAAAGCAAGGTAATTCGTGAGGATTATCAATCAGGAGAGAAAATTGGATTATGTCCCTTGATCTCAGTGGACCTTCAAAGTTCCATATGCGGACCGACAAACTGTGATTTGTATGTGTTTAAGAAATAGATCAGCTCTAGCTGTGATTTGTTGAATAATAAATCACAGTTTGGAGGTCAGTTGTAAAGTAGATCAAATCACGAGCGCGTAGCCCGCGTGATTTGTCTACTTACAACTGACCGACAAACTTTGATTTATTACCCAACAAATCACATACAAGAGCTGATCTTTTTCGATTCTAACACGCTGATAATCGGCAATGATGCTGTTATTTCCTTCAAAATCTCACAACTTTTCGCCATTGTTAGAAGAAATCTCGCTAAAATTATCGACTGAAACACGTGCATTTATATCCTTTTCTAACGTTTTCGATGCGAGAAAATGACGTTACACCGTCTTACGTCAAGGAAATCGACTAGTGACGTCAAACATTTCAGTTTTTAATGACGTCACTCGTCACTCGTCACGCTCTTTCTTGTCGTGATTTGTTGTAGAATAAAACACGGTTATTTTCCATTGCCTATATAGGCGCGCTGTGCTTTACACTATTTTTGTTATTTTAAAGACGTTCCTTCCGATTTTGTGGCACTTTTACTTGACACAGAGATGAAATGACATCTCTAGCTCTATCACCTAAAGAAACCTCTAGCGTTTAAGGAGCGGTTCGACTCCCACCACTTTTCCTAGACCTAACGATTCACCGGTACTCAAGTTCGGTCGGTTTTGGTTCTGCGCGGAAGCACCATGCGGCGGACATTGACTTTGTTTAACTGCCCAAACAGGCAAACATCCCGTTTTATCCCTACATACAAATATGAGTTTTGTTTGTTTGTTTGATTTGAGGTTTAACGTCCCCGTCAGCACTGTAAAGGTCATTTTGGAGACGTTGCTTCCAATTTTGTGGGACTGTAACCCGACATTGAGATGAAATGACATATCAAGCCCTGTCGCCCAATGAAACCAATTGGGTTTATATGCATGGACGGTCTGACTCGTACGCACCGGTTTACCAGTACTCGTGTGCGGGTCGGATTCAGCTCTGCGTGGAAGCATCATGCAGCCCATATATTTCTTCAAGCCCCGGTGGGCGGGGCGGACAAATACGAGTAGATAGCGAAGTAAAAGTCCCACAAAATTGGAAGCAACGTCTCCAAAATGACCTTTACAGTGTTGACGGGGACGATAAACCTCAAATCAAACAAATAGCGAAGCTTGCTTATTAGTCCATATGGGCTGTCAACGTCCTGTGAACTATTCAACTAATGCACTAGTCATTTGTAACCCTGGCCCCTCACCTACGGGGATGGGTGGGGGATAGCGGGGCTAATGTACGGGGTAGTTACCCTCTGTGTTCCCCCCGCAGTGCCGGGTTACATGTAATACTTATGCAAACATACCACAGTGGAATTAACTATTATAAACAGCGGGGCAATGACACTCAGGAGGTCCCCGTCACTGTCCCCGCTATTCCCCGTAGGTGGTGGGGTGGGGGGCATTCCCGGGTTGTAAATGACTACTAGTGCATAAGGCCCTAAGGGCGGGGACGCACAAACTGGCATTAATTAATAACACACTAGAGCTGACCTATTTCGAATCTGACACATTAAATCGACAATATTTTTTTGTTTTTGTTTTCTTCCGCCATTGATGGAAAACCCCGCCAACACAATTGACTGTTACACATGCATTTCCTTTCGTATCATTTCAGATGCGAGAGAATGAAGTTTCACAGTGTAACGTCAAAGAATCTTCGAGTGACGTTATGAAACGTTTCATGTCACGCTCTTCCGACCAGTGATTTGATGCAGAATAAATCACAGTTCGGCCCCCGCCAATAGGGGCTTGAAGAAATATATGGACTGCATGATGCTTCCACGCAGAGCTGAATCTGCCCCGCACACTAGTACTGGTAAACTGCTTAGAGGATCTAAGCCTGTCCAGGAATCGCGGTGCGAGGCGGACCGTCCATGCTAATAAACCCTATTGGTTTCATTGGGCGACAGGACTTGAGATGTCATTTCATCTCAATGTCGGGTAAAAGTCCCACAAAATTGGAAGCAACGTCTCCAAAATGACCTTTACAGTGTTGACGGGGACGTTAAACCTCAAATCAAACAAAACAAACAAATCACAGTTCCTTTACATTGCCTACGAAGCGGCTGTTTTAGAATAGATATCAAACAGTGGATTTTTCTTTGCTAAATTTCTTTACAACCCGCCCTTTATTTACATTTATCATATGACGCCGCGTCTGAGAGTGTAATAACGCCATGTAATAAATTCGATAATCCACTTGTGGATTAAATATGCAAATTAGTTAGATACGTCCGGTAACACTACACGTACGACGCCCATAACGACGTCGCGTTTACTTAGGGCGGAATATTGACATTTTTGTACGAAAATCGTCAATAGCATTCGTTTTAAATGTCATATGATAAATAGAATCTTGCATTCGTGCTCATGTACTACTGAATTTATTAAACTCGTTGAGGAAAAGGGATAAAATACTCGGCAAAGCCTCGCATTTTATTCCTTTCCCTCAACTCGTTTTATAAATTCAATAATACATGATTCTCTATAAGTAAATTGAAAGGAACTTACATAAGTTAACTACTCAACAAAGATGAACAGGACTGTTGTAAGGAAATATTACTTATGCATTCATAATTAATAATTTGTGCAATGAAAATCACTTTTGTGATATCTCGAATTTTAGCATTTTAAACACTACGGAAGCGTAAATGTCTCATTATATACGACATATATGTCATCATCCCAGGAAATTATATATTGAGATAAAGATTTATTTGTCAGAAGTGAAGAGAAATATCTTCACTTATTAACTTGTTTCTGCATATTTGTTGTTAGCTGACCTCGAGATGTATATTAATTGCAAGTATGTATGAAAACGACAATTTAACATAGTACATGTATTTATTGCATTTCGAATTAAGAAAAATATTTTATAGCTAAATAAAAATGTTGAGATCCACTTTTTTGTCATCTTCCAAAAATATATTTTGACATGACATTATATTTCTCAAGATCTTTTGGAATTTATCTTATGTTATATATATATTAGCGGTCATTTTAAAATTAAATTCCCATTATCCTGAAATTTTAAATGGATTTCAAAGGTCATTAGGCGATGTGCAAGAGACAAGAACCATAACTGTGACTTTACTTCTTTCTGTATTATGGCCCTTTGAACAATGGAAACGACGGTTTTAAGTTATTCTGCTATGTTTCAGTTATCTTAATTTTTTGCAGAAATGCTAAGCATACTTAAGCAATTGGAAGAAGACAAGGGCCATAACTCTGGCTTAACTTCTTTTGGCGTGACGGCCCTTTGGACAATGAAAACAGTGGTTTCCGTTATTCCCCGTGACTGTCATGTTACTTTAAAATTGTTTGATATACATTCATCAAACTTTGCAGAACTGAAGGTTTTTATAGGACGAAGTAGATGTGCAAAAGACAAGAACACTCTGACTTCACTACTTTCTGGAATTATGGCCCATTTAACATCGAATGTTTCATACTTACGAGTGCCTCATATGTAATTTGAAAGTATTTTGGGATATTTTATGACCATTTACAGAAATCAAAGCCCCTTAAAACGAGATGCAGGATTCAGGAATTCAGGAACCATAATTAATATTTCTTCATTTCGTGAGTCATGGCCCTTTGATCGCTTTTGAATGGTTACTTTTGTCATTTCCCAGTTTCTTCTCAAAAGTAGTTAAACCAGATTAATGGTTCTTGTTTTTTTGTACATCGTCTCAGGAGGCTTTACATTTCGGCAAAGTCGACTGTCACTAGCCATTTTAACGTATTTTGGCTATTTCCAGTCGACTGTCAATAGCCACTCCGAAAAAAAAAAAAAAAAAAACAACAAACAAAAAAAAAACAAACAATGCAGTCAATATTCAGATGTAATCATATAGTGTTTTTATTTTAGTAAAACCAGTGTTTTTTTTCAGTAAAACCAGATTAACGGTTCTTGTTTTTGTACATCGTCTCAGGAGGCTTTACATTTCGGCAAAGTTTCGTAAAAACATCTCAACTCGTTTTCAAGTTACATGCCTTATACGACGGCCCCCGCCCATTGGGGCTGTAATAAATAGATAGGCAGCATGATGCTGCCACGCAGAGATGGGTGTCTCATATGGGAACTGTGGGTTCATTGTATCCAATCATTATCATAGCCTTCTCTTCTATCCTGTACAATTTCTTGAAAATGCATGAGACGGTTATAAAGTAACCCAAGGAATTACTAAAACCACTATTTTTTTTTTCAAAGGGTCATATTTTCAAAAGCAGTTATGAGCCAGAGTTATGGTCCTTGTTTTTTGAACATCGTTTTGCATTTCTGTTAAAACCACCATTCTCATTGTCAAAAGGGCCATTAATCCGAAAGTAGAAAAATAAGAGTTATGGTTTTTTTCTTCTGCACGTCGCTTTGCATTTGTTAAAACCACTGTTTTAATTGTACCAAGAGCCATAATTCCGAAAATAGTAATATCAGAGTTATGGTTCTTGTCTTCAATACATTGCCTGATTGTCCTTTGCTTTTAATTTAAGTTCCAGAATGATAATTTAATCTGTCTAAAATGACCACATAATAGAAAACAAGACAACATTAGAAACATAATGTCATGTCAAAATACATATTTGGAAAAAGATGACAAATAAGTATATCTTAACATCTTTTATTTAGCTATAAATGATTTTGTCAATTCGAAATGCAATAAATACTATGTTAAATTGTCGTTTCCAAACATACTTATATTAAATATACATCTCGAGATCATCTAACAACAAATATGCAGAAACAAGTTAATAAGTGAAGATATTTCACTTCACTTCTGACAAAAAACATTTATCTCAATATAAAATTTCCTGGGATGATGACATATATGTCGTGATCTAATGAGACTTTTGCGCTTCCGTACCCTATGTCCAGTTTGCAGACTATTTGTAGCTATATTTTTCATTTTATGACCTATATATATTATTGTTGAATAAGTATACGTATCTTTCAACAGAAGTTAAACCTACTGTAATGTTTATACAGAATATGACATTTATGAACCAACATCAAATCAACTTTGTGAATTAGTCACCTAGACTGTTTTAACTCAAATGGTCTTATTCAGAAATTTAATGTATATTAAAATCATTCTTAAATTTAAGGATTCTTAGTTGTTTTTTTTTTTTTTTTTTTAGAAATACATGTTTATAATATTTAAGTCCTTGTGCCTTTACTCACATTTGTATATAGTTGTAAATGTATATATGTTTTCTTTTATAGAGGACCATATGTAAGGTTAGTATTGTGTGCTAAATATGTCATCCTCTGAAAATAAAGATATTATTATTATTATTATTATTATTTTATCATATAACGTCGCGTCTGAGAGTGTAATAACGCCATATATTACATGCATAACAGAGAAATACCATAATTTCTATCAGACATAAACATGATATTTTCCTTTTAGCTAAGGAGAAATATTTCCTCTTAGCCGGAGAAATAAATCTTTGTAGCTGGAACTACTTTTGACACAAGAAACAAGGTACTGCTTTTGCAATGAAATCGCTATATTCAAACGCGGGAAAGTTCAGGCACGTCGACGTTAATCATGACGTCATCTCAATGGCGTCTGAGAAGATATCAACAAACGTTCAGAATGCGTGACGTTCGAGTAGGATGCAATGTTGTAATGAAGATTATCTGGACATAACTACTGAATGAGGGGTACGTTTGTTTACCGTTCTCTCGTATTTTTAATTGTTTTATCACTATAATACTTTATTTCTTCTATTTTCATGCATTACAATAGGCACCGCTTTCAAGATGGCGTCTATATACAGTTTTGTTTCAGTCAGCTTATGTGTCACTGCGCCCACTACCTTTTGCATAGACTGTATGTTAACAGTGAGCTGTAAACAGAATTAGATGCAAAACGATCCATCAGCTCTATAAAATGCATGTAATATATAGTTTATTGACTCAGCCGATTCTAAATATGGGATTTATAAACCTCGTGAGGTTGGACATCCAATAAAGAAACTCGTGCGCAAGCGCACTCGTTTCTTTATTGGATGTTCAACCTCCCTCGGTTTATAAATCCCATATTTAGAATCGGCTGAGTAATAAACTCTATGTAATATTTTCGATAATCCACTGGTGGATTAAGTATGCAAATTAGCAAAATACGTCCCGTAACGTTGCATGTACGACGTCCTTAACGACGTCACATTTACTAACGGCGGAAAATTGACATTTTTGTAAACAATCGTGAATAAAGTGCGTTTTAAATGTCATATGACAAATAGAATCTCGCATTCGTGCTCATGTATTATTGAATTTATTAAACTCGTTGAAGAAAATGGATAAAATGCTCGGCAAAGCCTCGCATTTTATCCGTTTTCCTCAACTCGTTTAATAAATTCAATAATACATGAGCACTCATGTAAGATCCTCTATATATAACATAGCTTCATCGTTGAGGAAGAGGGTTAAAAGGCTCGGCAAGCCGCGCATTTTATCCGCTTTCCTCAACTCGTTTAATAAATTCAATAATACATGAGCACTCATGTAGGATCCTCTATTTACAACAAGACCATTAGAAAATCAGTAGAAAATTTAATACATGTATTTAGTAGTAGTGGACAATTATGTTGATTGTATAAATGCGTTATCATAAAAAGAAAACTTATATAAGCCTGCGCATGACAAAAATCTAAAATGGAAATTATGCGACCAGCGAAGACACTAATCAGCCTGTCAGAGTCTTTATGGTTCGCATGGACCTTCTATAGCCTATGGGCTATCTAATGAGGCATAAGCGACAAAAGCGACACCCCTTGCTACAATGGATAGATGTGCAGGCTGACCAGGGTCTTTTCTCATCGCAAGGTCTTATTATAGCTTTTGCCATGCGCCGGCTCGTATATAATCGAATGTCTTACATCAGGGCACAAAGGTCGGTCCCCGTCCATCGGTGCTAGAAGAAATATGATGCTTCCAAACAGAGCTGAATCCGACCGCACACAAGTACTGATAAACGGCTTAGAGGATCTAAGTCTGCCCTGGCAACGCGCTGCGAGTCGGTCCGTCCATGCTTATAAACATATTGGTTTTATTGGTCGACAGGGCTTGAGCTGTCATTTCATCTCAATGTCGGGTAAAAGTCCCACAATATTGGAAGCAACGTCTCCAAAATTACCTAGTGTTGAAGGGGACGTTAAACCTCAAATCAACAACAACTGGTAGGAGACACAGTGTTGATATGTCGTTAAATCCCAAATAATCAATCAGTCATTAGCGCATGCACCTTGAATTGCCTGAATGTAATATTTGCCCAAGCCTTTCTTGGAAAAGAAGTTGGCAAGAACATGGGATCACATTTCCCGCCTGAGTGCGATAATTCCCAGAGCCTATCTTCACAGTCGTATATCTGACACCGTGTACAGTTTTTAAGCCACCGTGTAGAGTGTATCAAGATGGCGGATTATTTAACATAGAAAATGTAAGTGGATTTTCACCTTTACCCCACCCTGTAGTTTGCGAGTTTTTAACCATTGTCTTTGCGTAATTATGTGCATAAAATATTGAATTTTAATGGTTTGTATTCATTTTTGTCTAGCGTTCCTGCACTGGCATGAAAATAATGCTGTGATCCGGACCAAACAAAAAGTAGCTAAATGTATTAACCCGCTGCCTCACTGTCCGAAGTGCTCGTATGGACGCTAATATTCTGATTTTTTAAAATCCGGATGTCAACCATGTAGATAAGAGCATATTTTTGTTGTAATCTGTGTTTTGTTGGTATTGATACATGTACGGTGTAGACACGCAGTTTGTTTACCGTGTAGAACCAAATTGACAATAGAAGCATTTCAGATCAAAATTATTTAAGTCAGCCTATGGTATATCATAATGTGTATGTCTTGCCGCAAATACGGCAAGGAATAGCACTGGCGCCATGTTTCACTAAATAGGCCCGGGACTAATGTTTTTCAGTGTACTGCTGTTGACATGTGTCACATGTGTACAAAAATGTTTTAGTATGCTTCGCGTGCATGTGTTCTCGTATGCCCTGTTTTGAGTGGATCGATGCATCACGAAAACACGCCTATATGATTTTGACCCCCTATAACCCCACTTTTATATAGAAAAACTGGGGTTTGCACGGGTATACATTATTTTCCTTATTCCTGCTCTAAGACATAGTTTGTGGGTACTCGTTAGAACCGCCTCAGCGAGGCGGTTCTAACGAGTACCCACAACCTATGTTTCGAGCAGAAATAAGAAAAATATCGCAATTTTTCATCAGAAAATTTTCATTTTTTGGAGGCAAAATTTTCAATATATTTAGATATTTCGTAATGTCCCACACTCAGAACAAAAGTGTACCGCAGTTGCGTGGAACGATTCCATGGCTTGGAATCTGAAATGAAAATAGAAGTGAAGGCAATGCTCAGGAATCGATACAATTGACCCACAGCTCCCATCAGAGACACCAAAGGGAAAGAAACACAACCAAGAAACAACTAGACCCTAATGCAAACACCAAATACGGAAAAAAGGCCAAAAGGACAGTCACTTTCCCACAAAATGGCCGGTTGGCTATCCAAAAGAAAAAAAGAAGAAAAAGTACAGACGATACACACACTCAATGACAAACCATAACAAAAAAACAACAAAAAAACAAGAGCACCGCATGCGGGTGCAAACGCTCGGCTGCAAAAATTCTAAGTCGAAAAAGGGGCATAGCTGAGCCAAAAATATTTTGAGGGTTACCTCACCTATTGGAATGAGTTCCCCTTTTCATAATGAACAAATAGTCCGAGTTTCAAGTAAATATTTTCTGCAACGACAGAGATATTACAAAATGTCCAAGTTTTTGCACGACGACGACGACACAGACGACGACGACGCAGACGACAACAGAGCTATGACAATACCTCGTCGTTTTCTTCCAAAACAGCCGAGCTAAAAACGCGAAAAAACAACCGCCTTGGAACAGTCCGTGAAACGAGTTCCACTGGTGGGGGCGCGGGGTGGTTGTTAAATCGATTTTACGCGACCGCAATCCTCGCCCTTACTTCCGTCGCGATTTAGACAAATAATTTGTGCAGTCCGCATTAAGGCCTTCTAACTCATCAGTGCAACATCTCCGAGAACACAAAAATCAAACAACCACAGAGATGAAACAACGGTGCGGAATCGACAGCAAGAAACCACTGAAATGCTGGAGCAAAAGAAAACCAACAGTTATACTCCGATGGGCCCGACCGGAGACGAAGCATCAGGCACCAACTAACATTACATAAAATTAACATGAATTTTGCAAACTCAACATTATAGTTTTTTTTCAATGTCATGCTTTTTGATAAGGTACGAAAGCTTTTTTCAGCACGATATAACATAACATAAAAGAATTTCTGTCAGAGCGGTATTTGAACCATTTTATTCATGAATTCTGGGATATTAATGGTGTGGAATAGGCCTACATCTCATACACTGTACTAGGCGTGCATTAATAATGAGCTAATTTATACAATGTTACACTATATTTCATTCTAAACAGAAATGATGCAAATGACGCCTTGAGGATATTTTAATTGCATTTATCATATGACGTTGCGTCTGAGAGTGTAATAACGTCATGTATTATTTTCGATAATCCACTAGTGGATTAAATATGCAAATTAGCTAGATACGTCCCGTAACGTTACATGTACGACGTCCTTAACGACGTCGCGTTCACTAATGGCCGAATATTGACATTTTTGTTAAACAATCGTGAATAAAATGCGTTTTAAACGTCATATGATAAATAGAATCTTGCATTCGTGCTCATGTATTATTGAATTTACTAAACGAGTTGAGGAAAAGGGATAAAATGCTCTGCAAAGCCTCGCATTTTATCCCTTTTCCTCAACTCGTTAATAAATTCAATAATGCATGAGCACTCATGTAAGATCCTCTATATATTTCATTCTAAACAGAAATTATGCAAATGACGCCTTGAGGATATTTTAATTGCATTTCTTCAAAGCTCAAAGAGTTGCTAAAAACACACACACACAAAAACCAAACAAACAAACAAAACACACACACACACACACACACACACACACACACACACACACACACACACACACACACACACACACACACACACACACACACAACAAGACAATGGATATCCCATCTATCATATCTCAGGTCCGTATCCATACACGACCATGAAATAAATATTTAAACGTCAATTTCATAAACCAAGCAATGATGTCTACACGGTAAACAAACTGTGGGTCTACACCGTTGCCAATTTTCCAAACAGAGACCTGGTCTACACGGTGAACAGCCAAAATCTCCTGTGATCTACACGGTAACAAGTCTGATTTTTCAAATGTCAAATACCACGATTCACAAAGTGTTTTCAAAGTTGTTAGGTCTCATAGAGGTGTTTCGGGCAATGGAGTTACTGGATTTAAGCAGAACGGATATGCGACTGGTGTTTAAAAAGATAAATTGACACAAAATAGACAAGTTCGCCGCTACATTTATGAAGTCACCTAGCGATAGAGAAAATTTCACCATCAGACGGAAATCTTCACAGAAAATTATCAGAATCCTTAATTCTAACTATATGTGTCATTTTTATGACTTGTTTGTCAGTGTGAAACGGTATTTCCTTAATTTAAAAAAGTACTCACGATTTTCTGATTGATTCAGAAATAAGGCTCCTTGCTGATGACTGTGTTTGTTACCGTGAAATAAAAACTTCGGAAGATACAGTGAAATTTCAGTATGATGTTGACAAATTGGGTAGCTTGGCAAGGAAGTGGGGAATGCGGTTCCAACCCACTAAATGTAACATGATGCAACTTACAAGAAAGCGGATCAAAAAGATCAATGCTAACTATGAATTGGAAGGAACTCTCCTTGAAAATGTAGAAAGCTTTAAATACCTTGGTGTCAAATCACGAATGATTTAAGATAGAACACGCACTGATCTTGGCCTGCACTGTTTGCCAAGGTACCCCTTTAGGGGTTTCCCCGCATGCAATGGGTATATGCAGCGGTTGGAGAGTGGATTGACTCTAAAGACCCTGAATACTACAAAAATTGACTTACAGCCTTGGAACATCGATGGAGGAAGTGCTTATTGCTGCGGGGTGACCATGTGGAAAAGGAAGCAGTCAAGCGTGACTCTAAGTAGGTCAGGCCAGATACTTATTGTACTTATTGAACGACCCTCGCAACCCTTGTTTGCTCTCACCAAATAGAAACCTCCGTACTTCTGGGGTCGTTGTTTCGATTACGGACCTCTTCAGACTTTCTAATGAATCTTTAACCCTTTTTGTACCAAATGGAATCTTCCTCCTTATGTACACCAGGAGTCCATTTCAAAATTTAGGGGTGTCAGGTTGTTTTGGCTTCAAAAATTATTTGTAAAATGGCTTTAATTTTCGCAAATAGTGTAGGCCCTGATCAGATGCCGCGTTATGTGGCGTCTGATCTAGGCATCCACTGTTTGCCCTGGTACCCGTTTTGGGGTTTCCGGTACTAAATCGGTTAAACCAAGGTCCCGTCTCTGTATGACCTCAGTTGTTTGTGTGACGTAAAACTCAAACACTCATGCATATTTCTCACCAATATTTAAATGCTGTAAGTTGTAATGTAAATACTTAAGGGGAATTGGAACACCTTCAGAAAAGGCAACTCCTGCAAAAGTATTTTTGTCTCCCATGCCAATAGGGGTCAACTCTTAAAGGAAAGAATTTGCTCCTGAGGAGCAAATTCTTTCCTTTAAGAGTAGACCCCCCTTTTAAGTGGGACAGGGCTTATAGAAAAGTGAACAGCAAGTCCCGAAAGTTGTCTCCTTTTGAAAAAAGGCATAGAAAATGTGCCAGGTGTTCCCATTCCCCTTAAGAACAAGTTGGTTGGTTTTAGATTTAACTGCCCTGACGGCACTGTCAAGATGATTTAGTGTCAATAATTTTTTATGGCGGGTTCATACCTTAGCGGTTGACTAGTCGATTCTTTAGCAAGAAACTGGCAGCTATTCTTCTTGAATCAACTAAGAAGAGGACAAAAAATATTTCTCAGCTATCTGAACATGGCATTGGAGAAATAGATTGGCTGCATGATGCTTCCACGCAGGCATAGCCGGCCGTCGATGCTTATAAACCCTATTGGTTTCATTGGGCGACAGGGCTTGAGATATCATTTCATCTCAATGTTGGGTAAAAGTCCCACAAAATTGGAAACAACATCTCCAAAATGACCTATACAGTGTTGACGGGGACGTTAAACCTAAAATCAAACAATCAAAAATCTGAACACGGCAAAAACCTTTAAAGATAACATTGTGTGTACAAACAAGACATCATGAACATATGCAAAAACCTCAAATCAAACAAACAAAAATCTGAACACAGTAAAAACCTTTAAAGATAAGATTGTGTGTACAAACAATTAATCATGAACATTTGCAAAATAGAAAACAATGATCACATGATCAAATAAGAACAGTAACAGTCAAGTGGATCGATCCCCGATAGCTCGTTCACATGCGTTGTTTCGAACTCTTTTTTTTGAGCCCTAGGAATTTTTTTAAAGTTCCTGATACAAAACTAGGAATAAATTTGGGATCTCATGTTTTCTTATTTCATCTTGAAAGGGTATGCTGTGTGCGCTCATTAGAATCGCCTCATTGTATGTTGTGTGAACTCATTAGAATCGCCTCATCGAGGCGATTCTAATGGGTACACATAACAAACCTTATATTAGTCACTCATTAGCATCGCCTCATTGTATGCTGTGTGCACTCATTAGCATCGCCTCATTGTATGCTGTGTGCACTCATTAGCATCGCCTCATGGTATGCTGTGTGTACTCATTAGCACCGCCTTATCATTTTCTGTGTGCATGCATTTGAATCGCCTCGATGAGATTCTAATGAGTACACACAACAAACCTTACGTCATTTACTCATAGCATTAAATCGTATGCTGTGTGCACTCATTAGAATCACCTTATCATATCATGTGTGCACTCATTAAAATCGCCCGATGAGGAGATTCTAACGAATACACATAACAAACCCTATATATATTACTCATTTGCACCACTCATTAGCTGTGTGCACTCATTAAAATCGCCTCCATGAGGCGATCCGTTATTTTTGTTTGATTTGAGGTTAAAAATCCCCATCAACACTGAATATGTCATTTTGGAGACGTTGCTTCCAATTTTGTGGGACTTTTACCCAATATTGAGATGACATCTCAAGCCCTGTAGCCCAGTGAAACTAATATGGTTTATAAGCATGGACCGTCTGACTCGCACCGCTTGCCTTGGCAGGCTTAGATCCTCTAAGCGGTTTACAAGTGCTCGTATGCAGTCGGTTTCAGCTCTGCGTGGAAGAATCAAGCACCCCATTTATTTCTTAAAGCCCCATGGGCGGGCGATCCTGAAGAGTACACACAACATAACTTATATTAATTGCAGAACATGAATAAAATATACCTTAAAGATTCTGTAATGGCTCTTTGAATAACTCTCAGTGGCTCAAACACCCCTGCCTCGAACAAATTTTCATGGACCCAAAGGTGTTCGAGGCATTGAAGTTGACTAAAAAAAAAAAAAGGGAGCCAGTTTATGACAAAAGGACCCACAAAATTATACGATTTCAGAGACTTCAAACAGATACGCACAGCCAGTTAACCTTTACCACTCTCTGGGCTAATTCAGCAGATGACAAATTGTTCATATTTTTCTTATTTTCTCTTGAAAACAGGACTTGACATCTCATGCAAATTGTCTCCTATATGTTTGCCACAGAAAACAGGACTTGGCATCTCGTGCAAATTGTCTCCTGTTTTTTTTTCCTGAAAACAGGACTTGACATCTCATGCAAAGTGTCCCCTATGTTGTTTTCCAGAAAGCAGGACTTGACATCTCATGCAAATTGTCTCCAAAGGAAACAATTTGCAAGGGATTTCAAGTCCTTTTTCCAGGAAAAAGTAAGAAATATATTTCAAATTGTTGTATGCTGTCAGCATACCCAGCATGCAGAGCGTTAATTGGGCTAGATGCTTGGCATCTTGTGTTATACTACCACCCTTCAGAGCTTGGAGAAATATATTGGGCTGCATGGTGCTTTCACCAGAGCTGAAACGGACCACAAACTGCTTTCAGGGTCTAAGTCTGCCCAGGCAAAGTGGTGCGTGTCGGAACGTCCATGGCTATAAACCTTTTTGGCTTCATTGGGCTTGATATGCCGTTTCATCACAATGTCCGGTAAAAGTCCACAAGTCTAAAATAACCTAAATAGTGTTGACGGGGACGTTAAACCTCAAATTAAACAAATATATATAGTTCTGTAAGCTGTATAGAGTTTAGCAACATATTCTGTTCATAGAAAATTAAACTTTACCGTGCAGCTGGTGTTAAGGGAATGTGTGGCGGCAGTAAAAAGTCTCCCTGTCCTTCATCATAATGTGGGTTATATTTCTGGTCATTTGGGATCACTGATTCGGACCAAGTGGGATTTCGAAAATATTTGAGAGTCACTGATGAGGCCTAAGTGGCCGAAACTAGCTTGGCTGGCCGTGAAAAGAAACTTATACCTATCACGGTTTTCAATTATGTGTTGTTGTCATTGCTTCTTCATAGAACATTAACCCTTTTTGTACCAAATGGAATCTTCCACCTTATATAAAGGGGGAGTCCATTTCAAAATTTAGGGGTGACAGGTTGTGTTTTCATCAAAATTTATTTGGAAAATGACTGAACTTTTAGCAAACAGTGGAAACCCTGATCAGACGCCGCATTCTGCGGAGTCTGATCTGGGCCTGAACTGTTTGCCAAGTGCCAACTACCCATTTTGGGGTTTCCGGTACCAAATGGGTTAATGAGACGGGGCACAGCATTTCCTACAATTTACATGTGCACCCAGCGAAGAATCAGATCAGTCTGCGCACCCATATAGTCTGCATAGAGACTTCTCTTGTTGCATGAAGGAGCATTGGGCCCTTAGCTATCCTTAGACCGCACAAAGAAGACTCTGATCAGACTGCGCAGGCTGATCTGAGTCTTCGCTGGGCACATATGTAAATTGCAGGAAATGCTGTGCGCCGGCAAAATTTAAACGTCATCTTTGAGGTTTTGATCCGGCTCAAACAATTTATTTACAAAAATACCTAGACTTTGGCTCTGGAAAGAAAGAAAGAAATAAAGAAAGAAAAATGGAACCAAAGAAAGAAAGAAAGAAAAAATTAGAAAGAAAGAAAAAAGATAGAAAGAAAGAACAATTGGACAAAAGAAAGATTGTAGAAATAAATAGAAAGAAAGAAAGAAAATATGAAAGTGAATATGACACTGTAGACAATACGAAACAAAAAAGGCACCGTTTGATATATCAAAATCATGGATTTCAGTTTCACCAATACTAACATGGGTTTTATCTTATCATGACGCTGATATTTCGAAATATCAACCATGTCCTCTGATTCTTGTCAACTTTAATCTGCAGACAGATTATATCCGAAGGAATTTTACTTCCAAGTCCTAAGGCTTTGGTATCTACATCACCGTCTACTAGGTCTGCCAGTTTCTTGAATTCACCGCAGTCCTTCAGGTCCGTCGGTGATTGACCAATGTCCCCTCTAACAGCAAAATGTACCGAACCTTTCAGAATGGAATCGCTTTTAGTATCTGGATTTCCCGTTGCTACGATAATCCGCGAGATTTGCTGAGGTTTTGGAAACAGAAGACTAAAATGCTGATTCTTTTTTATGTCTCTGGCCCAGAAGAACTTCTCAGAGTTATCATAAGCGTATTCTGGGTTATGGTTATCAAATTTGGTCAGGGACGTTTGGATTTTCGCAGCTGGATTGTCACCCTGAGGAATGTCGTTAATGGACAAATGCACCCTGCCAGCGTCTTTGAAATCTTTGTCAACAGAGGGCATGAGTTTGTCTTTCAGTGATGAAAATTTGCCTATATGTTGAAATAAGCTCTTCCTGCTATGTATGGGTCTATCTTGGTTCATCAACTTTCGTATATTCCCCAGCAGGAGGTCTCCCGGCGCCCTATCATAAAAGGACAGGAGATAAAACGCCACCCTGTCTAAGTCCATGGAATGAAACAATTTACCTATGAAACCTAACTTAGAGAACTCCAACAAGAACCACGGTTTCTTTTGATCAGCAATAAACTTATGAATATCAACAGCGTAATCAGAAGCCGTGATGACGTCATCTTCAAGTTGCAGATAATACTCGGATAAATTTCTGCTGTACAGCGTAAGGTAGGCAAAATCAATGTTTTGTTTTGCTCTCCATTTAATTCTTGGAATAGGGTCATTAAAAGTCGTCTGAACTCTGCTTAAGTCAGGATAAATATCTTGGTTTCCCTGAATGACATGAATAAAGCCTGAATCACAATAATTTTGGTATTTACTGTAGATTTCCTCAGAAATAATCTTGTTATAAGTTGCATTGTTATCACACATATATATCACAATCGTTATTTCGGATTGTTCTGTTTCTTTGGTGTTCTCAATTAATGAAGCGATTGTTTCAAAGATGTACAATTTGTCTGTATTTGGTCTTTTCACAGAAGGTATACCAATTGACATAAAACCTGAAATAAAACGAAGAAAAATGTGTGTACTGAATAAGATATTTGGCAAGGAAAGCAACACGTTCTCTGAAACATTAAGTAAGTATTAAAGTAAGTATAAGTAATTTACTTTAAGAGGGTGACTCAATTGTCGAACCAATCTTCCTTGAAGCCCTGCAAGTGACCTCTCCTTGAGAACGAAAAAAAAAAAAAAAAAAAAAAAGTCAAGGCCCTCTACAAGTGAACTCTCCTTGAGAACGCAAAAAACAAAAGAAAAAAAAAAAAAAAAAAAAAAAAAAACAAGAGGGTCATGATGGCCCTGGATCGCTCACCTGACCCATAGTGTAACAAGTGGGCCCAGGTAAGGGTCATTATTGGCCCCAGGGCTATAATGTGCATAATGTTGAGGGAGGTTTAAACTTCATACCAAATATCAAAGACTGAAGTCTTCAAGTCTGGTTTAAGACAAGAAGATTTAAAAGGTTTTCCTAATAATAGTCTATATAAAACCTGTGGGTTCCGGGGCGGGGCCATTTTTGGCCCCATGGATACAATTTGAACAATTTTGGTAGAAATCCACAAGACGAAGCTTCATACCAAATAGCAAAGACCCTGGCCTTCTGGTTTCAGACAAGAAGATTTTCAAAGGTTTTCCCAATATAAGTCTATATAAAACATGTGGGCTCCGGGATGGGCCCATTTTTGGCTTCAGGGCTATCTTGATAGAGGTCGACTAGTTGAAGCTTCAAAGATCTCAGCCTTGCAGTTTTAGAGAAGAAGATTTTTAAAGATTTTCCCTATATAAATCTATGTAAAACCAAAGAGCCGCGGGCGGCGGCATTTTTGGCCCCAGGGCCATAATTTGAACAATCCTGATAGAGGATGACAAGATGAAGCTCCACACCAAATATCAAAGACCTGGGCCTTGCGGTTTTAGAAAAGAAGATGTTTTAAGATTGTCCCTATATAAGTCAGTGTAAAACCAAAATGCCCCGGGGCGGGGGCATTTTTGGCCCCAGGGCTATAATTTGAACACTCTTGGTAGAGGTCCACTAGATGAAGCTTCATACCAAATATCAAAGACTTGGGTCATGCAGTTTCATGAAAAATTGTGATAGTTTTCTTATTTCTTTGCTTCTATTCACATTCTTTTCTTTTCATAACTTTCTGAAAAAAAGAGCAGGTAGATTTTCCGCCATTTTTTTTATCAAAAGCTTACAATATTTGTGACTTCCTGTCTGGTTCCCTCTTCCGCAGTATTATCAGTAGTAGTAGTTTGTTAGTTTGAATTGAGGTTTTACATCCCCGTCAATACTCTTTATGTCATTTTGGAGACGTTGCTTCCAACTTGTGGGACTTTTATCCGACATTGAGATGAAATGACATCCCAACCCATGCCGCCCAAACAAACCGAAATGGTTTATATATAGGGACGGTCCGACTCACATCACTTTGCCTGGGCAGGCTAAGACCTCCAAAGCGGTTTACCAGTACTCGTATGCGGTTAGTTTCAGCTCTGCGTTGAAGCATCATGCAGCCCAATCTACTTCTCCAAGCCCCGATAGGCAGGGGCCCAATAATAGTAGTAGTAGTAGAAGAAGCAGTAAAAGTATAATTATTATCATCATCGTTTTATTATTAAGATTATTATCAGTAGTAGTGGTAGTGGTAGTAGTAGTAGTAGTGGTATTATTATTATTATTATTATTATTATTATTATTATTATTATTATTATTTATGTACAATCCAACAAACAGTTTTAGCTAGTTTTAGCCTCACGTTAACATGCTCAAACAATGCCCTTGTTAATACGTTTTTATGCCAAGAAAAATAAGGTTTATATTTCAACCTGCAATTTACCTGCAGTTGAATCGTTAAAAAAATGCCATTTACACAGCATAATTATGGGTGAATCGTTAATTGTTTTCTGTCCCTTTCAATTAACTGTTATACAAATGACAAAAAATATTACAAGAAACATACTAAAACGATATGTTGTGAACAGCTATATATTTAGTTTTGTAATTAGAGTGCTATATCTTTTAAGTAAAGTACATGTATATCGAGGGTGTATTGTTTCAAAAGTCAAGCCACAGCAAAATGTACATTTTGGCAAGTTTGAAACACAACTTCCCGTACAAAAACACCAATGCTACTGAGTCCATTACGTTTCTTACGCGCCCTTATACTCCTAATATCCGTCAAATGATCTTTTAATATTGTATCCAAAATAATCAGAACCAGTCTCATTTTTTTTTAACACAAAGTGTCCAGGCGAAAATGATGGTCAGGTGACCATCAACTATCATAGAACACTATGGATTACCATGGTAGTTCATGGTCATACAACCATGGGAAACCATGGTTGACCATGTTTTGTAAAATGGCCACCCATGACCATGAATACCACACCATGGTCTATGCCCATGGTGAACCATGTTTGACAATGGTGTTATTTGACCATAAAAAGCCATTGGCAGCCATTTTTGCCTTCACTAAATATATAGCGTCTTCCCAAACCAAAATGATTGTATTATTCCAGTTCAGGATGCAATGTCATTTATATTTGATGACATACAATGCTCTTTAAACCCTCAGCCTACTAGGCAGACAGTATAAGAACAAATACTTTATATTTATACATTTTTGTTCCATACATTCTTGCAATAACATTCTTGAAAATCATCTCTTAACCCTTGTCCTGCCGAATATTTATATATGCCACACCCACTACTGATTATGAACCAATCAGATAACTTGATGCAGATTATTGCAATTAATTCATGAGCTGAATGACAAACAATGACGATCCTGATCAGATGGCTTCTTCAGAATTTTAAAGACAAGACATATCCAGGCTCAGCAGGACAAGGGTTAATGGTAATCATAGTGTTGGTACAAAAGTTCTGTAAAGGTGGCAAGCTAGATGGCATTTATTGCAAGCATTCTTGTCTACATAAAGTAATTAATTCAAATAATTATAATTTCTATAATATAGATAAATAAATGTAAATTTCAAAAGAATTACAAATATAAATTATAGATTTCAAGGGAAACTGCTGAAACTTCAAACAATGTTGACCCTGATAGAGACCATGATAAACCAGGGTCAACCATAGTAGTCATTTTTACCCTCTTTCAAACCACCAACCACCATGGTTGACCATGGTGACAACCATAGTGACCATGGTTGACCAAGAAAAAAATGTGATATAGATATTCTTTTTTCATAACATTTGATGACTGACCATGAAAAAACATTTTAGGCCATCAAAAACCATGGTGACAATGGTTGGCCTTGGTGTTAACCATGGTGACCATGGTTGACCAAGAAAAAATGTGCTACGGATATGATTTTTTATAGTACTATTTGATGGCTGAGCATGAAAAACATGGTAGACCATCAAAAACCATGATGACTATGGTAAACCATGGTTGATATTTCGCCTGGATATAATGAAAATCTTTAAATGGTCTCAATAAAAATGTGACATGCAAATCCTTTTCTTGCTGAACTGCAAGAAAAATTCACAGTTCTATTAATAGATCATGTAAGCATCTCGTGTTAGAATTGCTCCGTGTAAATGTATTGAACAATAGTATTAGTGACCTTGAATAGTTAGCTCAATCAAATGTTCGAGTCACACACAAATAATAATAATAATAATAATAATAATAATAATAATAATAATAATAATAATAATAATAATAATTTGACAAAAGTTTCGTGTTAAAATGATGAAATTCTGTTTTGTTTGCAGCCCGACGGCAAACAACGTCAAAGTATAAATTCTCCAGTATTTGATGGTATCAGATTTGTTGCGTGAAACAAAGGCGCTAGATTGCGACGTGCGTCAAAAATATGCGCAGAACCACTCGGGTGTTTACCCGAAAAAGCTTACCTTCTTTACGCCTTGGTTTTCCATGCAGAAGGGGTCTATACGGGTTGTGAAAATACATTTCCATGTTGTGGAGTAATGGCGGATATACGGCTCCGGAAGTATTCATAGGTTGCTTGCGCATGTTCTCACCGGAAGAGTTAGATGTCGGGCTGGGCGGTTTGTCGACGTGATTGTCTTGTTGATTAAGTCTAGTCTGGCTGTAAGTTCCATTGAATTTTAAATGGCCCTGGTAGGTGTAAAGATCTCTCTCAAGTTTTTGATATCTTGTAGGACTGGCTGAAAGTATCAAATAAAGAATGCTTTGTAAATTTTAACGCTTAAAAATGAACATTTTCAGATGAAAAACTGTGATATTTTCTTATTTCTGTTCAAAATATAGATTTTTGGTACTCGTTAGGATGAGGTGGTTCTAACGAGTACCCAAACAGTTGAAACTCTACATATAGGTTGTGGGTACTCGTTAGAACCTCCTTGATAGAACCTCCTCATCGAAGAGGTTCTAATGAGTACCCAAAATCTTTCTTTTAGAGCAGAAATAAGAAAAATAAGGGAACCATTGTAAACCCCAGTTTTACTATATAAAAGTGGGATTCAAGGGGATCAAAATTAAATAGGCGTGTTTTCGTGATGAAATCGGTGATGTACATATGGAGGGTCTCGTGCAAATAGTCATTCTGTATGAAATTTATGAAACGTGCCAACGGCGAGTTTCCTAGAATTCATATGAAGTAACCACAAGTCTGAGATTTACCAAATAACGTGGTACAGTCGAACTTCAATGGCTCAAACACCTTTGGGACCTCAAAAATTTGTTCGAGACAGGGGTATTTCGAGCCACTGAGGGTTACTGTCAGGAGGAATAACGGGATACTTGAGACACATTTTCGGTGTTCTATAATAAAAAAGTATGTTGTGTGTACTCATTAGAATCGCCTCATCGAGGCGATTCTAATGAGTACACACAGCATACATTTGCAAGATAAAAGACTAAAATCTTCTTAATTATCCTTCACTATTTCTTATGTAGAGGATTGCGCTAGGGGCTCAAGAATGGGTTCGACACATCCATGGTGAACGAACCATCGGTGTTCGAGCCATCCAAGTTCTACTGTATTTCTGGATCGATTACTTACCAATCGACCCATACCTAACAACTACAGAAGCTTCCCGCCTGCTACTATCCACATGACTATCGCTGACCGTGTATAAAATAATGCTACAGATTAGCTATACGCGCCCCTCCCCCCCCCCCCGCCTATCGGGGCTTGGAGAAATAGATGGGCTGCTTGGGTGTTTCCACGTAGAGCTGAAACTGACCGCAACTGATTGATTGTGTTCGGGTTTAACGAGACGTCAACGCCTGTGGGTCATTTTGTGCCGTCTCTCGCTCTCGCAGGAAGGAAGAAAATAGAAATAAGACAGTAGATGAGGTGAAAGTGAGGGACGGAGGAGAAAGAGGAAAATGAAGGGAAGTGTAGAAACTGAAGAAATAACAACATTCTCCCTCTACTGTTTGTCAATTTCAGTTTCACGGCCCAGTGACGCAAGATTCAAACAACCTTCGCCTCACTCAAGCACCCTTCACATTACGAAAACACGCCTATTCAAATACATTGCAAAATACCGCCAACAAATGAAAATTTTCAGATGAAACATTTCGATATTTTTCTTACTTCTGCTCAAAATATAGACTGCTGGTACACGTTAGAACCGCCTCATCGAGGCTGTTCTAACGAGTACCCACAACCTATATTTTAGAGCAGACATAAGAAAAGTAAGGTTTGGAGCAGACATAAGAAAAGTAAGGATTACCCCGTAAACCCCAGTACTGAACAGAACTTCACTGAAATTCAAACTTTTATACATGCAGTCTCTCACAGAAACTGCATTATATTCGAACTTCAATAGCTCAAATACCTATTGAACCACGAGGGTTGGGGGTGGGGGTTCATAAGGCCCTTTTCTGGCCTTTAACAAAAGTCTTCATTTTCTCCTGATATATTGCCTATAGTGTCCCATTGGACTAAGAGTTTTGCAACTAAAGCTCTAGTTATGCAGAAACATGATTATGAATGTGGGTGGGGTAATTCAGCATTAACTTGAGGTAGCATGTTTTTTGCACAATTTCTCTTTTAAAATATTACACACCCACTCAAACTTTTCTCTATGTGTTAGACAAATGTCTTCGGTAATATTCTACATAAATGTTCTCCCTTTAAAGTGGATGTTTAATATTTTCAAAGAGAAATTGTGCATAAAACATGGTACCTCAAGGTAATGCTGATTTACCCCACCCACATTCACAATTATGTTTCTCCATAACTAGGGCATTCGTTTCAAAACCAATACTATTTCAGTAAATGGGACACTTTAGGCAAATGAGGCTGTTTCAATAACTTTTTTCTTGGTTATCTGTTTTGTACTTATACAAATTTATCAGAAGTAGCGGGGGTTGGGGGAGGGGGGAATAATACCTAAGTAGAACAGGAAAATTCCCGTCCCCCGCTTCTTCATGAAAGCCCAAGCGGCATAATGGGCGTGACTTAAGGATATTTTTTATTGATGTTTAATTAAATACATACAACATATCTTTTCAAGATTTTTTTTATTTATTTAAATTTAACGGCACTATCAAGATTATTTCACTTATTTCGAGCCGATCGTAAATCAGAGGTGGGCGAAAATCGAACTACTGGAAAAAAAAAAGAAAACAAAACAAACACCTGCCCTTCCGTTGCAGAACTTTGCGTCTCACATGTGGCACTAGCGAGTCTCGAACCATAACGGTGAGAGACCTAATGATTAAGAGTCAACGCTCTAACCCATAAGGCCACGGAGGCCCATACATTTTCGGGATTACATCAGAAAAACTCCCTTTATTATCCTAACTATATGGGTTTGTGGAGCTATATGTGAAGAATTCTCTATAGGGACTTAAAGGGACTGGATACACATTCAGGCGAGATAACTCCTGCAAAAGTGTTTATGTCTCCCAAGTCAATAGGGGTCAACTTTTAAAGAAAAGAATTTGCTCCTTAGGAGCAAATTCTTTCCTTTAAGATTAGATAAGTTCTGAAGTTAGATCCTAAATGGAAGCAAGGAATACACCAAATAAACGAAAATAGCAGACTCGGTTTTATTGAGTCTGTTCATGACCAGTACTGAAATGTGCAACACCGGCAACGCCCTCAAGCACCGGATTAAGCAGAGCTCAATTTTCAAAATGATACCAAATGAACTCATTGATCCCAAAGGACCAGAAAATATAATCTGCACTATGATGATGTACGGGGAGACGTTTTACGGCCGCCACACGGCACAACACCAGCTACAGTGAAAATAAATAAGTTCTGAAGTTAGATCCTTTGGAAGCAAGGAATACACCAAATAAACGAAAATAACAGACTCGGTTTTATTGAGTCTGTTCATGACCAGTACTGAAATGTGCTACACCGGCCACGCCCTCTAGCACCGGCTTAAGCAGAACTCTATTTTCAAAATAATACCAAATGAACCCATTGATCCCAAAGGACCAGAAAATCACTATGATGATGTACGAGAGCTCCTGAGGAGCAAATTCTTTCCTTTAAGAATAGACCCGTTTTTCGGTGTGGCTGCGAACGGGAAGTCCCCAGAGTTGTCTTTCTTTGAAAAATGGTGGGAAAATGTGCTAGGTGTTCCCATTCCCCTTAAGAGCGAGTTCGGATTAGCCAAAATGAATGAGATAGCCGTGTTCAAGATATTAAGATTCACTGTCCTTGCACTTAGTCATGAAAAAGTGCATGTGCTCCTAGGCTAATCAATTCTATTTAGCTTATGAAAGCGCCACAGAAATGGAATAAAATTGACGGCATTGAAACATAATTGCGTTATCCCCAGGACTGTAATTTCAGTTCATACCATTTGGAGTAGGTGTATCCATATGAACTGCGTTGTAATGTTCTCATCGGCTGTCACGTAGTGACGATGTGAGATGTTGGTGTTTTTTTATCCATCGGACCGTCGAGCGTCCGTGCGTGCGTCTGTAAACTTTTTCCTTCAAACGACATCACCTAAATCACTGTTCTGATTTTGACCAAATTCACAGGAATGATCCCTGGGTGGTCCCATTTCAAAGTTGTTCAAATGGTTCCGGTCCGTTGCACATTTAGGGCACAGGAGCCAAAAATAGATTTTTGTTTTACTTAAAACATAAAAAAATCTTTTTCTCTGAAACCGCATGGCCCAGGTCTTTGATATTTGGTATGAAGCTTCATCTAGTGAACCTCTACCAAGATTGTCCAAATTATAGCCCATGGGTCAAAAATGCCCCCGCCCCAGGTCCCTTTGGCTTTAACATTGACTTATATTGGGAAAATCTTAAAAAATCTTCTTCTCTGAAATCGCAAGGCTAAGGTCTTTGATATTTGGTGGGAAGCTTCATCTCGTGGACCCCTATCAAGATCGTTCAAATTATAGCCATGTGGTCAAAAATGCCCCCGCATCGGGGCCCTTTGATTTTACATATATGGAAAATGTTTAAAAATCTTCTTCTTTGAAACAGTAAGGCCCAGGTCTTTGATATTTGGCGTGAAGCTTCATCTAGTGAACCTCTATCAAGATTGTTCAAATTATAGCCCTGGGGTCAAAAATGTACCCGCCACGGGGCCCTTCGTTTTTACATAGACTCATATAGGGAAAATCTTTAAAAAAAGCTTCTTTAATTTGAACAATCTTGGTAGAAATCCACAAGACGAAGCTCCATACCAAATATCAAATACCTTGGCCTTCTGGTTTCAGACAAGAAGATTTTCAAAGGTTTTCTCAGTATAACAGTCTATGTAAAATAAGTGGGCCCCGGGTGGGCCCATTTTTGGCCCTAGGGCAATAATTTGGACACTTATGGTAGAGGTCTACTAGATGAAAAGGACTGTGTTGTATTGAGCTTACCTTCATGAAAGTAGAAGTACATGAACTGTGTTATACTGTGTTTTTATTTGCTTTGAGGTTTAATGTCCCCGTCAACACTGTAAAGGTCATTTTGGAGACGCTGCTTCCAATTTTGTGGGACTTTTACCCGACATTGAGATGAAATGACATCTCAAGCCCTGACGCCCAATGAAACCAATAGGGTTTGCAAGCATGGGCGGTCAACTTACACCGCTTTGCCTAGGCAGGCTTAGGTCCTCTAAACGGTTTACCAGTACTCGAGTGCGGGTCGGCTTCAGCTCTGCGTGGAAGCATCATGCAGCCCATCTATTTCTTAAAGCCCCAGTGGGCGGGGGCTAATTATACTGTGTTTAACTTCATGAAAGAAGAAGTACATGAACTGTGTTGTAATGAGCTTACCTTCATGAAAGTAGAAGTACATGAACTGTGTTGTAATGAGCTTACCTTCATGAAAGTAGAAGTACATGAACTGTGTTGTAATGAGCTTACCTTCATGAAAGTAGAAGTACATGAACTGTGCTGAGATGAGTTTACCTTCATGAAAGTAGAAGTACATAAACCTTCATGAAAGTAGAAGCACATGAACAATGCTGTAATGAGCTTACCTTCATGAAAGTAGAAGTACATGAACTGTGCTGTAATGAGCTTACCTTCATGAAAGTAGAAGTACATGAACTGTGCTGTAATGAGCTTACCTTCATGAAAGTAGAAGTTGTAATGAGCCTACCTTCATGAAAGTAGAAGAACATGAACTGTGTTGTAATGAGCTTACCTTCATGAAAGTAGAACTACATGAACTGTGCTGTGCTGAAGACGAAAACAATGATCAATAAACCACGCCTCGTTGATCGCCTTATCATTCTTCGTGCACCTGAAAATAAAAGTAAAGTGAAACTTCAGGAAACCGAACATTGATGGGTCGTTTATTTAGACTGACACAATTAATTGGATAATCGATTAATCGATCGATACATTCCACTAAAATGAATATCGTTGCTGACTTGGTAGTAATCGATTATTTGATAGGTATGATTTACAACCAAATGTTGCTTCTAAAATAGCTGGATGAGTGATAATTAGATCAGACCCTGGTTATGCGGCGTCTCATCCGGGTCTACACTGTTTGATCAGGCGTATGTTTCCTAATACATACGGTAATGTTTAACATACAGTCGAACTTCAATGGCTCGAAACACCTTTGGGACCTCGAAAATCTGTTCCAGAGAGGGGTAGTTCGAGCCACTGAGGGTTACTGTCCGGAGGCATAACGAGATAGTTTTAGACATCTTTTCGGTGTTCTATAATGAAAATGTATGCTGTGTGTACTCATTAGAATCGCCTCATCCGGGCGATTCTAATGAGTACACACAGCATACATTTGCAAGATAAAAGACTAAAATATCCTTAATTATCCCCCACTATTTGTTATGTAGAGGATTTCGCTAGGGGCTCAAGAATGGGTTCGACACATCCATGGTAAACGAGCCATCGGTGTTCGAGCCATCGAAGTTCTACTGTATATGGAAATAGTCAAAACTAGAAAGGCTAATTATGATCAATCTGATAATCGATTATCATACTAGTTCTGATTATCCAGCCCTATAGTTTATCATGATTGGTTCAAACTCGTTCATGAGTCCGTAAAATATCTTCCTTTAGCTCCGTCTAGGGCTGGCTAATCAGAGCTGAAATGATAATCGATTATCCGTCATGTCATTGTGACCGATAATCGATTAGCAATTATTGAAGATTTGATCATAGATTTTACCTTACTGGCTTTGACTTTCACCATACGTAATACAATAATATCATAAGTATAACGACAGACAGGCCTAAGTAAACAGTGTAGACCCTGGGCATCAGGGTCTGCACTGTTTTCTAATCATCCAGCTATTTTAGACACAGCTTTGTGTAGTAAATTATCGATTATTATCAAAGTATCAGTAACGATAATCATTTATGCGAAATTTATCGATCGATTAATCGTGTCAGCCTTAGCTACAGCTAACAAATATTTAGCACTTACTAATTTAGCAACTGTAAATCAACAAAATTACTTAATACAATGCTTTTTTCAGTTCACAAATTGCATGACAAACAGTGTAGGTCCTGATCAGATGGCTTTTTCAGAATCTGGATCTACACTGTTTGCAACGGTAGGAGTTGCCGTGAACAGCTGCAGGCTAAAAGTTAGGGGCTTTATCTTACTTCATCACAGAAATGAATGTTATGTGTACTCATTAGAATCGCCTCGTTGAGGCGATTTGCCCCTTTGAGGCGATTCTAATGAGTATAAATAACATACTTATTTCTCACAGAAGATCCAAAAGATAATCTTAAAGTACCTACATGGTTTTTGTTTGTTTGATTTGAGGTTTAACGTCCCCGTCAACACTGTAAAGGTCATTTTGGAGACGTTGCTTCCAATTTTGTGGGATTTTAACCCGACATTTTAAGCCCTGTCGCCCAATGAAACCAATAGGGTTAATTAGCATGGACGGACCGCCTCGCACCACGGTTCCTGGACAGGCTTAGATCCTCTAAGCGGTTTACCAGTACTCGTGTGCGGTCGCATTCAGCTCTGCGTGGAAACATCATGCAGCCCATTTATTTCTTCAAGCCCCAATGGGCGGGGTCGACATTTACATGGTATCTCCATCACTGGCTCAATGATTAACACTCGGTTACTCCAACTGTCTAGGTCCAAAACAAATTTTTTCAAAGTCCCTAGTTTGGTCACTGAAGTTCGACTGTCATTTCTACTGGTGACCGCACTACTTTTATTGGCGGGCTTAGCTCTTCTTAGAGGTTTACCGGTACTCAAAAAGCTCTGCGCGAAAGCACCATGATCCAATCTATTTCTCCATGTATTTCATGAGATACAATCACAAGCTGCTGATGAAGATGATAAACAAATTGTAGTGTTATTACTACGCGACTTTCACTGGGCGCGCAAGTAGTTTTTTTTTTTATGAAATCCGGGTAACGGTTATTTTTAGCCGCACTTTTACGTCGGAGTGCTACGTAATGATGGTTACCTGTAAAACCTGGACTAGACTTATGTGCTGGGCTTGGGCTCGAATAGAAATATGTTTTTCAAAGGTGGTTGTTATTATATAGTAAAACTGGGATTTAAAGAGGCCGGTATACAGTTTTTTTTTCTTATTTCTGCTCCAAAACATAGTTTGTGGTTACTCGTTAGAACCGCCTCGCCGAGGCGGTTCTAACGAGTTCCCATAATTTATGCTTTGAGCATTAATATGAAAAACATCAGAATCTTTTATCTGAAAGTTTTCATTATTTTTGGTGGTCAAATATTCAACATGTTAATTATTTTTGCATAGGAGTATTTTTGTAATGACCTTCGTAAACACGGCTCTGATCAGCGTCTATACTGTTTTCTCAAAGTACAGTCATAAATGGGTTAACTGAAACAGTCTTAGTTCCCGTTGAGGGCCTCTGTGGCCTCATGGTATAAGAGCGCTGAGTCTTGATCATTAAGTCTCCCATCGCTGTGGTTCGAGCCTCGCTCCGGTCATATGACAGCGACGCCAAGTTCTGCAACGGAAGGTCAGGTGGTTTTTTTAGTCTAGGTACTCGGGTTTTCGCCCACCTTTCAGTAACGATCGGCTAGAAATAAGTGAAATTATCTTAAAAGCGCCTTAAATTAAAACAAAACAACAAAAAAGAAACAACAACAACAACAACAACAACAACAAAAACAACAACAACAAACAAGAACTGTCACTATAAGTGAGCAATGCCCGCGTGGGAGCCATAACAAAAAAATAGGGACTTACAAACGGACATACACACAAACGCACAGACCCAAAAACGGACAGTGCAAAAAGAAGAAGAAAAAAAAAAAAAAAAAAAAAAAAGAGACGAGTGTTTTCTGTGCTTTGATTCCTTTATGAGTAATATTACCATGTTTTTGCTAAATAATATGGATATGCGTATCCCTAACATATTACTTATACCATGTTTTTATGACTGGATACAAAGCGATTGCTGACTTTATATTTATGCAATGTCATCTAGGCTACATCAATACTTTGCAAGGCAGTACATTTTGTGTCTTTTGTTTGTTTGTTTGATTTGAGGTTTAACGTCCCCGTCAACACTGTAAAGGTCATTTTGGAGACGTTGCTTCCAATTTTGTGGGACTTTTAACCGACCTTGAGATGAAATGATATCTCAAGCCCTGCCGCCCAATGAAACCAATAGGGTTTATTTACCATGGACGGGCCGACTCGCACCGCTTTGCCTGGGCAGGCTTAGATCCTCCGGGCGGTTTACCAGTTCTCGTATGCGGGTCGGTTTCAGCTCTGCGTGGAAGTAAATGCAGCCCATCCATTTCTTCAAGCCCCGATGGGCGGGGACCTGTCAGTTCGAAAACATGCCTATTAATTCCTATATTGAGACCATCTTTTGGACTTTTCAAAAGTGGTTTTTAAGACCACTTTTGAACAGTCCCAAAGGTGGTCCTTGACAAGAGGACATTGTGTGCAGAAATCTTAAAGAAAGAATAACTAGACCCTTCTGAATAAGCTTTTTAAAGCAGAATTAGTCTTAATTTTAGGTGGTCTTAATAGCAGAATTTGACTGTATATTGAAAATTTTACCAACAAAAAATGAAACTTTTCAGATAAAAAAATTTGATACATTTTCATATTTCTGCCCAAAACATATATTGTGGAAACTCATTAGAACCGCCTCGGCGAGGTGGTTCTTACGGGTACCCACAATCTATGTTTCGAGCAGAAATAAGAACAATAAAGTATACCTCTTTAAACCCCGGTTTTACTGTATAAAAGTGGGGTTTAAGGGGGTCAGAAATGTATAGGCATGTTTTCATGATGGTCAAGACGATTTTTTCCTGCACAGCAGACAAGGAAATCCATAGTTTTAGCTTGGGATGGAAATTCTGTTCTAACCCTTGTGTTTTTACCCAAAACCCCAAATCGAATATTTTCGCGTGTTTGACACAAATGCACTGGTTGAATACGACTTCATATGCGCCGTCGTTTAGGTTGACGTCACAGCACGTTACGTGAGGTCACTAAACATCACGGTAGTGACATATCAACATTGCGGGCGTCGGCAACCAAAGTGACTGCGGTATTAAAAATCCACGCTCAGAAATTGAAGGTATGCAAGAAAAAGAATCTTAAATGGGTGTAAGGGTTGGATAGAAAAATCCGTACTACGGGATCACTGTTTGGCATCACTCGGCAAGCCTCGTGATGCCGGCCGGTGACCCTAAGGGACGGACTTTTCCATCCATCTCTTACACCCATATAGGATTTTTTTCTTGCAAAGCTTCCATTTCCGGCCCCGCCCATCGGAAGCATGATGCTCCTACGCGGAGCTGAATCCGACCGCACACGAGTACTGGTTACCCACTTAGAGGATCTAAGCCTGCTCAGGGAAAGCGGTGCTCGTCGGACCGTCCATGCTTATAAACCCTATTGGTTTCATTGGGCGACAGTGCTTGAGATGTCATTTCATCTCAATGTCGGGTAAAAGTCTCACAAAATTGGAAGCAACGTCTCCAAAATGACATTTACAGTGTTGACGGGGACGTTAAACATCAAATCAAACAAACAAAAGCTTCCATTCCTGTGCTGATTGCGTCCGAAATCAAAGTACTAAAAGCACTGGTGGGTCGACTGTCGCCGATAATTTTCACGACTGTTTCCGATTAATGATTAGTGTGGTTTGGGCTTAAAATGTCATTTTATCTCAATGTTGTGTAAAAGTCCCACAAAATCGGAAGCAATGTCTCCAAATTGACCTAAATAGTGTTGACAGGAACGTAAAACCTTAACACAAACAATCTTTTATGACGCTTGATGATGGTTGTTCCAAAAACATCGAACTGATGATGGTTGTACCAAAACATCGAACTATCGATACATCGCAAAAAAGCCTCCGCCCATCGCGGCTTGAAGAAATAGATGGGCTGCATGAAGCTTCCACGCAGAGCTGAAACCAACCGCACACGAGTACTGGTAAACCGCTTAGAGGAACTAAGTCTGCCCAGGCAAAGCGGTGCTAGTCGGAACGTTCATGCTTATAAACCATTAGTATTGGTTTTGCAGCAGGGCTTGAGAAGTCATTTCATCTCAATGTCGGGTAAAAATCCCACAAAATCAAAGCAACGTCTCCAAAATGACCTATACAGTGTTGACGGGGACGTTAAACCTCAAATCAAACAAACACAAAATGCATCGCAAAAAAGTGCTATTAATTGTGATAAAATAGAAGTATAAGTTTATAGATTTGTTTGTTTGAATTGAGGTTTAACGGTCCCGTCAACACTGTATACGTTAAAAGTCTTAATGGGGATTGGTATGACGTCACGACCGGAGGATAGACAACTTTTCGAGATGCGCTCTATAAAAATACATTAAAAATTGAAATAAGTAATCAAAAGACGTGATTAAGTTGGAAAATGCTACAAATGATGTGCGCTTAGATTTTATGGACCCGAGCGACCAGTGATCATTTTGGAGAATTTGATGTTTATAGCAGCAAATGAAGAAGAAATGAGACCAGCTCCCTACCCAGCTTAAGAAGAAACTTAAGTTAAGTATAATTATTTATTGGGACATTGGTATTGCCGTGTACATGAGAACATTAACATTATCCCTGATACTTATTGACTGACAATGGCACCAAAAATCAAAAAGAGTTTCTATTATGTAGCAAGGGAAAGCAAACAGGTATATGTCTGGACTGGAGTCGCTGTGAGCTCAGCGTCCACAAGTTCCATAATACGGTGTATAAAGGTTTCAAGACTTTACAAGAGGCGGTCACATTCATGTTAGCTGGGGAGGAATACAGTACTTTTCAGGATATACCCGTGTATGAGCTAGACACAGTTAAATCATTATCAGACTTCGGGCACAATTGTGATGGTAGTTGTAATTCATTAGCTCAACAAATAGACTCAGACGATGAGGTAGAAGAAATTGAAATAAATCTGAAACACGAGTATGACTCAAATAATCAGGTAAATAATCCGGATGAAAACACAGCTGTTAAGGAAGTTATTCTGTCTGAAAGTCACTGTAGTTATTGTGGAGAACATTCTTCTGAGAGTGTTAACGTTATTCAATGTAGTGACTGCAGATCATGGTGCCATTACTGTTGTACTAGACTACCACTCTATCAATTATACATGTACGATTTAACAAACAGAAAATACTCATGTGAAAGCTGTGTAGAGGTCCCAGGTCATATAAAGAGAGAATACCAAGAAATGTTAGAAAATGAACAAAAAGTCAGACATGTTGAAAACAAAAGTTTTGACGTTGTTTCTACTGGTGTCAATACAGAATTACCATTACACGATCAAGGCACTAATACAGATAAGCCGGTAACAAAAGAGGCTGCTGTAATAACAGAGAGAATAGACAAAGCACTTCATGGCGGCACTTGTGATTGTGGGAAACTAGAGAGTGAGATGGTCAAAATTATTGATAAAATTTCAACTTCAGGGAATGACCAAATTATTCATTCATCAACTGATTCTAGTGTAGTTGTAAAACAGAGGCGAGAACAAGAGCTTAACAGCAGGGAATTAAAACTCAGGTTAGAAACTGCGGAGAAGACAGTCAGAGAGCTTGGCACTAGGAATGAAAAGTCGGAGAAAACTAACAGGGAATTACAATTGAAGATTAATTCTGATCTTGTTGAGAAAGAAGTTGAACAATGTAGATTAAAAGGAGAGATAGAGGTGTTAAAGACCAGACTGAAAACAGCACAGCACGTTTCTACAGTACTGCAGAATGACATTGATAACATAGAGAGTAGATACAAAAACAGAAACGATATAATTTTAGACTATGATAATAAAATAAAGGCACAAGTCCGTCAAATAAATGAATTAAATGATGAATTACTCTCTATGAAACTGCATGCCTGTAGGGAGGACAATTCGCTATTGAAAGAAGCTCCACACAAAGAAAAAGCAAACTGCGCGGTTGTTGTCAAGTCAACACCGCAATCCCAGGTCCCTAATGAATACACTACCCCATTAATAAAAACTAGCACTGCAAAGCTACCCCAGTCCACAGTACTAAATAGACATTCAACCCCACCTTCGAAATTCGATACCCCTAATACTAGTAGTACAGTAATTGATGGGTATGATTCGCCGCACAGGATAGAGAATCATAAGATGTTTGAGACTGGTAGTAGACCTGGTCAAAAGAAAAGGAAACAGGTGTTGCTTATTGGTACATCAAATACGAAGTATCTAAGTGCAAGGTATATTGCGGGTAAGAATGCCTACGTGCGGAAAGTTACTAAATACACTGTTAGGGAATCAAAAAGCTTCATCCAAAACTATGACCTGAATATGTCCCCTGACCTAATTATATATCAGTTAGGCTGTAACGATATAACTGAACAAAACAGCAATGAGAACTCTGAATTTGTGCGGGAAATGGAAGACTTAGTGTCTACTACCAATCTCAAGTTTCCTGCGGTGAAAGTAATGGTATCTCTGGGTTTACCACGAAGAGATGTCTGTTAATTCGCGTGTAATTGAGCAAAGCAATAAAATGTGCAAGAAATATGAGAAAGACAAGTTTGTGATTTTGTGCAATAACAGCAATCTCTTTTTTAAAGGAAACCCATTGAGAGGTGTATTAAGAGACGAGAAACACTTATCTAGAAAGGGCAATGCAATGCTGGCCCAAAACTTTAAACGCGCATTGCAAGACCTTTTTGATAGGGAGTGATCGCTTAACAAATGCGTGATACGTGTTGCATTGCGAAAGCACGCCTATTCAAATATATTGAACGTTTTACAAAAAAAAAAAAAAAAATTGTAAACTTTCAGTTAGAAATTCTGATATTTTTCTTGTTTATGCTGGCGGCATGGATTGTGGAGCCTGTTTGGAGCTGCCTTGGCGAGACAGCTCTAACGGGTAACGCGGTCTGTTTTCTGGGCGGGAATGAGAGAAATAATGTATGCCCCTGTGAGGTTCAAGATTATATAGGCGTGTTTTCGTGATGGCATTGTCGAATATGGAGTAAGGCGGCCCCCTCTCAAGAACAAATTTCATAAGTTGTGCATTGCGGGAACTCGTAAACCCTACCTGTATGGGACGCCGTTGCGCTATTTAGGGTAATGGCATGGCAGTCGGTACCCAGCGGCGGCCCGACGTCGGGCCGACAGCGATACAAGTGTGCAGCTTCGTGTCGCTGTCGGCCCGCCGTTGGTCCGTCGTTCTTTACTGGATTGGATTTTATTTTATTTATTTATTTTTAGACTAATTGTGTGGTTTACTTTGCTTCGCTTTGCCACTGTGTAATTCACGTGTCATTTTCGAATCGTAATATATATGTGTAATAGATTTTTGTGATGCTGAAGGGACGTTTGCTATAAAGGCCAGTCTATTGCGCACTATTTTATGTGAGTTAGTTTGTATTGGAGTTTAACGGCCCAGTCAACGCTGTTTTAGGTCATTTTTTTAGCCAGTCGGTTTGCCTGCCTTCACTTTTCCTGGGCGGGGTTAACAAGTACAGTGCACAGTTATTTCGACAGAGGCTGCCGACTGCCCTTCTTGGGTCGGCGGAGAGGGGGTTGGGGGGGGGGGGGGTGGTGGGCAGTGGCCCAGAAAAGATTTCCTGGTCAATCTCCACGAGGGAATGTTGCCGACCCGGGTACGTATCGAACCCGCGTCCTCCTGATCACCAGTCAGACGCACACCTTACTGAGCTATCGAGGCCAGATATTTAATGTGCATGTGCTATTATTAAAACAAGTTAAAAAAAGAGAAAAGGAAGGGGGTGCACTGTGGCACGAGTGTGTGTGCAGCATTAAAATGACATACTCGTGCTACAGTGCAGTTTTTCTTTTCTTTTATTTTCTTTTTTTTTTTTTTTTTTTTTTTTTTCACGTCTCAATTTCTGAGGTAAAGCCATGATATTTTTTTTTTTTTTTTTTATTTTTTTTTTTAATTTCTGCAACAAACATGAGTTGTGGGTGCTCGTTGGAACAGCCTCACTGAGGCGGTTCTAACGGGTACCAGGGTCTGTGTCTTGGTCCGGAAATGGGAAGAATAATGTTTTTGTTATTAACATTTTACTGAGTATTTAAGCATTTCATTGCAGAAACATGCCTATACGGTTGGGTGGAGAACTTTGCCGCCGGTGATTGGGGATTTCAGGATGGTGAATTATTATACTATTCATGTTTCTGCTTGGCACCGCGGTGACGCGCCTGTGTATTATTGACCCCCCCCCCCCCCCACACACACACACTTGAATCCCATTTTTGTGTGATGAGACTGGGGTTTTCAGGGGTTGGCCTTCTTTTTCTTGCTTCTGCTCTGGGGCTGTGGATTGCGAGTGCACGTTGGAGGCGCCTCGACGAGGCAGTTCTAACAGGTACCCGCGGTCTGTATTTTGGGCGAAAATGGCGTGAAAATCACAATTTATCATCTTGGAGTTTCCGTTGTTTCCGCGGCGGGGTTTGCTATGTATTTGTGTGGGCGTGTTTTCCTGGTGGGACATTGATTGTGGTAGTTTGTTTGAGCCGCCTCGACGAGGCTGTTCTCATGGGTATCACTGGTCGATGTTTTCAGGCGGAGACAGGAGGGATATATACCACTACAAACCCGAGTGTTGCTAAGTGAGAGTGGGGTTTCAGGGATAAAATTCGTGTAGGCATGCTTTCCTGATGTCTAGTTATGATAATATTTACTGGTCTCTTCGTATTTTCTTCAAACGGAACATGCTGGGTGTTCCAAATATATAAATGCCGTTAGTTTTTTCATGTTCTTTTGATTACTTATCTAGATGTTTATGCGTATTCATGAGGAAATTTCTGAAAGTTGGTTGCTGGAACGTACATAACTTAAAATCAAATGTTCTTGATAAAACACAGGACAAACTATTTATCAATGAAATACTGTCATATGACATCTTTTGTCTACAAAAGATTAAATGTAATGAAAATGTCAGCGTAGATAAGTCATATAGCACTCATCTTTTCAGCCGTCCAAAAGAAAACAAATACCCCACTTCTGGGGCAATGATGCTGATGATAAATAAAAGCATTCAGGAAGGTGTCACCATTCTTACTAATAGTTCACGTGAAATAATCTGGCTAAAACTTTCAAAACAATACTTTGGATTTAAAGACAATGCTTATTTATGTTTCGTTTATATAGCACCAGCTAATTCATCTTATGTGTTAAGAAATAATTTGGGCATAATGGAATTGTTGGAAAACGACATTAAGAATTATAGTAAATCAGGTAACATTATTATTATGGGTGACACCAATGCTAGAACAGGCACCATAAATGACTTCATTGACAACGATGATAAGCACATACCAGTTCCAAATGATACATGTAAGAGTAGGTTTTTTAAAGCAAGAAATAGTCAAGATGTCAATAGTTGTCCTCGTGGAAAAGATTTGCTCGATATTTGTACGGGAAAACCTTTGGTGATATCTTTGGGAAGTTTACTTCCTTTCAGTATAATGGAAACAGTGTTGTAGACTATTGTATTGTCTCAGAAAATATTATTGAAAATGTCTTGTATTTTCATGTTCATGATCATATACCTGTCTGACCATGCTAAAATTTCCGTTAAACTTTCAGCATCATTTAGTCCAAACGTTTCTACTACATTATACGATGTTCTCTATGACATGCCACCTGCATACAAATGGCTTAAAGACTCTCCATTCATGTTCCAGAAAGCCTTTGCTTCGCCTGAGGTCAAACAAAAAATCAATACGTTTATGGAATCATCATTTATTTCTGAAACACAATCATTTTCTGTAGATAAGGCATTAGAGCATTTTAATGATATTATATTAACCGCGTGCTCTTCTAAGTCTCTAAAGAGAGGTACTAAAACTAATAAACGTAACGATAACAGGTGTAAAACTAAAAAATGGTTTGACTATGACTTGGTGAAAATGCGTAAGGAAATGATAAGAAAAGGTTCTATGTATTCCAGATATCCAAATGACCCTATCATTCGGGGTTCCTTTTTTAAGTACCGAAAACTTTACATTCGTTGTTGTAAGAAAAAATGAAAGGAATTCAACTCAAATTTAATCAACCAATTAGATAACATGTACGAGAATGATCCTGAATCATACTGGAAGCTTCTAAAAGAGTTAAAAGAAGAGTCAAATTCAAAAGAACCAGCTCAAAATGTTGCGGCAGAAGAATGGTTAAAACACTTTTCCAGTTTATGTAAAATTAACCAAAAGTTTTTATTAAAACAAGAGCAGTTTAGTGCTAAAGTAGAAGCTTTATCAGACCTGCACACCTTTTCAGAACTTGATGTTCGAATTTCCGATAAAGAGGTTTCATTTGCAATAAGCAAATTGAAAAACAATAAATCTACAAGTATAGATGCAATAAAAAATGAAATGCTTAAATATAGCCAATCTCATGTATTACCTTGTATTGTCAAACTTTTTAATATTATTTTGTCATCAGGTACCTATCCGAAAAACTGGAAGGTGGGATACATCAAGCCTTTGTATAAAGGTGATGATCCAAGTAACCCTGGGAATTATAGGGGTATAACGGTAATGCCCTGTTTAGCAAAATTATTCAATAGTGTTTTAAATAACAGGTTACAAAAGTTTTTAGATTCAAATAATATCATACATTCAAGTCAAATTGGTTTCCAGCCTAAGGCAAGAACAGCAGACCATATGTTTGTACTTAGAACATTGATAGAGAAGTATACAAATAATAAGTCCAAATTAAATGCGTGTTTTGTTGACTTTGAAAAGGCCTTTGATTCTGTCTTACACTCAATCCTATTTTATAAATTAGCCAAAATGGACATTTTAGGACCTTTTCATAATATTTTACGAAGTATGTATCTTGACAATGAGCTTCAAATACGTCTGAAAGATAAATTAACCCGTCCGTTAGCAGCAAAACTTGGAGTCAGACAAGGAGATAATTTAAGTCCTAAACTTTTTAAAATATTTATAAATGACTTGCCCGATATGTTTAGTGAAAATGACGATCCAGTCCAACTAAATAATGTTTCCATTAGCTCATTGCTGTATGCAGATGATCTTATTTTATTATCAAGCTCTCAAATAGGTTTGCAAAATTGCTTGAATAAGCTTGAAAGATACTGTGAGGAGAATTGTTTATCTATAAGTCTTAAAAAAACTAAAATTTTAGTATTTTGTAAGAACGGTAAACTGTCCAGTGAGAAATTTTATTTTGGTAGCATGTTAATTGAAAATTGTAATTCATATAAATATTTAGGCATTGTGTTCTCTTCGTCTGGCACTTTTTCATATTGTCAGACTGATCTGTATAAACGTGCACTAAAGGCACAGTTTAAGCTTTCTAAGTGTTTTTCTGGCTTAAGTCCAAAAATAGATACTTTATTACATCTCTTTGATCACACAATAAAACCAATCATACTGTACGGAAGTGAAATATGGGGAACTGTCAATATGTCATCATCCAAAATCAAAAAGGCAAACTATGTCTTCGAGGATTTGGTAAATAATTTACTATGTGACAAGTTACATATAAAATTTCTGAAGTATATATCAAGAATGAACAAGAAGTCTTCAAACGACGCAGTTTTGGGAGAATTTGGCAGATATCCTATGTAAATTGAAGTTCTAGTTAATACATGCAAGTATTTTCAAAGATTAGCAACCGCAGATTCAAAATTATTGAAATGTGCATTTTATGAAAGTTGTAGTCTTGCAGATGATAAAAAAATGAGTTGGGTTTCTTGTGTGGAGTTCTTATTAATGGGGGTTGGTGTGCCTTCCAGTCGATTATATGAACATAACTTTTCAGCTATGGTTAAAACAAAACTTATTCATCGTTTTAAAACTAAATGGACAAGTTCATTGGCGGAATGCAGAGAGAAAAACCAAGGCAAATTAAGAACATATGCAATATTTAAATCAGTATTTCAAAAAGAAAAGTATTTATCAATTATTGATAAGGTGGACATCCGCAAATGTTTCATGTCATTTCGCATAAGTGCTCATAAACTTGAAATAGAAGTAGGTCGATACAAAAAGTTACCAGCTAAAGTAAGAGTTTGTAAAGTTTGTATGTCTTGTGAAGTGGGAGATGAGCGGCATTTCCTTTTCGGCTGTTCAGCTTACGCTTCATTAAGACAGACATTCATGGCGAAAATAGAAAGATTGTGCAAACACTTTTCCACTCTATCTCAAGATTGCCAGCTCATATGGTTGATGAGTAACGAGTCCGAAAATGTCATTTCCATATTTTCATCTTATATTTACGATTGTTTTGAACTGAGGAAAAAGAAAACATAAACATACACAAATATTCGTATATATCATTTTGTGCCTACGACGGGTCGCTACCTCCAGTCATTTAATTCCAGTACCAGGTCAGTCGAATAAGTAAGTGCATGGATGAGCCTGTCCAAGGAGTGGGTATCGGAGCATAAATTATTCTTGAGATGCAACTGTTGTCGGCTCAAAGCTATGATTAGTCGGTTGCTTTAGCCGATAGGGGTTGTATTTCTTGTTGGGTGCAGTGCATTGGGCTCAGGCCTCACCATGCACATTCGGAGGTGACTGGCACTGTGTTCAATGATCAACAAATTAACTTGCGGATGAGTGTTAAATTATAATTTTATTCATCTACTTATTTTTCTGACACTGTGAATTATGAATGCAAACACGTTATCACCGAAGGTTTTCCTGCCACTTTTTTTTTTTTTTTTTTTTGCCACAACATCATAAAAATTGGGACAATAATGCATGTGCAGGTGATGCAAACCCTCGGCTGTTGGTAGGTTTATGTATGCCTGTGGAGTTTATACCTTAAGTGTCATTTTGTCTGAATTGATGTCCCAAGTTTTAGGATCGGTATCGTTATTGTGTGTGTGGAATGTGTGTTCATAATGAATGTGTTCAATTAATATGTACTTTGTTAATTAACTATTAATGACTATTATGCTTTGTTCATTGATTTGTATATTCTGAATGCCAGAGATGGCCCATGATTGGTTTAATAAACATATTCTATTCTATTCTATTCTATATATGTCATTTTGGAGAGGTTGCTTCCAGTTTTGCGGGACTTTTACCAGACATTGAGATGAAATTACAACTCAAGCCCAATCGCCAAAGAAACCAAAGGGGTTTATAAGCATGGGCGAGCCGACTCGCACCGCTTTACCTTGGCAGATTTTAAGCGGCTTGCCAGTACTCGTGTACGGTGGGTTTCAGCTCTGCGTGGAAGCATCATGCAGCCCATTTATTACTTCAAGCCCTAACGGGCGGGGCCGGTTTAAGCTTATAGAAAATATAGTAGGTAATAGCCAGAACTCTAAAATGTACAACACTTTTGGTGCCAGCATGTGCTCAGTTCATCAAGTATGTTTCAACACTACAATACATGCTATCAAAACTATTTTAAAGCTTTATGAAAATCTTTGAATAATGTTCCCATGCAAAAGTCATTCTCGTCCGTGTCCCCTCCTGGGGTTACGGCGAAAAGTCAGAAAGAAAGAGAAAGTTATCGCAATAGTATTGCAATAGTAACCTGCAATTGTAGTGATTTTTGGCAATAGTAATAGTGTCAAAATAGTCATTTTGGTCTGCAATAGTCATCCCTATTGAGTTTGAGGTTGAAGCTGAAAGTTACTATACAGTAAAATCCCTATATTAAAACCACCTTTGAGACTGTTCAAAAGTGGTCGTTTTAACAGTCCTAAAAGTGGTATCATTTTAGGGGGCACTTGTTGTTAATTTGAGGTTTAACGTCCCCGTCAACAATGTAAAGGTCATTTTGGAGACGTTGCTTCCAATTTTGTGTAATTATTTATGGAAATCCATAAATTGAATTGCTAATATCCATGATCCGATCGATAATTATGGATATCACTAATTATTTATTGATATCCATAATTCAAATTAATGATATTCATAATTGGCTGAGTTATGGATATCATTAATTCGAATTATGGATATTATTAATTCGGTTCATTCATTATCATTTTACGGAATAAATAATTCGTCTTTGCAAATAAAATCAATAAATAATGACTGAAACAGAAGGCTTTTGCGGTGAAATATGGATATCCCGTATTCAAACTATGGATACATGTATCATTAATTCTGTCCGATTTAAAGGTATCCATTATTCGATTAACATTTATGCATGTCCATAAATCGAATTATTGCTATCCATAAATCAGCAGAATAATGGATATGCATACTTTGATTAACTGACCGTCCATAATTCGAATTAGTGATATCCATAATTTGAAGTATGGATATATCCATATTTATAATTATGGATATCCATAAATCGATCTGAATAATAGATATCCATAAATCGAATTATGGATATCCATAATTCCATTAATGGATATCTATAATATTCAAATCAGGATAACCATTATTCGGCTGATTTATGGATATCACTAATTCGAATTATGGATATCCATAAATCGAATTCTGGATATCTATAAACAGTAAAACGGCACCCTATACAGTTTGAGGTATTTAAAATACAGATAACAGTATTTGAACTGTCGATATCTATATTTAAGTATTCAATAGAGATGTCTTAATTTAAAATACAGATGTCTGTATTCTTTTAGAAACTCAGATATCTATATTAGCAATACATATATCTGTATTTCAAATACATATATCTGCATTTCAAAGTGCAGTGGTTACGCTACACGCCTTGTAAACCAGGGGTCGCAGGATCGATCCCGGGCTTCTCCAGACTTTCGGATGAGTCTTTAAACCGAGGTCCCGTCTCCGTATGACCTTAGCTGGCAGTGGGACGTAAAACTCAAACACTCACTCACATCTGCATTTCAAATACAGGTGTATATGTATTTATTCTACAAATGCAGATAGCTTTATTTCAAATACATAAATATATCTGCATTTCAATTAGAGATACATGTATTTTAAATGCAGATACCTGCATTTAAGCTCAACTGGTGATATCCCTTATTAAAATGCAGATATCTGTTTCCGAAATGCAGATATCTGCATTAAATATGTTTAAACCCAAAACGGGACGCCATACCTGTTATGGAATGAATGATTGGTTATTTGTGAAGCATTGAAGATCCGCTGGAGACTCCAATGATGTAGGCCCCTACACATAGCTCTACATCCACAATTAAGGAGGAGATAATTCTTTTTTTTTTTCACTGTACGGGCTTTAAACTTCTCTGCGGTCTTGACTTTCATCACAGAAGAGGTAAGACTACTCCACTGAGGAATAGTTCTAGGAAAGAAAGAATTTTTCAGGGCATCGCTGGTTCCTATGATAGTGTGAGTTGTTTACTTTTGATGCCCTTGTTTGGGTTGACGCTGTTGCAGGGGCCAAGTACCTATCTTTATTAATAAACACTGTATCAGAGTATATCTTATTGAAGAAGGGTAAAGAGGACAGCTCACAGCGGGCCTCTAGGGACGGCCACTGTAGCTCATTAAACATATCACCGACACTACTTCTCATCACGCAAAAACGCCTATACAAATACATTGCCACCTTTATCGCCGAAAAAAAAATGAAAATTTTAAGATGAAACATTTTGATATTTTTCTTATTTCTGCTCAAAATATAGATTAGAGCAGAAAAAAGAAAAAATAAGGTATACCCCCGGAAACCCCAATTTTACTGTATAAAAGTGGGGTTCAAGGGAGTCAAAATTATATAGGCGTGTTTTCGTGATGTATCTCCCCATCGCCGACAGTTCCACCGAGCAGCTGTCCTCTGTACCTTCTCCACCTGCTGAATCTGTTTTCTTGCATAAATACCTATGCGCATGGCTGTTTGAAGCCATTGTCAAATGGACCGAAAGCCGTGCTCAAACAGCAAAACCCATGTTCAAATCATCAAATTCGCGTGCTGTTTGGACATAGATTTTGAGCTTTTGATATCACAAGACGGGCCTTGCTTTGTTTACTTACTTTGAGCGACGTAACGTTATCACCCTGAACGTAGAGTTCTATGGTGACGTCACTGCATGACAACGTCATTGTAAACAACATTCGGAACCGGCGGCCATTTTGGTTTGCCTATCGCATTTGAAGAGTTTATATAGAATTTATATAGAGCTTTTGGGCGTTTTCGTCAAAATTTGCTTTCGGAATCGTAAGTTATGCAAGAACAACGATCATCCATGGTTATTTCATTGCATTAACATTTACCGGATCCCTCGGAAGATATTTGAACATTCGGCCTAGCGGCCTCATGTTCAAACAGCTTCCTCGGGATCCGGCAAATGTTAATGCATGAAAAACCATGGTTGATCCCTATATTAACACAGGGTTGCCAAATAGGTGATGCATATTCAGGTTGAGGGCGAACTAATGTTTTATATGCAATATCCTTTGTCTGCCTAGGTGTAAAAAGCCAAATTACGTCTAAGGAATCCTAAGTCCTAGTGGCTTTAGATGTTATCTCTGAGACATGTTGACCCCGATCAAGATTGTCGGTGATGGCGATACCAAGATATTTGGCGGATTGTATATGCTCCAAAATTTGCTGGTGAAGTGTATAGTCAAACTTAATTTGCTTGTCCGGAGGTTGTCATGGTACCCTCATTGAATGACATTTGGCCACATTGAACTTCATCTGCCAATCGGCCTCCCACTGTGCCAGTTGATCCAGGTCATCTTGTAAAATAAGACAGTCAGAAGGAGTATATGTTCCTATACAGGACACAATCATCAACAAACAAACGGGCCGATGACCTGATATTATCAGGGGGATCATTAATGAATACCAAGAAGAGGACAGGTCCAAGGACCGAACGTTGGATTAAGCAGGGACTAGGTCAGACGCCTGGCCACCAAGTACAACTTGTGAGCAGCCAGAGAGCCATCACCTAATCCACCTATGTGTGGATCGTCTGCTATCGACCCTCATCATACGCAAACCTGGAGATCTGGTGTGAGGTCTGTCGTGCGTGCAGCCATGCAGCTACCTGGAAAAGGGCTCACTTATGTGGGTGTTGCCCCTGCACCTGCATATTAATAAAAAGGTTGAAAGATAGATAAATAGATAATAATAAACAGCATTATTGTAGGTATTATCTGTCTATCTTCATATACTGAGTCGGTCACATTTGACCATTTTATTACCTCAGTTAGATGTTGTAAGCTCTATTCTATTTTGTGTTCAGATACATGTGTAAGTACAATCTGCTAGATGCTTGGTTTAGGTAACCCTCATTGTGTACAGTATTTCACTAGTACAATGAAAGTTGTTCCAATATGGCAGAGCCCAGCTAAACTGAACATTTAAAGCTCGGAGAAATAATGAAAACTAAGAACTTATGGATTTTTGTTGTTTTTGCAAGTCCGTTCTGTATATTAGGTCCGTTTCTGTTCATTTCTTGTCATACGCTAGACTTGTATTCGACAGAACTCTCAACATCGTCCGAATATTCTTGAAACACGGTATACCAGTCAGTCAACTTCCGGATTTTCCCCAGTAAACTTCCGGAAGATATTTGGAAGATTTTTCTGTCAGAGAGAATTCAGCTTAAAGTATGTATCATGGAATGTTAATTTTCTTGGTCAGATTCTCTACCGTAGAGCTCACTTCGTTCGCGATGCGCTTCGCGCATCGCGAGCTGTGCTCGCTATAATCGGTTCGCCGCGACAATTTCATAGTGGCTCGCTAAAACACGCCCCTATAAAATTGTCTAAGGCTCACCGATTATATTTTATTAATAAAGACACTAACCATGTATTTACTATATTTTCCGTCATTTTTCAAAGGGAGACAACTTTCGGGACTTCCTGTTCGCTTTTCTGCAAGCCCTGTCCCACTGAAAAATGGGTCTGCTCTTAAAGGGAACCGTTTAAGACACTTAAAAAAAATCTACAAGACATTGGCGCTAAGTGCATGCTTTGTTGGATAAAAACGACAGCCAACTGGAACCAACAGAAATAAAGTTTCCTTTTAAAAGGAAGGCTTCCCCAGTCTGTAAAGTTGAAAATTCGCCATTTTTGCTCGCGTTTCGAGACTAAAGGGGGGGGGGGGGGGGGGGGGGGCTATTGCCAGACCCCGCGGCGTCCGTCGTCGGCGTAAGCGTCAGCGTCCGCATTTGGTTGAAGTTTACCTGCCTGCAAGCAATTATTTGTGCTGTTTTACAAAATTATTATCAAATAAAGTTATCAACTGGTAAATTAAGTAAATAATAAAAAAAAAAACCAAAAAAAAACAAAACAAAAAACAACAACAAAAAAAAAAAAAAAAAAAAAGCACAATATTTTTCACATTCTTTTTCACTCGATTTTCCCAGGTTTGGGGGCTTAAAAAGTTAATCAAATCCTCTGTATTACCTCCCTTAAAATCGTACATTTTGTCAATGCATGTGCGTAGCCAACTCATAAATATGTTCTGGAAAGGCTTATCCCTTGGAAGCAATGGATACATCACAGAACTGGAAAATATGGAGTGCACATGTTTTCTGGGCCAGACTAGCTAGTTTCGGCCATTTAGGCCTCATTAGTGACCCTCAGATATTTTCGAAATTCCACAATGGAATCACTGATCCCAAAGGACAAGAAAATATAAACTACACTCTGATGTAGGGCAGGGAGACGTTTTACGGCCGCCACACATTCCCAGACAACAGCGATAAAACGCATCTTCTCTTCTACATATCCGAGAAAAGCAAAGGCTCTGGTAAGGCTGCGCGTACTCGCAGGCTCGCCTGAGTCAGTGCTGGTCGCCTTTGTGAAAAAGTCGCATGTCATGCCCATGAAGCCGATGCCACGTCTTGACGTTATATCGGCGTTGCCGGCCCCCGCCCATAGGGTCTTGAAGAAATATATGAGCTGCATGATGCTTCCACGCAGAGCTGAATCCGGCCCGCACACTAGTACTGGTAAACCGCTGAGAGGATCTAAGCATGTCCAGGAAACGCGATTCGAGGTGGACCGTCCATGCTAATAAACCCTATTGGCTTCATTGGGCGACAGGGCTTGAGATGTCATTTTATCTCAATGTCGGGTAAAAGTCCCACAAACTCTATAATGACCTTTACAGTGTTGACGAGGACGTTAAACCTCAAACCAAACAAACAAACATCGGCGTTATAAGCAAGATTTTACTGGTTAAACTTTTTACGGAAACTGTTTCAATGTTAGCTGTCCGTCTGAGGACAACATATTCACGGACCCAGAGGAGCGAAACCGCAACGTCGGTGCGCATCTCACTGTAATGGTTAAAAATAAAAGCACCGCAGACACTGCATAATACCCCGCCACTGCTAAGCAATGTAACTTATTTGAAAATATATCAAGGCTAAATAACTAGAAAGGGGATAGCAGAGATATGATCCGCAAGTGTAATGTCTTAATGTGAGTGGATGAAGTTGTTAGAAGATGTAGGAAGCATATGTAAAAAATCCATTTTTCAGACATTTGATGGGAAGGCAACTCAATAAGTTGACATTATTAGAAAATTATGGAGGCAAGTATTTACCTTAAATGGCTGTGGAACATGTATCTTAATGTGGTACATGTAAGAATTTCATGTTTTTCGATGTACTGCCTGTCTGACTATATTCTTTCGTGAAGACTGATCATGAAGTAATTTCTACGGTCATTGTGCTCCTTCCGCTGATTCAAGAAGGGCAGGCATGAAGTATGTGCACTAAATACTGGTTAACCACTTAGAAGGGCCTTTATTTTAGGCATCTATTTGGTTAGGCTTTTACTGCACATTCCAAGGGTGAGTTTGATTAGGCTTCAATCAAAAGGATTAAGCATAAATGGCAACCAATCATAAATTAAGATGTTTGTGGGTGATCTTTTGGCATTCTCACAGGGACAAAATCCACAAATTAATTCCAGCATGGGTAGATGTACTATCTCACCTTTTTCACTATTAGATAGCAGCAGCTTCAGCAAAGAATGTTCAAATTATTGACTGGAAATAAAACACAGATGGCTGGATGGATTTCCATTAAGTATGCACTGACCAACAGACACAAATTCCGTTTTGTATGCACTGACCAACCGACACAAATTCCATTTTTTCAGACTTATCAAGGGCAGGGACAGCCAGAGTCATGTACCTTGGCCACAATATGTAATATTTAGTCTGCTGTACATCTATGAAATTTCAGCAAGATATTGCAAATAATAAAGGAACTAGAGTCTAAAATCGATTTTTAATACATCAAGGGCAAATAACTAAAGAACTGGAACAGCCAGAGAAGTGGTCCTTGGCCACAATATGTACCCTTTACTCCTCTATATGGTCCTTGGTCACAATATGTACCCTTTAGTCCTCTATATATCTGTAAAGTTTAATCCAAATATTTCATATAGTAAGGGAACTAGAGTCCAAAAACTATTTTTCAGATACTGAAAAGGGACAGACAGACAGATGGACAGACATACAAATGGATGGACAGACAGACAGCAGAGGGTGTAGAAGTTTTATCCATATATTTCAAATAATAAATGAACTATAGGCCAAAATCCCTTTTTTATATATATTTCAAGGGCAGATAACTCAATTGCTGGGAATGCCAGGGTCATGTTCCTTTGCCACAGAATGTAACATTTAATCTACTACATATCTATGAAGTTTCAGCAAGATATTGTAAATAATAAAGGAACTACAGTCTAAAATGCATTTTAAATACTTCAAGGGCAGATAACTTAAGAACTGGTATAGCCAGAGTAGCGGTCCTTGGCAACGATATGAACCATTAAGTCCTCTATATATCTGTAAAGTTTCATCGAGATATTCCATATAGTAAGGGAACTAGAGGCCAAAAACCATTTTTCAGATATTTCAAAGGCAGATAACTCAATCGCTGGGAAAGCCAGAGTCATGTTCCTTTGCCACAGTATATAACAATTAATCTACTACATATCTATGAAGTTTCAGTAAGATATTGTAAATGATAAACGAACAACAGTCTAAAATGCATTTTTAAATACGTCAAGGGCAGATAACTCAAGAACTGGAAAAGCCAGAGAAGCAGCCCTTGGCCACAATATGAACCGTTTAGTCCTCTATATATCTGTGAAGGTTTCATCCAGATATTCCATATAGTAAGGGAATTAGAGGCAAAAAAAACTTTTTTTCAGATACTGAAAAGGGCAATAACTCTGCTAAAAATTATCGATTTTGCCCATTAACAATCCCAAACCACTCATCCCCGATACCAATATGTATGCAAAATTTGAACAAAATCCGTGAAAAAATACTCAGGTTATCGATCGGAAACGAAGTGCGGACGGACGGACGGACACCGGAGGGTATGACATAATACCCCGCCACTATCGTGTGGCGGGGTATAAAACTCGGCATTTATGAACAGCGAAGACTGAATGTGCCGAACTGCTCACTCGCACAAGTTTTATGCTGGTGGAAAATTTGTCAGAAAAGACAGAACCATGTTAAGCTTTTAAATTAGTACTCGTTTGACACGCAATTTGATTTCAGAAATGAACAATGGCATGTTTTGTAAAATTGACCATGTTGGTTGGATATGAGGACTCTTTCTGTCTGAGTTCGAGGCACGATCGAGACAAGTTCTGCAATGGTTTAAAACTGCCTTTCTCTTCACCCACCGCTTATATATTTTGTTTGATTTGAGGTTTAACGTGTACTAGTTTCTCATGGTACCAAGGGTTCCATGGTACCGGGGTAAACAATATTTTGCTGAATTTTGAATCTTGTACATGTCCCATGGGTGTGATATTCTCACATCAATAAAGTAGGATATATTTCTTTCCATTGAAATATATTTCATAAGATTGTTATTATAAATATCTGGATAAATATCTAGAAAGTTAAAGGGCAGGCGGAATATGAGTTTTCTCATTTTCTCTTCACCCCCTGGTTGTTAAATTTGTCTTTAGTTTATTTTTAAAATACCCAATGATTTTTCTTTTGTGGCTTAAGATTTTCTCAGGTAGTTCTTATAAACTGAAATATGGAAAGAACCGTCCTGCATATTTCATGTTGATATATACTGCCTTCTAAAGGTATGCTATTCGTTTAGCATTGAAAGTAAATTTTAGCCTCAAGTGCACAGATGGTCTATGCATGCATTCTTTAAAACACTCCAAACTTTCCCAGTATTTCTGCGCCCAAATGACACCTCTAAGTATAAGCTTAGAAGTTAAAGTCATATGATGAATCAAACTTGCTTGACTTTCACATAACCCTCGTGATGATTAGTACCCCCTGTGTCTCAACTGTAGTTTACTTTATTATTCCATTTGCAGGATTAAAATCAATCAAAAAATATTTTAAATCATTTTTGCAGTTTCTCCTATTTTCAAAACTAATCTTTATTGTTTTAAATAATATAAAATGCCATTACAGGTATTTTTTGTCAAATCAGTTTTCTATATTTGTTGCTTTTCTATTTGCCTTGGTACCACGAGAATGCCTGTTGGCATGAGAAAATGCTGCCTAGGTACATATCTGACAAGTTTGTAAATACTTGTAAGCTGAAGTACTGTGATCATCATTCCTCATTAACTGTAAGAAGAGACCCTAAAGAAATTTTACATAAAATTATTTTATTGCTGAAAAGCTCTTACTTTGAAATATTTATACTGAAACATTAACTACCTTGGTACCATGGGAAACCAGGCTACTGGTCATTTTGGAGACGTTGCTTACAATTTTGTGGGACTTTTACCCGACATGGAGATGAAATGACATCTCAAGCCCTGTCGTCCAATGAAACCAACAGGGTTTATAAGCATGGACGGTCCGACTCACACCGGGGTTCCCGGACAAGCTTAGATCCTCTAAGCGGTTTACCAGTACTAGTCTGCGGACGGTTTCAGCTCCGTGCGTCGAAGCATCATGCGGCCCATCTGGGGGCGGCCACCGCTTATAAAGGAACGGTTAATAATGTTCCTAAATAAATGAAAAAAAAAAAAAAAAAAAAAAAAAAAAAAAAAAAAATGACATATCACTTTCATAGAGCGATTTACTTCGTGAAATACAAATCGGAAAAAAAATTGTTTTACACAATAAGTTATCAGCTATAGTTAGACTATCCGCCTGTAACTGGACTCTGCAAAACTATTTTTACTGATTTCAACTATCAAACTCTCTTCGTAAACTCGTCCTGGAAATTCTGAGTGACCATGAAAAGTTTGAGAGTAGTCCGAGGGAAGTGTGACTCAAGTGACAGAATTAACTTTTGTAACCTATAGGCATTTTTTTCTGTCTTTTTTTTTTTAACAAATCCTTAATACACCAACAAGACCGTGTACTGAACAACGATGATCTTGTTTTTAAGGTAACCGGGCACAAGAAGCAAATTGAGGCTACCCAATATGTACTGAACAACCCTTTAAACCCAACTTTATATAAAGAAAGTTGGGTGTACAGGGGTACATTATTTTCCTTTTTAGGGCATTCAGAACACCGAGCACCGACAATCTATTTTTGCACTAGAAAAAAAAAAAACGAATATTTTTTCACATCACGAAAACACACCTGCCTAATTTTGACCCCTAGACAGTGGATAGTCGTTAGAACCGGGTCATCGTTCTAACCAGTCCAACAATCTATGTTTAGAGCAGAAATATGAAAAAATCTGAATTTCTTTTATCGGACAATTTTCATTTGGTTGACAAAATTCTGTATATATTTGAATAGGCGTGTTTTCGTAATGAACTGAAAATGCTAGTTCATGAGAGTTTAGCACATACATGTAGATGTTTTATAATGATCCCAATGCCGAAGACCATATGGTTAGTTTCGAGTCACAACAAACGCTTATTACGTCGAATACGGCAGTTAAGATAATGTCACCACTCTTCCGGGAAATGGGAAACTCCTGCTTTTCACATTTATCTTCAATTATTGGAATTAACCCATATATAGGGCCTCCGTGGCCTAGTGGTTAAGAGCGCTTACTCTTGATAATTAGGTCTCTCACCGCTGTGGTTCGAGCCTCGCACGGGTCACATGTGAGACGCCAAGTTCTGCAACTGAAGGCCAGGTGGTTTTTCTCCGGGTATTCCGGTTTTCGCCCACATCTGATTAACGATCGGCTCGATATGAGTGAAATAATCTTGAAAGGGCCTAAAACCAAATCAAGAAAAAACATATATGCCTAGCGGCCCTTTTTGAGACATTGGCTGTTTGCTCAACGTACATGCATTTTTGTAAAACTTACCACAACAAAATGACATCCCTTTGCTTAGAAATTTAGGTAAAAATTAACATGCGAAAGATGCACATTTTATATGCGAATCAGACATTGCATTTTGCAATATTAACGTTCCATTATGTAATGTACACTACGTTATTTGTATCATGCACATTCTTATATGCGGGTCAGATATTGCGTTTTGCAATATTAACGTTCCATTATGCAATGTGCACTACGTAGCTTGTATGTTGCACATTCTAATATTAGAATCTGACATTCTGTTTTAATTTTAACCATTCATAATGGAGAATATAACTGCGCAGTATCTAACATCTGTTCTGCATTTTGAACTGTGTACTATGTAGAACTGCATTCCGTTTTGCATTTTGCAGTTTGAACCTTTCCACGCATCGTGCAAACAATCGTGAATAAAATGCGTTTTAAATGTCACATGATAAATAAAATCTTGCATTCGTGCTCAAGTATGATTGAATTTATTAAACTCGTTGAGGAAAAGTGATAAAATGCTCGGCAAAGCCTCGCATTTTATCCCTTTTCCTCAACTCGTTTAATAAATTCAATAATACATGAGCACTCATGTAAGATCCTCTTTGTATTTTGCAGTTTGAACCTTTCCACGCATCGTGAAAAATTCAATTTACTCTGTTGCAGTGCTAAAGATGCAAACTCCCGAATGCGGCATTCATTTTAAAAAGTTGGGCACTAGATCGTAGAAAAGCCCCTAGAGACACTATCAAGGCATTGTGAAACAATCGCAGCCCTTTTTCTGTGCAGCTACCGTATCTTCTAATACATGTAGTTCCCGGAAAATAAGGGATAGGGTATCGAAGAAAATATTGAAATTCACCTATTGACACAATCTCGAATTTTCCCACTTACCTCCATCGGGCCCCTTACCCAGGGAATGTGACACGATTACAGCTCAATTTCAATGTAGCCCGGGAATCTGTCTGCTCCATAAACATAACGGTATCCAGAAAATACAAACAACAACAACAACAGCTACTACTACTACTACTACTACTACTACTACTACTACTACTACAACTACAACAGCCGGCATCTATAGCTCATTCGGATGCGAAAGTAACTGGCGATCAGGAGGTCGCGGGTTTGATACATACCGGGTCGGCAATATTCTTTCGTGGAGATTGCTCATGGAATCTTTTCTATGATTTTTCAGTTTCGCTGTATCAAGAAGGGCAGTTGTCGGTTTCTTGCGAAAAATGTGCAATTTACTGGTAAAACGCTTGCATGTAAGCCTGCCCAGAAAAAGTGTGGAAAGGTAAACTTTCAGGTTCGATATGACCTAAATAGTGTTGACTCCTAACGAACAAACAGAACTAATACTACTACTGTACCACTACTACTACTAATATTACTACTATACTACTACCATTACTACTACTACTTCTGCTACCAGTACTACTGGGAACGGGAGGTCACGGGTTCGATCCCGGGCCGCGACATACCAAAGTCGTTAAAATGGTACTAGCTGCTCCTCGCTTGGCACTCAGATTTATGGGGTAGAGCTAGGACTGGTCGACCCAGTGTCAGGGTAATGTGACTGGGTGTGGTATCATGTAATGTGTCTGGGACATGATACTTCAGTGAGGCAGCACTATAAAAGTGAGCATTGAGCTCCCGGTCGCAACCAGACACCGTCGCGATATGACTGAAAAATTGTTGAAAGCGACGTTAAACCCGAATTCACACACACACACACACACACACACACACACACACACACACACACACACACACACACACACACACACACACACACACACACACACACACACTAGTACTACTGACCTATACAGTGTTGACGGAGACGTTAGACCAAGAAGTAGTAGTAGTAGTAGTAGTAGCAGTAGTAGTATTAGTAGCAGTAGTAGTAGTAGCAGTGGTGTTACAACCACTATTACTGCACTGCCACTTTCACCCCAATAACCACTTCTATTTGTTCACATAAACAACAACAACAACTGCTACTTATAATAATGATGCTGTTGCTGCTGCTACTGCCACTGCTGGTGTTTCTGGTATGACAACTGCTGCTACTACTTCTACTTCTACAACAACAACAACTACTACTTCTACCACTGCTACTACTACTTCTACTGCTGCTGCTGTCGCCGCTACTACTACCACTGCTGCTGCTTCTGCCACGACAACTGCTGCTACTACTTCTACTACTACAACAACAGTGCTACTACCACTGCTACTGCTACTACTGCCATTGCTACTGCTTCTGCTACGACTTCTACTTCTACTTCTACAACAACAAGAACAACAACAACAACTACTAAAACCACTTCTACTGCTACTACTTCTACTACTACTACTACTACTACTACTACTACTACTACTACTTGCCCGCTTCGTTGTGAAACTGGCGCGCTTCCGTTTCTGACGGAAAAATGCGAAACGGAAAATTACGGACTGTTGTCACGTGAACGATACTAGCGCCACCGTACTTCAAAATTAGAACTGCAAGTTGCAAAATCGATAATGGAATTTCGATCCTAATGATGAAACATGCAATCAGAGCGAGCCGGATGTCAGCCAGAATACTGGATGTGGCCGACTTAATTGGCCGAAACTAGCTAGCCAAGACAACATGAACACTTCATATTTTTCAGTTCTATATTGTATTCCTTGCTTCCATGGGATAACCCTATTATAGAACTTATTTAACGTCACTACAGCTGATGTCTGGGAATGTGTGGCGGCCGTAAAAAGTCTCCCTGCCCTACGTCATAGTGTAGTTTATTTAAGAAATGAAATTTATTTTTCTGCAGTTCATGGAAGTATGAACGCAGTGGGTCGCGTGCAAAGTAAATGGACCCCGAAGGGGTTCATGTAAACTTTGCTAGCGACCCACTGTCGTTCATACTTTCATGAAAAGCAGAAAAAATAAGTTTATTTTTTATATTTACATTAGTTGCCCCTCATCACTTGGCGAAAAAATGCTTGTAGGGCAAAATTTTAAAGCTGAAAAACATTTACACGCTGTTTTTCTACAAAGAGCGGAGCAGCGTTGACGTCATCAACGCCCGTTGAGAACAATGGTTTAGAATGACGTCGCTTAACGTCACTGAAAATCATGTGATTCGATGCGTTCATGGAAGTAATATGAACTTAGGCACAGCCTAGATACGGACATGAACATTACCGGTCAGTTAATGTTTAAAAGCAAAGATGATAGTGTTTTAACCTACCTGAACTTGAAGTCCGAGTGAATAATTGCAAGCCACTTTACCAATATGCTTTAACCCTTATCTTGCTGTTCACGACAACCCCTATATTTTCAAACAGCATAGATAGAAGCCACCTGATCAGGATCTACACTGTTTGGCATTCAGTTTATGAATTTGTAGCAATAAATTATATCAAGTAATTTGATTGGTTGATAGACAGAAATGGGTGCGGCTTAAATGAATATTCAGCAAGATAAGGGTTAACTTACGTCCCTTGTTGAAACAGACAACATTTTTGGTTCTGTATAGCTTTACTTGAGAGCATTCTTGTTGACTGCTGACTGTATAGCCTTTGTGAGCATTCTTGCTGTCAGAATCAGAATTATTTACTGGTGACACGTCTATAGACAATCCTTCACCAGTGAACATGGTTTCCGAAGTCAAAGGTCTTGCGAAATGCAACTTGTTCAATTTTACCATGACATTGTGGGCAATCTGGATGGGGACATAAATCGTGGCAACAAACAGACAGACTTGATCATCATAGACTTCGCCAAGGCCTTTGACAAATTGAAGGTATCTCGCTCACAGAGGGCTGTTAAATAAACTTGACTACTATGGGATAAGCAGATCCACACATAGGTGGATAAGCTCATGGCTCTCTTGGGGCTCACAAGAAGTTGTACTTGATGGCCAAGCATCTGATCAAGTCCCTGTTTTATCTGGAGCCCCCCCCCCCCCCCCCCCCAAGGTTCAGTCCTTGGACCGGTCTTCTTAGTTTTCATCAATGATCTGACTGATAATATCAGGTCATCAGTCAGTTTTTTTGCTGATAATGTGTCCTGTATATATTCTCCGTCTGAATGTCTTATTTTACAAGATGACCTGGATCAACTTGCACAGCGGGAGGCCGATTAACAGATGAAGTTCAATGTGGCGGGGGAATTTTTGGCCTCAGGGGCATAATTTGAACAATCTTGGTAGAGGTCCAATAGATGAAGTTACCCCAAATTTCAAAGACCTGGGCCTTGCACTTTCAGAGGAGAATATTTTCTTTTTTAGATTTTTCCTATATAAGTCAATGTAAAACCCAGGGGCCCCAGAGCTATAACTTGAACAATCTTGATAGTGGTCTACAAGAAGAAGCTTCATTCCAAATATCAAATACCTGAGCCTTCTGGTTTCAGACAAGAAGATTTTTAAAGCTTTTCCCTGCGTAAGTCTATGTAAAACGAAAGGGGCTCCGGGGCGGGAGCATTTTTGGTCCCAGGACTAGAATTTAAACAATCTTGGCAGAGGTCCACTAAATGAAGCTACGCACCAAATATTGAAGGCCTGGTTTCAGAGGTGAATATTTTTTAAGTTTCTATTTAAAAAAATCTGTTGTTGGCTCCCGAAAAACAAGAGGGCCCAGAGGGCCTTGGTTCGCTCACCTGATCCAAAGCATAACAAGTGGGCCCCGGGCAGGGTCAATTTTGGCCCCATGGCTAAAATTTGAACAATCTTGGTAGAGGTCGACAAGATGAAGCTTCATATCGAATATGAAAGACCTGGGCTTTCTGGTTTCAGAGAAAAAGATTTTAAAGGTTTACCCTGCATATAGAAGTCTATGTAAAACAAGATTTTCCCTATATAAGTCTATGTTAAACCAAAGGGCCCCGGAGCATTTTTGGCCCCAGTGCTATAATTTGAACAATCTTGGTAGAGGTCCACTAGCTGAAGCTTCATAACAAAATATCAAAGACCTAAGCCTTGTGTTTCAGAGAAGATGATTTTTAAAGATTTTCCCTATATAAGTCTATGTAAAACCAAAGGGCCACATGGCGGGGGCATTTTTGGTCTCAGGGCTATAATTTGAACAATCTTTATAGAGGTCCACTAGCTGAAGCGTCATAACAAATATCGAAGACCTAAGCCTTGTGGTTTTAGAGAAGAAGATTTTTTTAAGATTTTCCCTATATAAGTCTATGTAAAACCAAAGGGCCCCGGAACGGGGGCATTTTTGGCCCCAGGGCTATAATTTGAACAATCTTGGTAGAGGTCCACAAGATGAAGCTTCATACCAAATATCAAAGACCTGGGCCTTGCAGTTTCAAAGAAGAAGATTTTTAAAGATTTTCCCTCTATAAGCCCATGTAAAATCAAAGGGCCCCCGTGCGGGGTCATTTTTGGCCCCAACACTATAATTTGAACAATCTTGGTAGGGTTCACCTAGATGAAGCTTCATACCAAATATCAAAGACCTGGGCCTTGCGGTTTCAGAGAAGCAGATTTTTTAAGTTTTCGGTGAAAAAAATCTATTTTTGGCTACTGTGACCTATATGTGCAACGGACCGGAACCATTTGAACAACTTTAAAAGGGGACCACCTAAGGATCATTCCTGTGAAGTTTGGTCAAAATCCGATCAGTAGTTTAGGAGGAGATGTCGTTTGAAGAAAAGTTTACGGACGCACGCACGACGGACTAAAAGTGATCCCAAAAGCTCACCCTGTCACTACTTGACAGGTGAGCTAAAAAATAGGCCTGACCCCCTTATATGACAAATGGACTTGTCCAACGTATGGCAGTGGAAAAGTCTACTAGCATACAATGTGTTAATGTCCCCATCAACACTGTATTAAGCTTTCGTTCCTATGACTTATTATTGTATGTATATATGTATTGCCTGTCATAGAAATTTTGAAATAAATATGTATATTAAATTTTTACCAAGTAAATACAGGATTTTCTATGAAAAAGAAAAACGATATTTCTCACAGAGAAATAATTCCCACTGAGAATGTGAACAATCTTGGTGAAATCATCAAGACAAAGCTTCATGTCAATTATCAAAGACCTTGGCCTTCTCCTTTCAGACAAGAAGATTTCAAATGTTTTCATTGCCTTGACTTCTAATTCCTACGGCTATAATTTGAACACTTTTGATAGAGGTCCACTTGATTTTGATAGACCACCAAATATGAAAGACCTGGGCCTTGGGGTTTCAGAATGGAAGATTTTCTTAAAGTTCCCGATATATAAGTCAAAGTAAAAACCGAAAGGCACGGGGCGGAGGCATTTTTGGCCCAATGGCTATGATTTGAACAATCTCGGATTCGGAGAAGAAGATTTTTAAACATTTTCCCTATTATACAGGGATTTCTATTCCCTGAAAAATTTTCCCTATAATGTGAATGAGAAGAAGATTTTTAAAGAATTTCCCTATAGAAGTCTATGTAAAACCAAAGGGCCCGAGGGCGGGGGCATTTTTGGCCCTAGGGCTATAATTAGAACAATATTGGGAGGGGTTCAGTAGATGAAGCTTCATACCAAATATAAAAGACCCGGGCCTTATGGTTTCAGAGATGTAGATTTTTAAATATTTTCTCTATATATGCCTATAAAACCAAAGGGCCCCGGGATGGGGGGCATTTTTGGCCCTAGGGCTATAATTTGAATACTGTTGATAGAGGTTCACTAGCTGAAGCTTCTCGCTAAATACCAAAGACCTGGGTCTTGCGGTTTCAGAGAATAAAATTTTTAAAGATATTCCCTATATAAGCCTATGCAAAACCAAAGGCCCCTGGGGCGGGGGCATTTTTGGCCCCAGGGGTATAATTTGAACAATCTTGGTAGCCCTCCATTAGATGAAGCTTCATACCAAATATCAAAGACCTGGGCCGTAAGGTTTCCGAGAAGATTTTTAAAGATTTTCCCTGTATAAGCCCTTGTAAAACCAAAGGCCCCCAGGGCAGGGGCATTTATTGCACTAGGCCTATAATTTGAAAAATCTTGATAGAGGTTCACTAAATGAAGCTTCACACCAAATATCAAAGAACTGGGCCTTGCGGTTTCAGAGAAGAAGATTTTTAAAAATTTTCCCTATAAATCTATGTAAAACCAAAGGGCTCTGGGGATATAATTTGAACAGTCATGGTAGAGGTCCAGTAGATGAAGCTTCATACCAAATAGCAAAGACGGGGGCCTTGTGGTTTCAGAGAAGAAGATTTTATAAATATTTTCCCTATATAAGCGTATGAAAAAACCAAAGGGCCCCGGGGCGGGGGCATTTTTGGCCCTAGTGCTATAAATTGAACAATCTTGATAGAGGTCCACTAGTTAAAGCTTCACACCAAAATATCTTGCATTTTCAGAGAAGAAAATATTTAAAGATTTTCCCAATATAAGCCTATGTAAAACCATAGGCCCCTGGGGCGGAGGCTATAATTTGAACAATCTTGGTAGAGGTCAACTACATGGAGCTTCATACCAAATATCAAAGGCCTGGGCCTTGTGGTTTCAGAGAAGATTTTTCAAGTTTTCAGTGAAAAAAAAAATCTATATTTGGCTGTTGTGACCTAGATGTGCAACGGAGTGGAACCATTTGAACAACTTTGAAAGGGGTCCAGATAAGAATCATTCTTGTGAAGTTTGGTCAAAATCTGATCAGTGGTTTAGGAGATGTTGTTTGAAGAATTGTTTACGGACGCACACATGGACAACAGTCGAAAAGTGATCACAAAAGCTCACCTTGTCACTATATGACAGTAGAGCTAAAAAGGAAAGTTGTGGGTGCTTGTTGGAACAATCACAACATGGCATTTCACGGTTATCCATAAAATCTTTTTCAAATAGTCAAAAATATTGTCACCATTTTCCCATCTTTTCTCTTTATCTGAATCGCAAATACTTTTTTTTCTTTCTTTTCTCCTATTTATACTGCTATTCGCTCACATCTGAGCATTACGGGCAGGATTTCCTGGGTGGTAACCAGTACTTATTTTTTTATTTTTTTAGCAATGTGGATGAAGTGCCTTGCTGAAGGGCACAACACTTTCGTCAGAGTAAGGCTTGAACCCGCAACCTCTCGATCACAAATCCGATGCGCTACCACTGCACCAAAGTGCTGCACTACTTTCTGTTATCATGAATATTCGAGTTCAGATCCCATGGACAGTACACTTGTCTGTTAACCAAGTCATCTACATCTGCCAGTCATGTGATGGGATCTGCAGGGTCGTACGAACATCCGTCTCAATCTGGTTGTTCATGAACAGATCCAAATCAAATTAGCTGCCTTAAGGGTACACAAGAAGCATGTCAAAGAAACACTTCTTTAACTGACAATGTTTACAAATGACATGCGACTAGTGTATTTCATGGATGTGTCCTGATCTATCGCCGTTGGTCCCAAGTCAGGCTCTAACTGCTCTCTTCTTCATCCAGATAATGAGACTGTTGTACGTAAGAACGTAAGAACATCGTGGTGTCCGAACTGCTACACTTTCTTTCTTTCTACTGTGATCGGTCACATTTCGCCATTACTCGCAGGTGTACATTACATACACTAAAGGTTTTGCAGGATGAAAGCCTACACAGTAACCATGTAATTACAGTAGGGTTCTTTAACTTGCACAGGGGATGGTTCTCCCTGCACAGGGGGCCTCAAGTTAAAGTCCCGATCCGAAGGATGTTGCACTTTGTGACATTCATCCCTGCAAATGATGCCAATGGAGCGTGTTCGGACACCGAAATTTGATCGCCGCTGCGGGGAATTGAACCCGGGACCTCTGGCATCAATTGCAGGGATGAATGCCACAAAGTGCACAGTCCTTCTGATCGGGATGTCAACTGGAGGCGCCTTGTGCAGGGAGAACCATCCCCTGCACAAATAAAAGATGTATACCTTCCAATATTATCTATCTTGTTGTTGTTGTATTTCTATAAGGCATTTTATCGCTGCCTATATTCTCCTGGTACTTAAGTAAGTCACTTTTGCATTTCCCTATGAGAAAAACACATGATGCTCCTATTACAATGCCCTTCAAAATCTTTTAGTGCTCCTTTTAATTATCTATTTCTGTTTACTGACAACCCCTCCTTCGAGTGTAATGTACACCTGCACATAAGCCTCGTGTGAGGGAGTTGCAGTAAAAGAAGAAAAGGAATTCCAAGGCCCCCATCAGGCATTAATTCATGCTTGATTGTATCACATACTGCGAGTCGGAACTACCATGGAAATACTGCAAATAAACGAAAACTAACCTGTTTCTGTCAAATAACGCTGCCGGAAGGTAAACAAAAGATTGGTACTCGATGTTTTTATTTTGCGCCAACTGTCAGACAGTTTGTCTATGAAAATGCAATAAGCGTCTCTGCAACATGGATCAATAATAGAGAAGCAGTCATCGTGACGTTTTGGAAGAATCCGAATTTACAGTTTTTATTTATTTATTTATTTTTATTTGGTCGGATACGTCAAAAAGTAATACATATAGCGGATTGAAATACGAAAAGGAGAAAAAAGAATCGTAAAAGATGAATGTTGTACTAGACTGGGGACCGACTATGTGAAAGACAGACATTTTATTTGATGGAAGAACGCGTGAACCATACACAGGAAGTTGTCTCGCATAGTCTCACCGAGAATTCACGTGATTTGACCATCAAAAAATATTTATCAGGGAAGCGAATAACGTTGTTATGACAACGCGTGCACCTCTTAGTCTATAGACGGACATGTTCATGTCCGTATGAACGTAATTGTTTTCTATAGGTTTACTTTAGACTTTACACTGGAAATGTAAATATATTTTCTTGTCCTTTGGGTTCATTGATTCCAATTATAGAATTTCGAAAATACTTGAGGGTCACTGATGAGGCCTAATTGGCCGAAACTAGCTAGACTGGCCCAGAAAACATGTACACTTCATATTTTTCAGTTCTGTATTGTATTCCTTGCTTCCATAGGATAACCCTATTATAGAACTTATTTAATAACTGATAAAGGTTCCTTTTAAAAGGAAGGCTTGCCTGGTTTTAAGGGTACTGTTCCTGGTGTAAATGTAGCCATATTGCCGCCACATGGATGTACGAGTTGATGAAGATGAAAGTACTGGTGAGGAAGCAAATTGCAATTTTCTTGTTAATGGGACATAGACTTTTGATGCAGTGTACTAAAAAGCAATATAATTGGAATGGACAAACCCATGAGGTGTCAATTTTCTATGTGGCACTATCCTGACATTTATTGAAAGAAATATTTCAATGTTAAGGTAACTGAGGCATTGACATGTGACCCAATGGTCACATTCTCACTTTTGACCGACTATGATAGTAAGGGATCATTGTGATGACCCTGTTTTATTGAAATTTGCTCAGTAGTATCTGAAAAGTAGTTGGAAGAAGACATTGTTAACAGGCAGACAGGAGGAATAATGGACTTATGGAGCACGGACGATATGTGATTTGGCAAGTAGAAATGGACAAACAAAACAAAATAAATGTCCCTAACAGATTTATGAGAGACAATAATGTGGTAGAACACATCATACATACTGTTTGTTTTGCTAGGTTTTATGCCCGTTCAACAATCTTTCAGTCATATACAGGCGGGTAGTTTCCTAACCATCGTTCCTGGAAAGTACCAGTAATAGACTCCGATCCTCCGACACAAACTACCAAACGTTCTCACATAAACCATCATGGCCGGTAGCGGGGCTCGAACCCATGACCCTCCAGTGATTACAAGTCAGCGACCTTAATCACTGGACCACAGAGGCGGTCTTCCATACATACTGAGTATACATTCATGTCATGTGGCCACTAAACATGCAATTGTTAGGTGACGACACAAATATACATACAAGGGAGTATAAGACGAAGGAGGAAGAGTTAACATCTTTTATTAGCAAAGTATAAAAATATTATAAACAAGAGACAACCAAAGTAAACAATGTTACCAATGTTAACAGTTTTTATCTGAAAGTCTAAAAAGAAAAAAATAGTATAAAGGTGAATCTTAATCTTGATAAAAACTGAACCAATTGACTATCAGTACGCCGTCAACTTTGTTCATTTATTGGTGGCAGTACCTTCAATATAACTAGAGCTGTCATTGAATCTGACTAGCGCCCCGGCAGCGCTATCAGAGGAGTAGGAAAATGTTGGTGTTAAAAAACTATAAAGAACAAGGAAATGAAAGAACATAGCTCAAAGAATCATTTTGAGCATCATAACTCGGTTTTAGAAAACCAACCTGAGTTTTGCGCACAACACATCCTCTCATGATGATTAACATTACTGTCAAGTTATTCTAAAATCAATCTAGGAATAAGAAAGATATTGATCGGACACGATAAAAAAGACTTCTTTTTACCTTTCACCTCTTAGTATGACCTTGACCCTTGAGGTACGGACCCGGGGCTTGCGCGTGACACACTGTCAAATTATGGTTAAAATTTCTGCTAAGTAATATTTAAATCCATCCAGGTATAAGAAAGTTATAGATTTGACACAATAAAAAAGACGCTTTTTTGACCTTTCATCTCTAAGTATGACCTTGGCCTTTGAGGTACGGCTGTGGGTCTTGCGCGAGACACCCCGTCACATTATGGTTAACATTTCTGCCAAGTAATATTTAAATCCATCCAGGAATAACAAAGTTTTTGATTGGACACGACAAAGACCCTTTTTTACCTTTAACCTCTAAGTATGACATTGACCTTTGGGGAACGGACCTGAGTCTTGCGCGCAACACTCCATCACATTATGGTTAACATTTCTGCCAAGTATATATTTAAATCCATCCAGGAATAAGAAAGTTATTGACGGTAGTTCTGAGTAGACCGTGGCCTAGTGGATAAATTCGCTTCGGTGTTTAGTTAAACTTTCGCACAGAAACGATAGCTCTGTCACTAGACCATCTCTCACTAAACGGGTACCCTGTATTCTATTAAAATATGCGAACACTATTGAGCTATAGGGTGAGGGAACCAAAACACCGGAAAAAGCTGACTGTATCTCTGATTTTTGTTTAAAAAAAAAAAACACCTGAGGATCCAAAATAACATAGAAAGAGAAGTATAAAACCGGAACAACTTTTCCAATCTAACTGGCTTGTCGCTGCAAGCCAAAAACAGTGCGACGAATTCCAAAAGTTACATAATGCAATGATAAGAGTGCAATGTCGGACAATGAATTTCTAGAATGTAGATTAAAATAGTACGGAAAGTATTGTAAAAACTGCATCATACAAGATACGTAGTGCACATTACACAATTAAACGCGCATATTGCAAAACGCAAGGCCATAGTCCCGTATTAGAATGTGCATCATTCACATTTTATGTTTTACCTAGATACCGTTCCATAGAAATTGACCACTCCAGACTATTTTTGGCACCTATGGGTTAATTTTGAGTACGAAAGTGAAAGTAGGATCTGTTTCTCAGGTCTTGGTTTGACTTCTTGGAAACGCTTTAAAAATAGATCTTTGGAAACGCTTTATAAATAGACATCGACGGGCGCTACATATTCCTGTTTATTCCGAACGAGTTTTCACTGCGTAAATATGCGGAGAGCATTCTTATCCGTAGGGCTTTCCTAGTTACGCCATAAGACGGTTAGAAATAAACTGCGGTATCACCAATCCAATCTAAATGGCTTCCAATCGAAATTGGAAGCCAAAAACAAATAAACTAGAAATGTGTCCACTGATTGATGCCCCCCCCCCCCCTCCCCCCGCCTGAAAATATATGCATCACATTCGAATTGGCAGAAATGGACGTTTAACCTTCTCATTTCATTTGTTCCAAAAATAATCTTCTTAATACATGCATCTGAAGAAAAGAGAGCTGCATATTACCAAAATTATTAAAGAACAGAACAGAACAGAACTTTATTATGCAATAAATCTTATGCTACACACAAGTAGCATAGGAGAAAAAATAATCAATAGTAGCATACAAAAAACTGACGGTCACAACAAGAACTGTGAATTGTAAATATAGTAATATTCACATTTTACATGTATATATCTGAAAGCGTACCAGAAAAAAACAAACTGATCGTACTAAAGGGCCACGGCAAGGCCTCACCTCGTCATCGTCTGCAGACATAGACGTTGACGGGGTGGGGTCCAGCTCTTGGACTTCACGATAGGGTGAGTTTTGAGCTGGAGCTTGGGGTGTACATTGAAATAACCACAAGCTAGATGTATACTTATTGTTGAGTTAAATTTGTCTAAGGTTGGGATTATTGGACACGCTTTCAGTATGGTGTCAGGTGGCACACGCATCGTCGAGTCAGCGTTGACACATCAACGAATCAACGTTGCTGCGGCGCTGCGTGTCCGTTGGGAACGTTTACCTATCATATTTCCTAGTAAGAAATTCATGCAGATACATATTTGCACTGATTATAAATAGCATTTTTAGTTTCCTGTAAAAAGAAAGGATACATGTACTTGTGTACAAACAGTCTATATAAGGTATGCGTACAAGATGGGTATTGATTATCAATTATCCTTGATACAGGTCGATGAATGTTTACTGAACATTACGTCACACGGGCCGGTCCATCTGATACCGTTATCTAGGGATGACAATGTCATCAATGAATGCAAACTTCTTAAATAAAAGCTGAAACACATTCCCATGCGCAACAATAGAACACATTGTTTGAATTATAAAAGATAGAAAATAAAAATATGACAAAAATGACGAGAAGAACTAAAAACTTAAAAACAAATACCTTACGTAATAATTTGATGGTAGGCATGGTTTTCAATGTAGGTTTACTGTACGCAAAAATGCTCTTGAATTACAAATAGCCGAGTGGTTAAACGTTACAGGTCAGAATCATGTTTTGGTGTGATGAGGGCGAGGGATGGAAGAAACACTCGCTCAGTGTAATTATTTTTAAACTTTTTTTCTTTTTTTTTTCCTGTATTAAATATTTCCTTTGTTTTTTTTTTAATATAAGTATGTAATTCATTATTTTCAAATTTCAGCGATTCACATTAATTTGAATTTCAGAATTTCAGAATTTCATATTTCGAAATTGCATTACAAAAACAGTTTTGATTCTTCGGCATTGTCGGTAGATTTATCACGCTCAGAAACCGTCTCTGCACCTTCTCTCTAACGTCACTGCCAGAGTCCATGTGTTTAATGATTCACTCCATTTCAGCCTCAACAGCGATGTCAGTTTTACAATAGTCCTGTTCAGGCCCCCGCCCATGTGGGCTTGAAGAAATAGATGGGTTGCACGATGCTTACACATCGAGCTGTAACCGACCGCATACGAGTACTGGTAAACCGTTTAAAGGATCTAATCCTGCCCAGGCAAAGCGGCGCGAGTCGGCCCGTCCATGCTTATAAAAAGTAGAAGTGAAACAAAGATCAGGAATCGATACAATTAACTTACTCCACCCATCAAAGACACCAAAGGGAAATAAATACAAACATTAAGCGACCAGACCATAATGGAAACCTAAACAAAGGAAGGCCATAAGGACAGATACTTTATCACAAAATGGCCATATGGCCATCCAAAATTAAAAGACACAAGTGATACACACAGTAAGTAACAAACAACAACATAAATAAATCGCCACAGAAGAACCGCCTTGGAACGGTCAGTGGTTATTGGTTTCATTGGGCGACAGGGCTTTAGATGTCATTTTATCTCAATGTCGGGTAAAAGTCCCACAAAATTGGAAGAGACGTCTCCAAAATGACCAATACAGTGTTGACGGGGACGTTAAACTTCAAATCAAACAAAATAATAGTCCTGTACAGCCTTTTCGACATGTGTTAAGCACGCAGGCCATTCTTTTTCAACATTGCTTCCAATGTATTCTTCGATCAGAGCCTTTATTTATACATCTATATATCTGTCACGCGAAGCTGAAACTTTCCTTGGCCAATATAAAAATTTGCCCATATCATCATTTTGGCATTCAGATCAGGATGGTATGGTGAAAGCCGCAGAACTGTGTGCCCGTGTCTCTTCAAAGCTGGTCAACTCGATAAGGAGAAGCGAGCGGGTTTATTTCGTTTGCAAAGTTTCTAAAGCTCAGGCTTGAACATTTCTTGCCACATACTGCATAAAGCTGTATATTAAAGGAAACAAAAAGAACGAAAAATGAAATTGTTATTCAAATTTGAGATTCGAACCTACGACCTTTGGGTAACAAGGTCGTTAAAGTTTATGCATCTAACCAATACAGCCACATCGTATTCCTGCAACGCTGTCATATCAGAATAATATACAGCAAAAGATTTTGTGAATTAAGCGAGGAAAAAGTTGGTAACCCCACATAACGGTTTCCGATGGAATGGTCCGTATGACGTAGTGTTCAGTAAACAGTCATCGAACTATAGTGATACTCATAACACATCTTGTTAAAACAACACAGATTAGTACAGGTAAGCTGCTGTTTCTCACACCTTTAGGGACATGTGTGAACATTACAAAAGCTGTTTTAATCAAAATTTTATACCTGACCAGTGGAATGAGAGATACAATTTAACTTGACCAAAAAGTGGTCTCAATAGCGAACAGTAATGGCCGATTTGGTCTTTTGAAAGTGGTCTTAATACTGAATAGCGGGGTGGTCTCTTTATCGGAATAAATAACAATCAATTATATAGGAAATAATTTGGGTCTTGCAAAACCGGTCTTAATAGCAGCGTTGTCTTAATATAGGGATGGTCTTTAAGTGTGTGTGTGTGTGGGGGGGGGGGGGGGGGGGGGGGTCTGCGGGCATTGTTTTTTTTTGCGTTTTATTCTATTTTTGACGAAAAATTATCTTGACAAATAGTGCAGGCCCTGCACAGTTGCAGTGTTTGCCAAGCGGTATTATTGCCAGAAATGGACCTTTATCGTCCAGACCTGCTGTGCTTTACTTTTTAACTGGGATTTTATGTTCAAATTACACGGGTAACTGCAAATATTTACGGGTTGCTGGGGTTGTATTCAAAGCTTCTTATGCGGGGTATGAATACTGAATAATAGCGTTTACCGGTTCAAACTTTTATATGGTAAAATTCGAGTGTTCCACAATTAATCCCTGTGGTGGTGGTTGGGGGGGGGGGGGGGGGGGGTCTGCGGGAGGTTGAGGGGGCTATTTTTGCTTTTTTATTCTATTTTTGACGAAAAATTATCTTAGCAAATAGTGCAGGCCCTGCACAGTTGCACTGTTTGCCAACTGTTATTATTTTCCATACTTTGCAAAAAATAATATATTGTTGGAAAAAGTTTACGCACGCTCGACGGACAAAAGTGATCCCAAAAGCTCACCTCGTCACTACGTGACAGGTGAGCTAAAAAGTGATCACATGATCAAACAAGAACAGTAACAGTCCAATGGACCGATCCCCGATAGCTCGTTGACCTGCGTTGTTTCGAACTCTTCTTTTTTTTAGCCCTAGCAATTTTTTTTTTTAAATTGCTGATACAAAACTAGGAATAAATTTGGGATCTCCTGTTTTTTGTTTTATCTTGAAAAGGTATGCTGTGTGTGCTCATTAGAATGGCCCCATCGTGTGCTCTGAGCATTCATGAAAATCGCCTCGATGAGACGATTATAAGGATTCTAATGAATACACATAACGTACCTCATATATATTACTCATAAACATTGCCTCATCATATGCTGTGTGCACTCATTAGCATTACCTTATCATATTCTGTGGGCACTTATTACCTTATATTAATAAGTCATTAGCATCGCCCTATCGCATGTTCTGTGCACTTATTAGCATTGCATAATCATTTTCTGTGTGCACTCATTAGAATCGCCTCGATGAGGAGATTGTAATGAGTACACACAACAAACCTTATATTAATTACTCATTAGCATTACAGAGTATGTTGTGTGTACTTATTAGAATCGCCTCAACGAGGCTATTCTAATGAGTACACACAACATAATTTATATTAATTACAGTCCATGAATAAAATATACCTAAATTATTCTGTAATGGCTCTCTGAATAACTCTCAGTGGCTCAAACACCTATGCCTCAGACAAATTTTCCTGGTCCCAAAGGTGTTTGAGCAATTGAAGTTCGACTGAAAAGAAATAAACTAAGCCAGTTTATGACAAAAGGACCCACAAAATTATACGATTTTAGAGACTTCAAACAGATATGAGCAGCCAGTTCAACTTTACCACTCTCTGGGCTAATTCAGCAGATGACAAATTGTTCATATCTTTCTTATTTTTTTCCAGAAAACAGGACTTGACATCTCTCATCTTGTCTCCTATGTTTTTTTTTCTTTTCAGAAAACAGGACTTGACATATCATGCACCAGAAAACAGGACTAGACGACATCTCATGCATAAAGACGTTATGCATATGTTTTTTTTTCCAGAGAACCGGATTTGACATCTCATGCAAATTGTCCCCTATGTTTTTTGTTTTTTTTCTTCAGAAAACAGGACTTGACATCTCATGCAAATTGTCTCCTATGTTTTTTCCAGGAAACAGGACTTGACATATCATGCAAATTGTCTCAATAGGAGACTATTCGCAAGAGATTTCAAGTCCTTTTCATGCATAAGGATTTTATGCATATGTTTTTTTTTCCAGAGATCTCATGCAAATTGTCTCCTATGTTTTTTTTTTCTTCAGAAACAGGACTTGACATCTCATGAAAATTGTCTCCTATGTTTTTTTTTCTTCAGAAAACAGGACTTGACATCTCACGCAAATTGATTCCTATTTTTTTTTCAGAAAACAGGACTTGACATATCATGCACATTGTCTCGTAAGAGATTTCAAGTCATTTTCCGGGGAAAAGTAAGAAAAAATATTTCAAATTGTTGTATGCTGTCAGCATACCCAGCATGCAGAGCGTTAATTTGGCATCTTGTGTTATACTCCCGCCCTTCAGGGTTTGGAGAAATAGATTGGGCTGCATGGTGCTTTCACCAGAGCTGAAACCGACCGCACATGAGTACGTATAAACTGCTTAGAGGATCTAAGCCTGCCCAGGCAAAGTGATGCGAGTTGGAACGTCCATGGCTATAAACGTTTTTGGCTTCATTGGGCTTGATATGCCGTTTCAAAATAATGTGTAAAAGCCCCACAAGTCCAAAATAACCTAAATAGTGTTGACGTGGACGTTAAACCTCAAATTAAACAAACAAATCTACAGATCTCTAAGCTGTATAGAGTTTAACAACATATTCTTTTCACAGAAAATTAAACATCAACACAGCTGGTATTAAGGGAATGTGTGGCGGCAGTAAAAAGTCTCCCTTCCCTTCAACATAGTGTGGGTTATATTTTCTGGTTTATTGGGATCACTGATTCCAAGTGGAACTGCGAAAATATTTGAGGGTCACTGATGAGGCCTAATTGGCCGAAACTAGCTTGTCTGGCCGTGAAAAGAAACTTATACCTTCATCGGTTTTCAGTTCTTTGTTGCAGTAATTACTTCTATCTTCATAGAACATTAACCCTTGTCCTGCTGAGCCCGGATATGCCTTATCTTTGAAACAATGTAGATCCAGATCAGATGGCTTCTGAAGAAGCCATCTGATCAGGATCTTCATTGTTTGCCATCCAGTTTATGAATTTGTTGCAATAATTTGCATCAAGTAATCTGATTGGCTGATAATCAGTAGTGGGTGTGGCATATATGAATATTCAGCAGGACAAGGGTTAATGAGCCGGGGCACAGCATTTCCTACAATTTACATGTGCACCCAGCGAGAAATTAGATCAGTCTGCGTACCCATTTAGTCTGAATAGAGACTTCTCTTGCTGCATGAAGGAGCACTGGGCGCTTAGCTATCCTTTGAGCGCACAAAGAAGACTCTGATCAGACTGCGCGAATGCGCAGGCTGATCAGAGTCTTCGCTAGGCACATATGTAAACTGCGGGAAATGCTGTGCGCCGGCTAAATTTTAATGTCATATTTGAGGTTTTGATCTGACTCAAACAATTTATTTACAAAAATATCCAGACTTTGGGTCAACCAGAAGAAAGAAAGAAAGGACAAAGAATTAAAAAACAAACAAAGAAATTAAAGAAAGTAAGAACAAATGGACAAAAGAAAGGTAGTAGAAAGAAAGAAAGAAAGAAAGAAAGAAAGAAAGAAAGAAAAACTATGCAAGTGATTGGCACTGTAAACAATACGAAACAAAAAAGGCACCGTTTGATATGGCAAAATCATGGATTTTAGTTTCACTTATACTAACATGGGTTTTATCTTAACATGACGCTGATATTTCGAAATATCACCCATGTCCTCTGATTCTTGTCAACCTTAACCTGGAGACAGATTATATCAGAAGGAATTTTACTTCCAAGTCCTAAGGCTTTGGTATCTACATCACCGCCTACAAGGTCCGCCAGTTTCTTGAATTCACCGCAGTCCTTCAGGTCCGTCGGTGATTGACCAATGTCCCCTCTAACAGCAAAATGTACCGAACCTTTCAGAATGGAATCGCTTTTAGTATCTGGATTTCCCGTTGCTACGATAATCCGCGAGATTTGCTGAGGTTTTTGAAACAGAAGACTAAAATGCTGATTCTTTTTTATGTCTCTGGCCCAGAAGAACTTCTCAGAGTTATCATAAGCGTATTCTGGGTTATGGTTATCAAATTTGGTCAGGGACGTTAGAATTTTCGCAGCTGGATTGTCACCCTGAGGAATGTCGTTAATGGACAAATGCACACTGCCAGCGTCTTTGAAATCTTTGTCAACAGAGGGCATGAGTTTGTCTTTCAGTGATGAAAATTTGCCTATATGTTGAAATAAGCTCTTCTTGGTATGTATGGGTTTATCTTGGTTCATCAACTTTCGTATATTCCCCAGTAGAAGGTCTCCCGGCGCCCTATCATAAAAGGATAGGAGGTAAAACGCCACCCTGTCTAAGTCCATGGAATGAAACAATTTACCTATGAAACCTAACTTAGAGAACTCCAACAAGAACCACGGTTTCTTTTGATCACCAATAAACTTATGAATATCAAGAGTGTAATCAGAAGCCGTGATGACGTCATCTTCAAGTTGCAGATAATACTTGGATAAATTTCTGCTGTAGAGCGTAAGATAAGCAAAATCAATGTTTTGTTTTGCTCTCCATTTAATTCTCGGAATAGGGTCATTAAAAGTTGTCTGAACTCTGCTTAAGTCAGGATAAATATCTTGGTTTCCCTGAATGACATGAATAAAGCCTGAATCACAATAATTTTGGTATTTACTGTAGATTTCCTCAGAAATAATCTTGTTATAAGTTGCATTGTTATCACACATATATATCACAATCGTTATTTCGGATTGTTCTGTTTCTTTGGTGTTCTCGATTAATGAAGCGATTGTTTCAAAGATGTACAATTTGTCTGTATTTGGTCTTTTTACAGAAGGTATGCCGATTGTCATAAAACCTGAAATAAAACGAAGAAAAATGTGTGTACTGAACAAGATCTTTGGCAGGGAAAGCAACACGTTCTCAGAAATAGTAAGTAAGTAAGTAAGTAAGTAAAGTAAGTAAAGTAAGTAAGTAAAGTAAGTAAGTAAGTAAGTAAGTAAGTAAGTAAGTAAGTAAGTAAGTAAGTAAGTAAGTAAGTATAAGTAAGTAAGTAAGTAAGTAAGTAAGTAAGTAAAGTAAAGTAAAGTAAAGTAAAGTAAGGATGAGTCTTTTAACCGAGGTCCCGTCTCCGTATGACCTTAGCTGTTGGTGGGACGTAAAACTCAAACACACACTCACTTTAAGAGCATGACTTAATTGGCGAACCAATCTTCCTTGAGGCCCTCTACAAGTGAACTCTCCTTTGAAAACGAAAAAAAAAAAAAAAAAAAAAAAAAAAGTTCATGATCGTTCAATTTTGTCACCCAAAAGCATGCAAAGCATTTTTCTTTCTTCTTTTTTTTCTTTCTTTTATTCTGTTAATCGAATGCGATCGCAGCGAAAATAAACCCTAAGCTAGCGATCCAGTCTTGTTCAAGAAAAAAACAGGAAAAAAATCTTTGCTTATATTCACATTCTTTCCTTTTCATAATTTTCTGAAAAAAAAAAAAAGCAGACAGATTTTCCGCCATTTTTTTATCAAAAGCTAAGAATTTATGTGTTTGGTTTCCTGTTCCGCACTGAACATTCATTTTTTTTTTGCATTATCTGCTGGTTTCTAGTCTGAAGGTTATCAGTGTTGGGAAAACAGATAACCAGACTCCCCCGTCCGGGGTGGGGGGTCTGGTTGCCTGTTTTTCCAAGAGTTGCCCCCCTTGAAGGTGTATCCATTCCATCTGGCACTGTACAAGAACAGAAACTGAAACAGGAAGGGTCGTAACTAATGTTGTGAGAACTTGTGGCCGAACTTGCAATAAAAAATATTATTAAACTAAACTGACACATTCAACAGCGGAACAGCCACATGACCAATTAAATGTCGTGAACACTGGTTTACTTTGACGTCACTTAACGAGGAAACACCCGATTAAACGCCACGGTTTCAAAATGATGGAAATTCGAAATAATCAATGCCAAAGCACAGACAACACTGGTAGTTCGATTGTCTCTGAGTGCAGGCTAGAATATAGTCCGCGGACTTAGAGTGTTTCGTTTAACCCATAAATTACTGTACTGTAAGCAAACAGTGTAGATCATGATCAAACACCGCGTTCTGCTGCGACTTGTTTGGTATACTACTTTGTTTGCCAAATATAACGCATGATTCCAACACTCTGATCTCACATCGATAAGCATAGCTAAGCTACTTTCTATAAATAACCGTTACCTGGATTTCTTACGAATCACCGCTGATAATCATCTGGACATTAGCACTGAAGAGCTTCTGTGCTTAGTAATTTTGGATTGGTTGACCAGTGTTTCAGCAAAACTTTCTTGCAATGACTAGTACTTTTTAGTATAAAAATTGTCTTTGATGACGGAAAGCAATTATTTTCAGTTTTAATTTGGGTAAGTTATGCAGAATTAATTTCCGGTCATTTTTAAAATTTGGAAAAAAGTGTAGTTTACTACGAAGTGTAGTCTTACACCAAGGATATAAGCATCTGGACTGAAATCGCCCGAATCAAAATATGGGGTCACTGTCTCTGTTAAGGAGCTGGAATATGTATATATGAATCTTACATGGGTGTGCGTTCGGCCCCGCCCATTTGGGCTTGAAGAAATAAATGGGCTGCATGATGCTTCCACGCAGAGCTGAAACCAACCGCACACAAGTACTGGTGAAGTCCACTACGTTCCTGACGCATCCTTATAATATCCGTCTGATGATCTTTTAATATTGTGTCCAAAATAATCAGAACCAATCTTATTTTCTCACAAAGAGTCTATGAAAAATCTTTAAATGGTCTCAATAAAAATGTGACATGCAAATTCTTTTCTTGCTGAGCTGCAAGAAAAATACACAATTCTATTAATAGATCATGTAAGCAACTCGTGTTAGAATTGTAAATGTATTGAACTATAATATTAGTGAATAGTTAGCTCAATCAAATGTTCGAAAAACACAAAAAAATAATAATTTGACAAAAGTTTCGTCTTAAAATGATGAAATTCTGTTTTGACTTGAAGCCTGATGACAAACAACGCCAAAGTATATTTAATTTCTCCAGCATTTGATCGTATCAGATTTGTTGCGGGAAACAAAGGCGCTAGATTGCGACCTGCGTCAAAAATATGCGCAGAACCACTCGGGTGTTTACCCTGAAAAGCTTACCTTCTTTACGCCTTCGTTTTCCATGCAGAAGGGGTCTATACGGGTTGTGAAAATACATTTCCATGTTGTGGAGTAATGGCGGATATACGGCTCCGGAAGTATTCATAGGTTGCTTGCGCATGTTCTCACCGGAAGAGTTAGATGTCGGGCTGGGAGGTTTGTCGGCGTGATTGTCTTGTTGATTAAGTCTGGTCTGGCTGTAAGTTCCATTGAAGTTTAAATGGCCCTGGTAGGTGTAAAGATCCCTCTCAAGTTTTTGAAATCTTGTAGGACTGGCTGAAAGTATCAAATAAAGAATACTTTGTAAAGTTTAAAGCTTAAAACGCTTAAAAATTAAACATTTTCAAATGAAGAACTGTGATATTTTCTTATTTCTGCTCAAAATATAGATTTTTGGTACTCGTTAGGATGAGGCGGTTGTAACGAGTACCCAAACTCTATATATAGGTTGTGGGAACTCGTTAGAACCTCCTCATCGAGGAGGTTCATGTACCCAAAATCTTTCTTTTGGAGCAGAAAAAAGAAAAATAAGGGAACCACTGTAAATCCCAGTTTTACTATAGAAAAGTGGGATTCAAGGGGGTCAAAATTAAATAGGTGTTTCCGTGATGAAATCGGTGATGTACATATGGAGGGTCTCATGCAAATAGTCATTCTGTATGAAATTTATGAAACGAGCCTCAGGCGAGTTCCCTAGATTTCATATGAAGTAACCACAAGTCTGAGATTTACCAAATAACGTGGTACAGTCGAACTTCAATGACTCGAACACCTTTGGGACCTCGAAAATCTGTTCGAGACAGGGGTATTTCGAGCCACTGAGGGTTACTGTCAGGAGGAATAACGGGATACTTGAGACACATTTTCGGTGTTCTATAATAAAAATGTAATTCTAATGAGTACACACAGCATACATTTGCAAGATAAAAGACTAAAATCTTCTTAATTATCCTTCACTATTTCTTATGTAGAGGATTGCGCTAGGGGCTCAAGAATGGGTTCGACACATCCATGGTGAACGAACCATCGGTGTTCAAGCCATCCAAGTGCTACTGTATTTCTGGATCGATTACTTACCAATCGACCCATACCTAACAACTACAGATGCTTCCCGCCTGCTACTATCCACATGACTATCGCTGACCGTGTATAAAATAATGCTACATCCTTCGCCTCACTCAAGCACCCTTCACATTACGAAAACACGCCTATTCAAATACATTGCAAAATACCGCCAACACTTGAAAATTTTCAGATGAAAAATTACGATAATTTTCTTATTTCTGCTCAAAATATTGGTTGTGGGTACACTTGAGAACCGCCTCAGCGAGGCGGTTCTAAGGTGTACTCACAACCTATACACTGTAAAAATAGTGTTTACAGATTAAACACTTTCTGAGACGCATTTCTTGTCCCGTTTTTTATGCGTTTAACGCTTTGAAATGTCTCGTATCTAAACACGTCTAGGAAGGTGTTTAGATATTAAACATGTATAGGACAGTGACATGTTTAATACCTGCACATGTTTAGCTCAGAAACATGTTGAAAATCTAAACATGTCAAGAGGTAAAATCATCATTATTCATGGGGGTGTCAAAATTATAAAGGCGGCGTTATCTTCACGCAGATGCTCCCCTTCATTATGCGAAGTTAGAGTACAATCATACAGTGTGCACTATCTGTGAGTTCATGTTGGAGGTTAAGATGTCTTTGGTAGAAAAGAAGAACACTGCACCTTAAAGCATAATTAAATACATGTTTAGGTTTTGAACATGTTTACGCTAAACGTGTTTAGACCATGTTGTGGCATTTTCCCCAACAATTCCTCACCTTTTTTGCAGTTTTAGGCAGTTTATATAAATATATTCAAGAAAGAATATATGCAGGTTTCATTTACCAATCACAATCTTCTATCAAATGACATTAGTAAGTCTGCTGAACACAACTTGGATCTAGAAAGAAAATATGAGTCGCGAAAACTAATGACAACATGAACTAAACACCAATATTCCACTCATCCTTGAACGAAAAATATGTTTGAAGTACGTACCATATCTTCTACAATTCCAGTATCAAAGAAACAAAACGTTATAGACAAATACAACATGAATAATGATGATTTTACCTCTATTTTATGTCTTTGCAGCTCTGCAACTTTCAGCGTCCGTTCAGCGTTCGTCTACGCGGGAAAAAGATCGTATCGTTTTCAGCCGAGACGTGTTTAGACTTTTGACGTGTTTATACTTACAAATACGGCAAAACAAATTACATGTTTAGAAACAACACACTTTTCTAATCATGTTTAGATCTAAACATGTATAAAACACGTTTAATTTCTATACGCTATTTTTACAGTGTATTTTAGAGGAGACATAAGAAAAGTAAGGTTTACCCCTGTAAACCCCAGTTTTACTATATAAAAGTGGGGTTGAAGGGGGGTCAGAATCATATAGGCGTGTCTTCGTGATGAGAAGTAAAAGAACTGAACAGAACTTCATTGAAATTCAAAATTGTACATGCAGCCTCTCACAGGAACTGCATTACAGTCGGACTTCAACAGGTCAAATATCTTTGAGACCATTAGGGGGTATGTTTGTGTGTCTGTGTGTGTGGGGGGGGGGGGGGGGAGGGGATAAGGCCTTTTTTAGGCCTTTGACACGATTCACCATTTTCTCCTGATATATTGTCTATAGTGTCCCAATGACTAAGATAGTATTGGTTTGCAACGAAAGCCCTAGTTAAGCAGAAACATGATTATGAATGTGGGTGGGGTAAATCAGCATTAACTTGAGGCACCATTTTTCTTTTAAAAGTATTACACACCCACTCAAACGTTCCTCCGTGTGTTAGACAAATGTATTAGGTTATATTCTACACGAATGTTCTCCCTTTAAAGTGGATGTGCAATATTTTCAAAGAGAAATTGTGCATAAAACATGGTACCTCAAGGTAATGTTGATTTACCCCCACCCACATTCATAATCATGTGGCATTCGTTGCAAAATCAATTCTATTTTAGTAAATGAGTGAGGCAAGTGTTTCAATAACGTTTTTCTTAGTTATCTGTATAGTACTTATACAAAATTAGAAGTAGGTGTGTGTGTGTGGGGGGGGGGGGGATTCCCGTCCCCCGTTTATTAATGAAATCACAAGCGTTTCAATAACGTTTTTCTTAGTTATCTGTATAGTACTTATACAAAATTAGAAGTAGGTGTGTGTGTGTGTGGGGGGGGGGGGGGGCGGGGGGGGGGGGGAATTCCCGTCCCCCGTTCATTAATGAAATCACAAGCGGTATAATGGGCGTGTCTTAAGTTAAGGATATTTTTAGATGTTTAGTAAAATAAAGAAATCTAATGCGTACACAACAGATCTTTTCAGGATTTTTTTTTTTATTTTAGTTTAACGGCCCTTTTAAGATTATTTTACTTATTTCGAGCCGATCATTAATCAGAGGTGGGCGAAAACCAAAATACCTGCCCTTCTGTTTGTAGAACTTTGCGTCTCACATATGGCCCGAGCGAGGCTCGAACCACAGCGGCGAGAGACCTAATGATTAAGGGTCCGCGCTCTTACCATTAGGCCACGGAGGTTCATACATTTTTAGGATTACATCAGAAAAACTCCCTTTATTATCCTAAATATATGGGGGAAGAATTCTCTATATGGACTTAAGGGGAATGGATATATTTTCAGGGGGAGACAACTGCAAAAGTGTTTTGTCTCCCGTATCAATAAGGGTCAACTCTTAAAGGAAAGAATTTGCCCCTGAGGAGCAAATACTTTCCTTTAAAAGTAGACCCCTCTCTTAAAGGAAAGAATTTGCTCCTGAGGAGCAAATACTTTCCTTTAAAAGTAGACCCCCTTATCAGTGGGTTTGTTTTGTTTGTTTGATTTCATGTTTGACGTCCCTGTCAACACTAAATATGTCATTTTGGAGACGTTGCTTCCAATTTTGTGGGACTTTTACCCGACATTGAGATGAAATGACATCTCAAGCCCTGTCGCCCAATGAAACCAATAGGGTTTATATTAAGCATGGGCGGTCCGATTCGCACAGCTTTGCCTGGGCAGGCTTCCTCTAAGCCGTTTACCAGTACTTGTGTGCGGGCGGTTTCAGCTCTGCGTGGAAGCATCATGCAGCCCATTTATTTCTTCTTTATGTCTTTTTCAGTGGGACTGTGCCTATAGAAAAGCGAACAGGAAGTCCCGAAAGTTGTCTCGCTTTGAAAAATGGCAAGAAAATGTGCTAGGTATTCCCATTTTACTTAAGAGCGGGTTCGAATGAGCCATAGTGAAAGAATTAGCCATGTTCGAGTAAGGAGAACATAATTCAATTGTTCACTCTGAACATCAAAATAATGATTTTGAATCATAAACAAGCCCAAGAATTATTAAGATTCACTGTACTTGCACTTAGTAATGACAAAGTACATGTGCTCCTAGGCTAATCAGTTCTATTTAGTTTATGAAAGCGCCACAGAAATAGAATAAAATTGACGGCATTGAAACATAATTGCGTTATCCCCAGGACTGTAATTTCATTGACTTTTCCAAGTTCATTCCATTTGGAGAATGTGTATCCATATGAACAGCGTTGTTATGTTCTCTGTCACGTAGTGACGAGGTGAGATTTTGGGATCACTTTTTGTCCATCGTCCGTCGTGCGTCCGTGTGTGCCTCCGTAAACTTGTTCTTCAAACGACATCTCCTCCATCATCATGGTTTACATTGATCGGACTTTGACCAAACTTCACAGGAATGATCCTTAGTTGGTCCCCTTTCAAAGTTGTTCAAATGGTTCCGGTCTGTTGCTCATCTAAGTCACAGGAGCCAAAAATAGATTTTTTACTGAAAACTTAAAAAATCTTCTCTGAAACCGTATGGCCCAGGTCTTTGATATTTGGTATGAAGTTTCATCTAGTTGTCCAAATTATAGCCATTGGGCCAAAAATGCCCCCGCCCCGGGCCCCTTTGGCTTTTACATTGACTTATATAGGGAAAATCTTAAAAAATCTTCTTTTGGCTCAGGTCTTTGATATTTGGTATGAAGCTTCACCTAGTGGACCTATATCAAGATTGGTTTTACACAGACATATATTGGGAAAATCTTTAAAAATTTTCTTCTCTGAAACAGCAAGGACCAGATCTTTGATATTTGGTGTGAAGCTTCATCTAGTGGACCTCTATCAAGATTGTTCAAATTATGGCCCTGTGGTCAAAAATGACCTCGCTACGGGGGCCTTTGTTTTACGTAGAGTTATATAGGGAAAAACTTAAAAAAATCTTCTATAATTTGAACAATCTTAGTAGAAATCCACAAGACGAAGCTCCATACCAAATATCAAAGACCTTGGCCTTCTGGTTTCAGACAAGAAGATTTTCAAAGGTGTTCTCAATATGCTTCCACACATAGCTGAAACCGACCCGCACATGAGTACTGGTAAATTGCTAAGAGGATCTAAGCCTGCCCAGGCAAAGCCGTGCGAGTCGGACCATCCATGCTTATAAACCTTATTGGTTTCATTGGGTGGCAGGGCTTGAGATGTCATTTCATCTCAATGTCGGGTAAAATTCCTACAAAATTGGTAGCGACGTCTCCAAAATGACCTTTACAGTGTTGACGGGGACGTTAAACCTCAAGTCAAACAAATCAAAATCAATATAAGTCTATGTAAAACAAGTGGGCCCCGGGTGGGCCCATTTTTGGCCACAGGGCAATAATTTGAACAATTTTGGTAGAGGTCTACTAGATGAAAAGGACTGTGTTGTAATGAGCTTACCTTCATGAAAGAAGAAGTACATAAACTGTGTTCTAATGAGCTTACCTTCATGGAAGTAGAAGTACATGAACTGTGTTGTAATGAAGTTACCTTCATGAAAGTAGAGTAAACCAGGGATCGCAGGATCGATCCCGGGCTTCTCCAGACTTTCGTATGAGTCTTTAAACCGAGGTCCCGTCTCCGTATGACCTAAGCTGTTGGTGGGACGTAAAACTCGAACTCTCACTCACTCATGAAAGTAGAAGTACATGAACTGCGTTGTAATGAGCTTACCTTCATGAAAGTAGAAGTACATGAATTGTGCTGTAATGAGCTTACCTTCATGAAAGTAGAAGTACATGAACTGTGCTGTGATGAGCTTACCTTCATGAAAGTAGAAGTACTTGAACTGTGTTGTAATGAGCTTACCTTCATGAAAGTAGAAGCACATGAACTATGCTGTAATGAGCTTACCTTCATGAAAGTAGAAGTACATGAACTGTGTTGTAATGAGCTTACCTTCATGAAAGTAGAAGCACATGAACTACGCTGTAATGAGCTTACCTTCATGAAAGTAGAAGTACATGAACTGTGTTGTAATATACTTACCTTCATGAAAGTAGAAGCACATGAACTATGCTGTAATGAGCTTACCTTCATGAAAGTAGAAGTACATGAACTGTGCTGTAATGAACTTACCTTCATGAAAGTAGAAGATGTAATGAGCTTACCTTCATGAAAGTAGAAGTACATGAACTGTGTTGTAATGAGCTTACCTTCATGAAAGTAGAAGTACATGAACTGTGCCGTGCTGAAGACAAAAACAATGATCAATAAACCACGCCTTGTTGATCGCCTCATCATTCTTCACCTGAAAATAAAAGCAAAGTGAAACTACAGCAAATCGAACATTGATGGGTCGTTTATTAAGACTGACACAATTAATTGGGTAATCGGTTAATCGATCGATACATTCAACTAAAATGAATATCGTTGCTGACTTGGTAGTAATCGATTATTTGAGTAAAATCAGTAACGATAATCAGTTGTTTTTTTTTAATTTAACGATCGAATAATCGATTAATCGTGCCAGCCTACGATCCAGATCACAAATATTTAACCCTTATCCTGGTGAATAAACCAATTTTGCGACTATAAATCAACAAAATTACTTGATACAATGTTTTTGTTCAGTTCACAAACAGCAGTACAAACAGTGTAGATCCTAAAGAAGCCATCTGATCAGGATCTACACTGTTTGCAAAGGTAGGAGTTGACCTTTTCAGCAGGATAAGAGTTAGGGGGGGGGGGGGTATCTTACTTCAGCACAGAAATGAATGTTATGTGTACTCATTAGAATTACCTCGTTGAGGCGATTCTAATTAGTATAAATAACACACTTATTTTTAACAGAAGATCCAAAAGATTATTCTAAAGTATGTTCATGGTACCACCATAACTGTCTCAAAAATTAACCCTCAGTGACTCCAACTATCTATGACCGGAACAAATTTTCATAGTCCCGAGTTTGGCCACTGAAGTTCCACTGCCATTTCTCCTGGTGACAGTCCGACTCCCACTACCTTTCTTGTGAGGATTAGACCTTCTTTGTTTGTTGTATTTGTTTGAACTGGAGTTTAACAAACAGCCCGGCAAACACAATTTATGTCATTTTTGAGCCGGTCAGTTTACCTATCCACACTTTTCTTGGGCAGGCTTATTCGTAAGCGGTTAACCAGTACAGTGCACATTCTTTCGCCAGAAACTGACAACTGCACTTCTTGAATCAGCGGAAGGGAGAGAATGACCGTGGAAAAGATCCACGAAAGAATGTTGCCGACCCCGGCAGGTATAGAACCCGCGTCCTTCTGATCACAAGTCAGACGCGACTGAGCTACCAAGGCCGGCCGGTTTACCAGTACTCAAAAGCTCTGTCGGTTTCAGCTCTGCGCGACAGCGCCATCATCCAGTCTATTTCTCCGTGTATTTCAGCAGATACAGTCACTAGCTGCTGAATTATGCAAGTGTTATTGTCACGTGATTTCACAGGACCGCACGAAATCCAGGTAACGGTTATTTTTAGCCGCACTATTCTGTCGCTATGACGTCGGAGTGTTGCGCAATGATGGTTATCTGTAAAACCTGGACTAGACTTATGTGCTGGGCTTGGGCGCGAATAGAAATCGGTTTCCCAAAGGTGTTCTAACTGTTCTTTAATATTGAATTGCTATTATATATAGTAAAACTGGGGTTTACAGGGGTGCGTGTTTTTCTTATTTCTGCTCAAAAACAAATTGTTGGTACTCGTTAGAACCGCCTCGCCGAGGCGCTTCTAACGAGTTCCCACAATTTATGCTTTCAGCAGAAATTTTATATGAAAAATATCAGAATCTTTTATCTGAAAGTTTTCATTATTTTGGTGGTCAAATATTCAACATGTTCACATTTTTACATAATGACCATCGTAAACACGACGTCTGATCAGCGTCTATACTGTTTTCTCAAAGTACAGTCATAAATGGGTTAACTGAAACAGTCTTAGTTACCGTTGAGGGCCTCTGTGGCCTCATGGTATAAGAGCGCTGAGTCTTGATCATTAAGTCTCCCCCTGCTGTGGTTCGAGCCTCGCTCGGGTCATATGAAAGCAACGCCAAGTTCTGCAACGAAAGGTCAGGTGTTTTTTTTACTCCAAGTACTCGGGTTTTCGCCCACTTTTTATTAACGATCGGCTAGAAATAAGTGAAATTATCTTGAAAGGGCCTTAAAACCAAAACGACAACAACAATAACAACAGAAAGAGAGGCAGACGAATGCTTTCAGCGCTTTGATTCCTTTATGTGTGATATTTCCATATTTTTTGCTAAAATCTTTTCATTTCTAATATGGATATGCGTATCCCTATCATATAACCAATTAGAAAATGTTTTTATGGCTAGATACAAAGTGGTTGCTGACTTTATGTTTTTATTGCAATGTCAGCTAGGCTACATCAATACTTTGCAAGGCAGTATATTTTCTGTCAGTACGAACACATGCCTATTCAAATACAGTGAAATTCCTATATTAAGACCGCCTCTGGGACTAGGGCGGCTAATCGCAACCAAAAAGATAATCGATTATCAGGCCTTCCATTGTGATCGATAATCGATTAGTAATCAACGAAGATTTGGTCATAATTTTCACTCTGTCTGGCTTTGTGTCTGAGCATGACTCTTGCCATATGTTGTACTTTACCATATGTATTTGAACCGACAGACCTGAGCAAACAATGTAGACCCAGATGAGACGCCACAGAACGCGGCGTCTCATCAGGGTCTACACTGTTTACTACTCATCCAGCTATTTTAGACAAAACTTTGGGTAATAAATTCTACATGTGAAATAATCGATTCCAAGCAAATCAATAATGAGTATCATTTTTTGTGGAATTTATCGATTTTATGATTAATCGTGTTAGACTAATTTGGGACTGTTCAAAGGTGGTCTTTAAGTCCACTTTGAACAGACCCAAAGGTGGTCCCTGGCATTGTGTGCAGAAATCATAAAGAAAGAATAACTGGACCCTTCTAAATAAGCTTTTTTTCAAGCAGAATTAATCTTAATTTTAGGTGGTCTTAATAGCGGAATTATACTGTATATTGAAAATTTTACCAACAAAAATGAAATTTTTCACAAATTCTTCTAAGTTATATTTCCGCAGGGAAAATAACAAATAGTCTGTGATTTTTAATATGAAATGTTTCAGATAAAAAATTCTTATATATTTTTTTTCACATTTTTGCCCAAAACATATATTGTGGAAACTCATAAGAACCAGCTCGGCGGTTCTAACTTGTACCCATAATCTATGTTTATGAGCAGAATTAAGAAAAATAAAGTGTACCTCTGTAAACCCCGATTTTACTGTATAAACATGGGGTTTATGGATGGGTGGGGAGGTTTTTTTTTTTTTTTTTTTTTTGGGGGGGGGGGGGGGGGGGTCAAAATTATATAGGCGTGTTTTCATGATTGGTCATTTGGTGAAGATCACGTGAACAAGTCCGTGAAATAAAGACCCCCTAAACCCCACTTTATATAGAGAAAACTGGGGTTTACGGGGGTAAACATTATTTTCCTTATTTCTGCTCCAAGATATAGGTTGTGGGTACTCGTTAGAACCGCCTCAATGAGGCGGTTCTAACGAGTACCCACAACCTATGTTTGCAGTATTTATAAGAAAAATATCACGGATTTTCCTGAGAAAAGTAGGCATTTTGGAGATGTGAAAAAATGCACTATGTCGCACGGGTGTGTTATCGTAATGAGATGACTTGTTTCTTGCACACCATATAAGAAAATCCATAGTTTTAGCTTGGGATAGAAATTATGTTCTAACAGAAATCGAATGTTTTCACAAATTTGATAAATACCACCTCATATGCGCCGTCGTTAAGGATGATGTCACTGCACGTTATGTGACGTCAATAAACATCACTGTACTGTCATCTCAATATTGCGAACGTCGGCAACCAAAGTGACTGCAGTATTAAAAATCCACGCTCAGAAATGGAAGGCATGCAAGCCTCCTGGTGCCGGACAGTGACCCTCGGGAGGGATTTTTCCATCCACCCCTCACATCCATGTAGGGTTCTTTTTCTTGCATAGCTTAATAAATAAATGGGCTGCATGATGCTTCCATGCAGAGCTGAATCCGACCGCACACGAGTACTGGTTACCGACTTAGAGGATCTATGCCTACCCAGGGAAAGCGATGCGAGTCGGCCCGTCCATGCTTACAAGAGGGCCCAGACGGCCCTGATTCGCTCGACTGAATGTCATTGTCTCTATTACATTTTTTTTTGCTCTGGTGGCCATCTTGTTCGTCAGAGTGGAACGATCTTAGCTATTTTGATAGGGTGTCACCTAGGCAACATTCCATTGAAGTTTGAATCAAATTGACCCAAGGGTTTAAGAAGAGTTCGCATTTGAAGCAAATTTACAATGTTTTTTTTTTTTTTTTTTTTTTTAGCTCTGGCGGCCATATTATTAATCGGGGCGAGACCATTTTAGCTATTTTGGTAGAAAGTCATCCAAGCAACATTCCCATGAAGTTTAAATGTAATTGGCCCCATGGTACAGGAGGAGTTGTCGTTTGAAGATTTTTTAGCCCCGGTAGCCATCTTGTTTATCAGAGCGGACTGATTTTAACTATTTTGGTAGGGATTTACCTTGGAAACATTCCTGTGAAGTTTAAATCAAATTGGCCTGACAGTTTAGGAGAAGTTTGCGTTTGAAGCAAATTCTATTTTTAGCTCTGGTGGCCATTTTGTTCATCGGAGCAGGATCATTTTAGCTAATATGGTAGAGAACAACATTCCTATGAAGCTTGAATGAAATAAGCCCAAGGGTACAGGAGGAATTGTTGTTCAAAGATTTTTTTTCTATTTTTAGCTCTGGTGGCCATCTTCTTTGTCAGAGTGGAAAGATTTTAGCTACATGTATTTTGGTAGGAAGTCACCTAAATAACATTCCTGTGAAGTTTAAATCGAATTGGCCCAAATGTTTCGGAGGAGTTCATGTTTGACACAAATTTACAATGTTTTTCTATTTTTAGCTATGGCGGCTATTTTGCTCATCAGAGCAAAATCGTTTAAGCTATTTTGGTAGAGGGTCATCAAAGCAACATTCCAATGAAGTTTGAATGAAATTGGCCCAAGTGTTCAGGAGGAGTTGTCGTTTCAAGATTTTTCTACTTTTAGCTCTGGTGGCCATCTTGTTAGTCAGAGCAGAACGATTTTAGCTATTTTGGTAGGGAGTCACTTGGACAACATTCCTGTGAAGTTTGAATCAAATTGGCCCAAGGATTGAGGATGAGTTTGAAGGAAATTTACGATATTTTTCTATTTTAAGCTATGGCGGCCATTCGTTTTCGCTGCTTTAGTAGAGGATCACCTAAGCAACATTTCTATGAAGTTTGAATTAATTTGGCCCAAGGATACAGGAGGAGTTGTCGTTTAAAGAATTTTCCATTTTTAGCTCTGGCGGCCATTTTGTTCACCGGAGCGAAACCGTTTTAGCTATTTTGGTAGAGGGTCACCTAAGCAACACTCCTATAAAGTTTGAATGAAATGGCCTTAAGGTACAGGAGAAGTTGTCGTTTAAAGATTTTTCTATTTTTAGCTCTGGCGGCCATGTTGTTCAGCGGAGTGGAACGATTTTAGCTAATTTTGTAGACGGTCACCTAAGCAATATTCCATAAAGTTTTATTGAAATTTGCTGAAAGGTTAAGGAGGAGTTATTATTTCAGGCAAATTGTTGACGCCGCACGACACACGACGCACGACGGATATTGACCGATCACAATAGCTCACCATGAGCACTTCGTGCTCAGGTGAGCTAATAAACCCTATTGGTTTTATCGGGCGACAGAGCTCATCTCAATGTCGGGTAAAAGTCCCAGAAAATTGGAAGCAGCGTCTCCAAAATGACCTATCCATTGTTGACGGGGACGTTAAACATCAAATCAAACAAACAAAAGCTTTCATTTCTGTACTGATTGCTTCCGAAATCAAAGTACTAAAATCACTGATGGGTCGAGTGTCGCCGATAATTGTCATGACTGTTTCCGATTATTGATTAGTGTGGTTAGCGCTTGAAATGTTATTTTATCTCAGTGTTGGGTAAAAGTCGCAATGTCTCCAAAATGACCTAAATAGCGTTAACAGAAACATAAAACCTAAATAACACAAACAAAACTTGATGACGCTTGTAACAATACACCGAACTATCAATACATCGCAAAAAGGCCCCGCCCATCGGGGCTTGAAGAAATAGAAGGGCTGCATGATGCTTCCACGCAGAGCTGAGACCGACTGGTAAACCGCTTAGGGGAACTAAGCCTGCCCAGGCAAAGCGTTGCGAGTCTGACCGTCCATGCTTATAAACCCTATTGTGCGAACAACATAAAATCTTGTCGGCACAGGTTATAATCTTGTTCGCACAACATATTACACTTATATGCCAAATTATTGTCCTCCAAAGCAAAAATTCCATAGACTTCAAAGTAATTGAAAATTAATTGTATTATTTTTGCTCATATGATGTAAGTGAAACTGGTTTGATTGAAAAACTAAATTAACTATAGGACATAAACAATCTTTGTTCTTTTTCTGTGATCTTTCTTTATCAATAAACAGCAGTTTAAAAATAATGCAATTTGCGATAAATTCGTTTTTCCATTGACGTCAGTCATGAGTGATGACGTCGCCAAAAATGAGGATGAAAAAAATGTTAATCAGGTTTAAATAGTTGCTGTTCCAATGCTACACATATAACAAAATCAAGAAAATTAAATTTATTGCATTAATCATGTTAATCATTTACGTTTCTAACAATGCCAGTTTTACCAAAATCGGATGAGCAGAAGTAATATTTATAATTTTCTAACAAACGTCAAAATACATGGAGGTCTATGGGATTTTTGCTTTCGAGAACATTAAGTTTCTTGTTTGCACAACATAGATCTTGTGCAGACAACATAGTATCTTGTGCACGCAACTTAATATCTTGTGCGGGAAACATAATATCTTGTTCGCACACCTTAATATCTTGTTCGAACAACATATTAAAAAAAAATTGCATGTCCCTTCCCGGGTTCCGCACAGAACGCTAAAATGTACAACACTTTTGGTGTTAGCATGTACTCCGTTCATCACTGAATGCTATGAAAACTTTTTTAAAGCTTTATGAAAATCTTTGGTGTTTTTTAAGCAAATAATGTTCCCAACAGCCATTCTCGCCTGTGTCCCCTCCTGGGGTTAAGGCGAAAAGTTAGCAAGAAAAGAAGTTATCACAATAGTATTGCAATTGAATTTGAAACCTGCAAATGTAGTGATTTTTGGCAATAGTAATAGTGTCACAAAAGCCTCATTTAGGTCTGCAATGGCCATTCATCCCTACTGAGTTTAAAGTGGAAGTTGAAAGTTAATATACAGTAAAATCCCTATATTAAAACCACCTTTGAAACTGTTCAAAAGTGGTCGTTTTAACAGTCCTAAAAGTGGTATCATTTTAGGAGGCACTTGTTGTTGATTTGAGGTTTAACGTCCCCGTCAACACTATATAGGTCATTTTGGAGACGTTGCTTCCAATTTTGTGGGACTTTTACCCTGTGGGACTTTTACCCGACATTGAGATGAAATGACATCTCAAGCCCTATCGCCCAATGAAACCAATAGGGTTTATTAGCATAAACGGTCCGCCTCGCACCGCGGTTCCTGGACAGACTTAGATCCTCTAAGCGGTTACCAGTACCAGTGTGTGGGCTGGATTAAGCTCTGCTTGGAAGCATCATGCATCCGATATATTTATTTAAGCCCCTATGGGCGAGGGCCGTTTAGGGGGCACTGGGTGAATAAAACACAAAGAAAGGATAAATGAAACATTCTCAAAGCTTTTACAATCAGATTTAGTCTTAATTTTTGGTGGTCTTGATAGCGGAATTTAACTGTATATGTTAAAACGTCAACGGCTTGGAAACTGATGGCTCTGTTACCATGGATCTTTGGAATTCTTTCTTTTATAGTCGCTAGGAAATTTATCCCGTAGCTCCCGGTTACAAATATTTTGTGGTAAATCAGGGCGTTTTCTTTCTTTTTTTCTTTCTTTCTTTCTTTCATTTCTTATTTAATGTTGAAAAGTATGCTGTGTGTGCTCATTAGAATCGCCATTACGATGCGATTCTAAAGAGTGCACGCAGGATACCTTTATTTTAACTGCAGAATATCAAAAATATATACCTGAATCATTCTTTCTTTCTTTCTTTCTTTTCTTTCTTTCTTTCTTTCTTATTTCATGTTGAAAAGGTATGCTGTGTGCGCTCATTAGAATCGACTCGTAGCGAGACGATTCTAATGAGTACACACAGCATACCTTTATTTTATCTGCATGCAGATACCTTAATCATTCTTTCTTTCATTCTTTCTTTTATTATTTCATCTTGGAGAAGAATGCTGTGCATGTGCGCTCTTTAGAATCGCCTCGACGAGGCGATTCTAATGAGTGCACAGAGGATTCCTTTATTTTATCTGCAGAATATCCAAAAGATATACATGAATCTGTATGACCAGTGAGTGGCACTGTGAATAGCCCTCACTGGCTCGAAATACCCATTACACGAACAATCAAAAGTTTCGATGCCCCAAAGGTCACACATTGAAATTCGCCGGACTATTTATATATCTTCAAGTGAAGTGGCCCCGTTCTTCAAATATTTATCAGTACTCCCCCAGCCCACTCTTGGAGCAAATTCTTCCTGTTTACGAACAGACTGAGCTAAAATATGAAAAGACGAATGAATCTTTTTTTAAAACGCCCTCTTATTGACATATTATGGCACAATCTTGCTAGTGTTTCATTACTTTGATATATTAAAAGCAAATTAGAAATAAATTCCTCCACCTGACGCGCAAAAAAATATTTCGTTTAATAAGCACTCTTAATAAGAGTGCGTCATGATAAAATGGAGTGTTTTTATTTATTCTGTTTACTCGCCTACATATCTGTTCCATTTTCCTCATTCTCCCTTGACCCTCTTTTTTCTCGGCACCCGCCCATCGGGGCTTGAAGAAATAGCTGGGCTGCGTGATGCTTCCATGCACAGCTTAAACCGCTTAGAAGATTTAAGCATGCCCAGGCAAATCGGTGCGAGTCGGCCCGTCCATGCTTATGAACCCTGTTGGTTTCATTGGGCGACAGGGCTTGAGATGTCATTTCATCTCAATGTCGGGTAAAAGTCCCACAAAGTTGGAAGCAACCTCTCCAAAATGACCTATATTGTGTTGACGAGGACGTTAAACCTCAAATCAACCAATCAACCCTCTTTTTTTCTATCTCTTCTATTCCTTTTCTCCCTTTCTCCGGGAGTCGATACATAATTGCACCGTTAGGGTCGTTATGCGCCTAGCATTGTTTGCCCTAGCGGGGGTGGGGTCGCTGGTCCATCCTGGGGAGCTGATATCTAAATTATATGAACTCATGGGTTTTATTGTACTCTTTGTCACAGGGGCAATTCAAGAAAAATGCCCACCTAAGTAAAAGGGAAAATTCCATCATATTTATGAAGAGAAAATTGGGGTTTACAGGGGTTACCTTATCTTTCTTATTTTTGCTCCAAGACAGAGATTGCGGCCAATTTGCGGGTACTCGTCAGAACCGCCTCATTGACGGTTTTGATGCGCATCACGTTTAAAATTCAACAAAAATGAGAATCAGTCTTTTGTTTATCTTCCGTTTTTGACCTACAGTCAACAGCGTTTGTTTTGACAGTTCATTTGTGGCTATTGCCTCTGTGTACGCTTATACTCTGATACTTTGATAGGAACACATAAATCAAATGCTAGTTTGTACAAACGGTAAAGAAATTATAAAAAGCTGTTTCCGTCTCCATGACTATATGCTGCATTCTTCACTTGGTAACACACACACACACACACTGGTATTTCCTAAACTGATCCTGATTCAGGCCATACATCATAACAAATTGCCTCGCAAGTTCATATGGTGTTATCTATCTATCTATCTATCTATCTATCTATCTATCTATCTATCTATCTATCTATCTATCTATCTATCTATCTCTCTCTCTCTCTCTCTCTCTCTCTCTCTCTCTCTCTCTCTCTTCTTCTTCTTCTTCTTGTGATCGGTCACATTTGACCACTACTCGGAGGTGTACATTAAGTACATACACACAGTAATCCGAACAACAGTGCACTTTTTGCCATTCACTCAGCAGATGCTGTCAATGGAGCGTGTTCGCATCCAGAAATAATCACTGCCACCAGGAATCAAACCGGGGGCCTCTAGCGTTAGAGACAAGTGCACTACCACTGATCTATCCTAGCACTGATCTATCTATCTATCTATCTATCTATCTATCTATCTATCTATCTATCTATCTATCTATCTATCTATCTATCTATCTATCTATCTATCTTCTATCTATCTATCTATCTATCTATCTATCTATCTATCTATCTATCTATCTATCTATCTATCTATCTATCTATGACCATACACTTCCATCCGATAGATAGATAGATGCATGTACTGTTTGCCAATTTGGTATTCTTTTTGGGGATTTTCTGTACAGAAAGGGTTAATCATTTATTAAAAAACTGTTAAACTGATGATGTTCGGCAAACTGCCTGAGTGATTGGATATACAATGCATGATCTAGATATGTGTCAATGGGCCGTTAAACTATAAACAAATTAAACATATTCAGCCAAATTCATTCAAATTTCACGATACAGCTAGGATACAGGATATATGTATGGAGCACACTGGAATTATGACTGCCTTGCGGTATAAACCAGCTTTCATGGGGACATGGTAGGGTCTTTGCTCATCACTTGGGCAAACAAGAGTTTGATTCCGTTCTAAAACAGAAGTGAAGGCAATGATCAGGAAATAATACAATTAACCACACCTTCAATCAGAGACACCAAAGGGAAAGAAACACAAAGTCGAAATAACTAGACCCCAAATTCCCCAAAGGACAGTTACTTTCCCACAAAATGGCCAATTGGCTATCCAAAACAAAAAGATATAAGCGATACACACACTCAGACAAACCATATAAAATAAATCGCGACAAAAGAACCGCCTTGGATCGGTCTGTGAAATGAATTTTACTTGGAGGTGGGGTGGGGTGGGGTGGGGGGGGGGTGGGGGGGCTTAAATCCCTTTTACGTGACCGCAATCCTCGCCCCTTACTTCTGTCGTGATTTAGACATAATTTGTTCAGTCCGCATGAAGGTCTCCTAACTCATCACTGCAACATCTCCGAGAACACAAAATGAAACAAACACAGAGACGAAACAATGGTCAGAGGACTCGACATCAAGAAACAACTCAAAAGCTGGAGCAAAAGAAAACCAACAGTTACACTCGGATGGGCCGAACCTTTCTCCATCATTTCTCCTCAATCAATATCTTGTAAACAAATTTATTTTTTTTTTAACAAATTTTGCATCTGAAGTGATATTGACAACCTCTATACTTTGGGATTGTTGCACAACTTTTTGCATTACTATAACACATCCGTGCGACAAAGTGCATTTTTCACATCAACAAAATGGCTACTTTTCTGATGAAAATCAGTTATATTTTTCTTATTTACACTGCTATCAAAGGTTGTGAGTGCTCGTTTGAACCGCCTCATTGAGGTGGTTCTATTGAGTACCAACAGCTTATGTCGAGAAGCAGAAATAAGAAAAATAATATGTACACCGTAAACCCCAGTTTTCTCTATATAACGTGGGGTTTAAGGGGGTTTCATTTCATTGACTTGTCAACGTGATGTGCATCAGTTTTGCCCAATATCTTGAGAAGGAAACCATTGATTTTCATAAAATTTGAAGTATGAATTGATGTTGGCAAGATATTTATTATAGAACTTAATTGAGACTGTTTCGTGTTTTTTTTTACATCAATTCATTTGCAGCAGAGTTATAGCCCTTTAATGCCTAAAAATGATTGCTCAAAGTGATATTCTGAATTGTACTGTTTTGATGGGTGGGGGATATTTTAGCCAAGCATTAAGTAAGAGTTATAACTGTAATATAGAGATTAAAATTCCCATCAGTTTGCAACCAATCTGTTTAATTGTTTCGTAGTGTTGTTCATCACTATCTACTTTATTAATTTTTTGTTCAAATAATTTTGTACAGAGAATTTTTTGGTGAATTTTAAATTGAAAATCCCTGACCATAGTGTTGATTGATTGTTGAAATGGGCATAGTAATAACCATGTCCGTGAGTAGGCAGTGCCTAATTTCATATTATCCTTTTCTAACGTTTTCGATGCGAGAATATGACGTTACACCGCTTAACGTCAAGGAAATCGACCAGTGACGTAAAAAATTGGCAGTTTTAATGACGTCACTCGTCACGCTCTTCTTTGTGGAGATTTGTTGTAGAATAAAACACAGTTATTTTCCATTGCCTATAGGCGCGCTGTTTTAGAATTTTCTACATTTACTGCGCGATCCGGGGTGCGCATGGTGATTTCTTTAAGTCTGACTGGTTTCTTCCTACTTTTCTACATTGACTGCGCGACCCGGGGTGCGCATGGTGGTTTCTTTAAGTCTGACTGGTTTCTTTCTGTTTTTCTACATTACTGCGCGATCAGGCAGGGTACATAGTCGTGTCTTTAAGCCTGACTGGTTTAGTCTGACTAGACTACGTTTGCTCATTTACTGCGCGACCAGACAGGGTGCATAGTCGTGTCTTTAAGTCTGACTGCATGTTTCTTACTACTTTTCTACATTTACTGCGCGACCCGGAAGGGTGCATAGTCGTGTCTTAGTCTGACAGGTTTCTTTTTACTTTTCTTCATTTACTGCGTGACCCGGCAGGTTTGGTCTGACTGGTTTCTTTTTTTACGTTTCTAGTCTACATTTACTGCGCGAACCCCTAGAGTGCCTAGTCGTGGTTTTAGTCTGACTGGTTTCTTCTACTTTTCTACCGCAGAGTGCATACTCGTCTCTTTAAGTCTGACTGGTTTCTTTCTAGTACTTTTCTACATTTACTGCGCACTGCGCGACCCGACAGGGTGCATAGTCATGTCTTTAAGTCTGACTGCTTTATTTCTAGTTTTCTACATTTACGGGACACTGTGGATGAGTGACAAACAGTGCAGACCCTGATGAGGCGTCTCATCATGGTCTACACTGTTTGCTCAGACCTGTCTTTCTTTCTTTCAACTGAAACTGCGATCGGCCATATTTGACCATCACTCGCAGGTGTACATTGCATACATTCCAGGTTTTTGCAGGGTGAACGTATACACTGAAATCATGTACTTTAACCTGTTGGTATGGAGATGGTTCTCTCTGCACAGGGGTCCCGATCCGAAGGACGGTGCACTTTATGACATTTATCCCTGCAAATGATGCCAATGGAGCGTGTTCGGACACCGAAATTTTATCGCCGCTGCCGGACCCAGGACCTCTAGCATCGTAGGCAATTGCACTAACCACCGAGTATCATGCTCCACTATTTATTTATGGAACTCCATAAATTGATAAGAGTTGGTGGTATCCATGATTCCATGTCTGTTTAAATATACATATGGTAAAGTACAACATATGGTAAGAATCATGCCCAGGCAGAAAGCTAGACACGTGAAAATATGACAGAATCTTTAATAATTACTGATCGATTATCGATCACAATGACAGGATTGATAATCGATTATATTTTAAGCTCCGATTAGCCAGCCCTATTAAGAGGGCTTCTAGTAAAACCCAAAATCCGAAGGACGGCACACTCGCTTTTAGCATTCATCCCTGCAAGTTAGTTACGACACTGAAAAAGTATCCCAGTTTGCCGACGTTCGAACCCGGGACCTCTAGCATCAGAGGTAGAGTGGAGTGATCCAGTGAACTACTAAGCATCATGTACGACAAATATATATATACTAAGAAAGAGCCCCGATAGCACCGCGTTTGTCTTTTGACATTTGTATTAGCCTGCCATATTCCAGAGTGGAGTGATGTGGATAACATTTTTATTCAAAGCACCACAGGGACTTGTAGCATTTTTTAAAAGAATTTGTATATTGTCTAGGTATCCAGTGTCAGTGGCACTGAATAATAGACTAGCCTCCTTGTACCAAATCTCGAACGGTACCAATTCTCGAACCAAATTGAACATAAATCGCATTTTTTCTCAGGAGAAAGAAATTTTATGTTTACTTTTGTGACATATTATACACTTATACAAACACGATCTCTTATGATAGTTGTCAACTTCGGGCCTCGTTCTGAAATGCATGTGCAGGCTGCGGAAGTACATTACACAAACGGGATTTCGGGAGATTCGTCAGAAAAAAGCTACAATGTTACCTTAACTTGTGACATTAGGTCATGTGCTATTTTTTCTATTAAATACACCTGTTCTGCTAGTACTTGTTGAAGAAAAAAGTTTCTGCTGTCAAATTGTGTGAAATGAATGAAATAAGATTTATTACCCATGCCCCATGATTTCTTCAATATTCAAGGAGCTCAGCGCTGTCTGACTGGAACCCTGAATATTTTGATTGATGTCTATAAACTGCATTGTAAATTCAATGTGTATAAATGGCAGCGTCATAATACCGAAAATCAATCAAGTGTAGGAGAGGGGGTGATCAAAATGTTTTCTGGAGCTGAAAAAGTGTGAACATTTGGAGTATATTAAAATCAGCTTCTATCTGTGATAAACTGAGATATGACACATTTATCTCAATATTTCCTCGCTATTGGAGAATATTGATTTTCATTGAAGCCTGGATACCTTCTTGTCCGTAAATCGTGAAATCCTGGTGGTTCGAGAATTGGTTCCTTCGGGACATCGTTTCACGGTAGATCGAGCACGAGCGGACACAAATTTCAAAGTTCCACCCTTTTAACTTTTAAACAGAAATTTATGACCAAAATGGTTCGAGATATGGTACAAGGAGGCAATATACTATATTGCTACAAGTCCATGTGCCATTACGATAATACACCCGTACGACATAGTGCATTTTTAACATATCCAAAATACCTACTTTTCTGATGAAAAGCCTTGATATTGCACGACCCGCAGAAAAAGCAACCGACTGAAGTCGGTTGATTTCTAAGAGTGCCCTAAAATCACCGTGTCATTCTGTCATTCTGTCAGTCTGTCATTCTGTCAGTCTGTCTGTCCGTCCGTAACCCGTTTGTGAAAATTGGTGATAGTGACTTAACCGCTTGGAATATTTAAACAATTTTTGGCATACTGATAGATATCAATGAGGTCTAACCAATGAACTTACGAAATATTACATTCCATTTAGTATAGCCTCGCCGAGGCGAAAAATGTGAAAATTTTCGAACATTTTTGAACTGCTTCTCCTCGGAAACCGTTGGGCCGATTGAAGTCAAATTTCATATGGAGCCTCTATGGGATGGGGGAAACCAAAATTTGCTCATGGGGTCAAGTTCACATGACCAAAATGGCCGCCAAGCCATATATGGTTTGTCTGTCTGTCCGTCCGTAACCCGTAAGTGAAAATTGGTGATAGTGACTTAACCGCTTGGAATATTTAAACAATTTTTGGCATACTGATAGATATCTATGAGATCTAACCAATGTACTTGCGAAATATTACATTCCATTTAGTATAGACTCGCCGAGGCGAAAAATGTGAAAATTTTCGAACTGCTTCTCCTCGGAAACCGTTGGGCCGATTGAAGTCAAATTTCATATGGAGCCTCTGAGGGAAAGGGAAACCAAAATTTGCTCATGGGGTCCAGGTCACATGACCAAAATGGCCGCCAAGCCATATATGGTAAAAACCCTTCAAAAATAGTCATCTCCAGAACCACTGGGCAGATTTCCACGAAACTTGATAAATAGCATCTGGGATGTAGGCCTATCATAAATTGCTAAAATGGTGACCCTGGGTTGAACTTGACCTTCTTTGGGTCCGTCCGTAACCCGTTTGTGAAAATTGGTGATAGTGACTTAACCGCTTGGAATATTTAAACAATATTTGGCATACTGATAGATATCAATGAGATCTAACCAATGAACTTGCGAAATATTACATTCCATTTAGTATAGCTTCGCCGAGGCGAAAAATGTGAAAATTTTCGAACTGCTTCTCCTCGGAAACCGTTGGGCCGATTGAAATCAAATTTCATATGGAGCCTCTATGGGATGGGGGAAACCAAAAATTGCTCATGGGCTCCAGGACACATGACCAAAATGGCCGCCAAGCCATATATGGTCTGTCTATCTGTCCGTCCTTAACCCGTTTGTGAAAATTGGTGATAGTGACTTAACCGCTTGGAATATTTAAACAATTTTTGGCATACTGATAAATATCAATGAGATCTTATCAATGAACTTGCGAAATATTACATTCCATTTAGTACAGTCTCGCCGAGGCGAAAAATGTGAAAATTTTCGAACTGCTTCTCCTCAGCAATCGTTGGGCCGATTGAAGTCAAATTTCATATGGAGCCTCTACGGGATGGGGGAAACCAAAATTTCCTCATGGGGTCCAGGTCACATGACCAAAATGGCCGCCAAGCAATATATGGTAAAAACCCTTCAAAAATAGTCTTCTCCTGAACCACTGGGCAGATTTCCACGAAACTTGATAAATAGCATCTGGAACGTAGGCCCATCATAAATTGCTAAAATGGTGACCCTGGGTTGACCTTGACCTTCTTTGTGCCTAAGTCAAACTTTGACACATATGCTTTTGTGTTGGAAAAGTGCGAATGTATTTTATCCTGCAAACGATTCAGAATACAGTACTAAAGTATAAGATATATTTTTGCTCCTTACGATAAGGCGCATTTATTGGGGGAACCGTTTTATGTCCAGGTCACATGACCAAATTGGCCGCCATACCCATATATGGTAACACTCATAAAGCTAAAAGCATCCGGCGGGTCGTGCACTTCAGCTGAAGCACTGGTTTTTCTTATAAATGCTCATAACATAGGTTGTGTGTGCTCGTTAGAACCGCCTCAATGAGGCGGTTCTAAGAGTACCCACAACCTATGTCTTGGAGAAAAAATAAGAAAAATAATGTTTACCCCTGTAAACCCAAGTTTTCTCTATACAAAGTGTGGTGTAACACTGGTTGGGAGCGTACAGTACACTTAACCCGGATGTTCCAATCTGTATAGTGGACAGATCCTTGTTCCAATATGTCGGGTATGTTACAGAATGTTTATTTTTGTGTTTTGACATTATTAATCATTAGAATTTCAATTTCATAGCAGTAGTTCGGGAAGCATAACTAAAAGTCTTTTCGACATGCTACCTTGATTTTCTGTTTATTGCTCGATTATTTTCACATTTGTTTCTAGAAAACCATTAACCTACTTTCGATTTCAAACGCTGCACCAGTACAATTTAATCAAGCTTTGCCACGAACCTTACATGAAACGACTGGTAATGCATTTTAACTATTTTATGATGTATTTCGGGTCAGCTTTTATTAATAGTACTAAACATCTTGCCATGTAAGGGCGATTATTTTCAAAGAAAACGATAGAGGGGTCAAAAACTGGTTTGTATCGCATGTCGCAAAACTGATTTCTCAGCACTGTATGTCGTGCTCCGATCATACTATATTGTGTGTCCTGATAATACTATAGAGCGATTTCGACATATTCGTAGGATAACATTTAAATACGTTAGGTTTTTGTTTCTAAAATGTGGAAACTTAGCATATACACAAGTGCTTTCTTCATCGGATTCTTCAAACTGTCCAGATGAAACACAAATCATGACAAAATGACTGCGCCCGACGAAGATTCAGATCAGCTTGCGCATCCACCGAGTCTGATAAGATTCTTCGCTGCGCACTTTGTGGGTAGTTTACCACTCGAGTTTTTTTTCTTCACTTTTTTCACACTGTTCAGACTGGGCAGATGCTCAGACTAAGATTAGTCTTTGCTGGGAGCATAGATGAGTTTTTGTTCTGTTATGCCCAAGTTGAAATAGTCCAATTTTGTTTCTTTCACTAATTTCAGACTAGATAAATAAGTCGTTCGTGGTGGACCCGGTTGGTGGTTCTTTGGCATGACGCACTGTTCAACCTTGTCAAAAACTGTGCCAAATACCATCAATATATCTCACAGGGTATCCAAGTTATGATCATCACAAGATTATATTGTTTGGGGAAATAACTAAAAAAAAAAAGTGCACCCAGAGTCATGATTTTCATACATGAACCACCTGCCTAGCCTCACGTACAACTAAACCAAGCCCCATTATTATGTCTCAGAGTATATGATTTTATTAGAAGGGAATATAACCCAAATACCATCGCACTAGAGTTGTGGTTCCTGCGCATGACATGTCTCAATCTTGTCAAGTATTATCCATATATCTCAAAGGGTTTCTGAGCGAGGGCCCACAAGATTTTGTCAGGGGAGGTAACTCACAAACCAGTGCACCACGAGTCGTGGTTCTTGCCTGTGACAGGCTTGCTTAACTTAAACAATCAACATCACTCGAAGACTGTTGAAGATACGGCGAGCACAAGATAGTCATACAATTTTATTAGAGGGGGAGATAACTCAAATACAATAATAACCATGACACCCAGAGTTGTGGGCCTTGTGAATGACATGCTGTCTTAACCTTGTGAACAAACATGCCAATTATCATCGATATACCTCAAAGTGTTTTGGAGTTATGGCCATCACAATGTTATTTTGTCAGGGAAGGTAACTCAAACACCAGTACACCAAGAGTCGCGGTTCTTGCATATATGACACGTCTGCTTAACCTCATGCACAAATGTACCAAGTACTATCAACATGTCTCGAAGAATATTAGAGATATGGAGCTCAAAAGATAGTCATCCTATTTTTATTGGAATGGGGATAATTGAAATGCCATGACACCAAGAGCTGCGGTTCTTGCACATGACACGCCTGCTTAACCTCATGTACAACAGTTCCAAGTTTTATCAACATGTCTCCAAGAGTATGGGAGATATGGCGATCACAAGATAGTTATTCTATTTTATTGGAAGAGAGATAATTCAAATGCCATGGCACCAAGAGTTGTGGTTCTTGCGCTTGGCATGCTGCTTCAACCTTGTGAACAATTGTTCCAAGTTTCATCAATATACATGTATTTGATATTTGATATATAAGGGTATTTGAGTTATGGCGATCACAAGATAACAGGTCTATTTTTTGGAAGACATGGCATGGCACGAAGAGTTTTGGTTCTTGCGCATGACATGCTGCTTCAACCTTGTGAACAATTGTACAAAGTTTAATCAATATATCTCGAAGAGTATTGAAGTTATGGCGATCACAAGATAGTCATTCTATTTTTTCGAAGGGGAGATAACTAAAAAAATCATGGCACCAAGGGTTGTTGTTATTGCCCATGACATGCCGTCTCAACATTGTTCACAATTTTGTCAAGTATCATCAATATATCTCGAAGGATATTCGAAAGCTATAGAGATCACAAGATAGTCATTCTATTTTATTGGAAGGGGAGATAACTGAAATACCATTGTACCCAGGGTTGTGGATCTTGCGCAAGACACGCCGTCTCAACATTGTTTGCCATTGTGCCAAGTATCATAAATTTCCGGACGTCCGGACGCCAAGCCGATCGCTATATCCCCCGAATCTATGCGGTCGGGGGATGAAAAGGAAATTATCTTTCGCAGACTGGTCCACAGCTTTTCATTTCTTTGTATAAATTTACATGTATATGTCTTGAACAAATAGTCCGTAACTAATCATATTGCATTTATGTGCAGTCTGATCAGAGTATTTGCTGTGGATGAAGAGAGACACGTGACGATGCGACTCATTTTGTTATATATTTCGCACCTGAAGACAGTCCTCGAAGGCTGGCTCATTTGGCCGAGTGGTTAAGACCTCTAGTCTGTAGTGCTCTAAAGGTTCAATGACATGCAGCACACAGCACATGCAATTTCTCCAAGATTTCGGGAATGTATAGGTAATTAATATTTTTACGTAGAATTGCTATTGTTTAAGCATTATCATCTTTAGTTGCTTAGACAAATATTGCAATGTACCTTTGAATAACTTGCACACATTAAAAGCGACATCCCATACAGTCAAAACAAGTATCTTAAGACAAGTTATACAGTAAATATGAGACATACCATACAGTCAGAAATTTTTGGGATGGTCAGTCTTGCTCTTCGTGTGATTTCGTATGGAATTCTAGAGGCACTTATTTTTAGTATAACTCATTATAGATTATTAGTCTACTCTATCTTAGAACTGTCTTAAAAGATATTTCTCTTTCGATTAAAGCTCTCAATTGGTCGATTTTCTGGTCACAGGTGAGGTGTGATTCATAAAAAACACTAGTGATTTGCAGCTGAAAAAATAGATTTTGAGCATAGAAAACGACATCTTGCCTTGCCCAAAGATGGTCAGTATGGAAAACAAAATAAATAAAACACACTTACCCAGTTGTTTATGTCCAAAAAATAAATATACAAATATAGAAGACAGACCACGCACATACACTTTCAAGGTCATAACAAAAGACAAGGATCTGTCCACTATAGTGTACTGTACGCTTCCAACCAGTGTGTAAGGGGGTCTTCATTTCACGGACTTGTTCACGTGATGCAAAGCACAGGGCAATTGAAGTTTCACCAGAAAACCTAAAAAAAAAAGCCCTCACCATGCTCACAGTGGCCTAAATCCACTTATCGTCTTGTGGCAAGTCATGCTCTTATAAACAAGCCTGAATCCACTTATGCTCTTATGCTTAATAAGAGCATAAGTGGATTTAGGCTTGTTTTAAGTTTCCCGGTAAACGTCAATGTCCTGTGCGGCTCAAAGACCCAGCAATGATGCTGGCGAGGATCGAACAAGCTTAACATTACCTCTTGATTTCTAGTCCGATGTTTTACAAAATTAATGACACTGCACCACAGCGCTTGAACTTCTGAAACAGGAAAAAGAAATATTTACGTCATGGTGACGTCATCTAAAGATAGCCGTAGAGCTGTTTTATGGGGCGCCGTATTACTATTTATTCCCTATTTATTCCCTATTTATAGATATCCATAATTAATTCAAACTATATCCATAATTAATTCTGTCCGATTTAAAGGAATCCATTATTCGATTTAGAGAGGATCTTACATGAGTGCTCATGTATTACTGAATTAATTAAACGAGTTGAGGAAAAGGGATAAAATGCGAGGCTTTGCCGAGCATTTTATTCTTTTTCCTTAACGAGTTTAATAAAAATTCAATTATACACGAGCACGAATGCAAGATTCTATTTATCATATGACATTTAAAACGCAATTTATTCACGATTGGTTACAAAAATTTCAATATTCCGCCATTAGTAAACGCGATGTCGTTAAGGACGTCGTACATGTAACGTTACGGGACGTATCTACCTAATTTGCATATTTAATCCACTAGTGGATTATTGAAAATATTACATGGCGTTATTACACTCTCAGACGCGACGTCATATGATAAATACATATCCATAATTCGAATTATGGCTATGCATACATCAGCAGAATAATGGATATGCATATTTTGATTGACTGATATCTATAATTCGAATTAGTGATATCCATAATTTGAATTATGGATATCCATAAATCGACCTGAATTAATGGTATCCATAAATCGAATTATGGACATCCATAATTCAATTTATGGATATCTATAATTCGAATCAGGATATCCATTATTCGGCTGGTTTATGGATATCACTAATTCGAATAATGGATATCCATAGATCGAATTATGGATATCCATAAATATGGATTAAATAGTAAAATGGCACTGATACAACGCATAATGAAGTAATGTAGTAATTTCTTCATTTTGAAATTTTTACTTCATTATGCGTTGGCATAGTCGATGCAAAATAAAATAAAATGTAGTTTTTACTTCATTATGCGTCGATACTAAGAGGTTTGCGCAAAATGAAAGAATTACTTCATTTTGCGGTGATAGGTGACATACTTAATTTTACTTCATTATGCGTCGACAGTTTGTATCTAGTTCCATATAAGACACAGAAGCCCATGTGGTGTAGTAGTTATGCTATAGCTACTCGCCTGATAAACCGGGGTAGCAGGATCGATCACAGTCTTGAAACCCGCGAGATCCCGTTTCCGTATGAATGAGTCTTGAAACCAAGTTCGCTAGTATGACCCTAGCTGTTGGTGGGAAACACACTCGCAACCCTTTCAAGATGCATAGATGGACAAACAACTGGGCTATGAACTGGTCCAAGCCAATATGGCCCCCACCCCAAATATTGTGTGCACTACATGATCATGTGTTGAGCCTTAAAACACAAATGAGGGAAAAACATCAGACATGAGACAAAAATACCGTGAGGCGTTCAGTTTTAACTCTACTAACATAATCAAATACAGTGAAATTCCGCTATTAAGACCACCTTAAATTAAGACAAATTTTGTTTTTAAAGCATATTTTGAAGGTTAAAGTTACATTTTCTTTGTGATTGCGACATTCAGTGTGCTCTTGTGGAAGACCATCTTTGGGGCTGTTTAAATGTGGTCTTAAAGACCACTTTTGAACTGTCTCAAATGTGGTCTTTATATTGGAATTTACCTGTATTGCTTCCTAAGTCTTTGGTCTCCTTTCGTAGACAGCTATGTTCTTCCATCATTACTTCACTTTGCGTCGATATGGTGCATATCAACGCGAAATGAAATATTTTTTTAACTTCATTTTGCGTCGACTACGCCAACGCATAATGAAAAAAAAATCAAAATGAAGAAATTACTACATTACTTCATTATGCGTTGTATCATGGCACCCAATATAGTTTGAGTTTGAGATATATCTGTTAACAGTATTTGAACTGTAGATATCTATATTTAATTATTAAATAGAGATATCATAATTGAAAATACAGATGTCTGTATACTTTGAGAAACTCAGATATCTATATTGAAAATACAGATATCTGTATTTCAAAAACAAATATCTGCGTTTCAAATACAGATAGATCTATCTTATATCTATATTTATTTTACAAATGCAAATATGTTTATTTCAAATTCATATATTTGCATTTGAATTACATATATCTGTATTTTAAATGCAGATATCTGCATTCAAGTTTAATTAGAGGTATCCTTATTACAATGCAGATATTTGTTTTTGAAATACAGATGTCTGCATTATATAGGTTTAACCCCAAAAGGGCGCCATGCCAGTTGTGGAATGAATGAAGCATTGAAGATCATTTTTTTTAAGAAAAGTATGGTGGCATTTTGTGGGTCGATTGTTTGTCAATCAACCCAAAGTTACTAAGCGCACTTACTTATCTTTACGTAGCGGATGTCCACGTGACTATCGCTGATCTGTTCGATATCCCATTAACGGTTATTTTATGCATGCTATTTTTGTCTTTGTGACATCAGAGTTTTGTGTACCGTATATAGGGTTATCCGAAAAGCATATATTGGGCACATGTATTGGATTAGAAAACAGAGAAGACCCAGATCAGACGCCGCAGATCAGGGTTTACATTGTTTTCATAAAATACAGGAATATAAGCTTTATTACGGTTAATGCCCCATTCAAGCAGAGAACATGTCGAACTTTAACGGACATCCAGGTAACTGCTGTTGGTTAAAGCTAATACATAGATTTATATAGGAACTTGATAAGTATTGCCCCATAAAATAAAAACTTTTAGGAATATCTTTTCTGTGCAAGCGGCTCGTGATTTTACATTCTTTTTCGAATAGCCACATATATTTTTAATGCAATTTTATGAACAACGTTTTAGTCCTTTTTACATATATTTGGAAGCACCCTCTAAATGTATAGAATATATAGTAAAACTACTGAATACAGCGACAAAAACTGATGAATATATTTCCATAACGTTTTTGTAAATTGTTTTTTCTTTTCTGTGCCAGCGGGAGTAAAATTGCAAATTTATTGTGAACACATCCATGTAAATTTTGTGAAATAAAAATAAAAATAATTTGGTCCTTTTTGAAAATGAAATACACTACCCCCTTTTTCTATTTCCAGTTTACCTTAGCAATCAGCGGTTGCCACTACGGTAAACAATAACAAAGGCTATCCTTCGATGTACTAATTGATACATTTGACAATTTTTAATTAATATATCATTATGTAAATTATTCTTTATTCAGTATTTTTTTTTTTTGTCGACTCGCACCGCTTTTCCTGGGCAGGCTTAGATCCTCTAAGCGGTTTACCCGCACTCGTGTGACGGTCGGATTCAGCTCTGCGTGGAAGCATCATGCAGCCTATCTATTTCTTCAAGCCCCGAAGGGCGGGGGGGGGGGGGGGGGGGGGTTGGTGGGGGGGGGGGGGGGCGAAGTAACATTATAACACTATGTCCACTTTCATGAATTAGAACAGTGACCTAAAAATACATATAAAGCGGTCCTCAGATTTCATACTGATGCTTCAAAATCGTTCGGATGTCACCTAGGTAACCATGAGGCCTTGGGGAGATAACCATTTATTTTCTGTGTTGTACGCGTTAGTTCCCTTGATTATCAGCACAGATAGCAGTCATGTCCGTAAAAGTCCGGTATGAAATCGGTCCAGCAGTGCTGTCAGTGCTTTTAAGTTGTTTATTGGCGATTTTTTGTGTGTGCGTGTGCGCGCGCGTGTGTGTGTGTGTTTTCTTCTTTTTTTCTTCTTTTAGGAAATTGCTCTATTTTTTAACAGTTGTCTACCGAAAAGTGTGCCCAATACCCTTATTAAGCCTTAATTATTTCAATAGTTTAGTGGTGCTTTATCATGAATTGCCGTCTATTTCCGCATACAATGATCTTTTTTTCCGGTTCTTTGCAACCCAGGCGGATGTGGAAATTATTTTTGTTGTGTATATTTGTAATATCCTTGTGTTAAAAGATAGCTCTTTGGTACTGACGCGCATTGCGCCCCCAACCGTCGGGGCATGGAGAAACAGACTGGTTTGCAGAGCTGAAACTGACCCAACATGAGTACTGGTAAACCGCTAAGAAGGTCTAAACCAGGCCAGGAAAAGTGGTGTGTGACGAACCGCTCCTTAAACTCTAGTGGTTTCTTTTGGCAGGTAATGCTTCAGTTGAGATGACATTTCATCTCAGTGGTGGGTAAAAGTCCCACAAAAATCGAACGTAACGTCTCCAAAATGACATAAACAGTGTTGACGGGGACGTAAAACCTCAACACAACCCCATTTACAGGATATGACTATGGCTGGTATAGATATATTCGCCACTGTAAACGCCACTATATAGAGAAAAGGTTTGATTACAGGTTTTATGTTTTCTCAAAACCATAGATTGTGGGTACTCGTTAGAACTGCCACATCTATTTTGAACTAAACCGAAAGACAAAATGATTCGAAACTTGATCCAGGATGAGTTGCTAATAACAAATAATAATAATAATAATAATAATAATAATAATAATAACAATAAAACAGCTCAACTCATTCCGATCACAAATCCAAGATAACTGCTAGCAGGACAAGTTGTTCCATAAGAGTGATCAGTGGCCCTATGGGCCTCTAGTTTATCATATTGCATAGACATTGTTATATACTCAGTGCCAGCTCACAGTATTGTAATGACAGAATATGGCGTCTGACCAGGTTCTGCAATGTTTGCTGAAAATACTGGGGCCAGTTGTTCAAAGCATCGTTAGCTTAACGAACTCGTTAGTGATCAAATTGTTGAGCGTTGTAGTAATTACAATATGTAATACAGTGGTATTTTGCTGAAAAAAATGTGAGCAGCTTTTGCATTTGCAAAAGCTGCTCACATTTCTTTTCAGCAAAAATATTAGCATAATTGCCATACTAAATGATCAATGTTTTAACGATACCTTAACTAACGACGTCGTTAGTTTTGAACAATTTGCCCCAGGAATATAAGGGTTAAACGAAACAGCCCAAATCTCAGTTTAGGACGACTATTAGACAATCAATCAACCAGTACTGAGAGTGCTTTGATTATTATAAAAAAATCATGTTTGTGTTCTTCACGTGAACAAGTCCGTAAAATGAACACCCCACCCCTAAACCCCACTTTATATGGAGAAAACTGGAGTTTACAAGAGGTATACATTATTTTTTTCGTATTTCTGCTTTACAAGAGGTATACATTATTTTTTTCGTATTTCTGCTCCAAGACATAGGTTGTGGGTACTCGTTACAACCGCCTCAACGAGCATTTTCCTGGGCAGGCTTAGAATGGAGCGCTTTGGTGCAGTGGTAGCGCATCGGATTTGTGATCGAGAGGTTGCGGGTTCGATCCTCACGCTGGCCAAAGTGTTGTGCCCTTGAGCAAGGCACTTCATCCACATTGCTTAAAAAAAGTACTGGTTACCATCCAGGAAATCCTGCCCGTAATGCTCAGATGTGGGCGAGTAGCAGTAATAGGTTCTCAAAAGTTCGGTCGCGGAAGCACAATGCAGCCCAATCTATTACCCAAAGAAGCCTCCGTGGTGCAGTGGTTACTCTACTCTCACAGGATCGATCCCGGGCTTTTCCAGACTTTCGGATGAGTCTTTAAACCGAGGTCCCGTCTCCGTTTGCCCTTAGCTGTTGGTGGGACTTAAAACTCAACACTCACACACTCTATTTCCCAAACCCCGATGGGCGGTATAGTGGTGGGCGGGAAGCATTCGTAAAGCTCTACTATAAACGTTTCACATTTATCCGAGATGACTACAATAACGTATTTTTATGCCATAAAAACGAGTGATGTTGACAATTAACCCTTGTCCTGCTGAATATTTAAATATGTCACACCCACTACTGATTATCAGCCAATCAGATTACTTGATGCAAATTACTGCAACAAATTCATAAACTGGATGGCAAACAATGAAGATCCTGATCAGATGGCTTCTTCAGAAGCCATCTGATCTGGATCTACATTGTTTCAAAGATAAGGCATATCCGGGCTCAGCAGGACAAGGGTTAAAACAGTGACAGCAGGTGTTCGTTTTGTGGTACTAATTGGTGTATCATTTAGAAAAAAATATTACAGAAATGTCTTATCTATTTTATATCCTGCTTCCTATGAAAAAACGTAGCCACAAAGAAATGACAGTCCCGAGCTCATCACACACAACCACCACACTTGAGTCACTAGTGCTAACATGCTAGTAGAGAATGAGGATGTTGCGGTTCCACGAAACAAATGAATACGGTGAGTATACAGTTTTGTATCCACTTTCAAATGGGCCATCTATACAGTAAAATCCAGTTATTAAGGCCAACTAAATATGAGACCAATTTTTCTTTAAAAATCATATTTAAAAGGTTTCACTTATTCTTTTTCTTTCTTTTTCTTTTCTTTCTTTCTTTCTTTCTTTCTTTCTTTCTTTCTTTCTTTCTTTCTTTCTTTCTACAGCAAACGTCCTCTAGTAGAAGACTACGATTGGGACTGCACGCCTTTGTGATTTGATGTACCTTACAACTGACCTCCAAACAATGATATATCACTCAACAACAGCCCCCGCCCATAGGGGCTTGAAGAAATATATGGGCTGCATGATGGTTACACGCAGAGCTGAATCCGGCCCGCACACTAGTACGGGTAAACCGCTAAGAGGATCTAAGCCTGTTCAGGAACCGCGGTGCGAGGCGGACCGTCCATGATAATAAACCCTATAGGTTTCATTGGGCGACAGGGCTTGAGATGTCATTTCATCTCAATGTCGGGTAATAGTTCCACAAAATTGGAGGCAAAGTCTACAAAATGACCTTTACAGTGTTGACGGGGACGTTCAACCTCAAATCAAACAAAACAAACAATTACTCAACAAATCGCTGCTAGAGCTGATCTATATCTTAAACATCACTATTTGGAGGTCAGTTGCGAGGAAGATAAAATCAACAGCGTGTAGCGCGAGTGAATTATCTACTTAAAACTGACCGACAAACTGTGATATACATGTATTACTCAACAAATGACGCAACAGAGCTGATCAATTTCGATTCTAACAAACTAAAAGTCGACTTAATGATGTTGTTTTCTTCATATCCCCTCTACATTCCGCCATTGTTTGAAGAAATCCCGCCAATATGACTGTAACACACGCAGTTACCTGTTTTTGTAAAGTACTTGATGCGCTCCGACTAACGTCAAGGAACCGATCGACGACGTCGCTAAACGTGATAAAACGGCGGCAATTCGCATTACGCCTTTTCGCCCAGTGAATTGTCACTAAATATATCATTGGATTTAACCATTGGCGATATAGGCGACCAGTGTTAAAACTGTCAATCGACCAAAAGTTACCAATGAATAAATAGAGGATCTTACATGAGTGCTCATGTATTATTGAATTTATTAAACGAGTTGAGAAAAAGGGATAAAATGTGAGGTTTGCCGAGCATTTTATCCTTTTTCCTCAACGAGTTTAATAAATTCAATAATACATCAACACGAATGCAAGATTCTTTTTATCATATGATATTTAAAACCCATTTTATTTAACGATTGTTTCACAAAAATGTCAATATTCCGTCATTAGTAAACGCGACGTCGTTAAGGACGTCGTACATGTTACGTTACGGTACGTATGTAGCTAATTTTAATCCACTATGGTGGATTATCGAAAATATTACATGGCGTTATTACACTCTCAGACGCGACGTCATATGATAATGGTTATTTCTCCGCTTTTGAGAGTACGCCATTATTCGAAAGGGAGGCAAATCAATAGACTGCGACAAGAATGTGCTTTCAGCGAGGCCTCAAGTCAATATGTAGACAAACTTGGGGCCAGTATGCCTATCGGGGCTTGGAGAAATAGATTGGACTGCATGATGCTTCCACACATAGCTGAAACCGACCGCACATGAGAACTAATAAGCCGTTTAGAGGGTCTGAGTCTGCCCAGGCAAAGTGGTGCAAGTCCCTACTTATAAACCCAATTGGTTTGTTGGATGGTAGGGCTTGACGGGGACGTTACAAGCACAGTCGAAAGAGACTTCTTCCCCCCCCCCCCCCCCCCCCCCAGTGCTGTGAGTGCTTTGAAAGAATTTACACCATTCAAGTCGATCGCTATTGAAAATAATAACAATAACGTTAATCTTTATTCCCTCAAATTTGTACAGCATCTGAAGACTAAAGTATTTTCGAAAAAGAATAGCCTCCCCTGAAGGCTGGTTCATTTCCATTAATATTTGTATCCCGAATGATTGCAACAATTGTTCATTATTTAATAACTAGTGATGCAAACTATTATTTTCCTTATAATTGAACCGGCGCAATTAATACTTGAATTATGATCAAAGAGTTGGGGAACGGAAAATCAAGCAAATGCACCCCCAAACGGACGAAGCTGCACATGCGCATGACATAAGAGTCCTCCGTCTCAGAACGCACACTGGATCACCGTCATAAACTATTGTTCTATTTTACGAGTATATTAAGTCTAAGACTTGTTAACTAATAACGTGTGTTACAACGCATAATGTAGTAATGTAGTAATTTCTTCATTTTGAAATTTTTACTACATTATGCGTTGGCATAGTCGACGCGAAATGAAATAAAATGTCGTTTTTACTTCATTATGCGTCGATACTAAGAGGTTTGAGCAAAATGAAAGAATTATTTCATTTTGCGGCGATGGGTGGCATACTTAATTTTACTTCATTATGCGTCAACAGTTTGTTTGTTTGATTTGAGGTTTAACGTTCCCGTCAAGACTATTTAGGTCATTTTGGAGACATTGCTTCAAATTTTATGGGACTTTTACCCGATATTGAGATGAAATGACATCTCAATCGCTGCCGTCCAATTAAAAGCAATAGGGTTTATATGCATGGATGGGCCGACTCGCAGCAGTTTTCCTGGACAGGCTTAGACCTTCTAAGCAGATTACGAGGACTCATGTACGGGCGGTATCAGCTCTGCGTGGAAGCATCGTGCAGCCCATCTATTTATACCCCCGGCATACGAAGTATGCAAGGGGGTATATAGTTTTTGTCCATTCTGTCTGTCTGTCTGTCTGTCTGTCTGTCTGTCTGTCTGTCTGTCTGTCTGCCTGTCTGTCTTTTGTTTGATTTGTTTGATTTGAGGTTTAACGTCCCCGTCAACACTATTTAGGTCATTTTGGAGACGTTGCTTCCAATTTCATGGGACTTTTACCCGACATTGAGATGCCGCCCAATAAACCTTTTTCTTTGTGATTTTGACCTTCAGTGTGCTTTTGTGGAAGACCGTCTTTTGGACTGTTCAACTGTGGTCTTAAAGACCACTTTTGAACCGTCTCAAATGTGGTCTAAATTGTAGGAATTTAACTGTATTGCTTCCTAAGTCTTTTCGAAGACAGCTATGTTCTACCATCATTACTTCATTATGCGTCGATATGGTGCATATCAACGCGAAATGAAATAATTTTTTTACTTCATTTCGCGTCGACTATGCCAACGCATAATGTAGTAAAAAAATCAAAATGTAGTAATTACTACATTACTACATTATGCGTTGTAACAAACGTGTTTACAGAATCAACTGCAAATAAACTGCAGGCGGCTCTTCGCATCGCGCCCATTCGCTCAGTGATTTATTACTCAATATATCACCAGACTATTGGCTATTTATGCGACCATTGTTAGAATGTATGTTTTGCCATGCGCTGGCTCATATACATTAGTATGCGTTGGAAAGATTACATCGCAAATGTTACATAACAGTATTTGTTTGTATTGGAGTTTAACGGCCCAGTCAACACTATTTAGGTCATTTTTGAGCCGGTCAGTTTACCTATCCACACTTTCCTGGGCAGGCTTATACGTAAGCGGTTAACCAGTACAGTGCACATTCTTTCGCCAGAAACTGACAACTGCCCTTCTTGAATCAGCGGAAGGGAGAGAATGACCGTAGAAAAGATTTCATGATCAATCTCCACGAAAGAATGTTGCCGACCCCGGCGGGAGTCGAACCCGCGTCCTCCTGATCACCAGTCAGACGCGTATCCGACTGAGCTACCGAGGCCGGCTACATAACAGTAATAGTGGTAATAGTGGTAACTGTTGTTGTTATTGATGTTGTTGAACCGGGCCTCCGTGGCCTAGTAGTTAAGAGCGCTGACTCTAGATCATTAGGTCCCTCGCCGCTGTGGTTCGAGCCTCGCTCGGGTCGCATGTCAGGCGCCATGTTCGGCAACGGAAGGCCATGTGTTTTTTCTCCGGGTACTCCGGTTTTCGCCCACCTCTGATTAACGATCGACTCGATATGAGTGACATAATATTGAAAGGACCGTAAAACAAAAAAAAAATGTTGTTTTGTTGTGTAGCGTTAGGAGGAGCAGGAAGGTATCTCAGTGGTTAGTGCACTTGCCTCTGATGCTAAAGGCCAAAGATTCGATCCCCAGCATTGGGTTAAAATTCCGGCGTCTGAACATGCACAATTGGCATCATTTGCACGGATGAATGCCATAAAGGGCGCCGTCTTTCGGATCGAGACGTTTACAGGAGCCCGGCCACTCCTTCATCCCCGTGCAGGGCATCCAAAGAACCCCACCATAACTGCACGATTTTTGCGTGCAATATGTACACTGACACGTCAGATAGATACATAGATAGATAGATAGATAGATAGATAGATAGATTGATTGATTGATTGATTGATTGATGGATGGATGGATGGATGGATGGATGGATGGATGGATGGATGGATGGATGGATGGATGGATGGATGGATGGATGGATGGATAGATAGATAGATAGATAGATAGATAGATAGATAGATAGATAGATAGATAGATAGATAGATAGATAGATAGATAGATAGATAGATAGATAGATAGATTGATTGATAGATAGATAGATAGATAGATAGATAGATAGATAGATAGATAGATAGATAGATAGATAGATAGATAGATAGATAGATAGATAGATGGATGGATGGATGGATGGATGGATGGATGGATGGATGGATGGATGGATGGATGGACGGACGGACGGACGGACGGACGGACAGAGAGAGAGAGATAGAGAGAGAGAGAGAGAGAGAGAGAGAGAGAGAGAGAGAGAGAGAGAGAGAGAGAGAGAGAGAGAGAGAGAGAGAGACTGTCTTTCTCAAGTAAGTCTCGCGAGATGTGACGTTGTTTTATCATTCGACCAACAGACTGAACGGACGACGGACGTTTTTTTTTCGAAATCTAACATAAGTGGGACACGTGGTGCTAGATATAAGCTTTGCATTTTGATTTTTTTTTAGTTCTTAGCTGTTTATTTATGCAGTTAGGAGGTTCGGCCGGAAGCCGTCCAGATTTTTAAAAATGTTCCGGTGGAAAGTGTAATTGTGCAGTCAGGAGATTCGGTCGGAGACTGCCAGGGTCTTTTGCAAATGTTCAGGCGGAAAATTTTAATTTTTCAGTTTGTTCGATAGGTCGAGCAAAATGGTTTCGATGTAATGTTCAGAGAGAAAATTTTGGACAGCTGTTTGCTTTTGTTTTTATGGGAAGCACAAGGGAATGAGCAGCTGTTTTAACCCTTGTCCTGCTGAATATTTAAATATGTCACACCCACTACTGATTATCAGCCAATCAGATTACTTGATGCAAATTACTGCAACAAATTCATAAACTGAATGGCAAACAATGAAGATCCTGATCAGATGGCTTCATCTGATCTGGATCTACATTGTTTGAAAGGTAAGGCTTATCCGGGCTCAGCAGGACAAGGGTTAACTTGTTATTGAGTTTTGAAGGCGCTTGATGTTACATGCAATTTTGGCTTTCAGTGTGTTTTGCTTTTAGATATTTGCTGCTCAGGGCCAATTTTCATTCAGGTCACATGTGTTTACAAGTCCTGGGTCGGGTACTGTGGAGTATTGTTTGTATTATAGGGACGTTTTTTTTTTCTGGCCACGTTTGTGATGTGGTTTAGCTGTTATTCTATCTGTTTCAGCCTGCTTCGGGCTGGCAATTACATTAAAAGCGTGTGCCCCGTCTTTCTAGCTGTTTTAAGGGCAAGTAATGTTCACTGTTTAACATAACCACTCATACACTGGTACATAGTTATGTGTGTCTACTGGCACTTTTGGACCAATAGAGGGAGGAGCAAGAGGGCAGTAAACAAAATAGAAGTGAAGGCAATGATCAGGAATCGATACAATTAAACCCATAACTCCCATCAGAGACACCAAAACCTGCTTGACATACACCAAGGATTTCCACTTTGGCTTCCGCAAACTCCCATCTTATAGCTCGCTCTCACAACAGGAATAGACTTTTTACTTCAGCACCGATGTGCGGTGTCTACTTCCGGATAGGCCTATCCCACAATAACGTGTAACTGGTTTTGGAGCCCTCAAGAAGTTTGTCAGCTTGTATTTTAGAGTTAGTTTACTGGAAAAATTAGATTGTTAAATAGCTGACGCTGATTTGCGTGCTGCAAATCTTCCGAATCTGGGCCCGTGTCAACTGAATCAACATGGCGACGCCTTTGTGGCGTGGTAGAAGATAAAGTTCTGCTCAAAAGTAAGTCCACTTTGGAATTCAAGTCTCCGAACTTTTTGTACCATGACTCCTCCAAGATACATTATATCTAGAACGCCTTCTTGCTCTGCTTCTAGGCGTATTATCCACCACTCGTGGTTTGCCCACGTGTTGTTGAGACCCCTCGTCATTTAACAACCCGAGCTATGTTCTGGCACCGGCGAAGTTGTTGCAAAATCAGAATGAGACGTCCTTAACGGCGTCGTTTTACTTATGGCGGAATATTAATATTTTTTTTGTAAAACAATCGTGATAAAATGCGTTTTAAATGTCATATGATAAAAATAATCTTGCATCCGTGCTCATGTATTACTACATTTATTAAACTCGTTGAGGAAAAGCGATAAAATGCTCGGCGAAGCCTCGCATCTTATCTCTTTTCCTAAACTCGTTTAATAAATTAAATCGGCCCCAGCCTATCGGGGCTTGAAGAAATATATGGGCTGCATGATGCTTCCACACAGAGCTGAATCCGACCCGCACACGAGTACTGGTAAACCGCTCAGAGGATCTAAGCCTGCCCAGGCAAAGCGGTGCGCACGAGTCGGACCGTCCATGCTTATAAGCCCTATTGGTTTCATTTGGCGACATGGCTTGGGATGTCATTTCATCTCAATGTCGGGTAAAAGTCCCACAAAATTGGAAGAAACGTCTCTAAAATGACCTTTACAGTGTTGATGGGAACGTTAAACCTCAAATTAAACAAACAAACAATAAATTAAATAATACATGGACACTCATGTAAGATCCTGTATATCATTCGGAGAACGACAGCTATGAGAGACACTGCTTGTACAAACTTGAAGATGCACTGGGGTTCTCCAACAACTGACCTTTGTCTGGCGAAGGCGTGTTTGGGTATGAACTTGAAAATTTGTTGAAATCAAGAAAAGAAAAGAAAAAACAGACTGAAGAGCCAAAACAATGCAACCAAGCGTAAGGCTGAAAGCCCAGTCAAATCTTCTGACAATAAACGGCCATTTTATGACAGACCTCCTGTAAAAATGATGTTAAACAGACCAAGCGTGTCCACCCACCTTAAGCTATTACAAATCTTAATTACTTTTTATAGAACCTACATGTATTTAGATTATGCACTGTAAAAATAGCGTATAGAAATTAAACGTGTTTTATATATGTTTAGATCTAAACATGATTAGAAAAGTGCGTTGTTTCTAAACATGTAATTTGTTTTGCCGTATTTGTGAGTATAAACACGTCAAAAGTCTAAACACGTCTACGCTGAAATCGATACGATCTTTTTCCCGCGTAGACGAACGCTGAACGGACGCTGAAAGTTGCCGAGCTGCAAAGACATAAAATAGAGGTAAAATCATCATTATTCACGTTGTATTTGTCTATAACATTTTGTTTCTTTGATCTTGGAATAGTAGAAGATATGGTACGTCCTTCAAACATATTTTTCTGTCAAGGATGAGTGGAATATTGGTGTTTAGTTCTTAATGTAATTAGTTTTCGCGACTCATATTTTCTTTCTAGATCCAAGTTGTGTTCAGCAGACTTACTAATGTCATTTGATAGAAGATTATGATTGGTAAATGAAACCTGCATATATTCTTTCTTGAATATATTTATATAAACTGCCTAAAACTGCAAAAAAGGTGAGGAATTGTTGGGGAAAATTCCACAACATGGTCTAAACACGTTTAGCGTAAACATGTTCAAAACCTAAACATGTAAAATTTAATTATGCTTTAAGGTGTAGTGTTCTTCTTTTCTACCAAAGACATCTTTAGCTCCAACATGAACTCACAAATAGTTCACAATGTATGATTGTACTCTAGTTTTGCATTTTCCCAAACAATTCCTCACATTTTTTGCAGTTTTAGGCAGTTTATATAAATATATTCAAGAAAGAATATATGCAGGTTTCATTTACCAATCACAATCGTCTATCAAATGGCATTAGTAAGTCTGCTGAACACAACTTGGATCTAGAAAGAAAATACGAATCGCGAAAACTAATAACATTAAGAACTAAACACCAATATTCCACTATCCTTGAAAGAAAAATGTTTGAAGGACGTACCATATCTTCTACAATTCCATGATCAAAGAAACAAAAAGTTATAGACAAATGCAACATGAATAATGATGATTTTACCTCTACACATGTTTAGATTTTCAACATGTTTCTGAGCGAATCATGTGCAGGTATTAAACATGTCACTGTCCTATACATGTTTAATATCTAAACACCTTCCTAGACGTGTTTAGAAACGATACATATCAAAGCGTTAAACGCATAAAAAAAATGGGACAAGAAATGCGTCTCAGAAAGTGTTTAATCTGTAAACACTATTTTTACAGTGTGATTAAATCATAAATAGTATATGAGAATCACAACTCATTATTGAATGATTTAAGAGGAATGGGAACACCTGGCAGATTTTTTCCGCCATTTTTCAAAGGGAGACAACTTTCGGGACTTCCTGTTCGATTTTCTGCCAGCCCTGACCCACTGAAAATAGGGTCTACTCTTACAGGAAAGAATTTGCTCCTCAGGAGCAAATTCTTTCCTTTAAGATTTGACCCCTATTGACATGGGAGACAAATATACATTTGCAGGAGTAACCTCCCCTGAAGGTGTTTCCCCTTAATCCCATTTGAGAGCATTCGATTACAGCCACAGCAGTAAACGGTCGATTATCTCTGAGTGTTGACTGGAAAAGTGTTGGTACTCATAAACAAGCTTTCCAAAGCATGACATTAAAATTCTCATGGATTTCAAAAGAGGTTCCGTGCGACATCGCCGAACACGAGGAGGCGTTGCTGAGAGATGCACCGGTCAATTTGTTCCCCACACAGAGGGGATGGTGGCCTTGTCCAGAGGGAATAAGGCCACACATTTTTTTTTAAATTTTTGGGCCCGCCAATTTCACTATATGAGTTGAATATTCCCTGACGCCCTGGATGTTTTAAACCCAACTTGTCCTGAACAGTATCTGACGGTTCATTTCAAAATTTAGAGGTGAAAGGCGGGGTTATTTATTTAAACGTTTGGAAATTGACTAACACTGTTCGCCTATATAGCCAATAGTAAAATCTAATGATATATTGAGTGATAAATCACTGGGCGGAAAAGCTCGACGGGCTGCCGGGCACTCACAGACTGCATTATTACGACAACACACCCGTGCGACATAGTGCATTTATTGACATCTCCAAAATGGCCACTTTTCTGGTGAAAATCCATGATATTTTTCTTATTTATACTGCAAACATAGGTAATGGGTGCTCTTTAGAACCGCCTCATTGAGGCGGTTCTAACGAGTACCCACAACCTATGTCTTGGAGTAAAAATAAGAGAAATAATGTTTACCCCCGTGAACCCCAGTTTTCTCTATACAAATTGGGGTGTAAGTGAGTGTTCACGGACTTGATCACGTGATGTGGAGTCCGAACGGCGGTTCTAACGAGTACAGTCTATTTTTTCCGCAGAAATATGAAAAATATCAGTATTTTTCATCTGATTTTTTTTTTTTTTTTGTGAAGAAATTTTTAATATCTTTGAATAGCCGTGTTTTCGTAATGTGTTGTTTAGGTGACCCTCTACTCATTCCGCTCCAATGAACGGGATGGCCACCAAAGCTAAAAATAGATTTTAAAATGGTTTACTCCTCCTATACCCCTAAGCCAACTTCATTCAAACTTCACAAGAATGTTGCTTAGGCGAACCTCTACTAAAATAGCTAAAACCATTCTGCTACGATGAACAAGACAGCCAGCAGTGCTAAAAATAGAAACATCTATAAAAGACTACTCTTACTATATACCCCTAGGTCATTCTCAGTCAATCGTCATTGGAACCCTTTACCAAAAATAGATAAATACTTCCGCCACACTGAACAAAATGGCCAACAGAGCTAAACATATGGCACCTCATCCTATACACTTGGAGCTTGGAGAAATAGACTGGGCTGCATGGTGCTTCCACGCAGAGCTAAAGCCAACCGCAAAATTGCAACGTCTCCAAAAATGACCCTTATAGTGTTGAGTAATATGTTAAACACCACATTCATCGGCCCACGCCAATCGGGGCTTGAAGAAAAGATGGGCTGCATGATGATTCCATGCAGAGCTAAAACCGACCCGCGCACGAGTACTGGTAAACCACTTAGAGGATCTAGGCCTGCCCAGGTAAAGCGATGCGAGTCGGACCGTCCATGCTTATAAACTCTATTGGTTTCATTGGGCGGCAGGGCATGAGATGTCAATTCATCTCAATGTCGGGTAAAAGTCCCACAGAATTGGAAGCGACGTCTCCAAAATAAACATCAAATCAAGCAAAACAAAACACCACATCCATCAAACAAACAAACACTACGTTTCATCTTCATTTTAACTTCACAGGAATGTTGTTTAGGTGACCTTCTACCAAAATGACTTAGCTACAATGAAGAAAATAGCTGGTAAACTTAAAATAATAATAATAATAATAATGATAATAATAATAATGAAAAAAAAAAAAAAAACGACAACCTCTCCTGAACTCTAAGGACTTCGCAAGAATATTGCCCAGAAGCCCATAATTACATCTTTTAAAGTGCAACACATTACGCAAACACGCCTATACAAAAACATTGCCACCTTTATCGCCGAAAAAATGAAAATTTTATTATGAAACATTGTGATATTTTTTCTTATTTCTGCTCAAAATATAGATTGTGGGCACTCGTTAGAACCGCCTCATCGAGGCGGTTCTAACGAGTACCCACAATCTATATTTCAGAGCAGAAATGAGAAAAATAAGGTATACCCCCGGAAACCCCAGTTTTACTATATAAAAGTGGGGTTCAAGGGGGTCAAAATTATATAGGCGTGTTTTCGTGATGAGTTATGCTTCATGGAATAAGATGGCTGTCAGTTATCCATATGACCTTCAGAGGCTATGTGGCATCTTGAAATCAGATGAGCGATTCAGGGCCATCTTGATCCTCTTGTTGTTTTTTGTTGTTGGTAATTTATAGCTAAATGGACTATGAACATGGACAATGAACACGTTTCTTTTGTAACTTCTTATTTCCGTGAGACAAGAATATTAACAGGTTTTTAATGTTTTTTACCTCCGTTTTACCCATATTGTACTGAATGGAAACCCGAAACCCCAACCTTCCCGACACACTAGAGCGCATTATAGCATGACACAAGTGAAAAAAAAAGACATTCATATCATCGATGTTTACTTACTTCTATGGTAAATTTGATCATTTCTTGCGCTAGACAATCAATTTTGATGTTTGGAAATTTAAATTTTTATTTTTTTCATTATTTCCTGCAAAACTTAGTCAAGTTGTGACTACATGTATTTTATAGAATAACTTGTCAGTTTCTTGAAAAAAAAAGAAAAAAAAAAAAAAAAAAAAAAGAATATACACTGTATTGGGTCGATTGTTTGTCAATCTACCAAAAGTTTTTAAACGCAGTAACTTCATGGTGCAGATTTCCATGTGATTAATACTAATCAGGCCTCACACTGACCTGAAAGGCATGACTTTGTAGCCTTAATCCTTATCCTGCTGAACACGACAACCCCCTACCTTTGCAGTGTAGATCCAGATCAGATGGCTTCTGAAGATCCTGGGGGAAGCTGTTTGAACATGAGGGCGTCATCAAAATATCATCATGTGAATTTCATGCTATGAACATGGGTTTTGTTGTTTATACACGACTTCCGGCCCAGTCAAACATAGTTTCAAACATACATCACGTGAACACGTCCGTGAAATGAAGAACCCCCTATACCCCACTTTATATACAGAAAACTGGTGTTTACGGGCTTATACATTATTTTTTCTTATTTTTGCTCCAAGACATAGGTTGTGGGTACTCGTTAGAACCGCCTCAATGAGGCGGTTCTAACGAGCACCCACATCGTATGTTTGCAGTATTTGTAAGAAAAATATCACGGATTTTCATCTGAAAAGTTGTCATTTTGGAGATGTGAAAAAAGGCACTATGTCGCACGGGTGCGTTATCGTAATGGTTTCAAACATCTATGTTCACAAGACTCTATGCAAGTACGTTGAATTAAGCAATAGATCAGCTCTAACTGTGATTTGTTGAGTAATAAATCACAGTATTGAGGTCAGTTGTAAAGTAGATCAAATCACGAGCGCGTAGCGCGCGTGATTGTCTACTTACAACTGACCGAAAAACTGTGATTTATTACCTAACAAATCACAGACTAGAGCTGATCTATTTCGATTCTAACACGCTGAATCTCGGCAATAATGGTGTTGTTTCCTTGATTGTCTACTTACAACTGACCGAAAAACTGTGATTTATTACCTAACAAATCACAGACTAGAGCTGATCTATTTCGATTCTAACACGCTGAATCTCGGCAATAATGGTGTTGTTTCCTTCAAATTCTCACAACTTTTCGCCATTATTAGAAGAAATCCCGCCAAAAATTATCGACTGAAACACATGCATTTATATCCTTTTCTAACGTTTTCGATGCGAGAAAATGACGTTACACCGTCTAACGTCAAGGAAAACGACTAGTGACGTCATAAATTGGTAGTTTTTAATGACGACACACGTCACGCTCTTTCTTGCCGTGATTTGTTGTAGAATAAAACACAGTTATTTTCCATTGCCTATATAGACGCGCTGTGTTAGAATCAACGTTAAAACAACGTTTCGGCACTGATTCAACTTTGAGCGCTTACTGGATTATATATGTATTTATATTACAATTTACAAAGTGTTTGACTTGAATAAATCTTTTGTTTCAACTCGATCATGCAAAAATCTCAAACGTATCATTTAGACAACACATCCGTGTGACATATTGCATTCAATAATATATCCAAAACGTTTATTTTTCTAATGAAAATGTTTGATATTTTACTTATTTGTACTCCAAATATAGGTTGTGGTGGCTCGTTAGAACCGACTCATTGAGGCGATTCTAACGAGTATCCACAACCTATGTCTTGTAGCAGAGATAAAAATAATAATAATGTATAGCCCATAAACCCCAGTTTTCTCTGTATGAAGTGGGATTGAGGGGGTGTTCATTTCACGGACTTGTTCACGCGATGTTCTCGAGGGCGTGGGTGTTCGCGGATTGTGGACATATAAAGCTGGCGGAAGCTCGAACCAACGGTCTTGGACGAGCGACCACTGTCGTGCCACCTACAGGTGCCAGGAGTCGAACCAGTAACGCAGAGGTGACAAAGATGAACGTGAGACTTTATTGTTTCAACCAAGCTGACAGTCAATAAAGGCATTCATATTTTCAAATATTTGTTCATATGATAACATTAATAAAAGTGTCCGGCATATTTAATCAATGTACATTATGTTTGCAATGTATCAGAAAAGGTCAACAAATTAGATAAAAATTTTACATGAACCTGTGTTTGTGAAAAGGGGACTAAATCACATACGCGTACAGCAAAGGTTTAGGCGAGACTGTGCGTTTGCTGTATGTACATAGAAGTCTAATAGACCTGGCTGCCACACGCGCATATTGGGGACGAATATCATTCGATTCTCTTCTCCCATTAAGTTGATGAAATTTATTAAATATATTTTGGGCAGATATGCACAGGTCGTTGTTAAGGTGAAAACGATCTTTGCCACTTAGCCTAGATTACATTTAGCGTTGGGTCAAAATATTGAACAAAAACCAGTGCTTCAGCTGAAGTGCACGACCCGCCGGATGCTTTTAGCTTTATGAGTGTTACCATATATGGGTATGGCGGCCATTTTGGTCATGTGACCTGGACCTAAAACGGTTCCCCCAATAAATGCGCCTTATTTTAAGGAGCAAAAATATATCTTATACTTTAGTACTGTATTCTGAATCGTATGCAGGATAAAATGCATTCTCACTTTTCCAGTACAAAAACATATGTGTCAAAGTTTGACCTAGGCACAAAGAAGGTCAAGGTCAACCCAGGGTCACCATTTTAGCAATTTATGATGGGCCTACGTCCCAGATGCTATTTATCAAGTCTCGTGGAAATCTGCCCAGTGGTTCTGGAGAAGACTATTTATGAAGGGTTTTTACCATATATGGCTTGGCGGCCATTTTGGTCATGTGACCTGGACCCCATGAGCAAATTTTGGTTTCCTCCATCCCATAGAGGCTCCATATGAAATTTGACTTCAATCGGCCCAACGGTTTCCGAGGAGAAGCGGTTCGAAAATTTTCACATTTTTCGCCTCGGCGAGGCTATACTAAATGGAATATAATATTTCGCAAGTTCATTGGTTAGATCTCATTGATATCTATCAGTATGCCAAAATTGTTTAAATATTCCAAGCTGTTAAGTCACTATCACCAATTTTCACAAACGGGTTACGGACGGACAGACAGACTGACAGAATGACAGAATGACACGATGATTTTAGGGCACATTTTTCGCCTCGGCGAGGCTATACTAAATGGAATGTAATATTTCGCAAGTTCATTGGTTAGATCTCATTGATATCTATCAGTATGCCAAAAATTGTTTAAATATTCCAAGCGGTTAAGTCACTATCACCAATTTTCACAAACCGGTTACGGACGGACAGACAGACGGACCATATATGGCTTGGCGGCTATTTTGGTCATGTGACCTGGACAACATGAGCAAATTTTGGTTTCCCCCATCCCATAGAGGCTCCATATGAAATTTGACTTCAATCGGCCCAACGGTTTCCGAAGAGAAGCAGTTCGAAAATTTTCACATTTTTCGCCTCGGCGAGGCTATACTAAATGGAATGTAACATTTCGCAAGTTCATTGGTTAGATCTCATTGATATATATCAGTATGCCAAAAATTGTTTAAATATTCCAAGCTGTTAAGTCACTATCATCAATTTTCACAAACGGGTTACGGACGGACAGACAGACTGACAGAATGACAGAATGACACGAAGATTTTAGGGCACTCTTAGAAATCAACCGACTTCAGTCGGTCACTTTTTCTGCGGGTCGTGCAATATAGTGCATGGGTATGAACAGCTTATATGAAAATTGAGTGTATAAATGAATAATTTTGAAGCTTTAAAATCGGGTGGTGGGGTGTGGATGACAACAACATCGCGTTAGCAAGTTTTTTCTTCCTTTCCTTTAAGAGTTGACCCCTATTGAAGTGGGAGAAAAAAATATTTCTGAAGGAGTTATCTCTCCTGAAGGTGTTCCCATTCCCCGTAAGGAGAGATTTTGCTTCTCACGAGCGATTTCTTTTCTTAAAGGGTAGTCACTTATTGACAAGGAAGACAAAAATAATATTGAAAGAGTTGCATCCACTGAGTCTGTACCCATTCCCCTTTTCGGTCCCGCCCATCGGGGCTTGAAGAAATAGCCTGGGTCCACGCAGAGCTGAAACTGACCGCGCATCATTTCATCTAAATGCCGGGTAAAAGGGTACAAGTCCCACAAAATTGGAAGCAACGTCTCCAAAATGACCTATATAGTGTTGACAGGGACATTAAACCTCAAACAAACAACATTGCCATTTTAATATGGTATAATATCGTAATAATTACCTAAGAAAGTAGTTCTTCAGTAAGCTCCCATTGTTTTTCCTTAAAAATATTTTAATCCATCCGTGTGCTCTTAATTGAATACACATTTGATATCGCCAAAGTGAAGTAATTGATATGGCAATATACAGCCAGAACAGAACGAAATCCTTCAAAAATGCCATTTGCGACTAGATGAAACTCGGATCAGTCAGCGCATCCATGCTGTGCCGGTGAGTGTACCAATGAATAGCCTGGCTTGTACAAAATGCTTATGTGGACAGAGAAAACTTTAATCAGACTGCATGAGCGGATGGTCATGCTGGTCGGAGCCTTCACTGGGCGCACGTGTAGCTCTGTGTATTTCCTTTTCTCTGGCTTCTTTTATCATACAATATGTTTATCAGATATTGCGCCTTATATGTCTCGTTCATGTTAAGCTAAAAAAAAAAAAAAAAATGGATTTACAGCTAAAAACTGGAGATATAGATTCGAATGCATGGTGCTGAAACCGACCCATTACGATATTCTAATACATTGAAAATTTTACCGACAAAAAAAAAAAAAAAAAGAATGAAAATTTTCAGATGAAAAATTGTGAAATTTTTCTTATTTCTGCTCAAAATATAGATTGTGTGTAGTCGTTAGAACCGCCTCCCTTGAGGCGGTTCTAACGAGTACACACAATCTATATTTTAGAGCAGAAATAAGAAAAATAAGGTTTACCCCTGTAAACCCCAGTTTTACCATATGAAAGTGGGGTTCATGATGCTTTCGTGATGGAACTTGAGTACTTATAAACCGCTTAGAATGTGTAAGCCTGTCCGGTTTAAGTAGCATGCGTGCGCGCGCGCGCGCGAAAGCGTTTGCCGCAAAATGCGTTATACAATACATACCACTAACAACTATGGTCAAATAGACCCGAGTCATCGGTTTAAAAATTCCTCATTAAGGCATCAGGGGACAGTTAATCGCAGCACTTTTTTGTCCGCGTCACACCAAGTTTTTGAATCGTTATCGACAACTCCTGGAGAAAGCGATAACTTCTGTTTTGGTTTCAAATTGCTCCACACATGCATGAAATCAAAACAGAATACCAAAGAAACACTTCTCTGTTTGCATAGGCTGACAGCAGCAGCATTTCACTTACCCCACCCACTAATTTTTACATACAAAAAATCATGACTCCACCTCACTTTGACAGATCCTGTGAATTTACTCCCAAAACACCAGTGCTTGGCACCTGTTGAAATGTCATGTACACTGAAATAGACAGAAAAGTATACCATAATCAGTAAACTTTTTCAGGAATCCTCTTTGAAAAACAGCCACTTTTTAGTGCCAAAGTTACCTTCGTGAATTCAGATATGCCGCTGCACCTTGAACTTGCACAGCATCCAGACAGCCGGGGTTTTAGTTTCGTATTCCATTTCATAAAAGTACAGATACTCAGCAAATAAGCCCACATAGGCAAAAAATATTCACATATCACAATTTCTATGAGCAACCATGCCAGTATTGACCCTCCTACTATAATATTTTGAAAAATGTCCACCCTCAAATGCGAAACTGTCCCCTGATGCCTAAGTCTGGAAAAGCCAGAAATAGAAATTATGAGGCGAGTAGCCACAACACGGATGTTTCTGTCTATGTGATAAAAATGGGTTAAACAGTAATTTGCGTGCGGTTTTATTGTACTCGGCACTAATAATCACGTGGACAACAGCAGTTAAAGCCTGGCGTATTTTAAGGGGAATGGGAACAACTGACAGATTTGTCTGCTTTTTTCAAAGGGAGACAATTTTCTGGACTTCCTATTTGCTTTTCTTGAAGCCCCGTCCCACTGAAAAAGGGGTCTACTCTTAAAGGGAAAGAATTTGCTCCCCAGGAGCAAATTCTTTCCTTTAAGAGTTGACGCTCCTCAGGAGCAAATTGTTTCCTTTAAGAGTTGACCCTTATTGACATGGGAGACAAAGATACTTGTGCAGATGTTGCCTCCCCTAAAGGTGTTCCCATTCCCCTTAAGCTAGGACAAATTGCCAAACATCCAACATTACATGTATATGATGAAAAAGATTACACTTTCAAAAGAGATGTCGCCTATTAAACATTTAGTACCCCCTTGTAGGTAGAGATACTTGCTCGCTTTTCTAGGGGGTGGGGGTATTAGCTTAAACAGAAAGAGATTAAAGTTGTCATACGACACACCCGACCCAACCGCCACTACACCTTATACAGAGCCGGACAATATGTTAGCTATATTCATTTTCCTTAAGAACAATATAAGCACCGGAATAGTTTTCCGCTTTGTTTTGCAAGAGAGACGAATTTTGGCACTTACTGTTTGCTTTTCTACCAACTGGACCATTCTGAAAAAGGGGTCTTCTCTTAAAGGAAAAACATTGCGCCTCAGGAGCAAATTATTGACACGGGATTTGTTTGTTTGATTTGAGGTTTAACGTCCCTGTCAACACTGTAAACTGGTCATTTTGGAGACGTTGCTTAAAATTTTGTGGGACTTTTACCCAACATTGAGATGAAATGACATCTCAAGCCCTGTCGCCCATTGAAACCTATAGGGTTTATAAACATGGACGGGCCGACTCGCACCGCTTTCCCTGGGCAGGCTTTGATCCTCTAAGCGGTGTACCAGTACTCGTGTGCGGTCTTTTTCAGCTCTGCGTGGAAGCATCATGCAGCCAATCTATTTCTTCAAGCCCCAATGGGCGGGGGCGGCATATTGACACGGGATACCATATTCTAAGAAGGCTGTGTCCACTGAGGCCTTAGCAAATTATAAAATGCTGGTTTGGTAAAATAGACTGGGCTACAATGTGCTTTCGCGCAGAGCTGAAACTGACCGAACTTGCCTGCCGCGAAACAGTGTTGTGAGTCAGACCGCTCCTTAAACCCTAGCGGTTTCTTTGGGCGGTAGGACTTGAGCCCATGATGTAATTTCATCTCGATGTCGGGAAAAAGTCCCACAAAGTCAGAAGCAACATCTCCGAAATGACCCAAATGGGGTTGACGAGGACGTAAATCTCAACACAAACAGTCAAACATTATAAAATGTTAAATTGTGTTAAAAATAAATTTGTCGCATATTTCACATATGGATGAAATATCATATATTGTCCATGTACATGTAAGTATGTTATCAGGAGTTTAACCCTTTTTGTACCAATGGAATCTTCCTCCTTATATATAGCAGGAGTCCATTTCAAAATACAGGGGTGTCCGGTCGTGTTTTCTTCAAAAGCTATTCGGAAAATGGCTGAACCTTTTGCAAACAGTGCAGGCCTAGATCAGACGCCGCGTTCTGCGGCGTCTGATCTGGGCCTGCACTGTTTGCGACGGTTCCCGTTTAGGAGTTTCCAGTCTGAAATGGGTTAATTCTTCCGTTCACTTCATCTTCAAAGTCATAAATAACTCGAATACCATTGTTGCTTGTTTGTTTGATTGATTTGAGGTTTAACGTCCCCGTCAGCACTATTAAGGTCATTTTGGAGACGTTGCTGCCGATTTTGTGGGACTTTTACCCGACCTTGAGATGAAATGACATCTCAAGCCCTACCGCCCATAGAAACCGCTAGGGTTTAAGGAGCAGTCCGACTCGCATCACTTTTCCTGGACAGGCTTAGACCTAAGCTGTTTACCAGTACTCAAGTTCGGTCGGTTTCAGCTCTGCGCGGAAGCACCCTGCAGCCCAATCTATTTTTCCCGGGCCCGATTGGGGGGGGGGGGGGTGGGGCGCAAGAAAAATAGTGTATACCCCTGTAAACCCCAGTTTTCCTGTATAAAAGTGGGGTTAAAGGGGGTCAAAATTATATAGGCGTGTTTTCGTGATGTAAATACCTCTTAACCGTTATCCTGCTGTAGGCGACAAGCCCTATCTTTGCAAACAGTGTAGATCCAGATCAGATGGCTTCTGAAGAAGCCATCTGATCAGGATCTACTCTGTTTGACATTCAGTTTATGAATATGTATAAATAAATTGTATGAAGTAATCTGATTGGTTCAAAGTCAGAAATGGGTGTGGCTTAATTGAATATTCAGCAGGTTAAAGGTTAAGGACGATTTTTCCGGCTTCCCCTTGAATGTTATTTCATCTCAGTGTCGGGAAAACGTCCGACAAAAAATGGAAGCAAAGTCTCCCAAATAACCTAAATAGTGTTGACGGGGACGTAAAACCTTTAGATTGATTTTGGCAACGCCACTGAAATATGTTTATAGACTGTTCTGTAATAATTATTCACACGTGTAAAATGTATGAATACATAGCGTATCACATTCCAGACCTTTGTAAACTTTTAGGGTATGTATTCATAACAAATGAAATAAACATCTACATAACAATGATCCAGCTCGCGAGAAAGGGATGTTTACCGCATTCGCGACCATCTTTGCTGCGTAGACGGGACCTTGAAGAACTGCATCTTGCGCGCATGCGCATTTGAAGAATTATAAATCGAATTTATTATAGGCCTAAGGGCGCTTTTCTTATGTGTTAATTCATAATATAGTCACATCATCATATGTGGGTGCATTTTTTATTATTTTGTTTGTTTTTAAAGTCCCCGCCAACACTGTATAGGTCATTTTGGAGACGTTGCTTCCAATTTTGAGGGACTTTTACCCGACATTGAGATGAAATGACATCTCAAGCGCTGTCGCCCAATGAAACCAATAGAGTTTATAAGCATGGACGGTGTGACTCGCACCGCTTTGCCTGGGCAGGCTTCGATTCTCTAAGCGGTTTACCAGTACTCGTGTGCGGGCCGGATTCAGCTCTGCGTTGAAGCAGCATGCAGCCCATATATTTCTTCAAGCCCCTAGGGGCGGGGGCGAATGTAAATATTCATAACAAATGAAATAAACATCCACATAACAATGATCCAGCTCGCGAGAAAGGGTTGCTTACCGCATTCGCGACCATCAAAGACTCAGGCGAGCCTGCTACGTAGACGGGACCTTGAAGTAATGCATCTTGCGCGCATGCGCATTTGAAGAATTATAAATCGAATTTATTATAGGCCTAAGGGCGCTTTTCTTATGTGTTAATTCATAATATAGTCACAGGACACAACTTCCACATCATCATATGTGTGTGTATTTTTTTTATTTTATTTTTTGTTTTGTTTTGTTTTTAACGTCCCCGTCAACAGTGTATAGATCAGTTTGGAAACGTTGCTTCCAATTTTGTGGGACTTTTACCCGACATTGAAATGACATCTCAAGCGTTGTGGCCCAATGAAACCAATAGGGTTTATAAGCATATGGACGGTCTGACTCGCATCGCTTTGCCTGGGCAGGCTTAGATTCTCTAAGCGGTTTACCAGTACTCGTGTGCGGTCGGTTTCAACTCTGCGTGGAAGCATCATGCAGTCCATTTATTTCTACAAGCCCCAACGGGCGGGGCCGGCATTTTTTTATTATTATTTTAATTATTATTGTTTGTGGGGTGGGGTGGACTGAGGTGGGGTTGGGTACTGGGTAGTAGATCGATTGACAAACCACCCAAGTTATATATACAAACGGATCATTTCCCACCCCCGGCGAAAAAAGAGTTTGCACGAAATAAAGGGAACGGTTAATTCCTTGGGTTATCTGTGAAACATGGACTTGACTAATGTACTCGGAAAACGACAAACAATGTAGACCCTGATCAGACGCCGCAGTCATTTTATAGCCCTTTCTGGGGTCGTGTACTCAGGCAGAGACAAACAATGCATTCCCAAATTATTGGGTTGCCTGTGAAACATGTAGTGGAATCATGTACTGAGGCATTGACAAATGTAGAACCAGATCAGACGCCGCAGTTCCTTGCTCTTCTTAGGTTATCTTAGAAACATGGTCTAGGCTCAAGGACCGGAAACCCCAAAAGGGGTAATTGGCAAACAGTGCAGGTCCAGATCAGACGACGCAGAACGCGGCATCTGAACCGGGCCTACACTGTTTGCAAAAAGCTCGGCCATTTTCCAAATAAATTTTGAAGAAAACACAACCTGTCACCCCTAAATTTTGAAATGGACTCTAGCTATATATAAGGAGAAGACTGTATTTGGTACAAAAAGGGTTAATGTCTTTGAAACACGGACTTGTAGGGCTTATTGACAACCAATGTGGACCCCTATCATACGCCACAGTTACTTTACAGCCGTGCTAGGGTTATCTGTGAAACATGGACTGGAGTCAGGTGCTGGAACATTTGCAAACAATGTAGACCCAGATCAGACGCCGCACAATGCGGCGTCTGATCAGGGTCTACACTGTTTGCTTAAACTATAGAAATTTAATGTTTAAACGAAACAGTCTATAGGAATTTTCCAGCCTGCTATCAGAGAAAATTGACCAGACAGTGCCACCTGTGCTTTCAGCCCCAGCCCACCGGGGCTTGAAGAAATAGATAGGCTGCATGATGCTTCCACGCAGAGCTGAATCCGACCTGCACACTAGTACTGGTAAACCGCTTAGAGGATCTAAGCCTGTCCAGGAACTGCGGTGCGAGGCGGACCGTCCATGCTAATAAGCCTATTGGTTTCATTGGGCGACAGGGCTTGAGAGGTCATTTCATCTCAATGTCGGGTAAAAGTCCCACAAAATTGGAAGCAACGTCTCTAATATGACCTTTACAGTGTTGACGGGGACGTTGAACCTCAAATCAAACAAACAAAGCCATCAGTGCTTTGATTTCTTTTTCTTGCATCATTCGATTGATTGATTGTGTTAGGTTAGGAGAGATAGGAGAGATAGAAGAGATAGTAGATAAGATGAAAGAGAGAGATAGGGAAAGTAAGACTTCGTGAACATTACTATTTTTGTTTGATTTGAAGTTTAACGTCCCCGTCAGCATTGTAAAGGTCATTTTTGAGTCGTTGCTTCCAACTTTGTGGGACTTTTACCCGACATTGAGATGAAATGACATCTCAAGCCTGCCGCTCAAAGAAACCAATAGGCTTTATAAGCATGGACGGTCCGACTCGCACCGCTTTGCCTGGGCAGGCTTAGATCCTCTAAGCAGTTTACCAGTACTCGTGTGCGGGTCGGTTTCAGCTCTGTGTGGAAGCATCATGCAGCCCATCTATTTCATCAAGCCACGATTGGCGGGGGCTATCAGTGAACATCATGAAAACACGCCTATAAAATTCTGACCCCTTTGAACCCCATTTGTACATAGTTAAACTGGAATTTACAGGGGTAAACCTTACATTTCTGCTCTAAAATATAGATTGTGGGTACTCGTTACTCGATGAGGCGGTTCTAACGAGTACTCTCAAACTATATTTCGAGCAGAAATTAGAAAAATATCACAATTTTTCATCTCAAAATTTTCTCTTTTTCGGCGATAAAGGTTACAATGTATTCACATAGGTGTGTTTTAGTAATGCAAAACAATTAAGAGAAATGACCACATTCGCGTTCATTTAATTATGTCACTATTGGCCCAACATACAACATGGAGCAAGTGATTTTCTGTAACTGGCAGACAACAAAGCAGACTACAATTGTTGTGATTGGCATTTTTAGGGATATAGGTTGAATAAGATCGAACACAATTATTTATTTACAAGCCTAATTAAACCTTTTACATACCGATGCACCAATAAGCTAATCACTAGGTCAGTAAAATGTTTTACACGTCAATTGTTTATGGGAGGCAACCATATAAATCCTATGATTTGTTTAGGCGGTAGGGCTTGAGATGTCATTTCATCTCAATATCGGGTAAACTCTAAAAAAAAAAAAAAAAAAAAAACACATACACAACTGAAAACGGAGATTTTTTTTCGAAAGATGTGTTTTCCTTGATGGCATATTCCCATTTAGAAATGAGAATATATTCTATAAATCTGTAAGAACGGGCCAACGTGGCCCCTTAAAAAGAGCGCTGATTCTTAATCATTAGGTCTCTCAGCACTGTGGTTCGAGCCTCGCTCGGGTCACATGTGAGACGCCTTGTTCTGCAACGGAAGTCCAGGTTTTGACTTTTTTGGGGATTTAACGACCCGTCAACCCTTGATGGTCATTTGTGTCGTCTCCCAGAGAAAGGGAGAAAAGAGCTAGAAATGATAGTGGAGGATATGAAAGTAAATGACAGTAAGAGAGAGGAAAATGAATGGAAGTGTCGGCACAGAATAAGTAACAACGCCCCCCTCCCCAACTCTACCTGCTGCAAGGACAGCTGGCCTTGCCCAACTTTAAGTCAATATCAGTTGGACACCCCAGTGACGCAAGATAAACATCGCCTTTGCCTCACCCAACCACCCCAACTGAAGGCCAGGTGCTTTTTCTCTCTTTAATATTTTCCTACTCAACAATTTTAAAATGCCAGCAAGTGATTGGATTTTATAAATTTTGTGAGCCGGAAAGTAACTGAGAACGAGAAAAGGTTTATATCCTCGGACCCTGGCTGGTGCGTCCGCCTACATACCGAAACTTTTCTATCTTTTAAGCGCCGAACCGATGTATCGGCCCATGGGCGTAGACAAATATCGTCCCAGAAAATCTCGATTAAATCCGTTCGGTGCCTAAAAGAAAGGAAAGGAAGACTTCTTTCTGACTAGGCAGACGAGCCAGCCACAGCCAAGGCTATAAACCTTTTTCGTGCTCAGTTAACTTCAGCATAATTTTATCCGGCTCACATTTTTTTTCCAAATCCATTTTAAAATTGATGAGTATTAATATTATTCTCTGCTGAACTGAGGGGAAAAGGGCTTACCTTTTTGTATTCTTATTTGCATGAGCATTTCAAATTATATGCTATGTTGGGTTGTTCGTTTTGTATGTTTGATTTGAGGTTTAACGTCCACGTCAACACTGTATAGGCCATTTTGGAGACGTTGCTTCCAATTTTGTGGGACTTTTACCCGACACTGAGATAAAAAGACTTTTCAAGCCTTGCCGCCCAATGAAACCAATAGGGTTTAGGAGCAGTCTGATCTGGGTATGCACTGTTTGCAAAGGCCTATCTGTCCCAATGTGTTTGTATGATTTGAGGTTTAAGGTCCCCGTCAACACTGTATAGGTCATTTTGGAGACGTTGCTTCCAATTTTGTAGGACTTTTACCTGGCATTGAGATGAAATGACATCTCAAGCCCTGTTGCCAAATGAAACCAATAGGGTTTATAAGCATTGGCAGTCCAACTCCCACCTCTTTGCATGCCTGGGCAGGCTTAGATTCTCTAAACGGTTTACCAGTACTCGTGTGCGGTAAGTTTCAGCTCTCTGTGGAAGCATCATGCAGCCCATCTATTTCTCTAAGCCACGATGGGTGGGGACCGTTATCTGTCTCTATATTTAGGATCATTACATTACAGATAACATACGACCCCCGCTCATCGGGGCTTAAAGAAATATATGGGCTGCACGATGCTTAAACTCAGAGCTGAATCCGACCCGCACACGAGTACTGGTACACCGCTTAGAGGATCTAAGCCTGCCCAGTCAAAGCGGTGTGAGTTTCGGACCGTCCATGCTTATAAACCCTATTGGTTTCATTGGGCGACAGGGCTTGAGATGTCATTTCATCTCAATGTCGTGTAAAAATCCAACACAATTGGAAGCAACGTCTCCAAAATGACCTTTACAGTGTTGACGGGGACGTTAAACCGCAAATCAAACAAAAACAAACAGATAACATATATTTTAGGCTAATTAATGAGTTTTTATTTCTGAGTTTATCATAGATGAATCTCACGCACTTTAAGCGCTGATACAACGCATAATGTAGTAATGTAGTAATTTCTTCATTTTGATTTTTTTTACTACATTATGCGTTGGCATAGTCGACGCGAAATGAAGTAAAAAAATTATTTCATTTCGCGTTGATATGCACCATATCGACGCATAATGAAGTAATGATGGTAGAACATAGCTGTCTTCGAAAAGACTTAGGAAGCAATACAGTTAAATTCCTACAATTTAGACCACATTTGAGACGGTTCAAAAGTGGTCTTTAAGACCACAGTTGAACAGTCCAAAAGACGGTCTTCCACAAAAGCACACTGAAGGTCAAAATCACAAAGAAAATGTAGCTTTAACCTTCCAAATATGCTTTAAAAACAAAATTAGTATTAATTTTAGGTGGTCTTAATAGTGGAATTTCATTGTATTTGATTAAGCCAGTAGAATTAAAATCGTACGCCTTGCGCTATTTTGGTCTCATGCCTGATGTCTTTCCCTCATTTGTGTTTTAAGGCTCAACACATGATCGTGTAGACAGACAGACAGACAGACAGACAGAATGGACAAAAACTATATACCCCCTTGCATACTTCGTATGCCGGGGGTATAAATAGATGGGCTGCACGATGCTTCCACGCAGAGCTGATACCGCCCGTACATGAGTCCTCGTAATCTGCTTAGAAGGTCTAAGCCTGTCCAGGAAAACTGCTGCGAGTCGGCCCATCCATGCATATAAACCCTATTGCTTTTAATTGGACGGCAGCGATTGAGATGTCATTTCATCTCAATATCGGGTAAAAGTCCCATAAAATTTGAAGCAATGTCTCCAAAATGACCTAAATAGTCTTGACGGGAACGTTAAACCTCAAATCAAACAAACAAACTGTTGACGCATAATGAAGTAAAATTAAGTATGCCACCCATCGCCGCAAAATGAAATAATTCTTTCATTTTGCTCAAACCTCTTAGTATCGACGCATAATGAAGTAAAAACGACATTTTATTTCATTTCGCGTCGACTATGCCAACGCATAATGTAGTAAAAATTTCAAAATGAAGAAATTACTACATTACTACATTATGCGTTGTAACAAAGCGCTTCTTTAAATTATTTGACAATAACTGGACGTGTGACATTTACATGCCAAAAAGAAATACATTTTTTTCATAGACATGTTAACGCAATGACATTTCTTCAGAACCCTGATGGAAAGAATAATGGAGAGAAAAATGAACACAGTTGTCTGCAAGATAGTCGACCTTTTAGGTTTTAGCTCGGAGGTTATAGAGGCGTCTTAAACTAATTTTAACGGCTTTTAGCAAGTCGAACTCCGAAGATTCAATACAATTTATTAAAGATATTACTGTCCTTTTTCTGTCTGTGACATGTACCGTATATTTCGTATATCATGCGGACGAGGTTTTCGTTTATGTCTCCGCCCACGACAATTGTCGTCTGCTTTGCCGTCTGTCGGTTACCTTAAAAGTATTTTTTTTTTTTTTTGCAAACAGCGTGGATCCAGATCAGACTGCTCCTATAGGAGCAGTCTGATCTGGGCCCACACGGTTTGCCTGTATGCAAAAATGTTTTTAAAAAGTTTGAAAAAAAAAAAAAACAAAAAAAACAAGAGGACCAAGCTAGCTTGGTCCTGTATCGCTCACCTGAGCTATTAGATTCAAAGTTTAAGGAAGTGCCAACCTTTACTGAAGACTTTATGGGAGGACATGGTGATGACAGGGTAAGCATTTTCTGAAAATCAAGTAGAATGTAACTCTATGATAAACAGGCTGACTTCACCGGTTTTCAAACTCATTCAAGCTTTTATTCCTGACTTGCTAAGAAGATCCGATCTAAACTGAAGTGGCTATGGTGATGACAAGTTCAAAAACAAGAGTTTTCAAACTCCTCCAAGCTTTCTGCCTGACTGCCTTGTTTGTAAGTTTCATGAAGATCCGTTCAAAACTAAAGGGACAGCAGTGATGACAATGTGGAAAATAGGCATTTTCAGCAATCAAAGGCACGTCACTCTATGATAAATGTGCCGACTTGGCCGGTATTCGAACTCACCTGAGGTTTTATTCCCAGCCACCTTACATGTAAGTTTCAGAAAAATCCGATCAAAACTCAAGGGGCTTCGGTGATTACAAGGTCATAATTTGGCATTTTCAGTAATCAAAGGGATGTTACTCTATGAAAAATGGGCCAACTTGGTTGGTTTTCGAACTCATCCGAGGTTTAATCCCCAGCAACCTTACACATACGTTTTAGAAAGATACAATCAAAACTTAAGGGGCTACGGTGATGACAAGGTCGAAAATTGGCATTTATAGCAATCAAAGGGACGTAACTCTACGATAAATGGGCCGACTTGGCCAGTTTTCGAACTTATCCGAGATTTTATCCCCAGACACCTTACATATAAGTTTCAGAAAGATCTGATCAAAACTGAAGGCGCTACGGTGATGACAATTATTTTCCCATAGTAAGTCTATGGGACCTTGTGGTTGCCATAACAACCAAAGTTTTAGAGCGATTTCAAAAAAAAGTTTATGTCATCAATGCCCCACCAGAGGCATGCTACAGATGAGAAATTATTGAGATCAGCCTGCAGGCTGCAGAGATATAGCTGCTCAAAAGTGTGGACGGACGGACGACGGACGACCCACTATACTATAACCTCCCCTGGAGCCTTCAGCCCAGGTGAGCTAAAAACAACAGTACTCTCTGTATAAAGTGGTGTTCATTACATGGACTTGTTACAGTAATGTCTGATAGCTGTTTTGTTTAGAAGAGGGGACCATTTTTAAGATTTTGGCAGAGAGTCACCTGGAAAATAATTTCAGAAGCCATCCACTGGTGAAAGAGATGTCATTTCAGTAAATTGTTAACGGATGCACAAAGGCTGATGCTGTATGCACGATGGGAGATGAACATTGAGTGGTCATAAAAGCTCATCTTTCTTCAGCCTTTGGCTCAGGTGGGCTAAAAAGGTCCTGCCCACTAAAGAATTAGTTTCTGTAAGGCCAACTTGATAGGCCAACTTAATAGCCCAAAATATGCAGACATCCAATGAAAAACACTATGCATGTATCAGATGGCTGTGGTCTGAGATTTTGTCTTTTCCTCGCTAGATCTTTCATATGCCTCGAAAATTCATAACAGTTAGATCATAGTTAACTTAAACTGTCTTATTCTAAGCATTATTTTTGAGAAATAGGCATTAAAGTAAAAATGAACAAATAAAGAAATGAGATATTTTTATTGCAAATTTAAAAAATTCATGTTCATGACAGGTACAAAACAAATATATTAGCAAGTCTATATGATAAACATCCCTGATAACCCCACTTTGTATGATGAAAACTGGAGTTTACAGGAGTATACATATTTTCTTACTTCTGCTTCAAGACGTAGGTTGTGGATACTTGTTAAAATCATCACAATTAGACTGTTCTAACATGCATCCATAACTTATGTTTGGAGTATAAATTAGAACAATAGCACAATTTTCCATCAGAAAAAATAACGATTTTGGAGATATGAAAGAATGCACTATGTCACATGGATGTTTTGAAATGAAGAATGGTTGCAAGGAATGCCACATTTCTAAAATTAGTATTTTATGAAATAACAAAGGATTGATTAGCTTTGCTACTGTAAAGGCTTTTTTGCTCATGAGAAAAGTCAATAATCTTCTTTTTATCACAATTTGTAATAAGCCCGGGCTAGGTTATGGGGTCATGACTTAGGTTGAAAATGTGATTATAGTGGATACATGTATTAGTCATTCTGACTTTTCAAAGAATGATGTAGGGCAAAAAGTACAACAAAGTTAACTCTTATCCTATTGAACTTGACCAATGACAATGCCTACCTTGCAAACAGTGTAGATCAAAGTCAGATGGCTTCTGAAGAAGTCATCTGATCAGGATCTATCATATTTGCCGTTTAGATTGTGTATTGTACAAAGACATTATACCAAATTATTTTGTTGGTAGGTTGTGGCAAAAGAAATTTATTCAGCAGGACCAGAGTTAATTAACTAATATTTCATCTGCATCAGGGGTCTGCAGTTTCGCAGTTAAATGGAAGGATAGTGGGATTTATGGTAAGCATGCTCATGTTGTTTGTTTGATTTGAGGTTTAACGTCCCCATCAACACTGTAAAGGTCATTTTGGAGACATTGCTTCCAATTTTGTGGGACTTTTACCCGACATTGAGATGAAATGACATCTCAAGCCCTGTCGCCCAATGAAACCAATTGGGTTTATTAGCATGGACGGTCCACCTCGCACCGCGGTTCCTGGACAGGCTTAGATCCTCTAAGCTGCTTACCAGTACTAGTGTGCGGGACGGATTCAGCTCTGCGTGGAAGCATCATGCAGCCCATATATTTCTTCAAGCCCCTTTGGGCGGGGCCCATGCTCATATTGTATCTATCAAGCTGTACTGTAAGAGGTTTATGAAACAACAAGATGTGTTTATGAAATACCGATGCCCCCTGACAGCGCATGTGAAATATGAAAGCTGTGTCACTTACCAATCGAAAGTTATGGCCAATGTTAATGTTTTTCAAAAATGTTGAAAAAAGTAGGTCAAAGGTCAAGGTCAAGGTCACGAGATAAAAAATTATGGTACCACTGGAAAGGTGTTGTGATAAGGTATACACATGTGAAATATGAAAGCTCTATCTATTACCATTCAAAAGTTATGTCCAATGTTAAGGTTTTTGTAGACAGACAAACAGACAAACGGACAAACAGACAGACAGACCAAAAACTATATGCCCCCGAATCTCTTAGATTCTGAGGGCATAAAAATTGTCTAAATCGAGTTGTAGACATCTTTTTCTATTGTGTAGCCTGGGCTTTAGCTCTATGAAACTGCCAGGCTAACAAGTCATCATCTGAAGTTATTTGATGACTTTATAGGTCCATTTTCTTCATGACCTGCCATTATGTACAAATTATTATCTCAGTTGGATGCGCGTCTGACTGGTAATCAGGAGGATGCGGGTTCGAGACCTGCCGGGATTGGCAATATTCTTTCGTGGACATTGATCATGAAATCTGTTCTATGGTCATTCTCCCCTTCCTCTGGTTCAAGAAGGGCAGTTGTCAGTTTCTGGTGAAAGAATGTGCACTGTACAAATTAACCGCTTACATATAAGCCCTCCCCTCCCCCCCAAAGGAAAAGTGTGGATAGGTAAACTGACCGGCTCAAAAATGACCTAAATAGCATTGACTGGGCGCTGTTAAACTCTGATACAAACAAACAAATTATTTTATACATGTATTATCATTCAAAATGTCACACATACACACACACACCTTAAACAATAAAAAATTGAATGTTCTATCTTTTGTTGACAACATGGAAATAGATGTACAATTATATATGCAAAACACCACAATCAGGGCCTGACAAATCCAATACCTATTTACCTCAGACAAGTAAAAAATTTGACTCGGCAAGTGAATTTTTATTTCATTTGTCCAGGAAATAGTGTGTATTTGAGTTCTATGTCCCACCAATAACTAAGATCATATGGAGACTGGACCTCATCCAAAGTCTGGAGAAGCCAGGAATCCAACCCATGACTCTTGGTTTGTAAGGTGAGTAACTAAGCCACTATGCCATAGAGCTCTTGAAAATAGTACAGAGTGTATTTCTCAGGCATTTTGATGCTGCAATGAATTGTTGGGCTAGTGCTTGACAACTGTGCATAAAATATGCATGAGCAAAAGGGTGCAAATATGAATCTGTGTATTCTGATAAAATCATGTCATTATATATGTAAACCTAAGCCTGATCCAAAATTGTAAAGTTAATGCTTTTTAACCAGGTACATGTAGCTGAAGAATCACTTATTCACTGTAGCAGACATAAATATTCATCATATGAACAAGTCTGTTATTATTTTTATGGGGAAAATTAGGGTTTAGAGGGGTGTACATTATGTTTCTTATTTATACCCAAAGATAGGCTACAGGTGCTGGCTAGAACTGCCTCGATGAGGCTGTTCTAATGAGTACAGCAGGTCAGTGACCCTCCCTGCACATAAACCGTATGGGTTTCTTTGGGCAGTGGAGCTTGAAATGTCATTGCATCAAAAATGTTGGGTAAAAGTCCCTAAAAAAAGGGAAGGAACATCTCCAAAATTACCTAAAAAGTGTTGACAGCATCATAAAACCATATTGCAAACAAAACCAACACAGCCATTTTCCCATCAACAGAAACTGATATACACCACAACCTCATTATAACACTGTCTATTATAACATGGTTTTAGATAAATATGATGTCCAGATGATTCCCAAAAATATATAGATTATACAGAAATAAATGGTTATTTTGCTATGTAATCTATACATTTTTGTTTGGATATAACATGGTTGTTTAACAAACATGGTTTCTGCGTTGGACTCCCAACAATAGTGTTATAAAGAGATTGGGCTGTATAAGGTTCACAAGATCTGGAAGTAATTTGATCAAATCCTGATCAGCTAGATTTGGATTTGATCACATAACTTCATGATCTTGCTGATCAAGTACAAGTTGTTCTGAGTTTTTTTGTTGTTTGAAGGGTGATCCAGAAGTTCATGGAATTTATCTATATTATAAGTGCTTTTACAGATAAACAAATATCAGAATTGTCTACTTCTTGTCTATACACAATGCAACCCTGTCAAAATGATATTATTATCAACAATAATACCCTCATCACATACAGAGCAACGCTGTTACATCAGACGACACCATAGATGATTTAACGTTCCTGAGCACAACTGTTCAATACTTTTTCCATTGTAGAAAAGATATAAGCTTAATAAAGCCCTATATCAAATTCAGGGTCTCTGCATCAGTTCTTTTCAATTTTTGTTTCATCCAGTAATCCAATAATGTCAAAACTAACACTCATCATCCAATAATATTCATGGTTCTATAAGTAATGTTAAATTTAGGCCTGGCTTACATGAAGGAGGCATGTGCATATACCATATATGTCTGTATGTATGTTGTTGAAACTTCTAATGAATAAATTTCCCTGTCTGTGAATCTTTTGAACTGCTTGAAAACTGGAGTTTGACTTACTGTTTAAGTGTCATTTCTTTCATTTAACTTCAAGGTTTGTTTGTAAGTATATCCCAAATCAACACAGACTTTGGTCAAGTCACATTGCTCTGTGGCCCTGTGCCACATCACATCATAGGTGAATTGCTCAATAGTTCTTCAATTGTAGGCAATGAAGTTTCTTATGAGCATTATAAAGCTTAAACAAACATCTTCTGACTTAGAATTAAGCTTAATGAAACCCCTATATCAATATAGCCTTTGCATCAGTTCTTTACAAACTTTTGTAATTTTCTTAGTTTGTCCACTATCACAATTAACTCTCACCATGATCAATATTTCGTAGTCATTTAAGAAAAGATAAATTTAGGCCTGACCTACATCCAGTCCTTTGATGAATGTGCATATACTGTATATGTATGTTTGCATGTCCTTGGAATTAAATTTCATGGTCTTTGAATATCCTGGGCTGTTAGAGGACTGAAGCTTGGTTTACATTCTGAGTTTCTTCATTTTCAATCAACTTGAAGATCTGTTTGTATGTCCAAAATCAACATAGATTGTTATGACGTCAAATTGCTTTTTGGTCCTATATGAAGTGAATGCTTTAACAGATTATTATTTTAACAATGTCACTGGATTTTCTTCTGTCATTTCTTGAAGCAAACGAGCATCAATTCGAAATTTTAATGATTTTGCATCATAATATCAAGGTAAATAAATGTTTTTGCTTAACCCTTTTTGTACCAAATGGAATCTTCCTCCTTATATATAGCAGGAGTATATTTCAAAATTATGGGGTGTCAGGTTGTGTTTACTTCAAAATTCATTTGGAAAATGATTGACCTTGAGCAAAGTGTGGAGGCCCTGATAAGACGCCACATTCTGCAGCGTCTGATCTGGGCCTGCACTGTTTGCAAGGGTACTTGTTTTGGGATTTCTGGTACTAAATGGGTTAATTTGCTGACACATTTTAAAGTTGTCATATCTTGAATTTTCATAATCATGAAAATTATGCATCTATGTCAGTTGTCTATGAACTTGATTCTGGATCACCCCTGGTAAATGCCACTTTACAGGAATTCTCATCAGATAGGTCAATTTCATTAATTCAATGACAGTATACTTGATTTCACAAATTTTAAGACAATGGTGGTAACCCCTTCTTCAGCATAAACCACCTAATTGGGAGATTTAATTTGAATAGCTTCTTGGTATCTTTCCTCTACCTGCCATACAAACATAATACATATTCTACCTCCCCCACCCATCTGGACTTGGAGAAATAGTTGGGCTGCATAATGCTTTCATGCAGAGCTGAAATGGACCGCAAATGAGTACTGGTAAACCGCTTGGAGGATCTAAGCTTGCCTAGGCAAGGTGGCTCAAGTCGGATCATCCATGCATATAAATCATATTGGTTTCATTGGGTTGCTTGGCCGGCATGTTAATTTCATCTCCATGTCGGATACAAGTCTGACAAAACTGGAAGCAACATCTTCAAAATGACCTATACATAGTGTTGGTGAGGACGTTAAACCTCAAATCAAACAAACAATAATGCAAATTCTGTGAATCAATAAAAAAATAAGATTTTGTCCATCTGTCTAATTACATCCCTCAGCATAAAGTTTATGCTGGGGATATATTTAGTTTACCAAGATTTGTTTGTTTGATTTGAGGTTTAACCTCCCCGTCAACAATGTAAAGGTCATTTTGGAGATGTTGCTTCCAATTTTATGAGACTTTTACCTGACATTGAGATGAAATAACATCTCAAGCCTTGCCGTCAAATGAAACTAATAGGGTTTATAAGCATGGATGGGCCGGCTCACACCGCTTTGCCTGGGCAGGCTTAGATCCCCTGAGCGGTTTACCAGTACTTGTCTGTGGGTCGGTTTCTGCTCGGTGTCGAAGCATCATGCAGCCATCTTTAGTTTGCCAAGAAGCTGTCAAATCATGATGCAATTAGTTACATTGGCGGGGTTGTTCTTTCTGTGAGATGTATGTACAATTATGTTTCTGTATTAAGTGCACAATATATCAGTCTATGGTCAGTCCAGTAAGCCTCAATAACATCAGTAAAAGCTGGACAATTTGAAAAAATCATATCCAGTAAGGATCCATAATCAGTAGTTGGGCGCTTTATAAGCTGTTCAGATTTGAATGTTCTCATTATGAAGTCTATGGTGTGAGAAGTGCTGTCATTTGCATTGATATTGAAATCGCCAATGATGACTAATCTAGTTTTTAGGTCTACCAATGGCAACAACTGACTCACAATATCATTTCTCAGTAGACTCTGAGAACCTTTGGGATATCTGTAGACACAAGCAACCTGAACAAACCCCTTCTGCTTACTCTGCAAGGCAACAAAGATAAATTCACATGAAGCAGAATGGAATTTTTGTATTCTCTGAATATGAAAATATTCCTTTATATATAAAACAAGCCCATGGTATGGCCTATTTACTGATTCATGGCCATCATCATCTAATCGCACAAGTTTGAATTTATTCAAAACAAAATGACAGTCTGCATCTCTGGTACACAGCCTAGATTCTGCAAAACCAATAACATCTGCTGACAACACATTAGGCTCAAATTCAATGTCCTTAAAGTGTTTATGAAATGATCTGGCATTGTTAAATGCAATCTTCATCTTAAGTGGATCAACTTTATATAGAGGTACATAACAGAGTTCAAGAAGTGCTTCACTTCTAAACCTTTGCATCTCTATTTTCACTTGTTCATCAACAGCCAATGCTTCTTCATTCAAGTTCAATATGTGCAAATTGTCTAATTTTCTTACTCTACTAAGAGCAACATAATGAATATGTGGTTGTTTCCGAATTCTGGTTTGTGACAAATCAACTACAATTTCATCAACTGTGGATCCCTGGGCTTTATGGACTGTCTTTCCTGCTGATGGTTTCAAAGGAAACTGAACTCTCTGGAAATGTTTATGATTGTACACAAATGTTCGTTCAATATCAAATATAGGTGTCCACTCTTTCTTGATATTGGTGTTGTAAAAACCCCTATTGCAATATTTCTCACGTGTTAACTTGCCAATCTGAGGATCTTCAAAGAGAACCCATATGATACTTGGGCGAGTTGTACCTTCTAATTTGTACTCAATGAATTTGACTACACATGTAGACCCGTTTGTTAGGCCATCTTCTACATTAATGTTTACTGTTATGTCATAAATCATTCCTACTGCTACTGTTAATAATGTCTGCATGTTGGCAGTCTTGTTTGAATCTTCAGGAAGCGTCTCAATCAGTTTCTTACATTTTTCTGCAGAAATGTTTGCTGAAACTACAGTATCATGACATGGAACAGCAACTTTTTTCTCTGCCAATCTGTTCAAAACCAGAGTATTGTGTTTATCTACAAACCTGTTCTCTGTGAACAAATGAGGAGCATCTTTTGGGTAATTACTTGAATCAATTGTAACAATATGTTTCTTTAATTCATTTTTATCATCTTCTGTCAATTCATTTAGCCTTAATCGGTTGAGCAGCTGAGCAAAGTCAACATCATCTTTCTGTCTCATTATGTCAACTAGTTCATACAGTCTAAAAAGGTCTTTCCATAAATTACAAGCTAATGCTGATGCACCCTTTGATAGATCATTGAATATCCATTTGTCACAAACTGGCATCAGTTGATATAAATCACCCACAGCAATTATGCTTAACCCTCCAAAATGTGCTTTCGTACCAGTCAATTGTTGCAAACGTGTATTTAAAAAGTTTAGAGTATTTCTTCCAACCATAGATATTTCGTCAATAATAACCACTTTAAGGTGTCTGTATTTTACTCTGAATGTATTTAGTTCATCAGCAGATAAAAGATCATTACCCTGCTTAAATTTCTTCAGGAAAGCTGAAGCGATAGTTACACCATTGATATTATAAGCAGCTTTACCGGTGTAAGCACACAGAAGAATTCTGATGTCATCAGGATTTTCACCATCCTTCAAATTCAGGAGTCTGTATAAACTCTGATAAATTGCTTTAATCAGCACAGACTTTCCAACACCTGCTCCACCTGACAAAAATGCATACATTGGGCGATCCTCACATTTTATCCAATACAGTACATGATTGAAAAACTCTCTTTGTCTCAAGTTCAAACTCCTTACCAAATGTAAGTATTGGTCATCTGGCAACATAACTCCAGCTATTTCTACAGACGGTACTGAGCAGGTGCCCTGTATCTCAATACCAATATCATACTGCCGATGTTCTACTACTCTATCTGGATTGAAATACACAAATTTTGCTGCTTCTTTTTCACCTTCTGCCTCTGCCTCTCTGTTATCTTGTTCAGTGGCTGGTGCAATTTCATCAAATGCATCCTCCTCTACTTCTGCCATCTGCTTCGCAAGCTCAAGTTCTTCAATATGGTGCTCATATTGGCAACGTTTATGTTCCAGTGTTGGTTTAATTGAATTATAATGAGCCTCATATGTCTCATATGAACCAATCAAATCTTTTGCTTCATTTCTCCAAGGCATAAAAAGTAGAAGCTGTTCTCTGAAATAGTTCTCTGAATCTTTGTTTTTGTTGTACCTTACGTATCGAATAATTCTGGCTTTTTTCCTCCGCTTAAACTTAGTTCCATTCTTGGCAGTATGTAACAGATTTGACCCATGGCCATCAATATACTGGTCTTCCTCATCATCGCTGCCTCTATTGCTGTGATCATTTTCATCACTAGAGTCATTGTCATTTAAATTATCCTCATTCTGTTCTCCAGTTAGCTCTGGCAACCTATTCCCTTTGGGATAGACAACATCAACTGTGGAAACATAGTCTGCCAAACAAAACTTCTGCAGCTGTCTCGGCCTTTTTGAATATCTCTGAATCACATTATTTGATTCTATTTCAGTAGATTCAGCAGGCAGTTCATCAAGCACAGATTTAGGTTTCAGCAGAAATACTCGTTCATCCGGAGAGGATGTATTGATAAAAACAACATCCCTAGAACCTTTTGTTAATGGAATCTGCAAGGCAAGGTACACTGCCTCTTGTGCACTTACTTCGACACAATTTGAAAATACATTTCCAATATGTCTTACTTGTTTCTTTAAATCAGAATTCCCTTTGCGGGCCTCTCTTGCTGCTGCATCAAGCTGTGCACTCATTCCTCTCTGGGATTTGCTCATGTAACCAACAACATATGCTGCACAACCATAGGGCTCTAGAACAATTTGAATGTCAAGGTTTGCTTTCCATCCTAAGAGAACTGCTGTATTATACAAATTAATTCTCATTTCATTTGGTTTCCGCTTAAGGAATACTTTGGGTGCATTCAATGAACTTCTTACACATTTAATATATTCTTCAAAGTCCATTTTCGCAATTTTGTCTAAAAACTCAGGAAATTCAACTTCAGCACTGCCCTTGTACTCATTCATTACTGCTTGAAGTTCTGAGTATTTCTTTTTATACTTATCTACATCTTCATCTAATGGCCGCAGTAACATCGTGTTTGGAAAAGGTGGTAAAGGATATCCAAACCTACAAATTGCTTTACCTTTCTTCCTGCAAGTCTTGGAGTGTTTATGTGTTTGAAGTTCAACAAGCGTTTCAGTTTTATCATTTTCAGTGCTGCAGGTAAGATACTGATCAACAAACTGTATTATTTCTTCATCTGAATTTTTTTCAAACTTGGGAGCATTTTCAATCCAAACAAGCATGTGAATATGAGGAGATCCACGCTGTTGAAATTCAACTCGATAGAAGAAATCTGCTACTTTTCCTATCGGACCATACTCACACTTAAGAACTGTGTTCATGAATTCCTGAACTCTATGGTCAAAATACCTTGAACATGTTACAGGATCTTTCTGAACAAGTCTTGTTTTGTCTTGCCAGGTCAAAGCATCTACCTCATCATCTGAATAATCAATACCATCATTCAGTTTAGCTAACATCTTCAAAAGATCATTCCATCTTGTGTCAGCTGCTGACAAAGACATAAACCAAGTTGGTAAAGAAAGCTGCCTTATCATAGCAAAAATGTCTTTTTTCCTGGATTCCAAATAAGCAGGAGAATTTCTGAGCTGGCGAAATATATAATAGCCTTCATCAAGTCTTACAAGTTTGTCCATATAGGCTGGATTTCTAACTTCAGCTGCTGTCATTTTTTTACCTTTGTTTTTACACCTTCTTAATGCTAAATTGACTTTGTCACTAATCTGTTTCATCTGTATCTTTTTATGTTTAAAAAAAAGGTTAGGAACAGACTGTGCAGCTCTTCTATCAGCACTTCGTAACTCCCATTTAACAATGTCACTGTAATGAACGGCAGTTATTCTTTCACTTGCATCAGGACGTCTCTGACCACAAAATATGGTAGGAAAGCATAAATATTCAGCATCTTTATCTTGGTATAAACTAAGAGGATGCTGTCCTTCTCCAGGCGCAAATGTTAAAATCTGATTAACCTTATTTTCAACAGCTGCATCATCTACCATGGTATCAACATTTCCAATATGCTCTGTGCAATCTATCTCACTGAAACCATCAGACTCATATCCATCAGTAGCTTCATCTTTTGACAATGAGCATACACTATCTACTTGAAGCTGTGAAATATTTAGGTTATCTCTATCCTCTGACTGTTCTGTCTGTGCTTCCAAAAATGCTTTAACATTATCCTTTGTGCTCTTGGTAACTTCCTCCAACCATTTCTCATCAGTAATTATTCCTGATTTCTTATACAAGTCACTGTTATTAATAAGCCAGTGCAATGCTGTCAAAACCCTCACTGGTCTTACATTTTCTTTGAAATCTACTTTTTTATATGACAATTTCTTTTTCAGCTGTACAGCAATTGTAAAGTTTTCATCCATAGGTCTTGGAAGAGAGTTCACAGTGGGCTGAATATCAACTGGTACATTAATAACATTTCCTTTAAGTGAGTATTGGCCACCACGAGGAAGTTCTCTGATTTGCATGAACGGGATACGTAATGCAATTAACCTTTCTTCAAGCTGGTGCAAATCCAACTCAGTTGGTTTATCAGGCCATTTCATTCCATTGGCTACTGAAAGTTTAGGAATTCTGCACTGTTTTAATGCTGACAGGCATGTGTGGCAAATCCACTCTTCATTATTTACAGACTTTAATTTTGTACAATAAAGTTGTACACATCTAGCTGACACATGGCTGGTTTTTAATGCTGACACACTTTTTTCAAACCATGTTTGGTGACAACATGTACATATATATACAGGCCCTGTAGAAATAGTTTTGTGAAACCTTTTTATACACTCATCAACGCTTTCATAATTTTTTTGTACAGATATATTATACATATCTTGCACTTTTAAGTTTTCATCTTTTCTACCCCTTTTGAATCCTTTATCAACTAGAGGTCTGTCCTCTGCTAGCTTTCTCTTTTTCTGTCTTTTCTCTTGTTGTTTTATTCTTTCACAGTCAAGAACAAAAGGTTTCTTTCTGGCAGACTGCTTACTTGTAAGTTGATACACTAGTTCTTTTCTTTTAAAGGCTGGTTCTTGTCTTTTAATAGCTTTTACAGCACTTTCCTTTGCCAGTACACCTGTTTTTTTTCTTGCAGACTGCTTACTAGCAAGCTGATACACATGTTCTTTCTCTCGAAAGGCTGTTTCTTGTCTTTTCACCTCTTTATCAGCTCGTTCTTTTGCTAGTACACCTGGTTTCTTTCTTGCATACTGCTTACTAGCAAGCTGATACACACGCTCTTTCTCTCGAAAGGCTGTTTCTTGTCTTTTCACTTCTTTTTCAGCACGTTCTTTTGCTAGTACACCTGGTTTCTTTCTTGCATACTGCTTACTAGCAAGCTGATACACATGCTCTTTCTCTCGAAAGGCTGTTTCTTGTCTTTTCACTTCTTTTTCAGCACGTTCTTTTGCTAGTACACCTGGTTTCTTTCTTGCAGACTGCTTACTAGCAAGCTGATACTTAAGCTCTTTTTCTTGAAAGGCTGGTTTCTTTCTTGCTGACTGCTTACTAGCAAGCTGATACATAAGCTCTTTCTCTTGAAAAGCTGGCTCTTGTCTTTTAGTCTTTTTTACAGCACGTTCCCTAGCCAGTACACCGGGTTTCTTTCTTGCAGACTGCTTAGACTCTAGTTGATATTTTTTCTCTTTCTGTTGGAAATCTGTGTCTTTTCTTTGTTGCCTTTTGATAAATGCATAGTACTCAGTACGTTTCTTTTTTTTCCTGATTCCAATTGTTTTCTTTGATGCAACTGTTGCTGCAATATTCATGTCAGCAAATTTTTGTTGTCGACTTTCTTGATCATGAAAGTAAGATTCAAGAAGACTTTTTGCCCGACCATTATGATTAAATACCTCATGTTTATGAACTGTCAAAGGCAAAAGATCAAATTGTAAACTCATATCCAGCGCCATACTGTCATAAAAAGCATATAAATATGTTACCAAATCTTCAAGAGAAGTAAAAGATATTAAAACTGAACTTCCGTCATTTGATGACAGACCATTTTGACCATGTGAATGAGAATCAAAAAAATAGAACAAGTTGTTTTTTTTAAAAACAGCAGAACATATAGCACCAATTATCAAAAGAGCAGATGAAGTGGTCAAGAAAGCTGACTGAATTGCAGAATGAAGTGTTGGTAAACCATTTAAAGCCACTGTCTCAATTAGAACTCCACTTGTCACAGGTCCCTTTTCAGCTCTAAATTTTCTATGTCCAACTTCATAAGTATCTGGAATTTCTTCCAAGCTCAATAATGGGGCTACAAACTTCCCTTCTGTTTTCAAATGATTTGTAACAGTCTTGTAAAGAGCATCACCATCATAAAGGACCATATCTAGAGTTGAACTACTGAATGCTTCAAAACAGGTTGTGCAGGACAACATACAAAGAGCATTTGCTGTACACTGAAAGCCTCTAGATTCTAAAGAAAACCTTTCATCATTCTGGTGAAAATTTCCTAAGGTTATCTGATATGAACTCCAAGGGGATATCCTTGCTGCCATCTGACTATTCATGTTTGTAATCCCAGTACAATTATCGTCAACAATTGTATTCATATTTTCAAGTGACCTATTAGAAACAGCTTCAAACAAATTTTCTGTCAGTTTTTCAGACCTACATTCACCAGTATTCATAGAACAACCTTCTTCGATTGAGTCTGAACATTTTTTGCCAAAAGCATCAGAAGCACCATCATGATAATTTTCAGCAACAGAAGCACCACAAACAAATCTATCAGCGACACTATCAGAGCTACTTTGAGCAACCATAAGCGAACTAACAGCAAAACCTTCAGCAAAACCTTCAGTGAAACCTTCAGCAATATTCTCAGAAAACTTTCCAACAACTTCAGACTTTTTAGGGAAGTTTAACCCATTTTCAGACTTTTTAGGGAAGTTTAACCCATCTTCAGACTTTTTAGGGAAGTTTAACCCATGTTCAGACTTTTTAGGGAAGTTTAACCCATCTTCAGACTTCTTTTCCAAGTTTAATCCATCCTCAGAATTTTCACACACGTTTAAACCATCCTCAAACTTTTCTTTCCCTTTTCTGTTCTCTCTTTTTCTTTCTTTCTGGTAGATCTTTCGCTGCTCTGCTGATTTCTTTTTCTGTCTTGGCATTCTTCACTCTGAAAATAGGAAATGAGTTATTAAAACTGACAAAGATATAACAAAAATACCCAACTGCAAGTGTGGCATGCAACACTGACTGCTGCATGCAAATCAGTGCAGCTGGACACACCATGGTAACCTATGGTGCATTGAGTCTCAATGATAACAGCAAAGACTCCATTTTGATCGTAAAAATGTACCGGCTGATATGATTTTTGGTTTGAATTCATGATATTAGGTAGCTTTGCTGTGCTCTGAATTACTCTTTGTTGGATGTTTATTCAATTACAATCTTTATAAACACTTGACCCATTTCAGACTTTTTAGGGAAGATTAACCCATTTCAGTCTTTTTAGGGAAGATTAACCCATTTCAGACTTTTTAAGGAAGATTAACCTATTTCAGACTTTTTAGGGAAGATTAACCCATTTCAGTCTTTTCTGGGAAGATTAACCCTTTTCAGACTTTTCAGGGAAGATTAACCATTTCAGACTTTTTACAGAAGATTAACCCATTTCAGAATTTTTAGGGCAGTATATCCCATTTCAACCAATCCTTTAGGCTTTTTGCTTGTGTTTTTACCAATATCCTGCTGAATAGATAAATATAACCATTCCAATTGCTGACTATCAACCGATCAAAGTACCTGATAGAATGTATTCATTCCATTCTCAAACTGCATCGCAAACAGTGTAGATCCTGATCAGATGGCTTCTGAAGAATCTAGATGTACACTCTTTGCTATGGTAGGAACTGTTGTGTTCAGCAGGATAAGGGTTAATAATGATTAAATTGTTATATTGTTTGTATTTTTTGCCTTTGGTGTGTTGGATGACAGATCTGGGATATCTTGAATAAATATTATACATGGTCATTGCCTTGACTTCTATTTTGAAGGAGGTTTATCTTATTTCTGTCTTTTAAGGCAAGATAAACCCATTTCACACTTTTTAGGGAAGTTTAACCCATTTCAGATTTTTAAGACATATGACCAATTTCTGTCTTTTAATGGGTGAATAACACATTTCAAACTTGTTAGGGAAGTTTAATCCCTTTCACACTTCTTGAGGAAGTTTAATCCTTTTCCGGCTTGATAGTGAAGTTTAACACATTTAAGATGTTTGAGGATGGTTTAAACCACACAGGACAGCTATTTTTCCTTTTTGTCAATTATTACTACATGTACTTGCTTCATATGCTTTCCACACTCTGCTAGCATCTCCCATTTCACAGCCTAAAAACAGAAAAGATATATGACAAGGTACAGTATAAAATGAAATTCAAAAATCCTTGCATTTGTTGGGTTTTAATTAAAATCTTTTCATATTAATGACAAAACAAAATGTTTCCAGAATTTTCAAAAGGGCATAACCTTGCTTTTATTTGGCCGATCACTGACCATGTCAGAAAGGGCCTCACATAATGCTGCCAAAGAGGTATGGTACAAGTTTTTATCAAAATGTATGTCTTGTGATGGTAAGTATGTAACAATTGTGCCAAGAACCATCAATGAATCTCAAAGGGTATTGGAGTTATGGCCATCACAAAGTTGCGTCTATGGACAGACAGACACCAGATCGGGGGATAAAAATCTATGAATTAAAAAGGCACTATAATGGTGAAAATGTTTTGTAGAAGTAGCCACAGTGACCATGATCTTAAGCCGAGGACCCGGAATTCGAACTCGCACCAGATATTACCATACCAAACATTTGTGTGAAGTTATATTGAAATCTATCAATAAATGTAGGCGCTTGAGTGATGACAAAGTTTTGATAGTGAGCCATGAGGCCATGACCTAGAAAGTCAAACTCACTTGAGATATTGTCATAAGGAACATTTCTGTTAAGTTATATTGAAATCGGTCAACAAATGTAGCCGCTCTAGTGATGAAAAAGTTTTTCTAAAAATAGCCACAGTGACCATGACCTTGGAGCCATGATTTTGAATGTTGAACTCGCTCGAGATATTGTAATAAGGAACATTTGTGTGAAGATATGTTGAAATCAGTCAAGAAATATAGGCGCTAGAGCGAACAAAGTTTTTCCAAAAAAAGTCAAAGTGACCTTGACCGTGAGGCCAAGACCTTGAAAGTCGAACTCGCTCAAGATATTGTCATAAGAAACAGTTGTTTGAAGTTATATTGAAATCAGTCAAGAAATTTAGGCGCTAGAGCAATGGCAATGCTTTTTTTTAAAAATAGCAACAGTGACCTTGACGTTTAGGCCAAGACCTTGGAAGGTAAACCCGCTCGAGATATTGTCATAAGGAACATTTGTGTGAAGTTATATTGAAATCGGTCATAAAAGTGTAGGCACTAAACGATGATGGAAGTTTTTCTAAAAATAACCACAATAACCTTGACCTTGAGGCTACTATCAAACTCAATTGAGACGTTACTCTATGATAAATGGGCCGACTTGGCCATTTTTCGAACTCATCCGAGATTTCATCCCCAGCCACCTAACATATAAGTTTCAGAAAGATCCGATCAAAACTTAAGGGGCTACGTTGGTGGCAAGGTAAAGAATCAGCATTTTCAGCCATCAAAGGGACGTAACTCTAAGACAAATGCGCCGACTAGGCCACTTTTCGAACTCTTCCGAGGTTTTATCCCCAGCCACCTTACATTAAGTTTCAGAAAGTTCCTTTCAAAACTGAAGGGGCTACGGTGATGACAAGGTCCAAAATCGACATTTTCAACAATCAAAGGGACATAACTCTTTGATAGATGGGCCGACTTGGCCGGTTTTCGAACTCATCTGAGATTTTATCCCCACCCACCTTACATATAAGTTTCAGAAAGATCCGATCAAAACTGAAGGGGCTACGTTGATGACAAGGTGAAGAATCAGCATTTTCAGGAATCAAAGGGACATAACTCTATGATACATGGGCTGACTTGGCCGGTATTCGAACTCATCCAAGGTTTTATCCCCCAGCCACCTTAGATATAAGTTTCAGAAAGATCTGATCAAAACTGAAAGGGCTACGGTGATGACAAGGTAAAAAAATGGCATTTTCAGCCGTCAAAGGGGCGTTTCTCTATGATAAATGGGTGGACTTGGCCGTTTTTCGAATTCATCCGAGGTTTTATGCAAGCCACCTTACATATAAGTTTCAGAAAGATCCAATTAAAACAGAAGGGGCTACTGTGATAACAAGGTCAAAAATAGGCATTTTCAGCAATCAAAGGGACGTAACTCTATGATAAATGGGCCAACTTGGCTGGTTTTCGAACTCATTCCAAGATTTTATTCCCAGCCACCTTACATATAAGTTTCAAAAAGATCTGATCAAAACAGAAGGCGCTACGATGTTGACAAGCATTTTCCCATTGTAAGTCTATGGGACCTATAAGCTGGCCTGGAGCCTTCGGCCCAGGTAAGCTAAAAATTGGCATTTTCATCAATCAAAGGGACGTAACTCTATGATTAATGGGCCAACTTTCGAACAAATCCGAGTTTTTATCCCTAGCCACCATACATATAAATTTCAGTAAGATTCGATAAAAACAGAAGGGGCTACCATGATGAAAAGGTCAAAAATCGGCATTTTCAGCAATCAAAGGGAAGTAACTCTATGATAAATGGGCTGACTTGGCCGGTTTTCAAACTCATCTGAGGTTTTATCCCCAGCCACCTAACATAAAAGTTTCAGAAAGACCCAATCAATACTGAAGGGGCTACGGTGATGACAATGTCGAAAATCAGCATTTTCATCTATCAAAGGGAAGTAACACCCTGTTAAATGGGCGGACTTGGCCCGTTTTCGAACTCATCCGGGGTTTTATCCCCAGCCACCTTAAATATAAGTTTCAGAAAGATACAATCAAAACTGAAAGGGCTACCGTGATGACAAGGTAAAAAATCGGCATTTTCAGCAATCAAAGGGACGTAACTCTATGATAAATGGGCCAACTTGGCCGGTTTTCGAACTCATTCCGAGATTTTATTCCCAGCCACCTTACATATAAGTTTCAAAAAGATCTGATCAAAACAGAAGGCGCTACGGTGTTGACAAGCATTTTCCCATTGTAAGTCTATGGGACCTATAAGCTGGCCTGGAGCCTTCGGCCCAGGTAAGCTAAAAATTGGCATTTTCATCAATCAAAGGGACGTAACTCTATGATTAATGGGCCGACTTTCGAACAAATCCGAGTTTTTATCCCTAGCCACCATACATATAAGTTTCAGTAAGATTCGATAAAAACAGAAGGGGCTACCATGATGAAAAGGTCAAAAATCGGCATTTTCAGCAATCAAAGGGAAGTAACTCTATGATAAATGGGCTGACTTGGCCGGTTTTCAAACTCATCTGAGGTTTTATCCCCAGCCACCTAACATAAAAGTTTCAGAAAGACCCAATCAAAACTGAAGGGGCTACGGTGATGACAAGGTCGAAAATCGGCATTTTCATCTATCAAAGGGAAGTAACACCCTGTTAAATGGGCGGACTTGGCCTGTTTTCGAACTCATCCGGGGTTTTATCCCCAGCCACCTTAAATATAAGTTTCAGAAAGATACAATCAAAACTGAAAGGGCTACCGTGATGACAAGGTAAAAAATCGGCATTTTCAGCAATCAAAGGGACGTAACTCTATGATAAATGGGCCGACTTGGCCGGTATTCGAACTCATCCGAGATTTTATCCCAACCCACCTTACATATAAGTTTCCGATAGATCCTATCAAAACTGAAGGGGCTACGGTGATGACAAGGTCAAAAATCGGAATTTTCAGCAATAAAAGGGACGTTACTCTATGATAAATGGACGGACTTGGCCGGTTTTCGAACTCACCCGAGGTTTTATCCCCAGCCACCTTACATATAAGTTTCAGAAAGATCCGATCAAAACTGAAGGGGCTACCGTGATGACAAGGTCAAAACTCGGCATTTTCAGCAATCAAAGGGACGTAACTCTATGATAAATGGGCGGACTTGGCTGGTTTTTGAACTCATCCAAGGTTTTATCCCCAGCCACCTTACATATAAGTTTCAGAAAGATTCGATCAAAACTGAAGAGGCTAGGTTGATGACAAGGTCGAAAATGGGCATTTTCAGCAATCAAAGGGACGTAACTCTATGATAAATGGGCCAACTTGGCCAGTTTTCGAACTCATCCGAGTTTTTATCCCCAGTCACCTTACATATAAGTTTCAGAAAGATCTGACCAAAATTGAAGGCGCTACGGTGATGACAAGCATTTTCCCATAGTAAGTCTATGGGACCTTGTGGTTGCCATAGGAACCAAAGTTTTAGAGCGATTTCGAAAAAAAGTTTATGTCAACAATGCCCCATCAGAGGCATGCTACAGATGAGAAATGATTGAGATCAGCCTGCAGGATACAGAGATATAGCTGCTCAAAAGTGTGGACGGACGACGGACGGACGACGGAGGACCCACTATACTATAAGCTCCCCTGGAGCCTTCGGCCCAGGTGAGCTAAAAATCTGATCAAAACTGAAGGGGCTACGGTAATGACAAGGTCAAAAATCAACATTTTCAGCCATCAAAGGGACAGAATTCTACGATAAATGGGCTGACTTGGCCTGTTTTCGAACTCATCCAAGATTTTATCCCCAGCCACCTTACATATAAGTTTCAGTAAGATCCAATCAAAACTGAAGGGGCTATGGTGATGACAAGGTCAAAAATCGGCATTTTCAGCAATCAAAGGGACGTAAATCAATGATAAATGGGCCAACTTGGCCGGTATTCAAACTCATCCTAGGTTTTATCTCCAGTCACCTTACATATAGGTTTCAGAAAGATTCGATCAAAACTGAAGGGGCTACGGTGATGACAAGGTAAAAAATTGACATTTTCAGCCATCAAAGGGACATTACTATATAGTTAATGGGGCAACTTGGCCGGTGGTCGAACTCATCCGAGGTTTTATCCCCAGCCACCTTACATATAAGTTTCAGAAAGATCTGATCAAAACTGAAGGGCCTACAGTGTTGACAAGGTCAAAAATCAACATTTTCAGCAATCAAAGGGACCTTACTCTATGATAAATAGGCCACCTTTGCCGGTATGCGAACTCATCCGAGGCTTTATCCCCAGCCACCTTGCATATAAGTTTCAGAAAGATCTGATCAAAACTGAAAGGGCTACGGTGATGACAAGGTCAAAAATCGGCAGTTTCAGCAATCAAAGGGACGTTACTCTGTGATAAATGGACCAACTTGGCTGGTTTTCTAACTCATCCGATATTTAATCCCCAGGCACTTTACATATAAGTTTCAGAAAGATTCGATCAAAACTGAAAGGGCTACAGTGATGACAAGGTCAAAAATCAGCATTTTCAGCAATCAAAGGGACGTTACTCTATGATAAAAGGGCCGACTTGGTCGGTTTTCGAACTCATCCGAGATTTTATCCACAGCCACCTTACATATAAGTTTCAGAAAGATCCGATCAAAACTAAAGGGGCTACGGTGATGACAAGGTCAAAAATCGGCATTTTCAGCAATCAAAGGGTCGTAACTCTATGATAAATCGGCGGACTTGGCCGGTTTTCGAACTCATCCGAGGTTTTATCCCCAGCCACATTACATATAAGTTTCAGAAAGATCCGATCAAAACTGAAGGGGCTACGGTGATGACAAGGTCGAAAATGGGCATTTTCAGCAATCAAAGGGACGTAACTCTATGATAAATGGGCCGACTTGGCCGGTTTTCGAACTCATCCGAGTTTTTATCCCCAGTCACCTTACATATAAGTTTCAGGAAGATCCGATCAAAACTGAAGGCGCCACGGTGATGACAAGCATTTTCCCATAGTAAGTCTATGGAACCTTGTGGTTGCCATAGGAACCAAAGTTTTAGAGCGATTTCAAAAAAAAGTTTATGTCATCAATGCCCCACCAGAGGCATGCTACAGGTGAGAAATGATTGAGATCAGCCTGCAGGATACAGAGATATAGCTGCTCAAAAGTGTGGACGGACGACGGACGGACGACGGACGACGGACGACGGAGGACCCACTATACTATAAGCTCCCCTGGAGCCTTCGGCCCAGGTGAGCTAAAAACGGCATACAACATAAGCAGACGACATTTTCAGATGCAGTTTTTCTCGGCGTCTTAAGGGTTAAGGTAAGTTTTGAGACGTTATTTCCGATTTTGTGAGACTTTTGATGCTTTGTTTGTTTTTGTTTGATTTGAGGTTTAACGTCCCTGTCACCACTGTAAAGGTCATTTTAGAGATGTTGCTTCCAATTTTGTGGGACTTTTACCCGACATTGAGATGAAATGACATCTCAAGCCCTGTCGCCTAATGAAACCAAATGGGTTTATTAGCATGGACGGTCAGCCTCGCACCGCGGTTCCTGGACAGGCTTAGATCCTCTAAGCAGTTTACCAGTACTAGTATGCGGGCCAGATTCAGCTCTGCGTGGAAGCATCATGCAGCCCATATATTTCTTCAAGCTCCTATGGGCGGGGGCTAGAATTTTTGAGCAATGACATCTCAAATCTAGGGTTTAAGGAACGGTCCGGCTCTCATGACTTTTCCTGGGCAGGCTTTGACCTTCTCAGCGGTTTACCAGTACTCAAATAGAAGCCTCCGTGGTGTAGTGGTTATACCATTCGCCTTGTAAATCAGGGGTCGCAGGATCGGTCCCGGACTTCTCCAGACTTTCGGATGAGTCTTTAAACCGAGGTCACGTCTCCGTATGACCTTAGCTGTTGATGAGACGTTAAACTCAAACACTCACTCACGGTGACCAGTACTCAAGTTCGATCGGTTTCAGCTCTGCGCTGAAGCACCATGCAGCCCTATCTATTTCTCCATTTGCCTTTCCACCCACACATTTTTCGGTGGATTGTTTGTCATTCGACCAAAAATAAAGAATGCTGCTCGCCGTTCACCGCTTTAATCCACGAAACTATTATAATAGTTCGTCTGCCATTACTAACTATGACCAATCTTAATCATATTTGATTTGGGTCTTCCAAGATGGCTGATGAGACCGATTCTAGCTCTGAACTGCCTGTTGCAGAAAGAGCAACAGATGCTAGAGGAAGACAGCTGTGTTGGTGATACCTTAGCTCTAGCTTTGCGCCGTGCGCGTTTCTTCTCAGCTTCACTGATTCTTTTTGCCTCGCATCCACTGGCACCTTTCTAATGAGTCGTCGCCACTTTGCTTTGTCTCGTGCAATTTGTTCCCACGACTCTGTCGGAATGTTGAAGTCCCTGTGGGAGGCTTTGAGGGTGTCCTTGTACCTTGTAGCGCTTCTTCTGACCGCCTTGGGAGCGTTTGCCCATTTCTAGTTCTCCATGGAGATTTTCTTTGGCAAACGTTCCTCAGGCATTCTGGCAACATGGCCTGTCCATCTTAACTGTGCTAATTTCAGAAGAGTATGTACACTTTGCATTCCTGCCCTGTTCAGGACTTCCGTGTCTGGAATCCTGTCTTGCCACTTAATATTTGAGAGTTTTCTAAGACAGCTTGTATGGAAGTGATTCCCGTCGGTAAACTGTCCATGTTTCATATGCAGTTAATAGTGTTGGCAGCACCACAGCTCTGTAGACTTTGAATTTTGTGTCAATTCTGATTCCACTTCGATCTCAGACACTACCAAGTAGTCGGCCAAATGCTGCACTAGCTTTGGCAATTCTGGCATTGGCTTCATCATCAATGTGCAAGGCTCTTAACAGAGTGCTCCAAAGGTAGGTGAACTTGTCTACCACTTGCAGTCTTTGACCTTTCACTGAGATGTTGGGCTCTTTATAAGGCTTGCCAGGTGCTGGCTGATAGACTACCTCAGTCTTTTTGATGCTGATTGTGAGATCATAGCTATCACAGGAGACAGATACTTGGCATCTTCTCTTTTGTTGGAGCACCTTTTGCCATGTCATCAGCAAAGAGGAACTCATCTAGCGCCTGTGCACTTTGGATTCTGAGATTGAAAAGCTTCCCATCAAAGCGATACCTAATAGGTATGCCATTGTCACCATCCTGGAAAGTATCTGTTAGCATGGCAGACAAAATCATGCTGAACAATGTAAGGGCTAACACACAGCCTTGCTTGACTCCGTTTGTCACAGGGAATGGATCTGAAAGCTCACTATTATTTTTGGACCCGTGCAAGCATACCATCTAGGAACTGTCTCACCATTGCTATTAACTTGGTTGGACATCCACACTTCAAAAGCAGATGAAATCCAGTCTTTGCAGACAGAAAGGATATGAAGAAGTTCTTTGTTGCACTAAAGACAGTTTATGGTCTCGAGAGCTCAGGAACCACTCCTCTTCCCAGTGCAGATGGAATTAGTCTTCTGACTGACATAGAGCCTATCTTGAAAAGATGGGCTGAGCACTTTGATGGTGTTCTTAATCGGCCATCCTCTTATTAACAGACTACCACAGGTCGAATGTAATCTGCTGCTTGACACGTCCCTAACCGTTACTGAAACAGTGAAAGCAATAAAACTTCTGACACCTGGCAAGGCCTCAGGATCAGATGCAATATCTGCTGAGATCTACAAAGCCGGACAAAGAAGATGACAGAGTTATTTCACATTATGTGGAGAAAAGAAGCCACCCCTCAAGAATTCATGGATGCATCAACCTTCCACCTATCCAAACGAAAAGAGACCCGCCTCCAGATCTGTGACAATCGTCGTGGCATCTCTTTATTGTCAATTGCTGGGAAAGTCCTTGCAAGAGTCCTACTTAAACGACTGAATGAGCACCTTGGACGGTCAGGGCTTCTACCAGAACGTCAATGTGGGTTTGGAAAGACTGAGAAACAATTGACATTATCTTCACAGCAAGGCAGCTGCAAGAGAAATGCCAGGAACAGAACATGGACCTATACATGACCTTTGTTGACCTTACCAAAGTATTCGACCATGCATCCTCGACAGTTTAGCAATCAGACTTCTCTACGTCGCATGTTTGATGTTGGTTGAAATGAAAACCAAAGACGGTCCGAAAGCTTTGTGCACCGTGTTGCGCTTCTTCCGAACAGACAGGCGTCGCTAGGGCAACGTCACATCAACGTCGGTGCAACGTCATTGCAGTAAGGCCATGACGTTATGCGCACGTCGATCCGAAGTCGCATTAACGTCATGTGCCAGCTGGGTTAACAGGTACTAGAGATAACTGACAACATCGGCGGAACGACTGCGTAACTAGTCTTTTGCAGCTTTACAACTGACGTAAACGTAACGTTAATAACAATTTTGAATATGCAGCGCAGATTTGAAGAATGCGGGATTTCAGTGGTATTGATTTTTGACAATCGCTAAGCTTCGCCCCCACTTTCTGTGAGAAGCGGACCGGAATTTACGGGTATTCAATCTGCTAAATATACCGATTACAGTTTTGTTTGTACTTTTAACAGATATGTCTCTTGTGAGGCACATTCTTGTTCAGCGTGCCATTGTGTTTTGGCGTATTTGCCCTTTAATGAACCGACGAGATGTCGTATTGCTATACAGCCAATTGCACATTGATCAATGACCAGTAAAGTTAAATCTTGCGCACATTAAATGTTTTTTGAGCTGTTAAAATTTTTCAGTCAGTAAATTCATGTATCTAAAGGATAAAATCAAATCACTTAGAGTACTGGTGTGTCGATTGTCTATTGGAGAAGGCTGGGGAAATTGTTCTGAACTCAGACTTAGAGTGAATCGATTAACCCTTACATTTCATTTTTTAACCCTTTTTGTACCAAATGGAATCTTCTTCCTTATATATGACAAGAGTCAATCATTCATGTTTCAAAAAGGGATGTCAGGTTGTGGTTTCTTCAATATTTGTTTGGAAAAAGGCTAAACGTTTTGCAAATAGTGTAGGCTCTGATCAGACGCCGCGTTCTGCGGCGTCTGATCTGGGCCTGCACTGTTTGCCAGGGTACCCGTTTTGGGGTTTCCGGTGCAAAGTGGGTTAAGCAAACGCTGTAGACTGTGATCAGACGCCGCGATCTTCGGCGTCTGATCTGGATCTACAGTGTTTGCCAGTGCCTCAGTACACGAGCCTAGTCCAGAATTTACTTTTTACACAACGCTATGACGTCACAAGGAGAAGACGAGAAGACTTGCGCTCAGTGCTATAAATAGCCGGTACCTGGAACAGCAGTCACGTGAACAAGAGTAGGCGGGAAGCTTCTGTAACTGGTAACTTTGTGTCGATTGATAAACAATCGGGCCCAAAAGGACATTTGCAACCACTGTAAACACAGATCAGACGCCGAAGGAAGTTAAACGGAACAGTCGATCAGTCCCAGCCTAAACTCAAAGATAATCGACCTGCCGTCAATACTGTTTCCGTCATTTTGGAGACGTTGCTTCCAACTTGTGGGACTTTTACCCGACAATGAGATGAAATGACATCTCAGACCCTACCGCCGAAACAAACCAATAGGGATATGCAAGGGACGGTCCAACTCGCACCACTTTGCATCGATAGGCTGGTTTGCCAGTACTCAGGTCTGTCTGTCTGTCTCTCTTTCTCTCTCTGTCTGTCTCTATCTCTGTCTCTCTCTCTCTCTCTCTCTCTCTCTCTCTCTCTCTCTCTCTCTCTCTCTCTCTAAACAGAGTATACATTCATCAAAACCCCACAGTTTCATTAGCTTAAAAATCTCTAAAAATTCCCCCAAGACTAAAGAACCTGCAAATCATATTGACTGGCATTAACAATATTGCTTTTTGTCATTAGTCTAGCCAGGACATAGGAGAAAAAAATAGCTTTTACTGTTCGCATAATATGATATTAGCATAAAAATGAGTTTCTTTTTGTGCATTTGGGCACTCAGCGTTGAACTCACGTTGAAACAACGTTGAAAACGTTGTTTCAACGTGAGTAGGCACTCAACGTCGAACTTACGTTGAAACAACGTTGAAAACGTTGTTTCAACGTTAGTTCAACGTTCAGTCAACGTTTAGTGCCTGCAGTGTAGGTTTTACATAGAAACTGCAGTGCCGTCAAGCATTATACGACAGCCTCCAGAAAAATATGTCTGTCCTAACAACTGTTTTGGGTTTGTTTTAACTGTCAACATCATTAAGGTAATGCAGAGCCGGCCAGTAACCAAACTTTGCCAGTAGAGGCTGATACATTAGCATATATGGAGTATATAGCACATTCTTTCGTCAGAAACTGACAACTGCCCTTCTTGAATCAGCGGAAGTGGGGAAGGGCGCGGGGGGGGGGGGTTGGGGTGGGGGGGGGGGGCGGTGACTAAGAGGCATATTCAGTTGAGCCTAGAAGGCCATCAGGGTAAGTTGCAATGTACTGGCCTTAAGCTACATGTTTGTTCCTTGCTTTATCGTCAATTCGTTTTGGCCTTTTCGTTATGAACCTAATGCTACGTTCAAAATTAGCGAGCAAATGACATTCTTTATTTTCCTTCTTCCTTTTTTCAGCAGAAAAACCGGCTTGACATTTCATGTGAAAGGTATTTGAGCCAGCGCATGACAAAAAGACATGTGCGTCCAACGAAGACTCAGATCAGACTGCGCGGACGCGCAGTCTGATCAGAGTCTTCTTTGTGCGCTCTAAGGATAGCTAAGGCCCCAGTGCTCCTTCATGCAGCAAGAGAAGTCTCTGATTAGACTATATGGATGCGCAGGCTGATCTGATTATTCACTGTGCGTGCATGTCAGTGTAGGAAATGCTGTGCCCCGGCTCATTTATAAATATCTCAGCCGACGACAGATCAGTGACAACTCTGATCAGTGTCCACAGTTTTTGTCATTCCGTCAGCACGGTCGGTCCAAATTTCAGAGTAATTACAGTACAAAATATAATGAAGATGTCTGGTGCATACAAGATATGGCATTATGCAACAAGACACGTATGAAGTTATGGTACAGTGACGATGTGAGTTTGGATAGGTATGTTGTGGCCATAACCTCACATGCAACCTTTGTCGAACTGACCTCTGTCGAATTCCAACATGGTTGTCGAATTCGCCACAGTTGAATTCTGAATTCATCTCCGGCAAAGTCGTGTGTGTATAGTAAATAACCGGTCATAAGTACCGTTCTATATCTGAAAAAATAAAATATTCACCCCTATCCCTATCCCCTCCATGGAATAACATGTTACATCTTTAATGAGAAGCCTCCGTGGTGTAGTGGTTATGCTACTCGCCTTGTAAACCAGGGATCACAGGATCGATCCAGGGCTTTTCCGAACTTTCAGATGAGTCTTTAAACCGAGGTCCGGTCTCAGCTGTTGGTGGGACGTAAAACTAAAACTATAGCCCCCGCCCATCGGGGCTTGAAGAAATAGATGGGCTGCATGATGCTTCCACGCAGAGCTGAATCCAGCACACGAGTACTAGTAAACCGCTTTAGCCCAGGCAAAGCGGCGCGAGTCGGGCCGTCCATGCTTATAAACCCAATTGGTTTCATTGGGCGACAGGGCTTGAGATGTCATTTCATCTCAAAGTCGGTTTAAAGTCCACCAAAACTGGAAGCAACGTCTCCACAATGACCTATACAGTGTTGACGGGGACGTTAAACCTCAAATAAAAAATCAACTCACTCACTCACTATATCTTTTATGATGCTGTAAAGCAATTTGTACAGCTGAGGATCATGTAACAAGGGGGGAAACCTACGTCACGATGACGTCACACAGAAAGACAGTGGCAGCCGCCATCTTGAAAGTACCTCTCGCTTCGGTAAGTGTTTTTGTGTTAAACAGATGATTTAAGCACAATCTTGACACAGCTTTTATCGCAGAGTACGGGCGAAATAACAATGTTTTGTCTGCAAAAAGAAATTTGTGCAGGCTTTCAGTAGTATGGATAAACACGTTGGATTTAGTTCATTTCAGCGATCCATTCGTCAACACTCTGGATATGAAAATCATTCATATGAAGCAGCGCAGTGTTTTCATTAATCCTCTCATAACGAGTACACGACTTTTTCAGAAGAAAATACCATAGAAGTGTTTATTAGTTTTAAAATTAAAATGTTTGAACTTTTTAAGACGTTTTCAGCAAATGGTATCGTTAACACTCGATCAGAAATGAGATACGTACACACTCTGAAAACCAGCATATAGTTTTTTTGATTTTTTTTTTTTGGTCTTACGGTCCTTTCAAGATTATTTCACTCATATCGAGCCGATCGCTAATCAGAAGTGGGCGAAAACCGGAGTACCCGGAGAAAAACCACATGACCTTCCGTCGCAGAACTTGGCGTCTCACATATGACCCGAGCGAGGCTCGAACCACAGCGGTAAGAGACCCAATGATCAAGAGTCAGCGCTCTTAACCACTAGGCCACATATAGTTGTTTCCTGTGACAACCTGAAAAGCAGGGTAACAAGTATCTTTGACGATAGTGGTGGCCAGATGAACAGCCGATCACAATTTCCGCTCTCATGTCACTTAAGAAGACGTTGCCCAGTCTAGAACATTGTCGCACTTGAACTATTTACAATGTTGCGCCGAGTTGCGAAAAATGACGATAAAACAAATGGTTCAGATTTAAAATATCTGTAAAAACAAGAGGCCCTTGGGCCACTATACTCACCATAGTTCAGTTGGGTTCTGCCCCATGGAAGACATGCGTTTCATTAAACTATTAAGGCTAGAAAAATCTAAGTAGAGGCCCACCCAAGGACTATCCTGCGAAATTAGGTTTCTAGCTTTTCTTGTTCTTGTGAAAACGTTGACAAAATATTAATATTGGCCTAATTTTTGGGAGCAGATTTAAAGAATAGATGAACAAATAAGCTGAAGATGCTTATTGCCTTTTATACAATATAAGCCATAATTATTGCATTGCATACAAATGTTCTAGAAAAGGGTAATCCCTTTGAAGCAAGGACTACAAGACAGAACTGAAAACTGTGGAGTGTACACGATTTTTTTATGGACCAGACTAGCTAGTTTCGGCCAGTTAGGCCGCATCACTAACCCTCAAACATTTACGAACCCCTGCAGTGGCATCAATGATCCCAAATGACTGGAAAATAAATCCACACTTTGATGAAGAGCAGATAAACATTTTACGGACGCCAAATATTCCCATAACACCAGCTACGGTGAAATATATTACTTTCTAGAAAAATGTAATCCTTTGGAAGCAAGGACAAAGAAAATAAAAATAAAGGCACACTATGATAAAGATTGAAAAGTAGAAGTATAACAAAGATCAGGAATTGATACAATTAACTTATTCCACCCATCAAAGACACCAAAGGGAAAGAAATACAAACATTAAGTTTCAACATTTTATAGTTCCTAGGAAATTTTTGATGAAATTTAACTCAGATCTATGATAGAGAGAAAGAATTAAAGTAAAGATGAAATGGGATGTCAAGAAAAACACTGCCCTTTACACTATGTAAGTTATCATCCCCACTGCATATGAAAAATAGAAGTGAAGGCAGTGATTAGGAATCGATACAGTTAACCCACTGCTCCCATCATAGACACCAAAGGGGAAGAAACACAAGCATGAAATAACTAGAATCTAAACATCACTAGCCGAAATCCAAAAGGACAGTTTCTTTCCAACAAAATTGCCAGTTGGCTGTCCAAAACAAAAGGATATAAGCGAATACTGGTAATCACCTAGAGGGTCCAAATTATAAGTAGAGGCAATGATCAGGAATCGATACAATTAACCCACAGCTCCCATCAGAGACACCAAAGGGAAAGAAACACAAACATCAAACAACATACCCCAACGGAAACTCCAACAGCGGAAAGCCAAAAGGACCGTTACTTTCTCACAACATGGCCAAAAGGCTATCCAAAATAAAATAATACAACCGACACAAACACCCAAAGACCCCAAGCCTGCCCAGGAAAAGTGGTGCGAGTTGGACCGTACATGTGTATAAAATAGAAGTAAATGCAATGGTCAGGAATCCCTATTTGTTTCACTGAAGGCATTGCTTGAGATGTCATTTCATCTTAATATTGGATAGAAGTTCCGAAAAGATTGGAAGTAACGTCTCGAAAATGACCTAAGTGCTGTTGACGTAGCCGTTCAACCTCAATTTCAACCAAACAGGCATCATCATTTCATATGTTTATGACGTTCGTAGTTTTTTTGCGTAGTTGAGACGTTATTTGTTTTGTTTTTGTCAGTATATCAGCCGGTGCAAGACAAATGCTAAAATATGACATGTGCGACTAGTGAATACCTAGACCAGTCCATGCATCTGATCGGTGTAATATTTCGCTTTTGAAACAATAGTGAGCTATTACACCTGCTCGTTGTACGGACGATTCTTAATCCTAACCAACCGCACAAACCAACAGCAGATCCTGAACAGCGTAACGAGAAAAAAATGTCATTGGGGCCTTGATAAGGATCGGTTTATACAACAAGCAGGTGTGGGAAGTGTCAAATATTACTACTGTTTTTAAAACTCAAGAATACACCGATCAGACTGCCCGGGTATGCAAGCTGATCTGGGTAGTCTATCGTCGCACATAAATTGCCTTATTATAGCTTTTTTCTTGCACCGGCTCATTAATTAAAATAAAAAAAACGTTGAAACTACACAAATTTTCAATGCCTACTTTTTGTGGGTGTTATGCCAAATACTGCATCGAGTGAGGTAAATGTCAAATTAACGTTACAAAAAGTGTTACACTTTTCATTAAAACTGTGCTACAGTGTACAATATTGTTTTTTGGTCGTCAAAAGTTACTAAGCAATGGAGCTTTTTTCAAAATAGTGCTCAAGTCCACCTGACCATCACTAAAGGTAGCTGTTATTTATAGAAAATAGCCGCCTTATTCTTATAACTTTGAGGACGGCGTATTCAATAATATGGTTATCAATAGAATCTGGACTAAAATCGTGTGTTGGGTTTAGCAAACAGTGTAAGCCCTAACAAGACGCGACAGAGCGCGGCATCTGATCAAGGTCTACACTGTTTGCTTTTTGTACACGGATGTAAGGAATAAACAAATGTTTACAGTCTAAGTCACCGTGTATTTTTTCAAACCCACCCAAGAGACAGCTGACCCACCGGTTCTATTACTACTTTGATTAAAGTAAGTTTGTTTGTTTGTATTGGAGTTTAAGGGCCCAGTCAACAATATTTAGGTCATTTTTATCCCGGTCAGTTTACCTATCCACACTTTTTCTGTGCAGGCTTATAAGTTAACCAGTACAGTGCACATTCTATCGCCAGAAACTGACAACTGCCCTTCTTGAATCAGCGGAAGGGAGAGACTGACCATAGAAAAGATTCCATGATCAATCTCCACGAAAGAATGTTGCCGACCCTGGCAGGTAACGAAGCCGCGTCCTCCTGATCACCAGTCAGACGCGCATCCAACTGAGCAACCGAGGCCGGCTTAAATAAAGTAAGATAATGTATTTTTATAACGAGCAGATCATTGCAAGAAGTTTAGTTCTCAGCCACGACAGTATTTTTCCGCTCATGTAAGAGACCATTGAGGACCTCAAGAGATGTCTGCCTATTCTTCGTTAGCCTGTATGACTCTTTTTATTTTCAGAGACCTAGTTTCGCCTGTATGACTCTTTTTATTTTCAGAGATAAATGTAAACCTAATTCTGTTGTTTTATACCTCAACGCAAGTACGACATTGCTCCAGAGTGGGATATATCTTCTTAAGTGACATGGGAGCGGACATTACAACTGCCTGTTCATCTGGCCACCATTATTGTCAAAGATACTTGTAACCTTTAGAGAATTTGGCGCCTTTTACCCTGCTGTTCAGGTTGTCACGAGAAACAACTATATGCTGATTTTCAGAGTGTGTACGTATCTCTTTTCAGATCGAGTGTTAACGATACCATTTACTGAAAACGTCTTATAAAGTTCAAAATTTTTAATTTTAATACAAATAAACACTTCTATGGTATTTTCTTCTGAAAAAGTCGTGTGCTCGTTAATTGAGGATTAATGAAAACACTGCGCTGCTTCATATGAATGATTTTCATATCCAGAGTGTTGACGAATGGATCGCTGAAATTAACTAAATCCGACGTGTTCATCCATACTACTTAAAGCTTGCCTAAATTTCTTTTTGCTGACAAAACATTGTAATTTTGCCCGTACTCTGCGATAATAGCTATGTCAAGATTGTGCGTAAAATATATGTTTAACACAGAAATACTTACCGAAGCGAGAGTTTCTTTCAAGATGGCGGCCGCCTTGGTGTAAAATTGTGACGTCATCGTGACGTAGGTTTCCCCCCTTGTGTAAGACTATCATTTTTGTTGTTTGTTTTTGTTCTTGTTGTTTTTCTTGACCCGTTCTTTTGTGTTTTTTGTTAGGTCTGAGGAAACAAAGTTTGTTAGCTAAGATAAGGCCCCTTTTTGGAAGTTTAAGGTTTACAAAAAGCGACCTTTGTTCTTTTTAAGGAAAGGTTCAATACACAATAATTTGAGAAGCTTTTCTCGAAAAGACTCGGCTGTTGGAAAATATCAAGGAAATAATTAAAATTAACTTCCTTTTAAAGGAATGGGAACATCGGGCAGATTTGCCGCCATTTTTTCAAAGGGAGACAACTTTGGTCTTTCTGTTTGCTTTTCTATAAGCTCTGTCCCATGGAAAAAGGGGTCAACCCTGAAAGGAAAGAATTTGCTCCACAGGAGCAAATTCTTCCCTATAAGTGTTGACCCCTATTAACACGGAAAACAAAAATATTTGCGCAAGAGTTGTCTCCCCTGAAGGTGTACCCATTTCCCTTAAAATCACAGGAAAAATGTCATGTGTATACACACCCCTCAAAGCAAAGCATGCCAAGAATCCGAGAACCTACCTCAACCTTGGCTCAAACTCCGTAACACGACTTTAATAGCCACCGAGAAACCAAACACGTCATAGTATATTCTGTCATATATACAACAATGATGTTCACACCTAGATCCTAGTTATATGAGCTGTTTTTTTTTAGCTCACCTGGGCCGAAGGCTCCAGGGGAGCTTATAGTATAGTGGGTGTCCGTCGTCCGTTTCCTTTGACCAGTTATACCTGCAGGCTGATCTCAATCGTTTCTCATCTGCAGCATGCCTCTTGTGGGGTTTTGATGACAAAATTTAATGAAAACGTTGGTTGCTGTGACAACCAGAAGGTCCCATAGACTTACAATGGGATAATGCTTGTCATCGTCATAGCACCTTCAGTTTTGATCGGAGCTTTTTGAAACTTTTATGTTAGGTGGCTGAGGATAAACACTCGGATGCGTTTGAAACCCGGCCAAGTCCGCCCGATTTTAATAAAGTTACGTCCCCTTAATTGCTAAAAATGACCATTTTTTATCTTGTCACCACCATAGCCCCTTCAGTTTTGATCGGATCTTCCTGAAACTTACAAATAAGTAAGTCAGGGCTAAAAGCTCGGACGAGTTCAAAAACTGGCGATGTCGTTCAATAACTAATGGAGTTCTGTCCCCTACTTTGCTGAAAATGCTTATTTTTGACGTTGCCATCACCGTAGCCCCTTCAGTTTTGATTGCAACTTCCTGAAACTTACATACAAGTACGTTAGGTATGAAACCTCTGACATGTTCGAAAACTGATTAGATCGGCCAATTTGCCACAGAGTTACGTCCTTTGTTTTCAGAAAATGCCTATTTTGACCTTGTGTCATCACCGTAGCCCCTTCAGTTTTTACCAGATCTTCTTGAAACTTACATATCAGTAAGTCAGTGCTAAAAGCTTGGATGCGTTCGAAAACTAGTGATGTCGGTCAATTCCATATGGATTTATGCCCCCATCTTGGCTGAAAATGCTGATTTTTTACCTTTTCATCACCGAAGCCCCTCCAGATCTGATCGGCTTTTCTTGAAACTTACATACAAGAAAGTCAGGGATTGAAACTCGGACGAGTTAAACACTGGTAAGGTTGGCTTATTTTTCACAGAGTTACGTCCCTTTGTTTGCAGAAAATGCCTATTTTGACCTTGTCATCATCATAGCCCCTTCAGATCGCCAGAACTTCTTGAAACTTACTAATAAGTAAGTCAGGGATAAAAGCTGGGATAAGTTCGAAAACTGCTGAGGTCAGCATATTTATCATAGAGTTACGTCCCTTTGATTGCGGAAAATGCCTATTTTTGACATTGTCATCACCATAGCCCCTACAGTTTTATCGAACCTTCATGGAATTTACGTGCATGTAAATCAGGGATAAAAGCTCAGATCAGTTTGAAAACTGGTGAGGTCGGCTTATTTGTCATGCTAGAGTTACATGCTCTTGATTGCAAAAAAATGCCTATCTTTTATTTTGTCATCACGTAGTCCCTTCAGTTTTTCTGGGCTCTTCTTGAAATTTACATATTTGTAAATCAGGGATGAAAGCTCAATTGAGTTTGAAAACCAGTGAGGTCGGCCTATCTGCCTGTTTTGACCATCTCATCAGCATAAGTCCTTCATTAATGATTAGAACTTCTAGAAACATTGAATCTGTTAGCTCTTTTTTGGTTTGTTTTGTTTTACGGTCTTTTCAAGATTATTTCACTTATTTCGAGCCGATTGTTAATCAGAGGTGGACGAAACCGCAGTACCCGGAGAAAAAAAAAACACAAAACAACTGACCTTCCGTTGCAGAAATTTGCGTCTCACAGGTGGCTCGAGCGAGGAGCGAACCACAACGATGACAGACCTAAGGATTAAAAGTCAGCGCCCTTATCCATTAGGCCATGGAGGTCGGTTTATTTTTGAGAAACTAAACGCGACTTAAACAGCAAACTTCTGAGAAAGCAAGCTTCCGAGAAACCAAGCTACTGAGAAACCAAACTCGACTTAGTTTAATCATATTCAAAGCAAATGGGTCGGCCACAAGTTCTCACAACAATAGTTACGGTCCTCCCCATACAAGGTGACACTAATACATGTAGTACCACAAGTATAGCTTTGACAAAAAGCTAGGCCTACGTTTAGCACACATTAAATGTGAACATGGTGAATGTTTAGAGTTATATCCCAGAAATGTGTTTTACACAATTACCTGTCTTTGGCAATATTGTAATTGCCAGTCTGCACCCAAGATCCTGCCGACTGAAGTATAATGTCTGAACTGTCAAAGTTGCAAATGCTGTAATTTGGTCAATAAGTACTTTTTTCTTTAAAGAGGCACATGTGCACCTTCAATATGCTTGCAACATATTAACAAATGGAATGCTTAAAAACTGTATGAGAAGATTAGTAGACAATATAGAAGACTAATTTTGCCGAAGGCTCCTGGTGAGCTTATGGGATAGCCAGTGGTCCGTGGTGGTCGAGAGTTGTAGATGTATAGTTTGTATTAGCCTGCACAAATATGACAACAAATATAGGCTTGTACAAATGAGATTGCAATTTTGTGCCAGAGCTTTGACCGTGGGCCTCTTTTTTGTGTGAAAGCTTATACTTGTTATGAGCTGCTTGTTGTTTTTCTCCATGTGAAAGCCCATACTTGTTGTTGCAGGTCAACATGCATTGTTGATAACTAATGGCTGAACTTCCGTGTTAAACCCAATGTCTATAATGTCTACGCCAATGGGCGTAGACGAAAAACGTGCAGCCAACACATTACGAAAACACGCCTATACAAATACATTGTAAACCTTACCGCCGAAAAAAAAAACCCAAAAAAATTAAGATGAAAAATAGGGATGTAAAAATAGACAAATAAGGTTTACCCCTGTAAACCCCAGTTTTACTGTATAAAAATGTGGTTCGAGGCGGTCAAAATTATATACGCGTGTTTTCGTGATTGATATTCCACTATAGATGTTACGCATGCGCTGACCGAGTCTTTTAAACATTTTCCTGCTCAACTCACATGGGCATGAAATTTGTAAAATTACTAAATACCAAAATACAAACAAATAAGATAAAGTACTTGGGGAAAAAGACTGGGCTGCATGGTGCTGCCACGTAGAGCTGAAACTGACAGCACATGAGTAATGGTAAACCGTTTAGAGGCTGTAAGCCTGCCCAGGCAAAGTGGTGCGAGTCGGACCGTCCGTACATATTCATGTAAACCAATTTGGTTTGTTTAGGCGGTAGGGCTCGAGATGTCATTTCATCTCAATGTCGGGTAAAAGTCCCATAAATTGAAAGAACGTCTCCAAAATGACATAAATAGTGTTGACGGGGACGTAAAACTTCAGATCAGCATTGAACGTCATTTGTCTTAATGTCCTCCCCACTCCCCGCCCTATCTCCACATGCACTCTTTAAGACTGGTGACAATACCAACTTGTTTAAGTCAGAACTACCCTATACTTTGAAAATGCTTTCAATAGTTTTCAATATGGAAGTGTATACATCTACCTTAAACAAGATATTCACTTTTTTATCATCCACTGGGAGTAGCTAACAAATCGATTAATTTGGTGTTGTGGTACAACCGATATTTTCGTCATAGACTGTTGTAAGTCAGTTTTTGCCAGTACGAAAGTTCAAACCTGAACACTTTCTGCACAGGTAAAACTGTCCAACCATAGTCAAGGTATGAAATTTCGGTTCAACTTCTACACGTGTTGCTTTGGTGTGAGATTTTGGATGGTCTAATAGTCGTTCAACTGCAACACTTTTTTGTACAGGTAAACTGACCAATAATGGGCCTGGTGTGAGAGTTCGGATGGTTTGACCAGTGGTTCACCTGATCTAAAAATTCGGATGATTTGATTGGCAGTTTCAACTGCAATACTTCCGGCACAGGTATCAATTGAGATGTTGCAGATGACGTCACACACCTACAGTTATCTTCCTTGCTGGAGACACCCAGGCTCATTTCCAATAGAATGTTAATGTACTTTCATTGTAAATAACTTTCTAATCCGTTGGAAAATTATGACTAAACCTTCTTATGACTTAAAAGAACAATCACAGTCACATATGAACCCCTTCAATGTTTTTATAAGTGATGTATAATTGGTCACAAATGAATAAATTTGTACTAAACAATCTGCCTAGTGAATCCAATATGGCAGATCAAGGGAGAAAAATCTCACAAAAATGCTGTTACTCTGCAATCACTAAAAAGTGACCAATAATAGGCCTGATCCAAACTTTCGGGTGATTTGATTGGCAGTTTCAAATGCAATACTTCCGGCATAGGTATCAATGCCCGGATCTGAAATTTCGGAGCATCTGATTGGTGGTTGAAACGGAACAATTATTTTGTCGATCTACATGTCTTTCCCAGTGCAACTCGTTATGAAGATAAAAACTATAGCAATATTGGTGAAAAATTTATTTCCTGCCTAAAACAAATACTTAAATGCCGTTTATGGACCTCGAGATGTTTTATTGAACCATAAACGGCCCAGATATGCTAACCTAAATGATTGCAAAATGACCGATAAGGGTAACCAGATTTTGAGTCAGTGACCGACAAAACCAAGAATAAGACTAGAGCGATCAGCGTATCTCAGATCAGACTGCGCGGATGCGCAGTCTGATCTGAGTCTTCGCTGATCGCATGAAGTTTCTATAGATATCACCGGGCTATCCGAAGGGAAGTGGAGGGCAGTTGGTGGGTGTCCAGGTTAATATTGTGCTTCATCGTGAAAACAATTCTTTGTAATGAACTCCTTTAAACCCCGCCTTATATAGAGACAACTGAGGCTTGCGGGGGTATACAATTTTCGTCTTATTTCTGTTCCAAGACATAGGTTATGGGTACTCGTTAGAACCGCCTCAGTGAGGCGGTTCTCACGAGCACCCACAACCTCTGTTTGAAGTATAGATAAGAAAACATCATACAAAGTTTGGCCTCCGCCTATTGGGGCTTGAAGAAATAGATGGACTGCATGATGCTTCCACGCAGAGCTGAAGCCGACCGCACGCGAGAAACGGTAAACCGCTTAGAGGATCTAAGCCTGCCTAGGCAAAGCGGTGCGAGTCGGCCCGTCCATGCTGATAAACCCTATTGGTTTCATTGGACGGCAGGGCTTGAGATGTCATTTCATCTCATTGTCTGGTAAAAGTCCCACATAATTGGAAGCAACGTCTCCAAAATGACCTATACAGCGTTGGCGGGGACGTTAAACTTCAAAAAAAAAAAAAAAAAAAAAAAGTTATCGTTTTGGGGATATTAAAGAATGTACTTTGTCACACGGGTGTGCCATCGTAAAGGATTGTCGCACAGGGTCATATTGCATGTTTTTCCGTGCACTGGTTCATTTTCATATTTTATCAATCTGAGCGAGATTACGACACGATACACATGCATGTTTCAGTCACGTGTCATTTTGTTGCGGGGACTGGATTTTTCCGGAATGCAGTATAGGAGTGTTAGTAGGCAAAACTAAGTAATACAGTGAAACCGCCACTAATGCTCACCTCTGATTAACAGCCACTTCTCTTCAGCAGCCACAATTTTCCCGAAGACTTTAATATATATTTAACCGTTTCTAAGCAGCCACCTCTCTCATCCAACCATCAGCCACATTACAAAATCTACATTCCTTCTATTAAGGGCATTGGGAACACTTTTAGGGGAGGAAACTCCTGCAAAAGTATATTCGTCTCCCATGTCAATAGGGGTCAACTCTTAAAGGAAAGAATTGGCTCCTGAGGAGCAAATTCTTTCCTTTAAGAGTAGACCCCTTTTTCAGTGGGACAGGGCCTATAGAAAAAGGAACAGGAAGTCCCAAAAGTTGTCTCCCTTTGAAAAATGGCGGAAAAAAGTGCTAGGTGTTCCCATTCCCCTTAAAAAGTCAGAGCTAACTAAATAGTGAAATTTTCGATGTACAAATAAGCATTTTCTTTTCTGGTCTGTTTAACTACCTTAAGATTAGGATTGTGATGTATACAGAAAAACAGTGTAATATTTCAGCAAATGAAAAGAAAAAATAAATGATGGAGAGGTGTCAGATGACACCTCTCCATCTTGTATTTTTCTTTATTTTTTCTTTTTCTTTTAGTACTTCCTTGTTGAGCGGTTTTCAGTCGTCATTGAATTTAGCCAGACATTTCCCTCAGCTGAACAGCCACCTCCCTTAAGCAGTCAGTTTTGGAGTTTTTTTTTTCTTCAGATTTCTCTCTGTATATTTTTTAATTTATTCATTTTTTTCCTGACTGGGTCACAAATATATACACATATTTTACAATAAGTATGATTTGTATAATTTATCAACGTGGTAGAAAGCGACTACCATCATTTACGCACCCATGCCGTATAGTCCCATTTTAACAATAACAAACTGTTAAACTGTAGGATTACATGTATATAGGAGAGCCCAATCGTATTCTAACGCTAGTTTTGCAGTTTTCCAAGGATGGCTGCCTCATGCATGGATTATAAAATGCAGATAACTTCCGATTTCATTCCAAACAGAAACATTTTAGAAAAATTCTGTCATCCAATGGTGCTTCATCTGGCTATCCAAGACGGAATAAAACCCTTTTTTCATGCTCAAGTTAAATGAGCACGATAATGTTAATGCTCATAAATATTAAAACACCAACCTATAGGGTTGCTTAATGTCCTTATATATATTAACCCTTTTTGTACCATATGGAACCTTACTCCTTGTATATATCAGGAGTCTATTTCATTTAGGGGTGGGAGTTTGTATTTTGTTCAAAAATTGATTTGAAAAATGGCTGGATTTTTGCAGTGTAGGCCCTGATCAGGCGCCGCGTTCTGTGGCGTCTGATCTGGGCCTGCGCCGTTTGCCAATGGCCCGTTTTGGGTTTTTCCAGTACAAAATTGGTTAAAATAACAACTTATATTGTGTTTATGCCAGGCCAGTTGATTTGATTTAAGGTTTAACGTCCCCGTCAACACGTTTTAGGTAATTTTGGAGTCGTTGCTTCCAATTTCGTGACACTTTTACCTGACATTGAGATGAAATGACATCTCAAGCCCTCCCGCTCAATGAAACCAATAAGGTTTATATACAGCATGGACGGTCCAACTCGCACCACTTTACCTTGGCAGACTTAGACCGCCTAAGCGGTGCCAGTACCAGTACTCATGTGCGGTTGGTTTCAGCTATGCGTGTAAGCATCATGCAGCCCAGTCTATTTCTCCAAGCCCCGATAGGCGGGGGCGGTACAGGTCAGTAGAACATGATGTCAGTCATGTTTATAAATGAGCCAGCGTACGACAAAACCTTCAATAAGACATGTGCGCCCGTTGGGCGCACATGTCTTATTGTAGCTTTTGCCATGCGCTGGCTCAAATATTGTTGGCACTGTAATATCTATGAGCAGGACGATTTCCATGTTCAATTCATTTGTGCCTGAAATTTTTTGAAAACCTCGTGCCGCAGAACAGAAGTGTATGGAAGCCAATACGATTCACGCCATGAGGATAATAGACCCGTATAATACGACACGATGCATTCTTTCATATATCTAAAACTGAAACTAGTATTTCTGTGGTGCGAATTTGAAATATTTTTTTCTTATTTCTGCTCCAAAAATAGATTGTAGGCGCTCGTTAGAACCACGGACCCAATTCGGGTCCGAGTTAGAACCGCTTCAATGAGGCGGTTGTAACGAGTACCCACAACCTATGTCTTAGAGAAAAAATAGGAATAGAGGGTTGATCATTACACGGATATTTTAAAAAGATGTTTAAATATCAAATGATAGTAAAATACCTGCAATAAATTAATGCAAGTGGAAGAAAAAACACAGATAATTTTAATCCAAGACCATTGTTTCTACTAGCGCCCTCTAGCGATATACGCCTGCGATTTCCCATCAGTAAGCCATAAAAGTTGTCTCCCTTGATAAAAACGGCGACGAAATTAATGTGACATTAAATAACTAGGCATGCGCGTTGAAATGTTACTATCGCAACGGCCCTGTTTCTGGAGAGTCATCTCATTATTCTTTAATATGTTTTATTCTTTTCTAAGAGTTTTATTACCGCATACAGACTGTAAGTGGACAACTCTTATGATAGCCATAAAAGTCAAACACTTGACCTTGACCTGTTCAAGTAGTTACTACCAAGGTCAAACAAGAAGGCTTTGAATAATCGAAGAACTGGCAGCATTGGTGGGTCAATTGTCTCGGAGATTAGGCCGGGAAAATTGTCCTGAACGGGGATAGAGACAATACCGTTTTATTATTTAAGCAAACAGTGTAGACCATGATCAAACGCCGCTTTTCGCGGCGTCTGATCTGGGTCCTCACTGTTTGCGTAGACCCTGTTGTTTGTTTGATTTGAGGTTTTACGTCCCTGTCAGCACTGAATAGGTCATTTTGGAGACGTTGTTTGCAATTTTGTTGGTCTTTTATGCGACACTGAGATGAAATGATCTCAAGCCCTATCGCCAAGTGAAACCAATAGGGTTTAGAAGCATGGTCGTGTCGACTCACAACGCTATGCCTGGGTAGGCTTAGATCCTCTAAGCGGTTTACCAGTACTCGTGTGCGGTCGGTTTCAATTCTGCGTGGTAACATCATGCAGCCTATCAATTTCTTCAAGCCCCGATGGGCGGGGCCGAATCTGGTCTAGTCTACACTGTTTGCGTAGACCGCGATCATGATCCCTTTTTGTGGGGTCTGATCCGGATGTACACCGTTTGCCTATCCAAGCACATGATTCCAGTCCAGGTTTTACAGACAAACCCCGTAATGCGTCACTCTGACACCATAGCGAAAAGAATAGCTTAGTAATCGTTAAAACATTTGCGCTGTTTACAGTGATAGTCAAGTGGGTGATAGATTGATTGATTGTTTTAGTGTGGGTCATTTAATTTGTGTCGTCCCCCAGAAAATCGTTTTGTTTGTTTGATTTGCTGTTTAACGTCCCCGTCAACACTATAAAGGTCATTTTGGAGACGTTGCTTCCAATTTTAAAGGACTTTTACCCGATGAAATGAAATGACAGCTCAAGCCCTGTCGCCAAATGAAACCAATAGGGTTCATAAGCATGGACGGTCCGACTCGCACCGCTTTGTCTGGGCAGGCTTAGATCCTCTAAGCGGTTTACCAGTACTCGTGTGTGATCGGATTCAGCTCTGTGTGGACGCATCATGCAGCCCATTTATTTCTTCAAGCCCCAATGGGCGGGGCCGCGTCCCCCAGAGAAAGTGAGAAAAGAGACAGAAGAGATAGCTAGTAGAGGGGCAGAGGAGAAAGGGGAAAATAAATGGAACAGAAGAAATAACAACATTCCCCACCTCTACCCTTACCTGCTGCAAAGACAGCAGGTCTTGTACAACTGTAAGCAAATATCAGTTGGACACCCCAGTGACGCAAAATACAAGTCACCTTTGCCTCACCGGACCTCCCTAAGTGTTCAATAGCAATAAAAGTCTAATGCCATAGCAACAGATTAGATATTTTGATAGTTTTTTGTCATTTTTCCATTTAAACCTATGTTGTGGGTATTCATTAGAACCGCCTCACCGAGGCGGTTCTAATGAGTACCCACAACATAGGTTTATATGGCGAAATAAGGAAAACTAACCTTCAATTATCACAAAATACTTACCTTATCTGTTGCTATGTTAAATTCATTAGTAATTTCGGGTCGATTGACAAACAGTCGACCGGCCCCCGCCCATCGGGGCTTGAAGAAATAGATAGGCTTCCACGCAGAGCTGAAACCGGCCGCACACGAGTACCGGTTATCCATTTAGGGGATCTAAGCCTGCCCAGGCAAAGCGGTGCGAGTAGGACCGTACATGTTTATAAACCTTATTGGTTTCATTGGGCGACAGGGCTTGAGATGTCATTTCACCTCAATGTCGGGTAAAAGAAGTCCCATAAAATTGGAAGCAACGTATCCAAATTGACTTATTTAGTGTTAACGGGGACGTTAAACCTCAAATCAAACAACAAACCAACAAACAATCAACATAATAAAACGGCGTTGCAAGCCTACTTGAGAAACATGGATGCATACTCAGGGGAGGCAACTCTTAGTAAAAGTTTTTATCTTCCTTATCAATTGGGTTTCACACTTCAATAATAATAATTATAATAATAATAGTTTGCTTCTGAAGGGCAACGTCTTTCCTTAAGGGTATAGCCCATTTTCAAAAAAAAAAAAAAAGTTCAGAAAAACAAAACCGATAGATTTCACGTGTAACCATGACAAATCCAGGGGGAAGCAACACTGTGGCTTTGCGCATTTTTTCTCTCTTTTTTTTTTAATATTTTCGCGCCCCCGTCCATCGCGGCTTGGATAAATAGATTGGGCTGCATGGTGCTTCCACCCAGAGTTGTAAAGCCTCCCAGGGCAAAGTGGTGTGAGTCGGATCGTCTATGCTTTTTAACCGTTATGGTTTCATTGGTCGGCAGGGCTTGAGATGTCATTTCATCTCAATGTCGGGTAAAAGACCCACTAAATTGGAAGCAATGTCTTCAAAATGACCTTCTAAATGTTGAGGCAGCAGAACGCGGTGTCTGATCAGGATCTACATGGTTTGTTTAAGATATAAGAAAATGTATAGATTTTATCTCACTGAATATTAGTTATAAAATTAACCAATACGACATTTTATCTACTCACAGGTTAGCTCCAGTGTTTAACCTTAATCTTCCTCCTTATAGCAGGAATTTAGGGGTGTCAGGTTGTGTTTCAATCAAAATTTATTGGAAAATAAACTGAACTTTTAGCAAACAGTGGAGGCCCCGATCAGACGCCGCGCTCTGCGACGTCTGATCTGGGCCTGCACTGTTTGCCAATTACCTCTTTAAGGCCTTTTCCGGTACTAAATGGATTAATTACTGTTAATTGGCACTGAATGCACTTGTTACTTTGGACTTTCGGGTTCTATTGTTTGTTTTTGTTTGACTTGAGGTTAAAACGTCCCCGTCAACACTGTAAAGGTCATTTTGGAGACGTTGCTTCCAATTTTGTGGGCCTTTTACCCGACATTGGGATGAAATGACGACTCAAGTCCTGTTGCCCAATGAAACTAATATTGTTTATAAGCATGGACGGTCTGACTCGCGCACCGCTTTGCCTGGGCAAGCTTAGATCCTCCAAGAGTTTTACGAGTACTCGTGTGCGGGTCGGTTTCAGCTCTGCTTGGAAGCATCGTGCAGCCCATATATTTCTTCAAGCTCCGATGGGCGGTGGCCGACGGGTTTCAATATAAACTCAACCGTTCAGTGAACCTCGGACCTTGATGGGTCCGAGAGTGAACGTTGAATGCTCACTGGTATTATCCCTAACAATTGTCGTCTGCTTTGTTCTCTGCTGGTTACATTAAACAGTGTGGATCCAGATCAGACTGTTCCTCTCGGAGCAGTCTGATCTGGGACCACACTTCCAGCAAGCACATGTCGCTAGAGCAACGTCAAATCAACGTAGATGTGACGTTGTACAGGCATGAGCGTCATGACGCTTCAACAACGTTGATGTGACGTAGCGATTACGTCATGTGCCAGCTGGGCTGTTTGCCTGTATAATAAGTTTGCAGGGAGAGACAGCAGACGACATAAACAGACGACATTTTCTTCGCTGGCAGCCGCTGAATTTACCTATTTCGAGCATTTGTTCTTGGACAGGCGAACATGGCTTTTTCACGTCGATGTTGATACGATGTTGGCTACATTTGTACGTCTCTTTAACTTTTACGAAGGAGCATTAGGGCCACTTTAACTTTTATTTTTTTGACTCGTATCTCGAAATTTCGACTTAGTATCTCGAATTTTCGACTTATTATCTCGAAATTTCGACTTACTATCTCGAAATTTCGACTTAGTAACTCGAAATTTCGACTTAGTATCTCGAAATTTCGACTTAGTATCCCGAAATTTCGACTTAATAACTCGAAATTTCGACTTAATATCTCGAAATTTCGACTTAGTAACTCGAAATTTCGACTTATTATCTCGAAATTTCGACTTAATAACTCGAAATTTCGACTTAATATCTCTAAATTTCGACTTAGTAACTCGAAATTTCGACTTAATATGTCGAATTTTCGACTTATTATCTCGAAATTTCGACTTAATAACTCGAAATTTCGACTTAATAACTCGAAATTTCGACTTACTATCTCGAAATTTCGACTTACTATAATTTCTACATACTAGCTCGAAACTGACTCTTTGATCTGCGCTGTGACTTTCAACTCTGAATAGGGATTAGCCATAACAGGAATCTTGTTATGGTCAACTCAGAGTTGAAAGAAGACCTTAGATGTCATAACCAACTTTCCACAACTTCATTATCACGGTTTAAATATGGAGTTTTGATATTTTTGCATGTTTAGCGCCAGAAGTCATGCCTCATTTTGAGAACGAATCATTTGCCACTGGACATGTGTGCTAGACCCCGCCGTTATGGAATTGAGACATTGGCTTGGCTAGCTAGAAGCCCCTGGAACATATTTGGGAGATTCTTGGGCGTCGAATACAGAACACTGAACACACCCACGACCCCCTTCCCCCACCTTCACACACACGCGCGGCTAGAGCTGACCAGCCATCGATTTCGACGTCTGACCGATGGGATGAAACGAAGGGTCTAGGAATCTGCTGCTCTGTCAAAATGATACATTTTGAACACGCAACGTATTCTGATACCGCATTTTCTGTCCGGTTGTTGCTTTGTTAAGTTAGTCATGGTGTTCGTGTTGCATAGTTTACCATCTTTTGGGTCGATTTTTTTTTATTCGACCCAAAGTAACAACCTACAGAAGCTTCTCGCCTGCTATTGTCCACGTGACTATCGCTGACCATCTACACCATGAACGTACCGGTTATTTAATGAAGCTCTCTTCTCCGGCGTCTGATCAGGGTCTACACTGTTTGCAATATCCATGTTCCCCGGCCCAGTCTACATGGGGCACTGACGTCACAAGGAAAGACTATAGCGCTGCTATAAATAGCTCGACCTGGATTTTGAACATGGTCAGTGATAGTCACGAGGTCAATAGAAGGCGGGAAGCTTCTGTAGTTAGTAACTTTTAGTCAATTGATAATTAATCGACCCAAGTGCGGCGTCTGATCAGAATCTACACATTTTGCTTAAAGCATAGGAATTTAAAGGATAAACGAAACATGTTCAAATCCACACTCGAAGACAATCGACAGTGCTGTCAGTGCTTTGATCAATAAATGATTTTTACAGCACACGATGTGAAAGTTTGCTACCGAAAAAAAAACTGTCAACATGCAGCCCATATATTTCTTCAAGCCCCAATGGGCGGAAGCCGCACTGTCGCCTTATGAAACCAATATGAAACCAATAGGGTTTATAAGCATGGACGGTCCGACTCGCACCGCTTTACCTCCTCTAAGCGATTTACTAGTACTCGTGTGCGGTCGGAATTCAGCTCTGCGTTGAGGCACTATGCAGCCTATCCATTTATTCAAGCCCCGATGGGCGGGCCCGTGAAACGGGATTGAATGCGCGACGTCCTGATGAGACAGAAAACCCTCTGACTCTTACATGATACATATGTTTTGGGCTTCTAGTTTTATAGTTCTTGAGAAATATTTGATAAAATTAACATTGGTCAATATAGAGAGAAAGAAGAATGAAAGAACATGTGACAAAATACACCGAGAAAGGTCATTGGCGTTTACACGATACAAGTAAGTCGATAATGACCATAGTCTCACAATGTTATCACATAATTTGCATAATCTGCTTGATGTAAACTTGTTTTCAAAGCTGGGGTATAATGAAACGGGGGTGTTTAACATTAACTGTGTGTATAGGACTTAATATCTCGTAAGTCGAAATTTCGAGATACTAAGTCGAAATTTCGAGTTATTAAGTCGAAATTTCGAGTTAATAAGTCGAAATTTCGAGTTATTATGTCGAAATTTCGAGATACTAAGTCGAAATTTCGAATTATTATGTCGAAATTTCGAGATACTAAGTCGAAATTTCGAGATACTAAGTCGAAATTTCGAGTTACAAAGTCGAAATTTCGAGATACTAAGTCGAAATTTCGAGATACTAAGTCGAAATTTCGAGTTAATAAGTCGAAATTTCGAGTTATTATGTCGAAATTTCGAGATAATAAGTCGAAATTTCGAGTTATTATGTCGAAATTTCGAGATACTAAGTCGAAATTTCGAGTTAATAAGTCGAAATTTCGAGTTACTAAGTCGAAATTTCGAGATACTAAGTCGAAATTTCGAGATACCTATCAAAAGAAAAAAAAGTATACCTGGCCCTAATGCTCTTTCGTAAACTTTCACAGGTCCGTAATTGATTTTTTTTTGTTAATGTTGTTCTGTTTTATAGAATATGTTGTGAATATCACAAATGATGGGATGAAACAATAAAGACATTGTTTTGTAAAGCATACATAGTCATGGGACCATTGAAATACCAGTGGACACGGACAATGTGACCAGAACAAAGAAATTTGAATAGTAAGAGTACTTGTGTATTGTTTTGATCCAAGACTTGATAACGGCCCCGCCCATCGGGGCTTGCAGAAATAGATGGGCTGCATGATGCTTCCACGCAGAGCTGAAACCGACCCGCACACGAGTACTGGTAAACCGCTTGGAGGATCTAAGCCTGCCCAGGCAAAGCGGTGCGACTCGGCCCGCCCATGTTAATAAGCCCTAATGGTTCATTGGGCGACAGGGCTTGAGATGTCATTTCATCTCAATGTCGGGTAAAAGTCCCACAAAATTGGAAGCAACGTCTCAAAATGACCTTTACAGTGCAGACGGGCACGTTAAACCTCAAATCAAACAAATGTCTATGATGTCTTGTTTTATAGAATATGTTGTGAATATCCCAAATGATGGGATGAAACAATAAGGATATTGTATTGTATTGTATTGTATTGTATTGTATTGTATTGTATTGTATTGTATTGTGTAGCACACAGAGTCATGGTACCATTGAAATACCAGTGGGCACGGACAATGTGACCAGAACAAAGAAATTTGAATAGTTAGAGTAATTGTGTATTGTTTTGATCCAAGACTTGATATGTCTTAGTATACCACCATCTCAGTTGTCCCAACCTTCATATCACGACAAAACATAAACAGTAAATTCCTATAATAAGACCAAATTTGGGACCGTTCAAAAGTGGTCTTTAAGACCACTTTTGAACAGTCCCAAAGGTGGTCTCTGACCAGAGGACATTACATGCAGAGTGAGTGAGTGTTTGAGTTTTACGTCCCACCAACAGCTATGGTCATACGGAGACGGGACCTCGGTTTAAAGAGCCATCCGAAAGTCTGGAGAAGCCCGGGATCGATCCTGCGACCCCTGGTTTACAAGGCGAGTAGCGTAACCACTACACCACGGAGGCTTCTAACACTGTATGCAGAACACACACAGAAGGAATAACTGCAGCTTACTAAATAAACTTTTTAAACCAGAATAAGTCCTGATTTTAGGTGGTCTTAATAGCGGAATTTTACTGTATTTGAATTTCGGCAGAGGAAACTTCGATCACTCGAAAACGGATTTTGTCGTTTACCATGGCTAATTCTAACTAGTTCTGGAGTTCCTTGAAAATACGTCCAGATACATTTACAATAATATATGTATTTTGTTTCTGATTTTATCTTAAAAAAGTATTTTGTGTGTACTCATTAGAATCGCCTCAATGAGTGGTGCGAATCGCACCGTCTCAAAATATAAACCCTTTTGGTTTGTTTGAGCGGCTGAACTTGAGATGTCATTTCATCTCAAAGTCGGGCAAAAGTCCCTCAAAACTGGATGCAACATCTCCAAAATGACCTAAATAGTGTTGACGGGGCGTACAACAAACCACGGGAGACTTCTGCTGTGATAAGTTTTTACAGACTAATAGTAAATTTCTTACATTAAGACCACCTTTTGGAGTGGTCTTAAAGGTTGTCCCTAACCAGGGGACATTGTGTGCAGACAACAGAAAAAAATAATAACTCCACCCTTCTAATTAACTTTTTTTAAAGGAGATTTAGCCTTAATTTTAGGTGGTTTTAATAACAGAATTTTACTGTAAATTACGGAATACAATACCTTCAGTCCTTCGAATAAAATTCTTTCACTTATCTGCACTTCAACATATCCAAATCAGAACCAAGTAATGGCATTCTGCATCCAATGTTTTGGCACGGTACTCTCCTATGCATTTTCGAGAATACACAAATACGTTAGTATTTTACAGCGGGAAATGATTTTTGTCGACTTTTCAAATTTCCTTAAAATAATTTTTGTTGGGCACATGAGCGTAGAAATGGTTTATAAGATCTCTACACGTGTCCACTGATTCCAGTATAACATTCGAAAATCGTCGAGAGCTCGGTAGTACAGTGCTATTACAAATGATTGACATAATCTCATAGTTTAATGAGCTATAAAGACATTGACTCCCAGCATGTTTATGTTTGGTTAGGGCAGAGCTGCAAAATGTGTTATTGGAAGAAATTAGTTGTGTGTTACATTGTCTGAGAGACACAAAGTGAGTGAGTTTTAGTTTTACGTCCCACCAACAGCTAAGGTCATACGGAGACGGGACCTCGGTTTAAAGACTCATCCGAAAGTCTGGAGAAGCCCGGGATCGATCCTGCAATCCCTGGTTTACAAGGCGAGTAGCGTAACCACTGCACCACTGAGGCTTCTAAGAGAGACACAAATGATTGCAACATTGTATACTGGTGGATCCCTCCATAGCTGTATGTAATACAAGCCCATTTGTCATTTAAGGGCTGTCAGGCCTATTTCTTTGTTTTTATTCTACCTCTGTTGGAAAATCCTGTAAGCAAACACTGCAGACCCCGGCTATCAGATGTTGCATTCTGCGACGTTCGATCTGGGCCTGTATTATGCTGAGAATTTCAGCATAAAGGAAATAAAACGATTAAGTTTCTGTCTTTTATTTTGTTTCTTGTGGTAATCCACAAATAATAAAGTAAAGTTCCTCAATATAACAAATATAAAATAAGGTTCTAAACTTCACACTGGCAATCCAAGTTTAAACTAGAGTTCAATAATTTAACATAGGGAATCCTAATAGCTTTCTCGAGGGTTTTGCGAGTCGGACCGTCCTTGCGTATAAATCAAGCTCTCCCTTTTAAGAAGAAATATCAATTATATATCGCCGAACCCTTTACGCGAAAAAAAAACAAAAAAAAAAAACGCAGATGCGCGTAGAAGAAGAAGAAGAATACGAGAAGAAGAAGAAGAGAAAAAATATCAATATTCTATCACCGAACACTTTACACAAAAAACGTAGTTGCGTGTAGAAGAAGAAGAAGAAGAAGAAGAAGAAGAAGAAGAAGAAGAAGAAGAAAAGGTGCGTATTAATCACACAGCGCTTATTTTTAACTTGAAAGAAAAAGAAAAAAAGAAAGCGAAGAAGAAAGAAAAAAGACAAAAGAAGAAAGAGAAGAAGAAGAGAAAAAATATCAAATATATATCACCGAACCCAATAAGCAAAATAAAAAGAAGCGCAGCTGTGTGAAGAAGAAGAAGAAGAAAGAGAAAAAGACGAAGAAGAAGAAGAAGAAGAATTATCAATTAGATATAGATCAGACAGACACGATTAATCGTGTAATCGATTAATCGATCGATAAATTCCTCAAAAATGATTATCGTTTCTTATTTGCTTTTAATCGATTACTTGATAGGTACAATTTACTACCCAAAGTTATGCCTAAAATAGCTGGATGAGTGGCAAATAGTGCAGATCCTGATGAGACGCCGCATTATGCGGCGTCTCATCTGGGTCTACACTGTTTGCTCAGGCCTGTCTGTTCAAATATACGTATGGTAAAGTGCAACATATGGTAAGAATCATGCTCAGACAGAAAGCCAGACCAGTAAAATAATTACAAAAAACCTTAGCGATTACTAATCGATTATCGATCGCAATGACAGTACTGATAATCGATTATCTTTTCAGCTCCGATTAGCCAGCCCTAGATATCACCGAACCCTTTACACAAAAAACGCAGTTGCGTACACAAGAAGAAGAAGAAGAAGAAGAAGAAGAAGAAGAAGAAGAAGAAGAAGAAGAAGAAGAAGAAAGGTGCATATAATACACAGCGCTTATTCCTAACATGAAAGAAAGACAGCTAAAAAGAAAGCGAAGAAGAAGAAAGAAAAAACGAAAGAAAGAAAGAAGAAGAAGAAGAAGAAAGCAAGAAAAAAGGTGCTTATAATTCATAAATACACACAGCGCCTATTCCTAATATTTCCCACCTTTACACCCTTAAGGGGAATACGAACACCTTCATTGCAACATGTTTACAAGACCACCACTGCCATTGTGCAATAGGTACATGACCACCATTGCAATTTGTAACATAGTTACAAGACCACCACTGCCATTGTGCAATAGGTACATGCCGCCATTGGCATTGTAACATAGGTACATGACCACCATTGCAATTTGTAACATAGTTACAAGACCACCACTGCCATTGTGCAATAGGTACATGCCGCCATTGGCATTGTGCAATAGGTACATGACCACCATTGCAATTTGTAACATAGTTACATGACCGCCACTGCCATTGTTACATAGGTAGATGACCGCCACTGCCATTATAACATAGTGACATGACAGCCAATGTAACAGTTACATGACCGCCACTGTCATTGTTACATAGGTACATGACCACCATTGCAATTATTTGTAACATAGTTACACGACCGCCACTGCCATTTTTACATAGGTAGATGACCGTCACTGCCATTATAACATAGTGACATGACAGCCAATGTAACAGTTACATGACCGCCACTGTCATTGTTACATAGTTGCAAGACCCCCACTGTTATTGTAACATAGTTACAAGACCCCTACTGTTATTGGAACATAAATTGCATGACCGCCACAGTCATTGTAATATACTAGTAGTTACGTGATCGCCATTGCTTTGCTACATAGTTATGTGTATGTCACTGCCGTTGTAACTTAGTTACGTGACCATAACTGCTATTATAACAGAGTAACATGGCCGAGACTGCCATTGAAACATAGTTGCATGACCGCCATTGCTATTGTAACATAGTTACGCGATTGTATCCACATCTTAACCTTTAAGCAGTACATGGTAAAATCCGACTCTGTAATCAGCCAATTCTCCGATCAGCCTGCCCATTTGCGACATTGTGTGAAACTTTCGTTCACAGTGCATGTTATAAATATCAGACTGCACGGACGCGCAGGCGGGTCAGAGCCTTAGATGCAAGATAAAAAGTCACACAAAGCCATTTGCATCCATTAATCAATTTACCTTTGTGTTGAAGAACAATCACGGTTTTGCACTCGGGTCAATTGCCAATGATTTTTGTGATAACATTCGTTTCATTATGTGTTCTGTAGTCAGCAGACAAAGGTGTTCAGTCTATTCTACCTGTAGCAAAGATAAAGTGTTCATTTTATCTTTTTACCCTTTCTTCCATAAGTTTCTGATGTGGACTCAACGATCGCTGAAGTTTGACACACTGAGGTTTTAAGCCCCAGTCAATACTATTTAGGTCATTTTGGAGAAGTTGCTTCCCATTTTGTGGCACTTTTACCCGACATTGAGATGAAATGACAACTCAGGCCCTACCGCCCATAGCAACCGCTAGGGTTTAAGGAGCGGTCCGACACGCATCACATTTCCTGGGCAGGCTTAGACCTGCACGGTTTACCGGTCGCTTTCAGCTTTGTACGGAAGCACCCTACAGCCCAATCTATTTTTGTAAACCCCGATGCGTAGGTGCGCTGAATTTGGACGCACATTGTTTCTTTCAAACGAGTTGTTTGCACTGTGACCTTTTTAAGCAGCCACACAGAAAAAAAAAATAAAAAATGACCGCTTAAAGAAGGTGGCACTCCAGTAGAGGGAAATGTATTGAGATGACGTTTGACCTGATGTAGACAGAGACAAAAATGATTGATAACAAAAGACATATGAAAAGAAATATAAATGATGTTAAGGTGTCATCTGACACCTCTCCACCATTTATTTTCTTTTAATTTAGATCGATGTTATTCAAAATGATATCAAAATGGCAATTTTAAGTGGACAAGCAATTGTTCGTGTACAGTAGAATTTCCATGGCTGGCGCAACGACGACTCGTTTGCCATGGATAAGTCGAACCCGTTCTTGAGTCTACAGGGATCTCCTCTACATAAGGAACAGTGAGGGATATTTGAGGAGAGCTTCGTATTTTATTTTGCAAATGTATGCTGTGTGTACTCATTAGAATCGCCTCTATGCGGCGATTCTAATGAGTATACACAGCTGAATTTATATAATGGAACACCGTCACGTAGTAAGAAGTCCTAAAATTATTCCCCTTATGTCCCCATGGCAGTAACCGTCAGTGGCTCGAACAACACCTGAAGCGAACAGATTTTCATGGTTCGAGCCATTGAAGCCATTGAAGTTCATGTGTTCGAGTCGTTGAAGTTCGACTGTATTTGTGTCCAATTTTTAGCATTGAGTTAATTCTGGCTGTTTAATAGAGGGAATTTAGAGTAAAAATATGAATGCTGGCCGGAGGAGAGAGGTGGCTGCGCAGAGGTTAGATTAAAGCAAAATGCTTTAGGTGGGAAAAATTATGGCTGCTGAAGAGAGGTGGCTGTTAATCAGATGTGGCCGTTACTGCAGGTTTTAATGTAGACAAAATCATTAATAGAATCTGAGTGACACGACAGAAACGGTGTAGATTCTGATAGGACGGCTCCGGAGCCTATGTTGTTTTCATTTGTATCTGTGTACTGGTGTATAGGGTTGGAAGGGTTAGCCCCACTTGTAGAAACGGGCGGGTCGAAAAAATAATTGTTGAAACTGAACTAGTCTGTGCTTCAGATTTTTCTCTGAAACATCGAACTAACATATTTTAGATATTTCTTATTTCGGATAGCATAAACTTTGTGATAAACGTTCGTGTGCGTGCGTGCGCATGTGTGTGTGCGTGTGTGTGTGTGTGCGTGTTTCATCCTGACAGATAGGGCGGAATTTGATGGCTCGTTTTCCATGGCAGATTCGCAGTTCGTTCTTGATTTGATTCTCTAAGATATACTTCCTATAGCCTTAAATCATGGGCGGTGGGGGTGGGGGGGGGGGGGTGGGGGGGGGTGGGGGTGGGGGGTGAGGGTCTTCTTTAAGCTTATTGTTTTTTTTTTCTGTTTTTTGGTTTTACGGCCCTTTCAGGATTATTTAACTCATATCAAGCCGATCGTTAATCAGAGGTGGGCGAAAACCGGAGTACCCGGAAAAAAACACCTGACCTTCCGTTGGAGAACTTGTGCGCCTCACATGTGACCCGAGCCAGGCTCGAACCACAGCGGTGAGAGACCTTATGAATAAGAGTGAGCGCTCTTATCCACTAGGCCACGGATACCCGTTTCTTTAAGCTTAAAATGTATGTGGTGTGCACTCATTAGAATCGCCTCAATGAGGCGATTCGAATGAGTGCACACATCATACCAATATTTTACAGACAGAGCCCCTAGTGGGTAACAGCGGTTTCTCTGAATCATTAGATCTCTCACCGCTGTGGGTTCGAGCCTTGCTCGGGTCAAATCCGAGATGCCAAGCTCTGTAACGGGAGGCCAGATAGCCTATTCCCGGTACTACGGTTTTCGCCAACCCCTGATTAACAATCGGCTCGATTTTGATTTTATCTTGAAAGGATGGCAAAAGAAAAAAAAATATTAGAAACCTAAAATTATTGTACACCTATGGTCACAAAAGCATTCAAACTTCTATGAAATAACTTTCAATGAATCTCTTTGCATCAAGTAAGTTTGACAAGCAAATATCATTCATCAAAGAATTCTAAAACTAGATCAACCAATTGATTGGTCACTTTCTGATTGACATTTGAGATGTATTTTGTTTGGACAGTGCAGGAGTCAGCAATGAAATGTACATCACCTTGTGTTTTCACTTTATTTCTGAATTGCAGCTTACTGATAGGATGTTAGGATAAATGATGTTTCAAGTCAAAATGAAATGAAGCTCATCAAAGTTTGAACGCTTTTGTGTCTACAGGTGTAATTACATCTCCTGGCATAGAGTTGATGGGCCAGGACTATATGCACCCTCTCCAATACGGTCCTGTGGTATACATGTCTGTTTGTTTGTTTGATTTGAGGTTTAACGTCCCCGTCAACACTGTATATCTCATTTTGGAGACTTTGCTTCCAATTTGGTGGGACATTTACCCGGCAACGAGATGAAATGACTTCTCAAGCTCTGTCGCCCAATGAAACCAATAGGGTTTATAAGCATGGACGCGCACCGCTTTGACTGGACAGGCTTAAATCCTCTAAGCGGTTTACCAGTACTCGTGTGCTGTTGGATTTCAGCTCTGCGTGAAAGCATCATGCAGCCCATCTATTTCTTTAAGTCCCGATGGGCGGGGGGCATTAAGCCCCGATGGGCGGGGGATGGGCGGGGGCCGATAATATACATGTATTATCCTGAAAAACAATTCTTATACAATGATAAGATGAAAAACATATTGCATATGGATCGGCTTCAAGCAGATATAACACTCTAAAAATGTCAAGCCCCTGATTTCTCTATATCAGAAATACAAACATGCAGAATATTGTCTGCTCCATATTTTTTATTGGCGCTTTTAGTGTTTCTTGTTTATGCAAGGATTCAGCATTCATTTTGCAGAGGAAAAATCCTTTTATGGCAAATAGACCAGCAAGAAATATTGAATTTGCAGATACGTAAAAAAACATCATTTCATTAACACTCCAAGCGCAAAGAAAGTTTACCAGACGGCTTTTTCAAAGTATTTTTCCTATTTTTCGGTTAAAAATAAGGCTTGACATTACATGTGAATCGTCTGCTGGGTAGACCATTCACATGCAATGTCAAGGCTGATTTTATCCAATATAATATAATAGAAAAACAAAAATGACGTCTGCTCTAAACTTCTCTGCAGCGCTTGATGGGTTAATTTCTATATCATTTATTAATAATGAATATCAGCCAAGTCAGGTAAGACCGAGATAAAGCCCATCGCGACCACTAAAACCCGTGTTAAGCCCGCACATATTCCGAGTATAGGAAGATCATAAGACAGCCCGCAGACTGTAAATGCTGATCAGTCTGTGCGGATGCGCAGGCTGTTCAGAGTCTTCGCTGGTCGCACATGAGATATTATAGATATTGTTAGTATAGTACATGTATATTAAATTATATCAATATAATTTATTAACAAGTATATCTTTTACAAAAAGCTATGTCTACGCTTAGAACATATTAAATGAGCTAGCGCACGACAAAACAAACAAAAAAATTGTGCGACCAGCGAAGACTCAGATCAGCCTGCGCATCCGCGCAGTCTGATCAGAGCCTTCGCTTATCGCATGGCTCTTCTATAGCCCTCGGAGGCCCCCGCCCATAGGGGCTTGAAGAAATATATGGGCTGCATGGTGCTTCCACGCAGAGCTGAATCCGGCCCGTACAGGAACTGCGGTGAGAGGCGGACCGTCCAGGCTAATAAACCTTATTGGTTTCATTGGGCGACAGGGCTTGAGATGTCATTTCATCTCAATGTCGGGTAATAAAAGTCCCACAAAATTGGAAGCAACGTCTCCAAAATGACATTTACAGTGTTGACGGGGACGTTAAAACTCAAATCAACCAATCTATAGCCCTCGGGTTACCCAAAAGGTGATAAGCTTAAACTCTTGCCATACTGTGATACTGTACAGGCAGATCTGGAACAGGTCTTATTTGTAGGTTTTGTCGTGCGCTGGCTCAAATGTGAATGTCTAGAGTTATATCTCAGAAATATGTTTTATACACATGTGTTTGGCAATATTGTAATTGCCATCCTGCCAACTGAAGTATAATGTCTAAAATGTCACAGTTGCAAATTCTGTTATTCTGTCAAAAAAGTTCTTTTTCAATATGCCTGTGACATCTTATCAAATGGAAAACTGTTGAAGTTTAGTAGACAACTTTCCTACACTTTATAGAAGATTAAATGAAGATTAGCCCAAACATTTTGCTAACGGCGAGGCAAGCTTTTTAGCTCAACAGAGCCTAAGGCTCCTGGGGAAACTTATAGAATATGCTGTGGTCCGTCGTGGTCGAGAGTTTGTAGATGTATATTTTGTATTAGCCTGCACAAATATGACAACAAATATGGGCTTTTACATATGTGATAGCTAATCTGTGCTAGAGATACGCCCTAAATGGGGCCTTTTATGTGTGAAAGCTTATACTTTTTATGGGTCGCTTTTTTCTTCTTGAGAAAGCTTATACTTGTTGTTGGATAAAAAAAAATGGAAAGGTCAAATCTGCATTGTGGGTTTACCCTGTTAAAGCCAACCCCTGTAGACAATAATTGATTCCACTCACAGCCAAGAAATTATGTTGCATCTTTGCCCTACCCGACCGGATGTGACGCAATGTAAAGAGTTTCCGATTTCACATTCAGGCAAACGTTGATTGACTTTTTCATTGCAAAGATTAAGCCGCACTTTGTTTCAAAAAGACTTCTTTCACACTTCGCAACTGCGTATTGTCTGTTACTCGTTCAATCAAATGGCTGTCCGAAACACTGGTGGACCGATTGTCTTAGAGTGTAGGCTAGCTGTAAAATGATCCTGAATCCGGACCTCATTTAACTCGCAGACTCTTGTACTTTAAGTAGACAGTGTAGTTTAAGGCTGACACGATTAATCGTATAATCGATTAATCGATCAATAAATTCCACAAAATGATTGTCAATTCTAATTTGCTTTTAATCGATTACTTGGTAGGTACAATTTACTACCGACAGTTATGCCTAAAATAGCTGGATGAGTGGCAAACAGTGCAGACCCTGATGAGACGCCGCATTATGCGGCGTCTCATCTGGGTCTACACTGTTTGCTCAGGCCTGTCTGTTCAGATATACATATGGTAAAGTGCAACATATGGTTAGAGTCATGCTCAGACAGGAAGCCAGACAGGTAAAATTATGACAAAAACCTTAGCGATTACTAATCGATTATCTTTAGCAATGTGATAATCGATTATCTTTTCAGCTCCGATTAGCCAGCCCTAGTGTAGTTCCTGATCATTTGCCGCGTCCTGATCAGCGCCACTCTTGGTCACATTTGCATTACCCAATGCAAAAATGGTTCGGAAAATACTTTCAGGTACAAATGTACTTACATGTTTGTTTTTGCTTGTATTGGAGTTTAACGGCCAAGTACACAATATTTAGATCATTTTGTAGCCGGCCATTTTAGGCCTACCTATATCCACATTTTTCCTGAGCAGGCTTATACGTAAGCGATTAACAAGTACAGTCCACATTCCTTCACCAGAAACTGATGACTACCCTTCTAAAATCAGCGGAAGGGAGCGAATGACCGTTGAAAAGATTTCATTATCAATTTCCACGAAAAAAAGTTGCCGATCCCAGCAGGTATCGAATCCCGCTTCCTATTGATCACCAGTCAGACGCGCCTCCTACTGAGCTACTGAGGCCGGCTCGTACTTATAGGTCAACCTATTGTGACCGTCAGAGTCCCATGGGCTACTAGGCTCATCGCTACAACAAGAGGCCCATGGGCTACTACGCTCACCAGAGGTCAAGTGGTTTATACCATATATAGGCATGGCGCCCATCTTGGTCACGTGGCAACAATCCCACGGTTAATTTTTCATGGTTTCATCCCATGGGGGCTTTTCTTGTAATTTGGTTTCAATCAGCACAGCAGTTTTAGTGGAGAAGAGGATAAAAATACTGAATCTGGGCAATCCAAGACAACGGTCAGTAATGACATTGACCTATTGAATTGATGAACTTCCATTCAGCTGGTTGCAAATAATAGTTCTGATGCGACAGGCTACCGTGCAATCAGTAAAATCCACTGTCTTGCCATCTTTCCAAACAAATGTCTAAGAGACCAAATTTGACCTTGACGTAGAACAGGTCAAGGTTAACCAAAGGTCATCGTTTGAGCAATTGGTAGGGCCCGAGTCCCCGATGCTACATACCAAATTTCAAGGTCATCGGCCAATTGGTTTCTGAGAAGAATTTTTTTTTAGTATTTTACCATATATGAGCATGGCGGCCATATTGTTCATGTGACCAAGTCCTTACGAACAAATTTCATCCCCCCTACCCATAGAGGCTCCAAATGTAATCTGGTTTCAATCAACCCAGCAGTTTAAGTGGGGAAGAAGATAAAACAAATACCGAATCAGAGGCATCCAGGACAAAGGTCAGTAAATGACCTTGACCTTTGGAATCGATTAACTTCTATTCAGCTAACTGTAAATATCATTTCTGAATCCACAGCTACCATGCAATCAGAAAAATCCTCTGCTTTGTCCATTTTCCATTAAAATGTCTAAGTGACCAAATTCGACCTTGCGGTAAAACAGGCCAGGGTCAACAAAGTGTCATCATTTGAATACACTTGGTAGGCCCTTTTAACGACCGCCCCATTTCATTCCTCTGTGCACCAGAAAAGGTGTTTGAAAGACTCGTTTTCATACATTTTTTTATCATATGACGTCGCGTCTGAGAGTGTAATAACGCCATGTAATATTTTCGACAATCCACTAGTGGATTAAATATGCAAATTAGCTAGATAGGTCCCGTAACGTTACATGTACGACGTCCTTAACGACGTCGCGTTAACTAATGGCGGAATATTGACATTTTTGTAAACAAACGTGAATAAAATGCGTATATGTCATATGATAAATAGAATCTTGCATTCGTGCTCATTATTGAATTTATTAAACTCGTTGATGAAAAGGGATAAATGCTCGGCAAAGCCTCGCATTTTATCCCTTTTCCTCAACTCGTTTAATAAAGCCGATAATACATGATCACTCATGTTAGATCCTCTATATAATTGTCATATTCGCAATAACGTACTAACGCCAGATTTTATTAAAGAAGACTCAATGGTAAATCTGGCAGGTTGCACTACAGTAAATAATTTGGTCTTTATGAAAGCTGCACTTGCTTTGGGGAGAGCTTTCAGTACAGAATTGAATATTCTGCTGCTTCTGATTGGATCTGGTGCTAAGCCATTATTTTTCTGAGAAGTATTATTGTTTATTAGAAGAAATATTAGTAGGTATTTGCTATTGTAAAATGCAGTTGATTTAAATTGAACCATAAAATTGTGCTGACTGGCCACTGGAAATGCCTGGATTTATTCGCTGCGGTATGGGTTTGTTGACGCTGGCTGCCAAAAAGGCCAAAATATGCCGCACAGCATACATATTTTTTAGCTTCTTCTGGAAGGTAAATGGTCAGCCTGTCAAATTATATGCCTCATAATGGAAGCATTAGACTTGCTGAAATGTGGTAGAACATGGAATATGCCCCAATTTACATTGTGAGTAAGGGGATTTTTTTTACTGTAGTGCCACCGGCAGGCACTTGATTCTTGTAAAGCTCTGTGATATCATATAGCCTTCTATCGAGTTTGGTACGAACGTCTTCTTTTCAAACAACAAGTCACTGAGATCACCGGTTCTGGAATATTCTAGTAATCTATATAAAGAAAAAGAGTTTCCTTAAAGTCAGTTTTTTGGGAGTTTTTAGAAAATTCTGAATTCTGTGTTGGATTACTTAAGGATTACTATTCTTTTTTTACTTTGTGCACATAATGTCAATACGCTAACACTACCGTGCGACATAGTGCATCTTTCACATCTCCAAAATGGCTACTTTTCGGATGAAGTTCCGTGATAGTTTTCTTATTTATAATGCAAACATAGGTTGTATGTTCTCGTTAGAACCGCCTCGTTGAGGCGGTTCTAAATGAGGCGGCTCTAACGAGTACCCACAACCTATGTCTTGGAGTAAAAATAAGAAAAAATAATGTTTACCCCCTTAAACCTCAGTTTTCTCTATATAAAGTGGGGTGTAGGGGTGTTCATTTCACGGACTTGATCACGGACTTGATCAGACAACACAATTACAAGGATAGTTTGTTTGTTTGATTTGATGTTTAACGTCCCCGTCAACACTATGCAGGTCATTTTGGAGACGTTGCTTCCAATTTTGTGGGACTTTTACCCGACACTAAAATTCAGAGCCAAGTACATTTTTGATTATTGCAGTCAAACATTTTGTCCATATTTTTAAGACCTGTCTGCTTTTTCTTTCTGTTGCGCTTGGCTCGTAACGGTTATTGGGAGCTCGTCGGGGACATAACCATATTTGGGCATTTTAGAGATCATGTAAAGAAGCTGACTTTTCATTTGTATGCAAGAAATTGTAATTTCTTTTTAAATATTATATAATTGTAATTGGCAGTTGTTTAAAAAAAAGATTGACATTAACAGATAGGCTTCTAGGGGATTGATTCTTCATGTGATAGAGTGATTGTCATTTCATCAGATATTGATTGACATTTCTTAGGGAGTTGACCTTTAAAGAAACTTTGTCAAGCTAGCTTTAATTTCATTAAACATATTAAAAAAAACAAAAAAAAAAAAAAAAAAAAAAAAACAAACAAAAAAAAAAAAAAAAAAAAAAAAAAAAACAGCGAAATGCACTACTCAGCGTCCCAAGGCGGCTGTTTTTTTGCAGTGTCTTCCCTGCAGGCACAAAACGTTGACGTTGTTTCAACGTTAGTTCAACGTTGAGTTCCTGTTGGGTTAACTGTTATTTTGTTTTGTTCCGTTGGTTCCTGTTTCGTCTGTCTTTGTGTGCCTTTGTGTCACTTTCTATAGGTGACTTGAGATGGCTGCGTTAGTAGATTGTGGCCTTTCCAGAATGACCTTTTCTTACTAGTTCGAATAGCTTTCTGGCTCAGCCTTCCTAAGAGCTGTTTAATCTGGCTAAAAGGGCATACTTGTAAGATATTGCTTCCCATTATGGGGTCACTTCTGTCAAAACAAGCATGAAAAAAAAAAGAACCATGAGAGACAATGCATATGAATAAAAGCATGAATTTCATCAACCAAATGTTGTTCCAATCTATTTTTAATTCATGTTACGTGAGAGACAATGCATATGAATAAAAAATATTGTTCCAATCAACCAAATATTGTTCCAATCTATTTTTAATTCATATTACGTGAGAGACAATGCATATGAATAAAAGCATTCATCAACCAAATATTGTTCCAAACTATTTTTAATTCATGTTACCATTCATCAACCAAATATTATTCCAATCTATTTTTAATTCATGTAACATGTAGAAATGGAAAGGAAGAAAGAGAGAAACAAAAAGAAGAGAAATGCAGAGACAAATGCAGATGAAAAAAATATAAATGCACAGAGAAAAGTTAGAAAGGGAAGAAAGAGAGAAGACAAAACAGAGAAATTTTTATTGAGGAGAGAACAAGAAAAGCAAAGGGAAATGGAGGAACGTATTCACAGAGAAAAAATATAAAAAGAGGAACGACTGGAATTAGAAAGAGAGAAATGACAATTTCAGTGATGAATGCATCACGGAAACATGCCTGTATACATGTACTTTTGACCGCCTTTAATCCCACTTTTATAAAGTAAAACTGGGGTTTACAGGAGTGAACGTTATTTTTCTTATTTCTGCTCTAATAAAATATAGATTGGTGGTATTCGTTAGAACCGCCTCGATGAGGCGGTTCTAACGAGTACCCACAATCTATTTTTTGAACAGAAATAAGAAAAATATCACATTTTTTCATCTCATTTTTTTGTTGGGCGGAAAAGTTTACAATGTATTTATATAGGCGTGTTTTCGTAATGGAGGAACTGGAAGTCCAGAGTCAGGATAGGATAAAGTATAAGTAAAATAAAGATCAGGAATTGATACAATTATCTTACTCCACCCATCAAAGACACCAAAGGGAAAGAAACACAAACATGAAGAGACCAGACCATAATGGAAACCTAAACAAAGGAAGGCCATAAGGACAGTTACTTTCCTACAAAATGGCCGAATGGCCATCCAAAAAAAAAAGACACAAGTGATACACACAGTGAGTAACAAACAACAACATAAATAAAGCGCCACAGAAGAACGGCCTTGGAACGGTCAGTGGAAAGAATTCCAATGGGGGGCTTAAATCGATTTTACATGGCCATAATCCTCGCCCTTAAACCTACACCTGTTTTTACTATGACAGTTACTTGGATGTAACAAAGTACACATCAGATTTGTTCCTCCAAGAAAAAGAGTCTGATAAGTACTTTTTGCGTTTTGAAAAAGTTGCTGAAAATTTCAAATGGCCGAAGGAGCGTTGGAACTTGCTTTTGCAAAGCTAGAGACATTTACACTCAGCTAAGAGTGGAACAAAACTCAGACTATGATTTGGTAAAAGAATTTATTCTTCAGTCATATGAGTTGGTCCCGAGACATGCCGTTTGGGGCATTTCAAAATTGTCAAAAAACAAAAACGCAGATCTATATAGAATTTTCTCGAACCAAAACACAGTTATTTGATAGGTTGCGTTCTTCTAAAAAGTAGGATCTGATCAAGAAAAATATAATAATAGATGCCTAGACAGCTTGTCCTTGTTGAAAATATCAATCGGAGCAAAAATTCAGAGATGAAAAACAGGTTAAAGCTTTAAAGGAAGCTTCTCGTTTGGTAGATGATTATGCTTTGACTTAAAAAAAGTTTTAATTGTGAACAGGCCTAATTAACCAGCAGACATGCCAAAGAATCTTCAACAAAAATCCATCTGGCAGTTATAGCTATACATTCACCTCTATACCCAAACCTTCCGGTGACAACAAGAGCCAGAATACTTCCAAACCGTCTGGTGAAAACTAAGACCAGAATGCCTTATTTCAATCTCAAATAGTTTGTAATTATTGCAAAGATACATATCATCTGATCTCTGTAAAGGAGAAAACATACATGCGGAGCTTAAACTACTAGGCTTGACCTCTTTAAGGCCAAAAACACAGTCTTGTGTAAAGAAGGAAACTATTTTTGATACCACAGTATCTGAAGCTGGTTCTGTTATGAAGACTTATGAACCATTTTATGAGATCGTTTTGGGTCACCAAATGGTGACAATTTTGCCTATCATACCCATATTAAAATCTTACGAGACACCAGAGCTTCTCAATCTCTTATTTTAGAGATACTGTGCCATTTTCTGAGAAGACTTCTTTGGGCAAAAGTGTCCTCATTCAAGGTGAGTAATGTGGAGTTGTAAATGTTCCGCTTCATTACATATTTGTCATCAAACCTGGTATCAAATTCCGTTCCTGTTGGTATTAGAGCTTTACCTTTTAAAGATATACACTTATTGCTTGGCAATGACATAGCTGGAAGTAAGGTTGTGGTAAATCCACTTTTGATTTCTAGTCCTGGTATTGACCAACCGCCAGATCTAAAAAAAAAAACAGGAATTCCCCGATCTTTACCCTTCCTATGCAGTGACAAGGCTGTGGCATGTAAGGCCAAGCAAGCTGATGGGGAATGGAATTTTGATTTAACTGATACCTTTTTGGCCAGTCTTTTAATGACGAGATAACTATGTCTCCGTCTCCAATAAAAATCAAAAATGAGTTCCTTTAAGAGCAATGAAAACATTCATAAGAAAGAAGATGGGTCATACTACGTAGTTTCGGCTAATAAAGCATCATCAGGGACCCTGTAATGATCCGGCAAAGAAATAAAAATCAAAAATGAGTTCCTTTAAGAGCAATGAAAACATTCATAAGAAAGAAGATGGGTCATACTACGTAGTTTCGGCTAATAAAGCCTCATCAGTGACCCTGTAATGATCCGGCAACGAAAGCCAGAGGAAACGTACTGCAATTTTGCGAATTTCGAACATGCAGTCGATTCAAAGACTGATATAAATCAAAATGAGGTCCAAATTATTAAAAACCTGTCTAGAATATGAGTCTAAACCAATAATTTATTTCTGATTTCTCAGAATATTTACGCTGATCTCAAAGGACCATCAAGTAAAATATAAACTGCACTATGGTCAAGTCTGCCTGATAAGCAGATAGACTTCCATGAGAATAACTCATCTTTGAATCAAGATTATGAAAAAGCGTCCGAAACACAACTAGTTGTTGGACAGCTTTAGGAATATAAAAGTAGGGCTGGCTAATCGGAGCTGAAAAGATAATCGATTATCATCCCTGTCATTGCGATAGATAATCGATTAGTAATCGCTAAGGTTTTTGTCATAATTTATCTGTCTCGCTTCCTGTCTGAGCATGACTCATACCATATGTTGCACTTTACCATATGTATGTATATCTGAACAGACAGGCCTGACAAAACAGTGTAGACCCAGATGAGACGCCGCATAATGCGGCGTCTCATCAGGGTCTGCACTGTTTGCCACTCATCCAGCTATTTTAGGCATAACGTTGGGTAGTAAATTGTACCTATCAAGTAATAAATTAAAAGAAAATCAGAAATGATAATCATTTTTGTGGAATTTATCGATCGATCAATCGATTATTGGATTGATAGTGTCAGCCTTATTTAAAAGTGAAGGCAAAGTTCAGGAATCAATACAATTACCTCACACCTCCCATCAGAGATACCAAAGGGAAAGTAACACGAATATAAAGTAACTAAAATAAAAAAGCTAAAAGTTATTTTGTATACTGGAAAGGGGATTATGAAAAATCCCAGATATTTCTAGATCATTTTATTTATAGCATATGAGCAAATTTCTTTACACATGCTTTGGGAATATTCTATTAGCGGCTGTATCAAGAAAAAAGAGTTTCCTTAAATTATGTGATCTAGAAATTTCTGGTTTTTTCCTTAATACATTTTCTTGTAAATCCATATTACTCACTTGAGGACACTTAATTAAAACATCACCAGCGGGTAGCTAAAAGGGTAATTACTTTCCCATAAAATGACCAAACGGCTATCCAAAATAAAAGATGAAAACAATACATACATGCAAAAACAAACAATGACAATTGAGCCCCGCCAAGCGAATTTGGGTCTTTGAGCATTCCGTCATGACAAATTTTAACTGCGCATGCCCAGCCATTCAGAGGGACCAGGGATATGGCTTTCTGTCTGAAGGTTCCTCTTGGTTCACTGCTTGTATGAGCGAGCAGCGAAGGTTCTGGCGAGACTGCGCGGATACGCAGGCTCGCCTGAACCTTCGCTGCTCGCATAGGCGATAAGTACCAAAATCGCATGGTTTGTTGTTGCCGATAGGCGATAAGTACCAAACTCGCTTGACGGGGCCCAATTAATAAACCGACACAGAAGAACCGCCTTAGAACCGTCAGCAAAAAGTATTATATTGGGGACGGGGGCTTAAAACGATTTTACATGGCCAAAATCCTTGCTCTTGGGTCTGCCGACGTTTAGACAAATGGATACTGAAATCAATAAGGGCTTTAGGTGAACAAGACGTATGTCAAGTGTCAGCATGTTATTATCTAAACAATGGCATTTTATGCTTACCACACGTCCACAGAAGATGTTTCGACAAGTTATGCATGTACTAGGTATTGCTAACAATCAGTCATCACCATATCATCCTGAACATCAAGGTGCTCTTGAAAGATACCATCAAACACTGCAAAAACATAAGATATTATTGCTTTGAGACAGAGTAGGATTGGGATGAAGGCATTCATTTGCTTTTGTTTGCTGTTAGAGAAACTTGGCTTCAACCCATTTGAATTAGTATTTGGCCACACTGTTTGTGGTCCAGTCAAACTTCTAATAAAGAAATGTCTCTCTAATGATGAAACTTCCTTGAATTACTGGGTCTGATTTCAACAAAAGCCTTTTAAAAGATTGTGAAAAGTAGAAGTAAAACAAAGATCAGGAATTGATACAATTAACTTACTCCATCCATAAAAGACACCAAAGGGAAAGAAATACAAACATTAAGCGACCAGACCATAATGGAAACCTAAACAAAGGAAGGCCATATGGACAGTTACTTTCCCACAAAATGGCCATATGGCCATCCAAAATTAAAAGACACAAGTGATAAACACAGTAAGTAACAAACAACAACATAAATAAATCGCCACAGAAGAGCCGCCTTGGAACGGTCAGTGGAAGATTTCCACTGGGGGGCTTAAATCGATTTTACGTGGCCACAATCCTCGCCCTTACTTCCGTCGCGATTTAGACAAATAATTTGTTCAGTCCGCATGAAGGCCTCCTAACTCATCAGTTGAAGCTGCTTGGACAAATCTTCAGTCAGCCCAAAGAAAAAAGAAACCACTGTATGGCATAGGTACAAAAGAAAGGAATTTTAAACCAGGTTATAAGGTACTGGCTCTTTTGCGTATTCCTGGAAAATATGTGCCTGCCAGGTACTGTGGTCTATACACTGTAACAGAAAAAATCAGTTATTTAAATTACACAATTTACACTCTTGGGAGGCGAAAGCTTAAACAGCTGTGTCATATTAACATGCTTATGTAATAAATAGATAGGGATACTTCATCAATATAAGATAATTATGACATGCTAGGGACTTTTGACCAGAAACTGTCACATCTAGAGCCAGATCAACAAAACGAATTGCAACATGATTTTGAATGTGAGCACTTATTTCCCAATATTCCGACTCAGACGGACAAAATATCAAACGATGTTGACATTGCGATGTGGATATTGGTGGTTCTAAACCTGTAACACAACATCCGTACAGAATGAATCCTATAAAATAAAAAATATCTTAAAGAGATTCAGTATTTGTTGGGCAACGACTTAATAGAGCCAAGCCAAAGGGAATAGAGTTCTCAGTGTGTGCTTTTAACATCACCTGACGGGGCATATCGCATGTATACAGACTTTACAGAGGCCCTGTATTTGGATTAACATATATCTATTAGAGATGGATTTGTTTCTTGCAAAGTTTATGATGAACGCTATGATTCTGATTTTGAGATTGTTAACTTTCCTTTCTTGGATGGTGATGTTCCTCGTGCGGCATTCTATGGCGTTAATATTTCACAATTAATTCGATTAACTAGAGTGCTTAGTCTTGTAACTGACTTCAACACTCGTAATAAATTGTTAACTGCTTAACTTCTTTATCAGGGTTTTCAGTATCATAAACGACGCAAAGCCTTTTCAAAATTTTATTGACGCTATTCTGATTTAATTTCGAAATTAAATATTGGACTTAATCTCATCTGCAACAATGTCAATCGGAATCCAAATTTTAATGTGACTTCGTAAACTATGTAAATTCAGAAAAATATAAAATGACAATGACTTCAGCACCCAATTTCATAAAATCTTTCTACGATATAAAAAGATTGGGTACAACATAAATGTTATATGACAGACTGCGTGCATGGTAGTAAGCCCAATCACTACATGTACACTTAATATTTTCTAGTTCTGTGGTGAATTTCTTGCTTCCAAAGGATAACCCTTTTGTAGAACATATTTAACGTCACTACAGCTGGTGTCTGGGAATGTGTGCCGGACGTAAAAAGTCTCCCTGTCCTACATCATAGTGTAGTTTACATTTTCTTGTCCTTTGGGATCATGGATTCCATTCTGGAATTTTGAAAATATTTGAGGGTCACTGATGATACCTAATTGGCCGAAACTAGCTAGTCTGGCCCAGAAGACATTACACTTAATATTTTCTAGTTCTGTGGGGTATTTCTTGCTTCCAAAGGATAACCCTTTTGTAGAACATATTTAACGTCACTACAGCTGGTGTCTGGGAATGTGTGCCGGCCGTAAAAAGTCTCCCTGTCCTACATCATAGTGTAGTTTACATTTTCTTGTCCTTTGGGATCATGGATTCCATTCTGGAATTTTGAAAATATTTGAGGGTCACTGATGATGCCTAATTGGCCGAAACTAGCTAGTCTGGCCCAGAAGACATTACACTTAATATTTTCCAGTTATGTGGTGTATTTCTTGCTTCCAAAGGATAACCCTTTTGGATAAAATTTTACTTCCCTCTTTAGTCGCATGTCAGTGGGTCAGGCCTCAGATTCTATGGCGGTTCCAGCATAAAGGCTCACAGAGATTAACAGAGAATTTAATTTTATGCAATGTTTGTTGGTGCCTGATGCTCTGTCTCTGGTCGGGCCCACCGGTGTCGAACTGTTGGTTTTCTTTTTCTCCAGCATTTCAGTGGTTTCTTGCTGTCGAGTCCTCGCCATTGTTTTTTGATACATGTGTTCATGGAGATGTTGTACTAATGAGTGAGGACTTCATGCGGACTGAACAAATTATTTGTCTAAATCGCGAAGGAAGTAAGGGCGAGGAAGCCCCACCCCCCACCCCCAGTGGAATTCGTTTCACTGACCGTTCCGAGGCGGTTCGTCTGTCGCGGCTTTTCTTTGAGTGTGTATATCGCTTTGGATAGCTTATTGGCCATTTTGTGGGAAAGTAGGTGTCCATTTGGCTTTCGGCTATTGATTTTTCCATTAGGGCCTGTTGTTTCACGTTCGTGTTTCTTTCCATTTGGTGTCTCTGAGGGGAGCTGTTGGTTAATTGTGTCGATATCTGATCATTGCCTTCACTTCTATTTGAGGCCCGCTAAGCGAATTTGTGTCTTCGAGCATTCCGTCATGACAAATTTTAACTGCGCATGCCAGCCATTCAGAGGGGCCAGGGATATGGCTTTCTGTCTGAAGGCTCCTCTTGATGCACTGCTTGTATGAGCGAGAAGCGAAGGTTCTGGCGAGACTGCGCGGATACGCAGGCTCGCCTGAACCTTCGCTGCTCGCATAGGCGATAAGTACCAAAATCGCATGGTTTGTTGTTGCCGAGTCCTCGCCGTTGTTTCATCTCTGTGGTTGTTTGATTTTTGTGTTCACGGAGATGTTGCACTGATGGGTTAGGAAGCCTTCATGCGGACTGAATTATTTGTCTAAATCGTGATTGCGGCGGTGTAAAATCGATTTAAGCCCCCCCCCCCCCCCACACACACACCCTCTAAATCTTAAAATAAACGACGTGTCTTCAGTATAAATCTGTGTTTGCGAGAAAGAGGACGTAAAAATTAACTTTGGGACAATTATGTCCATAGTTCCTTTTTTGATATTTAGCTGTTTGTTTTTGCATCCATAAACAGTCATGGCGGACAGGAATAGTGATAGAATCCACTGTAAGCATACCAAGGGATCAACTCGATAACACTCGTGCGGCATCCTGCTTTTTACACATTTCCAAAAGGGCTACTTTTCTGATGAAACTCCGTGATATTTCTCTTTTTTATACTACAAGCATAGGTTGCGGGTGCTCGTTAGGACCGCCTCATTGGAGCAGAAATAAGAAAAATGATGTATACCTCCCCTCCCGTAAACCCCGGTTGCCTCTGTAGGAAGTGGGGTTTAGGGGGTGTTCATTTCACGCACTTGTTCACGTGATGTATACTATACAGTGTTGACGGGGACGTTAACCCTAAAATCTAACAAACAATAGAACTTTACACCTGTCACCGATGAAAACACAAGTATTCAAACCCGAGGCCGGCCTCGTAGGCTCGGTCGGAAGCGCTCTGATTCGATATTCGCCGAGTCAGCAACATTCTTTCGTCGAGATTGATCATGGAACATTTCTTACGGGCATCATCTTCCTTCCGCTGATTCAAGAAGGGCAGGTGGCAGGATGTGCACTGTACCTGTTAACCGCTTACGTTATGTATAAGCCTGCCCGGCTCGATATGACCAAAATAATGTTGATTGGGTTAAACGTCAAACCAAGTCAAAATTCAAACCAAGGATAACGGATTTTGCCAGAACGAGGTTTTTGTTTGATTTGAGGTTAAACGTCCCCGTCACAACATATGGGTAATTTTTGAAACGTTGCTTCCAATTTTAGGGACCTTTACCTGATATCGAGATGAAATGATATCTCAAGCCCTGCCTCCCAATGAAACCAATAGGGCTTATATGCATGGACCCGCATATGTTTCCCTGTTTATACTAAGACCCTGTAGGCGGTTTACCAGTCCTCACATGCGGTCGGTTTCAGCTCTGCGTGGAAGCGCCATGCGGCCCAATCTATTTCTCCAAGCCCCGATGGGCGGATGCCCAATCGGAAATGATCTTCTGCGGTTGTCTTTTCTTTTTACGTTGCATCACGAAAACACGCCTCTACCCAGCAGGCACATGACGTAATTGTGACGTCACATCAACGTCGGTGCAACGTCATGACGTTGCACCGACGTTGATTTGACGTTGCCCTAGAGACGTGTGCCTGCTGGGTATAATTTTGAACCCATTGAGCTCCACTTTTTATAGTAAAACTGGGTTTTACAGGGGGTAAAGATTGTAACGTTCGTTAGAACTTTCTAACGAGTACCCGCAACCTATATCTCAGGCCCTGCCACCAACCGAAACCATTAGGGTTTATATGCATGGTAACCGGTCATTTCGTACCCAAATCATTTCGTATCCTAGTCATTTCGTACCATTTTGGTCATTTCGTACCTGCTTTTTGGTCATTTCGTACCCACTAACAACCTTTCGTATCCAAGTCATTTCGTAACCGTTTTGGTCATTTCGTACCCGGGTTCGAATTGACCAAAATGGGTAGGAAATGACTTTAGCATAGTCAGTTCGTACCCAAGTCATTTGGTAATATCGTACCTGGTACATTATGTGTTGTTTTGGACGGACAGACTGAGGGTTTGACGGGGCTAATAATAGTTCGTCTGTCATTACTGACAATGACCAATCTTAATTGTGTTTGAGAAATGTTATTGGCTGCTGCTTCGCCGGCCGCCCGCCCATCGGCACATGGAGTTTTGAGTTTCATGCATATATGTGCCTGCAGTGACTGTGTGTATATGCGTGTACATGATTATGATGACATGCGCTCTGAATTGGATTATAGTGAGGGAGAGGCGCGCAGTGTCAACCTCACTCTCTCGTCCTGACCTAGCTGGATCCAGAGGAAAGACAATGTCGAGACATCTGAAACTAAGCCCGGATGCAGTAGCTGACCATGACTTCTTAAGTGCCTTGCCATGCTCTTCATGCTCCACGACACGCTGCTGCATCGTCGTATGGACCGTTGAATCAGAGAACTGGTTTCTTCCGCCCCAGCTGCCGAAACAGACTTTAAATAGCTGGAACAGGCAAATCCAGATATGTAGGTTTTGCTTGGTGTTGCCTTCTCCTAGATGGATTGCCGACCAGGGCTTGAGAGCTCCATCTACCCCTTGCAGTCGCAAAGGAACCACCATGAGTTCCATGTCTTCCATTCTTCCATGTGCACAGCCAGAATGACCAAGCACCAAAACAGAGTTTCGTTGGACGACCAGAGCTGTGCACAAAGTAACGCGAGATCAGTCCGCCCTATAGGGTTGTGGGTGTGTGTTCGGTATGGGGTCAGTATTCAATTAAGAAAAAGTAGCCCCCCTTTCACCCTGCCACTAGCTAGGTTTTGTTAAAGGGACCTAAAACCCCTAGGCGAATTGCCAACAAAGGCTATGGGTGCCACCTGCCCACACTAACTTTGTTAAGAGATCTAGCAACTCCTTGATGAGTTGCCCTCCCGAGGTGTCAATTCCCATCTGCCCGCATGCTACAGGTTGAATTGGCTTACATTTTACCAGTAGCAGCAATGAACCTGACCTGACACTGAGACCGGATGGGGCTTCTTTGAAATACATAGTTATGAAGGAAATTGCTATCGCAACAACCATTCAATATATTTTTGATTTGATTAACACCATTATCCGGCGCATTATGGGTAGATGGACGTCCGGCCGCATTACAGCGGCTCTGTAAAATTGGATAATTGTCAAGAATGTATGCATTTAAATGGATAGATGGATGGATGAAGAGCGATCGATGCATGGATCTTAGGCATGGAAGAGTACAGAGCACCAAAAAAGACCACATCACAGCCCCTGAAGTCTTGTTCAATGGTGTACGCGCCGACGAACTCAAACTGGGATTTTTTTTGGGGGTTTTGGTTTTACGGCCCTTTCAAGATTATTTCACTCGTATCGAGCCCTTCGTTAAACAGAGTGGGGCGAAATCCGGAGTACCCGGAGAAAAACCACCTGACCTTCCTTTGCAGAACTTGGCGTGTCACATGTGACCCGAAACGGTGAGAGACCTAATGATCAAGAGTAAGCTCTCTTAACCACTAGGCCACGGAGGCCCGTTCAAACGGGGATCTTGTCGAGAAGTTGTTTTAGTGTCTGCTCGGACAATGGTAGTGATATGCGTCTATTAACATGATGAACATATGTAAACCTCACTTTATTTAAACCACACTTTGTGTTGTATTACGGTCAAAACATATGTTGTGGGAACTCTTTGGTATAGTCTCCAACGAGGGCTCAAAACCTATGTTTCAATTGGGCCCCGTCAAGCGATTTTGGAACTTATCGCCTATGCGAGCAGCGAAGGTTCAGGCGAGCCTGCGCATCCGCGCAGTCTCGCCAGAACCTTCGCTGCTTGCTCATACAAGAGGAACCTTCAGACAGAAAGCCATATCCCTGGCCCCTCTGAATGGCTGGGCATGCGCAGTTAAAATTTGTCATGACGGAATGCTCGAAGACACAAATTCGCTTGGCGGGGCTCAATTAATATGGGTATACATTGTGTTCTGTGCTGAGGTCAAACAAAGTTTGTGGTAGCTCTATGGAACAGTTTCAAACCTATGTTTGACAGTAGTAGGCAATAACAAAACGCATTATGATGCAGGGTGGGTTTTATTTTTGGATACACGCATGTATACTCGTATTGGCATAAACTATAGTGATTTTTATGCCCCCGCCATTCGAAGAATGGTGGAAAGGGCATATAGCGTTTCCCCTGTCCGTCCGTCCGTCCGTGCGTCCGAAACTTAAACGCGGTCAAAAACTTCCTTATTTCTCGATGGATTTTAAAATTACTCGGAATAAATGTTAACCATCATGAGACGACGTGTCATATGCAAAACCCAGGTCCGTACCTCCAAGGTCAAGGTCAAAGGTCCAAAATGGGTCCGAAACTTAAACGCAGTCAATAACTTTCTTAATTCTGGATGGATTTTGAAATTACTTTGAAGAAATGTTGAGCATCATGAGACGACGTGTCACGTGCAAACCCAGATCCGTACCTCCAAGGTCAAGGTCATACTTAGAAGTCAAATGTCAAAAAATGGTCCGAAACTTAAACGCAGTTAATAACTTTCTTATCTCTGGATGGATTTTGAAATTACTTGGCAGAAATAATGGCCATCATGAGACAATCTGCCTCACACAAAACCAAGGTCCTTACCTCCAAGGTCAAGGTCATACTTAGAGGTCAAATACGAAAAAATAGTCCAAAACTTAAACACGGTCAGTAACTTTCTATGGATGAATACGAATATATGCATATTTTCAGGCGGGGGCATCCGTGTCCTATGGACGCATTTCTAGTTTGTTTGTTTGATTTGAGGTTTAACGTCCCCGTCAACACTGTATATGTCATTTTGGAGACGTTGCTTCCATTTTTATAGGCCTTTTACCAGACATTGAGATAAAATGACATCTCAAGCCCTGTCGGCCAAGGAAATCAATAGGGTTTAAAAGTATGGACGGTCCGACTCGCACCGCTTTGCCTGGGCAGGCTTCGATCCCCTAAGCGGTTTACCAGTACTCTTGTGCGGTCGGTTTCAGCTCTGCGTGAAAGCACCGTGCAGCCCATATATTTTTTCAAGCCCCAATGGGCGGGGCCCGAAACAATAGTTGTTTATATTGTAGTTTGACGGCGCAGTCAACATTGTTTTAGGGAATTTTAAGTCAGTCATTTTATCTATCCACACATTGCCCGGGTAGGCTTAAACGTAAGAAGTGCACATTCTTTCGCCAGAAACAGACAGCTGCCCTTCTTGAATCAACGGCAGCGAGAGAATGATCGTAGAAAAGATTTCATGATCAATATCCACGAAAGAATGTTGCCGACTCCGGCAGGTATCAACCCGCGTCCTCCTGATACTGGTCAGACACTCACCTGCCTGAGCTACCGAGGCCAGCTATAACCCCGGTGGCTTGTAAAATATGTTGTTTAATATTATTCAATCTGTTCGTATTGTAACACGGCGTCAGTACGTTCAATATTATGTTATAAATATTATGTTATTAATCAAGTAATTTCGTATTGGCCCAGGTACAGGTCCGAGGTCTGCTGTATTGGCACGAGACCGAAGGCCGAGGCCAATACAGCTGACCGAGGACCTGTAGCTGGGCCAATACGAAATTACATGATTAATGACAATTTTATTAATTGACGCAATTAAAAACATGATTTATGATTTTTGAATATTGGTTGACCTTGTGTAATATAAGATAATCAATTAATAAAAATTGATAATTTGTTAAAATAAAAAATAAATGAAACAAACATCTTCTTTTTAACTAGAGCCCTTCTTTCTCTAAACACGAAAGTTACCCGTTACTTGTAAAATCAGCTTTAAAACGATTCAACACATCAAGTCAATCCATGCCTACTTTTGAAGAACTAGGTACGAAATGGTGGACAATAACTGCTACCACAATTGAATCATTGGAAGTTTTAGTTGTCTTCCTTTTTTCATGTCACTGTTTTGTTTGTTTGATTTGATGTTTAACGTCCCCGTCAACACTTAATAGGTTATTTTGGAGATGTTGCTTCTAATTTTGTGGGACTTTTACCCGACATTGAGATGAAATGACACCTCAAGTCCTTTGCCCAAAGAAAACAATAGGGTTTATAAGCATGGAGGGTCCGACTTACACGGCTTTTCCTAGGCAGGCTTAGATCCTCTGAGCGGTTTACCAGTATTTGTATGCCTTCCGATTCAGCTCTGCGTGGAAGCATCATGCAGCCCATTTATGTCTTCAAGCCTCGATGGGCGGAGGGCCGATGATTACTGCCTAGGCTTTCATCCTGCGAACCTGGTGTGTATGTAATGTACACCTGCGAGTAATGGGCGGATGTGACCGATCGCAGTTTAAGTAGAAAGAAAGAAAGGATACACCTTCAAAGGAACCAAATTATTTTTGTCTCTCTTATCAATAAGTGTTTAAATTGAAAAACAATTTTGGTCCTGTGGAGCAAATTCTTTCCTTAAAGAACTATGTATCTTTTTCAGGGCCACATGTTTTAGTTATAACAACATCGACAGTATGCCAGAAAAATTGCAGAGAGCAGATAACTGCCGTTTCCTATTGACCACCATACATGTTTTCGTTTGGTCACGAGGTTTTGGTTTACTATCATTAACGTAAATTAGACGAGATGTTGAAACACAAATATGTGATGTTTTTTCGACAATCGAACTCTTGAACCTATTCGTTCTTACAGCAAAATCAATAATCTAAGTCTCTATATAAATATTTACCTTGATTCACATGTCTACAGTGCAAAATTTGTCAACACGTTTTTTTTCAAAGGCTTGTCAAGGAAACCGGAAACACCGAAGGACTTCCATATCTGGTGACATGGACGCAAACATATAGTCCCAAAATATTCATATTTTTGAAGAATTACCAGTTATTCAAGAACAATTTTAAGCAATTTAAGCACAAAATGCATTTAGATTCATGAAACAATAAAATTTTGGGTATATATCGGAATTTTCCGATGTTTTGTCCTAGCTCCGCTTGAGGCGTAGTAATAATTATGTGATAAAGCCATGACTTCCTCATGCTCAACACAAATGTTTCCAATCAGCTGTTATGATTAAAAATGACTATAAAATTGACCTGATGGATGATTTATCGTACGTTTGTAAAATACTTCAACTTGCAGAAAAATATGCAGGAAGGATTCCTGTCTCACGGCGCATAGTTGTCATGTTACATCGTCAAGCCGATTTGGCGATATGCGTTTCCAAATAAGTGTTGATAATTTGTTCACAAATTCCATGAATGAAAAATGGCGACCAAAGAACTTATGAAAAATGTCGCGTGATGGCTGAAAAGAAAAGTCATGTTGAGGGGTACCCAATCCACTTTTTTGTTCTTTCGCTAAACCCTTAACCCCTCTTTCTCGGCGCAGGTATTGCTGAAGATCTGTTGACGTTAGTCTCCGTTTGCATAACGCTTGAATGACAACAAGACGGTCATCGCGTCCGTTAGTACTCTTCGAGCGTCCACTTCTCTGCAAATCTGCTACTGCCCCTGTCCTACGATAGCGTGCCCATATTCGACTGACAATTGACTTTGACATATTCATAGCATTTGTCGTCTGCAACTGCGTACTTCCGGTCTGGAGCATGCCAACGGCTCTCTAACGTGGAGCCTCCGTTAGCCGAATCATGGTTCTAATGTCGAATTTGTTTATGTAATCGTTTCATACAACACTTCAACAGTCGATACAGAAAGTTTTATCGAAATCTCGCATCAATAAACTGGTTTGCCACTTATGTTAAAATTCACGTGCTACCCCATGTACAAATCATGCCCACGTTCTACGCCACTCGAGCATAGATAGCATACCGCTCATTGATAGAATATACACACATGCTAGTCAATTGACACGGCATACCCAATATTTGATTGTTCGTAATGCATAGGCTGATAGGCTCGAATGAACCCGAATATCCCCTACTTTTTGAAGTTGAAGTTCGGAGTTGAAGCCCAAATTACTACTGACCGTCCCAAGTCGGTCGTTCTTTTGCAGTGTCTTATTTGTTATCTGGCTCTGTGTCGTTGGTTCATGCTTCGTCTGTTTTTGTGTGTGCCTCCGTGTCACTTTCTATAGGTGACTTGAGACGGCTGCGACCTTGGATTGTCCCCTAGTTGTCATGAATAGTAAAACTGGGGTTTTCAATGGTAGGCATATACATCACATATCTTTTCATTTCTACTCAAAAACATAGATTGTGGGTACTCGTCGAGGCGGTTCTTAAAAGTATCCAAATGTATGTTTTGAGCAGATATATGAAAAAATATAAGAATTTTCATCTGTAAAGGTTCACTTTCTAATAAATTTGTACGCATTACGCGAACACGCCTATATAATTTTGACCCCCTTGAACCCCACTTCTATACAGTAAAACTGGGGTTTCCGAAGGTTTACCTTATTTTTCTTATTTATGCTCTAAAATATATAGATTGTGGGTACTCGTTAGAACCGCCTCGATGAGGCGGTTCTAACGAGTGCCCACAATCTATATTTTGAGCAGAAATAAGAAAAAAATCACAATTTTTCATCGTAAAATTTTCATTTTTTTCGGCGATAAAGGTGGCAATGTATTTGTATAGGCGTGTTTTCGTAATGGTTATGTTTCCGTAACAATGGCTGTAAAACCGGCCCCGATAGCTCAGTTGGTAGAGTGTCCGCTCCGGGGAACGGGAGGTCACGGGTTCGATCCCGGGCCGCGACATACCAAAGTCGTTAAAAATGGTACTAGCTGCTCCTCGCTTGGCACTCAGATTTACGGGGTAGAGCTAGAACTGGTCGACCAGTCTCATTGAGGCGGTTCTAACGAGTACCAACAATCTATAAAAATAAGGTATATCCCCTGAAACCCCAGTTTTACTATATAAAAGTGGGGTTAAAGGGGGTAAAAATTATATAGGCGTGTTTTCTTGATGTATTCTCATATGTATTGTCAGGATAACACACATCGGCCCTCGTCCAAAGGGGCTTGAAGAAATATATGGGCTGCATGATGCTTCCACGCAGAGCTGAATCCGGCCCACACACTAGTACTGGTAAACCGCTTAGATGATCTCAGCCTGTCCAGGAACCGCAGTGCGAGGCGGACAGTCCATGCTAATAATCCCTATTGGTTTCATTGGGCGACAGGGCTTGATGTGTCATTTCATCTCAATTTCGGGTAAAAGTCCCACACAATTGGAAGCAACTCTCCAAAATGACATTTACAGTGTTGACGGGGACGTTAAACCTCAAATCAAACAAACAAAATCACTTCTCCAAAAGGGCTACTTTTCTGATGAAAATCTGTGATATTTTTCTTATTTGTACTGCAAAACATAGGTTGTGGGTGCTCATTGAGGCGGTTCTAACGAGTACCCACAACCTACGTCTTGGTGCAATGAGGCGGTTCTAACGAGCACCCCGCACAACCTATGCCTTGGAGCAGAAATTAGAATAAATAATGTCTACCCCATGAACCCCAGTTTTCTCTATATAAGTCGGGTTTAGGAGGTGTTTATTTCACGGCCTTGTTAACATGATGTCGATCAATATGTACAACTGTGCAGGCTGATCTGCATCTTCGGTAGGTGCCCATGTCCGTAGACAAATAATTGTTTGACGCACTATGTATTCTGTTCTTTGATTTAAGGTTTAACGTCCCCGTCAACACTGTATAGGTCATTTTGGAGACGTTGCTTCTAATTTTGTGGGACTTTAACCCGAAGTTGAGATGAAATGACATATCAAGCCCTGTCGTCAAATGAAACCAATAGGGTTTATAAGCATGGACGAGCCGACCCGCACCGCTTTGCCTGGGCAGGCTTAGATCCTCTAAGCGGTTTACCAGTACTCGTGTGGTCCGATTCAGCTCTGAGGGGAAGCATCATATCTTCAAGCCCCGTTTGGCGGGGGCCTAACACACTGCGTATAGTGAACTGTCCAGCTATTAAACTTTAAGCTTATCCTTATCCTGCTGAATAATTTAATTTGCCACGCCCATTTCTGAATATCAACCAATCAAATTACTTTTATTACCGTATTCGTTTAAATTCGCAAACTGAATGACAAACCGTGTAGATCCAGATCAGATGGCTTCTTCATCTGGTCTGAATCTACACTGTTTGAAAAGATAGGTGCTGTTGTCATCACGAATACACGCCTATCATTCAATCTCACTTTTATATGAGCCCCGCCAAGGGAATTTTCTGTCTTCGAGCATTTCCGTCATGACAAATTTTTACTGCGCATGCCCAGCCATTCAGAGGGGCCAGGGATATGGCTTTCCGGCTGAAGGTTCCTCTTGATTCACTGGAAGGTTCCTCTTGATTCACTGCTTGTATGAGCGAGCAGCGAAAGTTCTGGCGAGACTGCGCGGATGCGCAGGCTCGCCTGAATCTTCGCTGCTCGCATAGGCGATAAGTACCAAAATCGCTTGACGGGGCCCATATGGTAATAAGTAAACGTCATTTTTCTATTTTCTCTTCATCGAGGCGGTTCTAACGGGTACCAACAATCTATATTTTTGAGCAGAAGCAAGAAAAATATCACCATTTTTCATCTTAAAATTTTCATTTTTTCGGCGATAAAGGGTACAATAAATTTGTATAGGTGTGTTTTCGTAATGCTGTTTAGCGGGAACAGTGGAACAGTGGATGTTTTTCTTCAAAAGGAAAAGAGCACATGTTCATAAAAACCGTTTCAAACCAGGCCATCACTTACGGAACCCGGAAAGGGACATGATTTTTTTTATTTGTTGTCCGCACAAGATAATATCTTGTCCGCACAAGATATTATCTTGTGCGGACAACATATAATCTTGTGCGGACAAAATATTATCTTGTGCGGAAAACATATTATCTTGTGCAGACAAGATATTATCTTGTCCGCACAAGATATTAAGTTGTGCGAACAAGATATTATCTTGTCCGCACAAGATAATATCTTGTCTGCACAACATAGATCTTGTGCGCACAAGATATTATCTTGTCCGCACAAGAGCATATGTTGTCCGCACAAGATAATATCTTGTCCGCACAACTTCCCAAGATCTATGTTGTGCAAACAAGATAATATGTTGTGTCAACAAGATAATAGCTTGTGCGCACAAGATATTATGTTGTGCGAACAAGATAATATCTTGTCCGCACAAGATAATATCTTGTCCGCACAAGATAATATGTTGTCCGAACAAGATAATATCTTGTCCGCAAGATAATATCTTGTCCGCTCAAGTTATTATCTTGTTCGCACAACATAATAAAAATAAAAAATCATTTTCCTTCCCGGGTTCCGTAATCACTTCATCGATGAAGTCCGTTTATTTGTTTGTTTAAATATAGGTTTCACTTGCCCGTTTAAACTATACAGGTCATTTTGGAGACGTTGCTTCAAGTTTTGATGGACGTTTTCCCGACATTGAAATGAAATTAAACCCAAAGCCCAACCGCCCTAATAAACCAATGTTGACGTGCTGGGACGGTCCGAGTCGCACCACTTTGCTGGGCTGGTTCAGACCTTCTTAGCTGTTTACCAGTACTCGTGTGGCATCACGAAAACACGCCTATATAATTTTGACCCCCCTCGAACCCCACTTTTATATAGTAAAACTGGGGTTTGTTGGGGTAAACCTTATTTTTCTTATTTCTACTCTAAGATATAGAGTGTGGGTACTCGTTAGAACCGCCTCGATGGGGCGGTTCTAACGAGTACCCACAGTCTATATTTTGAGCAGAAATCAGAAAAAAATCACAATTTTTCATCTTAAAATTTTCATTTTTTCGGCGATAAAGGTTACAATGTATTGGTATAGGCGTGTTTTCGTAACGGATGTCGGTTGCTGCTCTGTGTGGAAGCACACTGCAGCCTAGTCTGTTTATCGAAGCTCCGGTGGGCGGATCAGAGAAAAATCGGGGTTTACAATGGACTACACTACTTTCCTTATCATTGATTGTGGGTACTCATTTAAGGGGAAAGGGAACACCTAGCAGATTCTTCCGCCATTTTTTCAAAGGGAAACAACTTTCGGGACTTTCTGTTTGCTTTTCTATAAGCCCTGTCCCACAGAAAAAACGGTCAACTCTTAAAGGAAAGAATTTGCTCCTAAGGGATCAACTCTTAAAGGGAAGGAATTTGCTCTTAAGAAGCAAATTATTTTCTTTAAGAGTTGACGCCTATTGGGGTACAAAAGAACGGTTGCAGGAGTTGCCTCCCCTGAAGGTGTATCCATTCCCTTTAAGCTGCCTCAATAAGACGGTCCAAACAAGCACCACAATCTATGTTTAATTCAGAAATTAGAAAAAATTAAAGCCGTTTAGTTATAAACTCTATAGAAATACATGAACACTGAATTTGCAGTATCACAATCCGCTATGATAATAAAAGTTGAATTAGTGGTAGTAGTACAGTGATAGTAGTTGTAGTAGTGGTAGTAGTAGCGGGAGTAGTAGCAGGATACAATTCTTATAACCATCGTTTTGATTATTATTAGTAGTAGTAGTAGCAGTCGTAGTAGTATAGTAGTACTGAGTAGTAGTAGAGGGAGAAGTAGTAAGAGTATAATTATTATTTTCATTGTTAACTCCACCGGCCGAATACCAGCGGGGCGTATGATATGGCCATGCGCCTGTGTCCGTCGTGCATCCGTACTTTTATTTTTTTCTTTAAACATCTTCTCCCTCTAAGCTACTTTGCCGATTGTAACCAAACTTCACAGGAATGTTCCTCACATAGTGCTCTTCTCAATTCCGTCAAAGAAATTTGTTACATGCAGAACTGTGGTTGCTATGGCAACAAAACAAAAACAAAATAAAATAATTAAATAAATAAATAAAAGTCTTTAAAAACCTTCTCCTCCAAACCGCTCAATGGATTTCATTCTTATTTTGTATGAATGTTCCTTTGGTGGATCTCTGTCAGATTTCTTGAAGAAATTTTGATCAGACAAAAAAAAAAAAAAAAAAAAGAAAAAACACGACCGCCATGGCCATGCCCCTTGCCTCATTAGCTTCCATAGACTTATAAAGAGAAACAAATTTAAAAATCTTCTCCTCCAAAACCACTCAATGGATTTCATTCTTATTTTGCATGTATGTTCCTTCGGTGGAGTCGGTGGAGCTCTGTGAGATTCCTTGAAGAAAATTTGATCATACAAAAACATGGCCGCCATGGCCACGCCCTTGTCTCATTAGCTTCCATTTACTTTTAAAGGGATTTTTTAAAACCCTTCTCCTACGAAACCGCTCAATGGACATCATTCCTAATTTACATGATTGTTCCTTGGGTGGGCCTCTGTCAGAGTCTTGAAAAATATTTGATCAGACAAAAAACAAGGCCGGTATGGCCACCACCCTTGGCTCATTACATGACGGTTTTTTTCTTTGAGAAAGAATGACCAAAAATTCATGCTTAATTGATAATTTAACTTTTTTTTTTTTTTTTGATTTGGCTACTGGCATCAAATACGAGGGATGTTCGAAAAGAATTGCTTATTGTCCTCTAGCTCGATATCCACGTGGGGCACGATCAAAACCAATACTATAATGTTATTAATCAAGTAATGTTGTAACTGGATCAATACGAAATTACTTGATTACTGACAATTTTATTAAATGACACAATTAAACAATTTTTGGACCTTCTGGTGTGTCTTATGACAAAGTTCAGCGGTGGAAAAAGAAATCTGATTCTGATGTAGAGTCCATAAAAAATGCACTGAAATCAGGTATACCAAAATCTGCAGCTCGTAAAGAAATCGATTCCAAAATAAAGGAAATCATTGAAGGAGATGTCAGATTTACAGTTCGTGATGTTGCATGAACGGTGGGCATATCACTATCAACGGTTCATCTTATTTTGAAGAAGCATTTGAAAGTCAGAAAGATTTCTGTTGGATGGATGCCACATCTGTTGATTGACAAGCAAAAGAGGCAACAGGTTAAAGTGGCCAAAAAGCTGCTTCAAATGCTTCCAAAAATGACAAAAAGCAGTTTGTCAATGTTGTCACAGGTGATGAAACCTAGGTCCATTATTCTGAGCCTGTCAGAAAGGTTAGCAATAAGATCTGGGCCACTAAACACAAGCAACGCATTTTAATTGTCAAACGTTCTTTGAGTACAGAGATGGTTTTGTGTGCAATCGTCTTCTCAGGTGAAGGAGTCGCAATAAAAGTGCCAGTGAAAAAGGGCAAAAGCATCACCGTAAAGGACCACAAAGACGTAGTACTGATAAAAAACAACAAAAAAAAACTGAAAAGGTATTATCAGAAACGACGCCCTGCCACTGGTTTCAAACATGTCCGTCTTCTACATGCGATGCCACCACTCATACCTCCGCAATAGTTACAGCATTTTTGAAGAAAGAAAAAGTAACTGTTTTGCCTCGACCCCCGTATTCCCCAGACCTTGCCCCATGTGATTCCTTTTTGTTTACGAAATTGAAATCATTCCTTGCTTGGCGGAAATACCAGTCCCGACAGGCACTTGGATCTGCCATTTATTAGTACCTTATTGCTGTACCCAAGTCAGCGTACCTTGACGCCTTCAAGAAGTGGAAACATCGGCTGAAACTTTGCATTTCTAGCCGCAGGGAGTACTTCGAGGGCATGGAATGAGCACTTTTGGGCTTACTTGAAATTGGAAGTCTCCAGATAGAAATAAGCAATTCTTTTTGAACATCCCTCGTATCTCCACTAATGACTATGCTCACAACAGGTGGTATTACTAGCTTTACCTTGGGAACTACTTTTATTCAATATATCCATCAGTTATGTTCAAAACGATTGATCTTAAAATACGTATTTTTCCAGCTAGAAAAACGTTTGAAACTTGTAATTTTATTAAAATTTGTTGCAGATTTTCATTTTCACCTCGACTTAGTATGGACTTCTAATTAACTGTCTGATCAGTATTACCTAGCGATTGCATAAATCGATCTCTCCGCGGTATTTTATGGCCAAAATCATAAGAAACATCTTGAAATGTGATACCCCACTTTCCCGGCTTTTATATAGTATTAGTCGGGAAGGTGTGTGGGTGGTTGGAGTGGGGGCAATTTCTCTAAGAGAAAAAAAACAAACAAAAACAAAATAAAAAAAAAAAAACGGCATGGCTTCCATAGATTTATAATGGGAAAAACTTCAACAATCTTCTTCTCTGAAACCATAAGGCTTAAAGCTAAAGACATTAAGTATGTAGCAAAGTTATGTGGTCACCTACATAAATCTTGCAAACTATGCCTCTGCGGTCCAAATAGGCAACGCCCCGGGGCATATTAGCTCCCATAGACTTAAAACGGTAAAAACTTGAAAAAAGTTTCATTTTTCTTCCCTGAAACCATTTTAGTTTATTTTATTTTTTTTTTTTATTTGAGGTTTGACGTCCCCGTCAACACTGTATAGGTCATGTTGGCGACGTTGCTTCCAATTTTGTGGGACTTTTACCCGACATTGAGATGAAAAAACATCTCATGCCCCGCTGCCCACTGAAACCAATAGGTTTTATAAGCATGGACGGGCCAACTCGCACCGCTTAGATATTTAGTATGTAGCAACTTGAAGTGTTCAGCTACATAAATCCTACCACCCCTGGGGACCACACTGGCCACACCCTGAGGCTCATTATCTTCCATAGACTTATATTGAAGAAAAAAAAACGTAAAAAAACCCTTCTTCCCTGGAACCACCAGTGCCCAGAGCTTAGATAACGTCAAGTGGTCACTCACATAAATCCTGCCAACCATGTCCCCTGGGTCAAAAGTTGGGCACGCCCAGAGGCTCATTAGTTCCAATAAACTTATAATGGGAAAAGCTTAAAATGCCTTCTTCTCAGAAACCATCAGTGCCCCGAGCTTAAATATTTAGTATGCAGCAAAAGGTCATTCACATAAATCCTGCCAACCATGTCTTTTTAACCCATTGCAAGACATTGAGATGAAATGGCATCTCAAAGCCCTGCCGCCCAAACACACCAAATGGGTTTATATATAGGGACGGTCCGACTCTCATCACCTTTCCTGAGCAGGCTAAAACCTCCTAAGCAGTTTACCAGCACGCATGTGCGTCAGTTTCAGCTCTGCGAGAAAGCATCATGCAGCCCAATCTATTGCTTTAAGCCCCGATCGGCGGGGGCCAAATAATAGTCGCAGTAGTGAAAGAAATAGTAACAGTATGATAATTATCATCATCGTTTTATTATTAGCTCACCGAGCGCGAAGTGAATGTCCGTCGTGCGTCGTGCGCGTCATCAACATTTTGATCTAAATGCAAACACCTAAGGACATACAAATAGCTTACATATTAAGAATATGATGTCCTGTTCTTTTCTTTTTTTTTTCAAAACAGCCCTGATCTACACTTTGGAGAGTGAAAGACTGCATTTACATGTACTTGTAAATGTTAACAGCCAGTGCATTTACATAAGTTTCTAGTCCGGCCTGTACAATCTTTGAATAAGGACTACATGTCCATTAATGTAGATTTAGATTTTAGATTTCCGTGGTGGTTTATTTATGTTGTTGTTTGTTACTTACTGTTTGTATCACTTGTGTCTTTTTATTTTGGATGGCCATTTGGCCATTTTGTGGGAAAGTAACTGTCCTTATGGCCTTCCTTTGTTTAGGTTTCCATTATGGTCTGGTCGCTTCATGTTTGTGTTTCTTTCCCTTTGTTGTCTTTGATGGGTGGAGTAAGTTAATTGTATCGATTCCTGATCTTTGTTTTACTTCTACTTTTAATAAAAATCATTTGCAGAATGGCAAACTGCATAGATTTTGATGAGTCAGCTCATTATGAGCCATCTCATATGGGTCTACCCTTTTGCATAGTTATCTTTGCTGGACTGCAGGGTTTTCTGTAAACATCACGAAAACACGCCTATATAAGTTTGACCCCCTTGAACCCCACTTTTATATAGTAAAACTGGGGTTTCCGGGGGTAAACCTTATTTTTCTTATATCTGCTCTAAAATATAGATTGTGGGTGCTCGTTAGGACCGCCTCGAGGAGGCGGTTCTAACGAGTGCCCACAATCTATATTTGGAGCAGAAATAAGAAAAATATCACAATTTTTCATCTTAAAATTTCTACTTTTGGCCAAAAAAATTGGCGATGTATTTGTATAGGCATGTTTTCGTAATGAGGTGTTGAAGAACTAATTGATGCAGTAAGTTTTATCTGTGTGCAGGAAATGCTATTGGAGTTATATTTGGTAATAAAGCCAACTGGAAGCAACAATGTATTGCAAGCTAAGAATAGGAAATTGTGTGTGTGTGTGTGTGTGTGTGTGTGTGTGTGTGTGTGTGTGTGTGTGTGTGTGTGTGTGTGTGTGTGTGTGTGAATTCGGGTTTAACGTCGCTTTCAACAATTTTTCAGTTATATTACGACGGTGTCGCAATGGTTGCGACAGGGAGCTCAATGCTCACTTTTATAGTGCTGCCTCACTGAAGTATCATGTCCCAGACACATTACATGATACAAAACCCAGTCACATTATCCTGACACTCGGTCGACCAGTCCTAGCTCTTCCCAGTAAATCTGAGTGCCAAGCGAGGAGCAGCTAGTACCATTTTTAACGACTTTGGTATGTCGCGGCCCGGGATCGAACCCGTGACCTCCCGTTCCCCGGAGCGGACACTCTACCAACTGAGCTATAGGGGCCGGTGAGCATAGGAAATTATTCATGAATATCTTCATGGGGCAGAATTCAATGAAATTAGTTTTTAAAAGTCCGCTATTAAGACCTTCTAAATTAAGACCAATTCTGCTTTAAAAGGCTTATTTTAAAGGTGAACTTAATCTATCTTTATGTTTTCTGCCCACACTGTCCTCTGGTCAAGGACCATGTTTGGAACTGTTCAAAACTGGTCTTTAAGACCAGTTTTGAACAGCCCCAAAGGTGGTCTTAACATAGGAATTTTACTGTACATATACGAAGTGTATTTAGATGTTTTTAAATTGAGCCTGTTTGGCCCCCTGACGATGCTTCCATGCAGAGCTAACTGACCGCACATGTGTACTGGTAAACCTCTTAGACGGACTTAGCCTGCCTAGGCAAAGTGATGCAAGTCAGAACGTTCAGTTGATATATAAACCCTATTGGTTTCATTTTTTGGCAGGGATTAATATGTCATTTCATCTCAATGTCAGGTAAAAGCCCCACAAGATTGGCAGCAAAGTCTCCAAAATGACCAAAATAGTGTTGACGGGGACGTTAAACCTCACTCAAACAAGCAAACAAATAGTTGCGCCTGTTAAATAGAAATTACCCTGAATTTCCATTTCACATTTATTTTAACCCTTCTCTTGCTGAATATTCAACTTAGCCACACCTATTTCTGACTTTGAACCAATCAGCTTACGCGATGTAATTTATTCCTACAAATTCCTAAATTGAATGTCAAACAGTGTAGATCCTGATCAGATGGCTTCTTCAGAAGCCAATCAACCGACGAGTACTCTCAGTGCTTTGATCAATGCATATCCACACTGGTAAAGGCAAGCGCGCAGGGTAAGGAACAAACGCACAGGATAAGGACATTTTTCCGCTCAGGATAAGGAAGAAAATGGCGGAATCGGCAGCACATATGCAGGTTTGTTGTTGTTCTAGAGCTCGTGTTATGGTTGATAATCAATACAGCTGCTCAAATTAGCTTCACGGAAGACACATATTATTCACAAATTAATCTTCGATGGCCCGAATTCGACAGTTACAGCTAGTCAAACGGAGAACCGGACACAGTGGAGCTACTCAACCACGAAAATTCATTATTTTATATGAAACGCTCTATTGGGAGGATGGCATGCAATTTTTCGTTGGTTGTAGACATATACATGATAAATCGGACTGCTGCAAATACGATTAAAGGAAAATTTGAAATTGGAAGAACCACAGTGAGAAATCCTAGTTGCATTTTCAATACAACGCATACGGGCAAGGAAATGGGTACAACGCATATGATAAGACACAACATTTTCCGGGGGAAATGGTAGTTGTATGGTCGTAGCACTAGTAAATTTCCATCTCAGATTAGGTTTTCCGATATTAATAATCAGTCCTACATAGTTTAAAGCACCAAGTGTGACCTTTAGGAGACGTGTAAAGTTTGTATGCCTTGTCTTGGCATGTGCATTGCTTTGGTTCTAGCAATATAATCATCCCCTATGGGAGATAGATGGATTGGGTTCATCGCGATCATCAATTAGAGAAATGATATATATGTCCATGCAGTATTTCTGGTAGAAAATTGTATGTTTTATTTATTTTTTGGCTGAAAATAAGGTAGATAACTTCGCAAAATTCGTGAGACATACATATTGCATGGTCATTAAAGGGCCTCGTATGACTTTGCTCCTTTTGACCCCTCTCAAATCTTCTTCAGTGTGCATCGTTTCACTTGCTAACGGCTTAGTTGATAGAAACATACAGAAACAAACCGTTTCGTATTCATGTATTTTCAGAACAACTTGACTTTTGATGCGTCTGTATTGAGTTAATAAATTATGACGAAAATGGTAAGAAAAGTGTGATAAAAGTATATTCCTTCGGAAGAAAAAAGACAATAGAAATCGCCGTTGAAAGCACCTGATCATAGGTTTCAATTGGCGCATTAATATATCAGACAACACTGCTAAGCAAACCAGCTGTACACTAAGTGAGTCGTATCTAGTTACCCCACCCACTTGCATTATCATGGAGATATACGAAAAATGAAAAAAAAAATAATTAAAAAAAAATGGATCAAAATGAAACAGGTACCAAATTATTCCTAGGGTTCTAACTAAGAAACTGAGTAATAACAGCATATATTTATCTTTACTATGAACGGAGTTATGGCAATTTTATGTTGAAATTTCTGAGAATGACAAAAAATTAAGTTAAAATGAAAAATTAAAAAATAAACACAGAGTCCACCTTTCATTTTTTATATTTTACCACATGTTAAAATATCAAAACTTTATCTGTATACAAAATATAAAAGATTCACAAGCAAGGCTAGGATGGTATATTTTGAAAGCCACAAAGGTGGCTTTTTTCCAATTTTGGTCAAAATCAGCTGGGTAGGGGTAAAGTCATGGTAAAAATACCTTATTTGTGAATGACCAAACATTTTTATTGATTTGGTTTTCTTTGAAGTTGTATCGTTTCATTACACTTAATTTGGCTATCAATATAAAACATTTATGAAACATATTCGGGGTGGGGGTGCAGATATAATGGTAAATTGGGAAATCTTACCAGGCCCTTTGTACGCAATTCGTCGTCGGATATAAGGCAATTATTAAAGTATGTATTGGAAAACTGAATTTGTATGCCGGCCTCGGTAGCTCAGTCGGATGCGCGTCTGGCTGGTTATCAGGAGGAAGTGGGTTCGATACCTGCTGGGGTCGGCAACAATTTTTCATGGAGATTGATCATGAAACCTTTCCTACGGCCATTCTCTACCTATGCTGGTTCAAGAAGGGCAGTTATCAATTCTGGCGAAAGAATGTGCACTGTACTGGTTAACCGCTTACGTATACGCTTGCCAAGAAAAATGTGGATAGGTAAACTGACCGACTCAAAAATGAGCAAGTCAGTTTACCTAAACGTAAGCGATTAACCAGAATGCTGCACATTATTGATCAATCTCCACGAAAGAATGTTGCCGACCCCGGTAGGTATCGAACCCATGTCGAGTCAGACGCGCATCCGACTGAGCTACCGAGGCCGGCCAAGAGAGATAGGGGAGACAAAAATAAAATAAAACAGAAAATACTCAGATACCTTCATTTCATCTAATATACAGTCAAACTAAATTGTGTCTCCATCATTCAAAATTGTGTGTGCAGAGTGACCTGGATCCACACGGTTTGCAAACATTATTCAAAACATTGTTGTGGGTACAGAGGAAACTGTTGCCTCATGCGTAGCGATTATAAGGTGCAGCCGCAACATATACTACTGACAAGAAATTAGGGAGTTTATCCCAAATTATCTTTGGAACACATCCTGACAAGGGTGTGTTTTACAAAATCCTAATATCAAAACATTGTTGTGGGTACAGAGTAAACTGTCGCCTCATCCGAGGCGATTATAAGGTGCAGCCGCAACATATACTTCTGACAAGAAATAAGGAAGTTTATCCCAAATTATCTCTGGAACCCACCCTGACAAGGGTATGTTTTACAAAATCCTAAAAGTATGCTGTGTGTCCATGTTAAGAGTTAATGAAAAGTATCACAATGTATACGCAAACAAACAAAACCAACAATTTAAGTGTGAAAAGGGTAATTAAGAAAGCAAGGAAACATGACCAGTCTACGAATCAGTCAAACAGTTTACCAAGTGCTAATTGATCTTGTCTTCCAACAAGCTTAATCAAAATCATTAAATTTATCTTTGCTACTAACGATTTTGGCCAGTCAGAATATCACAGTATAGTTTAAAAAACAAAAACAAAAAAAAATCTTCGATTAATATCTTCTTGAAAATGTTCCTTCCACAAGCATTAATGAAAACAAACCCCAAACATTAAATTGTCAATTTGAATTAGACATTATATTAACCGGCCATATTGTCCTACCAAATATGTTTGCTGGCCAAATTGTCCTAGGACGAATTGGCCTACATCAAATCGACCGGGCCGAATCATCCTAGATTCATAGTGGGGTGCGTGGGTGGGTTGGTGGGTGGGGTTATATTGCTAGAACCAGAGCAATGCACATGCCTAGACAAAGCACATAGACTTTGAACGTCTCCTAAAGGTCACAATTGATGCTTTAAACTATTTAGGACGAGTTATTAATATCGGAAAACCTTATCTGAGATGGAAATTTACTAGTGCTACGACCATACAACTACAGCTTTCCCGGAAAATTGTATGTCTCATCATATGCGTTGTACCCATATCCTTGCCCGTGGGCGTCTTATTGAAAATGGAACTAGGATTTCTCACTGTGGGCTTTCCAATTTCAAATGTTCCTTAAATCCTATTTGCAACAGCCCGAGTTATCATGCGTATGTCTACAACCAACAAAACATTGCATGCCATCTCCCCAGAAAAGCGTTTCCTCTAAAATAATTAGATTTCGTGGTTGAGTAGCTCCACTGTGTCCGGTTCTCCGTTTGACTGGGTGTAACTTTTGACTTCGGACCATCGAATATAAATTTGTGAATAATATGTGTCTTCCGTGAAGCTAATGTGAGCAGCCATATTGAATGATCTAGAACAAGAACAAACCTGCACATGTAATGCCGATTCCGCCATTTTCTTCCTTATTCTGAGCGGAAAAATTTCCTTATCCTGTGCGTTTGTTCCTTACCCTGCGCGCTTGCCTTTACATGTGTGATATCTGAAACAAATAAAAATGACAATTTCACACTGAAGCCGGTACTACTTAATTTTTCTTGCCAAAATTCATATGTTATCGATAAACTAATTCTATGAAATACCATTGGAGGCACTCTTTGGACTGTTAAACTGCTGTATTCAATATGGAGATCTGTTTTTGTTTTGAAACTGACAGTTGTGACGTCATAGCCACGTACGATAAGATTGATCAATTGCCGTCAATATACTTACAAAATTATAAACACTTTTTTCGGCGGATACCAAAAGTATTTGATCTCAACACACTCGATGAAATATGTTTGGTATCCACCTCAAAAAAGTAAATATCCTCTTAACATTACATTAACATGCCTGTGCAATACAGTTTTGTTAAAAATATTTTTTCTTTAATATTGGTTCAATGATAGTTTATCGCGTGCTAGCCTAGTTCAAACCACCCGGATGCAGCCTTTTTAATTCAAGTACCAGCAATACAACACGAAAACATGTCTATATAATTCTGACCCCCTCGAACCCAACTTTTATATAGAAAAAAACTCGGGTTTAAGGGGGTAAACCGTATTTTTCTTATTTGTGCTCTGAAACATAGAATGTGGGTACTCGTTAGAACCGCCGGTACTCGTTAGAACCGCCTCGATGAGGCGGTTCTAACGAGTGCCCGCAATCTTTATTTTGAGCAGATATAAGAGAAATATCACATTTTTTTCATCTTAAAATCTTCATTTTTTCGGAGATAAAGGAAACAATGTATTTGTATAGGCTTGTTTTCGTAATGTCTATGTTTCTGAGCAGTAGAGTGGGTGTTTCAGTTTTACGTCCCATCAACAACTAAGGTCATACGGAGACGGGACCTCGGTTTAAAGACTCATCCGAAAGTCTGGAGAAGCCCGGGATCGATCCTGCGACCCCTGGTTAGAAGGCGAGTAGCGTAACCACTGCACCATGGGGGCTTTTTTTTAGCAGTAGAAAGAAAGGTTTAGTTTACAGCTGTAGGCCCCATAACCCCGACTTTTCTCTGGATACATACAGTGAAATTTTTATTGGAGGTAGGTCTATTCATTGATTGGTTCGCAAGAATATCTGAAACAATGTCAAAGGTGGGGGGGGGGGGTTGCCCATAAGCCCTTTTCCTGCCCTGGAACAAAAGTCTTCATCGTTTTCTCCTGATATATTGCCTATAGTGTCCCATTTACTAAAATAGTATTGGTTTTGTAACGTAAGCCCTAGTTATTGAGAAACATGATAATGAAAGTTGGTGGGATAATTCAGCATTAATCCGAGGTATCATGTTTTATGCACTGTTTCTTTTTCAAAATATATCACACCCACTCATTATTTCCTCTGTTTGTTAGACAAATGTATTGGGTAAATTCCTACTCAAATTTTCTTCCTCTAAAGTAAAATACTGCATCTGCAGCAACTATTTTATGAACTTCGTCAATTTTTGTTAATTTTGCATGTTCAAATTCAATAAATTCTGGCCTATCTCCGAAACTGAATGGCAAATTATTTTCAAACTCACTTGAACTTAGGTTTTGGTGACCTTGACCTAATATTCAAGGTCACTTGGGCTGGTCAAATGTCAAAATTAGAGGTGACCATTTTGACCATTTTTCTGTTCCTGAACAAAAAGCCTCAAATTCTCCTACTACATTGCCTATAGAATTCCTTTTACTAAGACAGTCTAGGTTTTGCAAAGTAAGCCCTAGTTATGGAGTTAAATGATCCTGAAAGTGGTTGGGGAAATTCGATACAATGCTGAGGTGTTTTGTTTGATGCACCACATCACTTTTAAAATATAGCAAATGCAGTCATAATTACCTCTGTTTGTTTGTTTGCCTGACACCCTACCTAGTTTTCTTCCTCTAAAGTAAAGTATGCCATCTGCAGCAACTTTGTTTATTAAAACCTTCTATTTCTGAGAATTTTGCATCTTGGAATTCAATAAATCATATTTTTTCTTTTGAATTACACAAGCGATTCTTTTGAAATTAATCTGAATATATTATAAGATTTTGAGAATATAAAGGGCCAACTAGGTTTATGTGACCTTGACCTTATTTTGAAGGTCACATGGCCTGTGAGATTTTCAAAATTGAAAAGAATGTTTGTCTTTATTTGGTAATTTTTAAATTCAAATCCTGTGACATTTCTTTGACTTTCCCAGATATCTATATCATCGGAACTTGCCTTTGAGCTTAGATTCTGGTGACCTTGATCTCATTTTCAAGGTCAGGACAGGCTTGATATCTACAATTGCACTCATATTACTCTTAAGTCGAGCTGTCACTTAAATTATGCAGCATTACACCTGACTTGGCTGAATGAAGCATCTTGACATGTCTCTGAGTTGGTTAGATGTTCATTGAACTTGGCCGTATTTTCAAGGGCCTTGTTTTCAAGGTCACCACAGAACAAAATTGGTCAAATCTTTTAAGCTTCGAGTATTGTTTCTTTGAAACTCCTGACTTGATTCTTAGAAACTGGCTTAGATGAATTATTGGGCCATGATGTCAAGTTGGTTAACATTAGCCTCATTATAAGGTCATAAAAGGTCAAAGTAGATTGAAGTTTTGTAAACTTAAGCTTGCTTGCACAGTTTGTGGGATCAATTGAGTGGAATGGATGCTAGTTTAACTAGCATAGTCACCAGAACAGAACAAGGGGCTGAATAAGTAATGATAAACAAACAATATTAGGTTTATTAGGCTTTGATGACCTTGCTTTCAAGGTCACAACACAATTAACAATGTCCGATTTCAGTCTGACTTTAAAATAAGGTCAAGATCACCAAAACCTAATCATCTGTGTGCACTCACAATAATATCTACTTACACGTTTCAAAAGAATTCAAACACAGATTTGAGAGAAAAACAAAGATTCTGCAAATTCCAAGACTTAAAATAAGCAAAATGCACATTGTCATGTAATAAAGCTGCAGTCCTTATGTCTTCCTCAGAAGGGAAAAATAATAAGACAGGACTATGCTCTTGAGTAAATGAACATCTGTTGTGATTGGGAGAGCAGGGCGGGGACGGCGATGGGTGGGGTCGGCAGGATATGACCTTATTGTTCCTGTCTGATAATTTCAAGGACCATGTAACCATGATGATAAGGTCAAGGTCACCATAACCTGGGCAACATTTTGTTTTCTCCAAATACTCTTTAGATTTACTTCAATGGAATCTTTTATTTAATTCCAGAAAAATAAATATGTTTTATTGAATGCCGAGTTGCGAAATTCTCAAAAATAGAAGGTTTTCATAAAAGATTTAATGCAGATGGCATACTTTACTTTAAAGGAAGAAAACTATGTAGGATGTAACCTAAGGCAAACAAACAAACAGAGGAAGTTATGTGTTTGCTATATTTTAAAAGAGATGTGGTGCATAAAACAAAATACCTCGGCATCGTATCGAATTACCCCACCCAGTTTCATGATCTTTTAACTCCATAACTAAGGCTTACTTTGCAAAACCTAGACTGTCTCAGTAAAAGGAATTCTATAGGCAATCTATTAGGAGAATTTGAAGCTATTTGTTCAGGAACAGAAAAATGGCCAAAATGGTCACCCCTAATTTTAACATTTGACCAGCCCAAGTGACCTTGAATATTAGGTCAAGGTCAACAAAACCTAATCAACACTTTGTACTCTTCCAATGTTAAATTCAAGTAAGTTTGAAAATTATTTGCCATTCAATTTCGGAGATAGGCTAGGATTTATTGAAATTGAAGATGCAAAATTAACAAAAATTGACGATGTTCATAAAAAAGTTGCTGCAAATGCAGTATTTTACTTTAGAGGAAGAAAATTTAAGTAGGAATTTACCCAATGCATTTGTCTAACAAACAGAGGAAATAAAATAATGGTTTTATCAGCAAGGACGGTCCGCCTCGCACCGCGGTTCCTGGACAGGCTAAGATCCTCTAAGCGGTTTACCAGTACTAGTGTGCGGGCCTGATTCAGCTCTGCGTGGAAGCATCATGCAGCCCATATATTTCTTCAAGCCCCTATCGGCGGGATAAGGTTTAAAGAGTCATATAAAGATGTGATAATGAAATGGCACAGAGATTCTTGTTTTGCCTAGCCTGAAAGCATTAATTACATCACTGGAGGTGACCCATAGCTACAAGCTTACAAAATGTTGACGTAGGCCCAACGTTAGTCCAGCATTGTACATTAAAGTATCATTTCTGTCATTTTTTTTGAGAATGTTGGGCCAATGTTGGGTCAACATCTTACACAAAAGTGTTATTTTTGCATTTTTTAGAATGTTTGGCCAACAACATACACAGTAGTGTTACTTTTGAAAATTTTTGAAGAATGTTCGTCCAACGTCATACACGTTGGTGATATTTTTTCAATTTCATCACGAAAACACGCCTATATAATTTGGACCCCATTGAATCCCACTTTTATATAGTAAAACTGGGTTTTCCGGGGGTATACCTTATTTTTCTTATTTCTGCTCTAAAATATAGATTGTGGGTACTCGTTAGAACCGCCTCGATGAGGCGGTTCTAACGAGTACCCACAATCTATATTTGGAGCAAAAATAAGAAAAATATCACATTTTTCAGCATAAAATGTTCATTTTTTTTCGGCGATAAAGGTGGCAATGGATTTGTATAGGCGTGTTTGCGTAATGATTTGTTTGGAGAATGTTGGACCAACGTTAGACGTAAAGTGTTATTTTTAAGATCTCTTCCGAACGTTGGGCCAATCTCATGTACACATAAGTGTTATTTTTGCATTTTTAGAATTTTGGAGCAGCTCCATACTTAATAAGTGTTATTTTTGCATTTTTTTTTAATGTTGGACCGACTTCACATGCAGAAGTGTTATTTTTGCAATTTTTTGTGTACGTTGAGGCAACGTTGGACCAATAATTGGCCAACAAAATAGAAAAACGTTAAAGATTTGTATAATTTATGTAGTTTTTGTAATATTGGTCCAATATCAGGCCATCTAATTCATAATATGGGAGAATTGAAAAAAAAGGTGGCTAGTTTGATGTCTTCGTTGGTCCAAAGTTGTGCCAATGTAAGACCACCAACGGACAACCATCAACCAACGGTCCAACCAAAAGTCAACCGTATGCCAACGTTGCCCCAACGAATGCATGCTATCTGGGAAGTTTTGTTTGTTTGATTTGAGGTTTAACGTCCCCGTCAACACTGTAAAGGTCATTTTGGAGACGTTGCTTCCAATTTTGTGGGACTTTTACCCGACATTGAGATGAAATGACATCTCAAGCCCTGTCGCCCAATGAAACTAATAGGGTTTATAAGCATGGACGGTCCAACACTCACACCGCTTTGCCTGGGCAGGCTTAGATCCTCTTAGCGGTTTACCATTACTCGTGTGTGGGTCGGATTCAGCTTTGCGTGGAAGCATCGTGCAGTCCATATATTTCTTCAAGTCCCGATGGGTGGGGGCGGAGCTATCTGGGAAGTATAATTGACTGAATTGCCAAACCAAATACGTACTTCCGGGATTTGAAAAAAATGCCCAAAACGTTAGAGGTTCATTCGTGCGCTATAACACATCAAGGTTACGACTTTATATCGGTACGTTACCATACAGCTTGCTTGCGCAGGCCTTCGGCCTGTTCGCCCCGTGCGGCAGCGAGCTCGTTATAGATAGCTATCACAGATTTCGTTCAACTCAGTGATAGTCACGTGGACAACAGATACGTAAAGCTGTTGCGCTTTGTAAATCTTTGGGTCGTTAAGAATATATCGACCCCAAAATAGCTTTAGTTATCTGTCTTCATCTATGCTTCCACGCAGAGCTGAATCCGGCCCGCACAATAGTACTGGTTAACCGCTTAGATGATCTAAGCCTGTCCAGGAACCGCAGTGCGAGGCGGACCGTCCATGCTAATAAACCCTATTGGTTTCATTGGGCGACAGGGCTTGAGATGTCATTTCATCTCAATGTCGAGTAAAAGTCCCACAAAATTGGAAGCATCGTCTCCAAAATGACATTTACAGTACTGATGGGGACGTTAAACCTCAAATCAAACAAACAAAACTGTCTCCATCTATACGCTTCGAGACAAGCGCACATCAAACACTTAACAAACTGCACGATATAATTCTTCGGCGGGTAGGCATAATGTAGCGTGTCCGCAGCCAAATTGTCTATTGGATCATTACAGAATCCACTCTGTAAAATGCTAAGAAAATCTGCATCCTAACATGTTTTCTGCTTATGTCGCCTGCTGCATATTCTTACAAGCTTTTTAAACATACTTTGCTTACAGGCAAACAGTATGGACCCTGATCAGACTGCTCCTAGGAGCAGTCTGATCAGGGTCCACACTGTTTGCAACAGTGACCTTCAAATTAACCAGAAGATAACAACGCTGACGACAACTGTTGTGATTGGCATCTTTAGTAATAGCATCTACCAGAATCGCATAATTACTTGATATAATGAGCACTCTTTCCGAATCTTATACAGCAGAAATGTACAGAATGATTCGAATTACGTATAAATAGCAGCGTACAAAATCGGTTATGTTGATAATTATGACTTCTTATTTACTCGTATGTTTAAGGGCTGTGATCATGAAGTAAACTTTCATTCTGTTCTGATGATTCTTTAATAAACTCGTAAAGATAATAAAAGATAATAAAGATAAAGAAGCTTTATCTAACGTCGCATATCCGAAGCAAATAACTTAAGCTATGTAGAGCTTTTATTGCGACAAACTAAATATCCTTTAACAAATTCTTACCTGCCTTCATTTATCTTCCTAGGACTACCCATGATAATGCGAGCGTCAGCCAAGGGAGCTCCTAGTACCATTTTTCACGCCTTTGGTAATCGACCTTATGTATAGAGCCTAACACATTTAGTACTAGTACTAATCTTCCATTTGGCCCTCTCTTCCTTGGTTGGAACCAGTACTAAGCAATATGGATAAAGTCTCTTGCACAATGAAACAACACATAGTACCTGCGGGGATCGAACCGGCTACCTCTCGATCTTAAATCCTATGCTTTACTACTGCACCACAGCGCTCCACAATCCAAGTGGATCCATGTTTGTGGGCGGTTTACCCGCCATTGAGAAGAAATGGCATCTCAAGCACTACCGCCAAAACAAGCCAATAGGGTTTATGTGCGGGGGCGGTCCTTAGACCTCCTTAGCGGTTATTGATCAACACCCTTGTACGGTCGGCGATAGCTCTGCCTGGAAGCACCATGCAGCCCGGTCTACTTTTAGTCAATTGCTCTAACCACTGAGTCAAGAATAGAGGGGGATGCTGTTGTTTCTTCACTTTCTTTCATGTTTGTTTTTCTTTTCTTATCCCTCTTTTTCGTCTCCTGTCCTATCTCTACTACAGTCTTTGTTTATTTGATTTGAGGTTTAACGTCCCCGTCAACACTGTAAAGGTCATTTTGGAGACGTTGCTTCAAATTTTGTGGGACTTTTACCCGACATTGAGATGAAATGACTTCTCAAGCCCTGTCGCCCAATGAATCCAATAGGGTTTATAAGCATGGACGGTCCGACTCTTGCGCACCGCTTGGCCAGGGCAGGCTTAGATCATCAGGAAAACACGCCTTTATGGTTTTCACACCCTTGAACCCCACTTTAATATAGTAAAACTGGGGTTTGCAGGAGTAAACCTTATTTTTTCTTATTTCTGCTCTAAAATATAGGTTGTGGGAACTCGTTAGAACTGCCTCGATGATCAACACTCTTGTACGGTCGGTTTCAGCTCATCGAGGCGGTTCTAACCAGTACCCTAAATCTATATTTTAGAGCAGCACTAAGAAAAATAAGGTATACCCCCTGTAAACACCAGTTTTATCTATATAAAAGTACGGTTCAATGGGGTCAAGATTATATAGGCGTAATGGGACAATTTGTTCGAAATAGGAGAAGTTCGAACTACAGAGGTTAAACCATAGTTTCCGTTCATGAAGCATTATGGGTATCACTGATATCTTGACGCCAGTGCTCAAGTACTGATTTAAATATTATATCTTTAATTTTTGCAGTATAAAATTCTAATTTTTCTAAAACTAAGACTGACTTGTCAGGTGAGACATGTACCTCAGCGGATTTGGTTTACACTTTTGTTATATTTTAAATTTTGCAAGTCTCGCTACCTTTGACATCTCCTTCCTGATGCCCGGGACTTCCGTGGGGTCTGGGTCATTTTTGCTGATGTTGGCTCGGTGGGGGACGCCTGTAAGTCCGCGGTTGGGTGTCTCATTCCTGATGCCTCCAGTTGACCTGTCTCCTAAGCAACGTCGGTCGGTGTGTGCTCGGTGGGGGATGTGGTGTGTTTGCCGGGTCTTGTCCATCATCCGTTTCGGTTTCAAAACTTTGGGGTTGAGAGACGCTGATGAAGAGGCCTCTGTGTCACTAAATCTGGTATAGTTACGCCTTAATTGCGTCTTCTATAAAATAAAGTTATTTTTGTGTGGTCATTAGAATCGCATCGAGGCGATTTTAGTCATTCTACTGAGTACACAACATACTGTTAACAGATCAACTAAAATTATCCAAATGGATTGATATCTGACGGTATTGAATGAATTCTCTCGGGACTCAAGAACAAATTCGAATTAGCCATGGTAAATGAGCTGTGCATGTTCGAGTTTTCGAAGTTTCACTTTATAACTGTCTCAATTTCTCAAGGGACCGACACAAAAAGACCCGTGAGGACTGACGTGTTGTTAGATCTAAACACAACCCAATCAAATGTGAGCACCATTACGCAAACAAGCCTATACAAATACATTGTAACCTTTATCGCCGAAAAAAAAGAAGAAAATTTTAAGAGTAAAAATTGTGATATTTTTCTTATTTCTGCTCAAAATATAGATTGTGGGTACTCGTTAGAACCGCCTCATCGAGGCGGTTCTAACGAGTACCAACAATCTATATTTTAAAAATAAGATTTACCCCTGCAAACCCCAGTTTTACTATATAAAAGTGGGGTTCAAGGGGGTCAAATTATATAGGCATGTTTTCGTGATGGTATGTTGTGCGTACTCATTAGAAGCGCCTCAGCAATGCAGAACTAATGAGTATACACAATATTCTTCTATTTAACAGAAAATCGAAAATATACCCCCATTCTGTCTCATGGCTTGACACAGTTTCCGGAGGAAAGCTTTATAAACCTATAAGCTATGCATAGTGACGTAGCAAAGTATGCTTGTTTGTATTTAGGTTTAACGTCCCCGTCAACACTACTCAGGTCATATTTGAGACTTTGCATCCAATTTTGTGGGAAATTTGAGATGGAATTACATCTCAAGCCCTACCGGCCTATGAAACTGCTAGGGTTTAAGGAGCGGTCCGACTAGCACACTTTTCCAGGGCAAGCTCAAACCTTCTAGGTGGTTTTAAAGTGCTCAAGTTCGGTCGGTTTCAACAGTAGCACCATTCAGCCAAATGTATTTCTCCAAGCCCCGGTGGACGGGGTGCTACCTACCAAGTTAGATAAATAAAGGGAAAGAGTTTCAGCCAGTCAAGGTAATGTATGGTAAGCTCCACATGGCCAAAGCTGTGTTGAATTTTAATTATGAGCCCCGCCAAGCGAATTTGTGTCTTCGAGCATTCCGTCATGACAAATTTTAACTGCGCATGTCCAGCCATTCAGAGAGGCCAGGGATATAGCTTTCTGTCTGAAGGGTCCTCTTGATTCACTGCGTGTATGAGCGAGCAGCGAAGGTTCTGGCGAGACTGCGCGGATGCGCAGACTCGCCTGAACCTTCGCTGCTCGCATAGGCGATAAGTACCAAAATCGCTTGACGGGGCCCTTATACATATAAGTTTAACTTTAATATTTGCCAAATAAATTAATACGTCTCAAAATACAAGGTTTCATATTCTGCCTTGCAAAGCATGCAATTATTAGTTTGTAAACGCCACGTTCACAGTGAAACTGATGTTTTTTTATTTGAGGTTTAACGTCCTCGTCAGCACTGTAAAGGTCATTTTGGAGACATTGCTTCCAATTTTGTTGGACTTTAACCCGACGCTGAGATGAAATGTCATCTCAAGCCCTGTCGCCCAATGAAACCAATAGGGTTTATAAGCATGGACGGTCCGACTCGCACCGCTTTGCCTGGGCAGGCTTAGATCCTTTAAAAGGTTTACCAGTACTCGTGTGCGGGTCGGATTTAGCTCTGGGTGGAAGCATAGTACAGCCCATATATGTCTTCAAGCCCCGATGGGCGGGGGCCGTGAAGCTGTTACAACAGGTCAGTTTGATATCAGAGGACCCCGTGACTTCATACCTATGAAATAGATCAGCTCTAGCTGTGATTTGTTGAGTAATAAATCACAGTTTGGAGGTCAGTTGTAAAGTAGATCAAATCACGGGCGCGTAGCGCTCGTGATTTGTCTACTTACCACTGACCGACAAACTGTGATTTATTACTCAACAAATCGCAAGCTAGAGCTGATCTATTTCGATTTTAACAGGCCGAAAATCGGCAATAATGCTGTTGTTTCCTTCAAAAGGGGGAGTTCCAAATCTGCCCACGCACAGATTTTCTTGAAACTTCAATTGTTGTTTACTTGAGGACTATCAACTATATATATAACTTTGTTTCATTTGATAAATTACTATAGGTCTCAGGAGAGCTCCCTGGGGTAGTCCCCTGTAGAGGTCATACACACCTGTGAACTTTTCAGTCTTAAATCAATAGGTATGATTATTTTCAAATTGTGTGGCTTTGATTGGCAACAGAACTCTATAAGGATTAATCTAATACAAAAAATGTAAATGTGTCTATGTCTTTTAATTTTTCTGATAAATTTATTTTCAAAATTTCTTCTACTTTTCATGAAAATTTATAAACAATGAGATTTTCATGATAAGTGTTAGATGTGTTACTGATCTTGTCACCCCAAGATATTGCATATAAAATAGGCCACATATACCCTTTATATAGCAAACAAATTTCAGAAAAGTCAGAAACCGGTAACATTGTTTTTGATTGCTAGATATGGGTTCAGGTCTATTTTTGTGCTAAAATCAGTTGCAATATAGGGGGACAAGATTTCCTTAAAGTGTATTTTTATTGTGTTTTTTTAACGACGATTTGGTGCCACGTTAACATACAAAGCTTAACATAGGCATTGTTGTAACAAAAACTCTCTCCCCCCTCCCAAAACCACCCGGCACCCCTCCCCCCACCCAACACACACGCATACACAAAAAAAGATACTGTTTACAGTCAGGCGTTTTAGTTTGACTTTTCAAACGTAAATGAGAACATGCATTAGCAAAGTATACCAGTTCAATCCAAACATTTGAAGGAGAAAAAATAAAATGCAATCATGCACTGTTCATGATGAATTTTAGTTTTGACAGTTTTGAACGATAATCCTGAAAAAATTACATTACGGCAGAATAGGAATAAGAGTAGGTGGATCTTTTTACCCTGTTTTATTTGGTCTCCTGTATATTTTTAAACCCTGCAATAAAAAGACACTTGATGTCAGTAATACGCAATCACGTGTTGAATCTGCTTAATAAATTACTTGCATATTCCTATTTTTTTTTTCTTTAATTATGTTTGCTGTTGTCATTCTCTTCTTTCAAATAAAACAGCAGCCAATAAATTGCTAACTGTGAAGGGACAGACTGATTTTTCTATTTGTTCTAATGATTGATCTGTCCATGTGTTGGTAATTTTTTCTTACGTCGCTTGGTCAAAGAGACTCACACTCCGCTCCCCCACCAAAGGTTTTGTGAGATCATTTAAACTATTTTCTGCATTTTTCAAAGTTCATTACAACATCTGCAAAAGTGTAAGCTAGAATGTTTTTGTCTTCAAAATAGATGCAGAGCTAGTCACACTGTAACTACATGTAGTTGTAAAATTGGCATTTGGTATACACTTCCCTAAATGAAATAGATGGAAGGCAAGTTGCTGTAACCAATGCATTTGATAACTGATATTATATTTAGATGTTGTAATACCATTTCGCATTTTAGTCATCTGTATGCAGTATTTGTCATCTGTGTTAAGTTTTCTAGCTCTGTATTCATCTGTTTTTGCAAATGGAGTAAATCAGCTGTTAGTTGTACTATTAGCGTATTTCTGAACCAAAATCTGCAGTTGGCTTTATATTTTTCCATAATACTGATAGCAAATATACCGTTTGCTCTTTTCTGCATCTGAAATAGTTCGAAAGCTGAACTGATTGGTCTTCTCTATAATACTAATTAATGTTACTCCAACTGGTTGCTTTCTGGATCATATTTTAGAATATAAATAGATCATATTTAAGAATATAACTTTCTGACACTGATTTGCACAGCAGGCGACATTTGTTTGTGCTTTAGTCCAGATTTTGCAGGGGGGGGGGGGGGGGGGGGGCATTGTTAGATTGACAAAAGAGCGAATACAATTGGGTTTCCATTTTGTCTACAGTTTTGTTTGTTTTGTTTGATTTGAGGTTTAACGTCCCTGTTTAAAGGTCATTTTGGAGACGTTGCTTCCAATTTTGTGGGACTTTTACCCGACATTGAGATTAAATGACATCTCAAGCCCTGTCGGTCAATGACACCAATAGGGTTTATCAGCATGGACGGTCCACCTCGCACCGCAGTTCCTGGACAGGTTTAGATCCTCTAAGTGGTTTACCAGTACTAGTGTGCGGGCCGGATTCAGCTCTGCGTGGAAGCATCATGCAGCCCATATATTTCTTCAAGCCCCTATGGTCTACAGTAATCTGTGTATACGGTGAGCCTAAAGATCAGAAAATATTGTCTGTGGTATTATGACATACCTGGCTCAACCATAATAAAACATCATTACTCTTGGCCATTCAAGCAAGCTGTGCCATTCAGGTATGACAATCAGACTTTTCAAACTTTTTAAGTAGACTGCATCAGTTCAGAGAGTCAAGCGATAGAACTATCCATTTTACTTGCCATTTCAACAATCTTTGTCATAATAAGCTTCAGCAGGCTTTAGGATTACATTAAATGCAAAAACGCCTGTTAAGAAATGAAATATATATTCAATAAAATCTGAATGAATTGTTAATGAATGCTCAAAATGAATTGTGTTTTTTGGTGTTCCCCAGGGTACCACAACTGATACAAATGCTGATTAAATGTGCTCATACTACACAATCAAGGTTTAAACATACATATATTCATGTGCATGTATATATTGGTGAGCAATTTCTTGATTGAAAATGTTATACCATATCTACAAATGGTTTGAAAAAAAAAAATAAAAAATCCGACCACTACTATTCAATGTTCAATTGTAGTATGTTACCGGTCTCAGATTTTCAAGAAAGTTTGACAAAATGTTCTATATATACATGGGCAATTTTCATATTAAAATGATGGGGTGACAAGAACTGCAACAATGTGAAATCAAAAGTCAAACATACTCCAAAAGATTTTATGGTTGTGAAATCTGGGGTCTGCTCCATATGAAATTGATCATGGTCTATGGAACTTCAATTGAACAATAGCAAATGTGATACAAAAATAATCACTAATGACTACAAAGATGCCTGAGAACAAAATAACTCCAAAACATATGAAGCTGTTATGTATATATACACTTGTTTGAGGGTACCCCTATTTTCGGAAGTGGAAATAAACAAAACATTGTAGATTTATAATGAAAACAGATATGAGAGTGCAATAGCTAAGTAATGAACAGTCATTTACAAGGCATTAATTATGCACAATATCATGGAAATTTGTGCGTGGGCAGAACCCTATGGAAATTTACTATAGGCTGGAACTCCCCCTTTCACAACTTTTCGTCATTGTTGGAAGAAATCCCGCTAAAACTATCGACTGAAACACATGCATTTATATCCATTTCAAACGTTTTCGATGCGAAAATATGACGTTACATCGTCTAACGTCAAAGAAATCGACTAGTGACGTCATAAATTGGCAGTTTTTAATGACGTCACTCATCACGCTCTTCGTTGCCGTGATTTGTTGCAGAATAAAACACAGTTATTTTCCATTGCCTATATATGCGCGCTGTGTTAGAATTTTATTTAGACAACGCAGTGCAGGCACACATGGTTGACTCTTACGTTTGGTAAACGTAGAAACAATGTTGATTCAATGTTTGAGTCGAAACAACGTTAAGACAACGTTTTCAAAGTTGATTCAACGTATTCAAAGTTGATTCAACGTTTCCGACATTTATTCAATGTCGAGAGCCTGCTTGACCGGCACATCACGTGATCATGTCCGTGAAACGAACACCCACCTAAACCGTAGTTTATTGAGGGAAAACTGGGGTTTACGGAGGAATATTATTTTTCTTATTTCTGCTCCAAGACATAGGTTGTGGGTACTCTTTATAACCGCCTTAATGAAGCTGTTCTAACGAGTACCAACAACCTCTAGTTCTCCAAGCCCCAATGGGCGGGGGCCAAATGTTGACTTTGTGGCAGGTAAAGTTTTCCTCTTAACCCATTGTATGCTAATGGACTCTTCCATTGCTATATGTTGGACAAGTCCATTTGTCATCTAAGGGGTGGTAAACCTCTTTTGTTTTTATTCTATTTTTGAATATTTCGATTAGGCGGTTCTAACGAGTATCCACAATCTATAATTTGAGAAGAAATAAGAAAAAAAAATATCACACTTTTTCATCTTAAAATTTCGGTTTTTTCGGCGATAAGGTTTACAATGAATTTGTATAGGCGTGTCTTCGTAATGAATGCAATGACCAGGAATCAATACAATTAACTCAAATCTTCAATCTGTGACACCATGGACACCAAAAGGTGGAAAAACAAAAGGATGAAGTGACTATACCCTAATGAAAACAGCAGTAGAGGATAGCCGAAAGGGCAGTTATTTTCCTAGAAAATGGCATAACGGATATTCGCAGCAATACATACATGTAAAGACAAACTACAACAAGCGATAAACGACGACAGAAGAACCGTCTTGGAACTGTCAGCAAAAAGTATTTCGGGGGGGGGGGCGGTTCTGTCGAGGTTTAGACAAATATTTGGTTCAGTTCATTACGCGAACACGCCTATACAAATACATCGTAAACCTTACCGCCGAAAAAACGTAGATTTTAAGCTGAAAAATTATGACATTTTTCTTATTTTTGCTCAAAATATAGATTGCGAGCACTTGTTTGAACCGCCTCGATTTCTAACGAGTACCCACAATCTATATTTTAGAGCAGAAATAAGAAAAATAAGGTGTGCCCATGTAAACCCCAGTTTTGCTATATACAAGTAGGGTTCAAGAGGGTCAACATTATATAGGCGTGTTGTCGTGATGCTGAAGAAGGCTTCCAACTCGTCAGTACTACATCTCCGAGAACATGAAAACCAAACAATTGCAGAGATGAAACAATGATGAGGAATCGACAGCATGGAATAAGTGTGTGTGTGTGTGTGTGTGTGTAGTGTGTGTGTGTGTGTGTGTGTGTGTGTGTGTGTGTGTGTGTGTGTGTGTGTGTGTGTGTGTGTGTGTGTGTGTGTGTGTGTGTGTGTGTGTGTGTGTGTGTGTGCCTCATGGATGCGATTCTAATGAGTACACATAAAATGCATTTTACAGGTCATCTGTGTGTGTGAATTCGGGTTTAACGTCGCTTTCAACAATTTTTCAGTCATATCACGACGATGTCTGGTTGCCAAAGGGAGCCCAATGCTCACTTTTATAGTGCTGCCTCACTGAAGTATCATGTCCCAGACACATTACATGATACCAAACCCAGTCACATTATCCTGACACTGGGTCGACCAGTCCTAGCTCTACCCCGTAAATCTGAGTGCCAAGCGAGGAGCAGCTAGTTCCATTTTTAACGACTTTGGTATGTCGCGGCCCGGGATCGAACCCGTGACCTCCCGTTCCCCGGAGCGGACACTCTACCAACTGAGCATTCCCACTGTCAGGAAATAGCATAAGATATTAAATTGCAATTGGCACAGTGGTTTCAGAGATGAAGACATTTGAAAATGGTTGACAAACGGACCTACGGATGGGCGGTCGGACGTCGGAGGCCTACCGCCCTTTAGGCTTCCCCGAGCCTCTGGCTAAGGGGAGCATAAACAAACAATGTACGAAACTTGAAAAAATCAACGGAAATTTTCAATATAATTTTCTTTTCATAATAGCATTTTATCATATGACGTCGCGTCTGAGAGTGTAATAACGCCATATATTACATGCATTACAGAGAAATACCATGATTTCTACCAGACATAAACTTGGTATTTTCCTTTTTGCTAAGAAGAAATATTTCCTCTTAGCCGGGGAAATAAATCCCTTCAGCTGGAACTACTTTATGTACAAGATACGAGAAACCGCTTTGCAGTGAAATTGTTCTATTCAAACGCGGGAAAGTTTCAATCACGGCGACGTTATTCATGACGTCATTGTAATGGCGTCTAAGAAATATCAACAGACGTTCAGAATGCGTGACGTTTGAGTCGGATGCAACGCTGAAACAAAAGAAAACATGGATATGACCATTGATTAGGATGTAAGTTTTGCTTTATTTAATCTAACGTTTTACTTTTTTTATCACTGAAACACTTTGTTTCTTCTATTTTTGTTCAAAACTGTAGAAAGCGCTTTCAAAATGGCGCCCATCCAGTTGTTCTTCCACCCAGATTCTGTAACACTTCGCTGATTGAACCGTTTACATGAGCTGTAAACAGTCAACTGAACGGACATTCAGATCCAAAATTCAAGATCCAAACTCTCCTAAAAGTCTATGGAAGTGCATGTAATATACAGATTATACATTTCTCCTATTTGAAATATGGGATTTATAAACCTCGGGAGGAAAAAACAATCCGTTAAAGAAACTCGTGCTTCGCACTCGTTTCTTTATCGGATTGTTTTACCTCCCTCGGTTTATAAATCCCATATTTCAACTAGGAGAATGAATAATCTATATATAATATTTTCGATGATCCACTTGTGGATTAAATATGCAAATTAGCTAGATGCGTCCCGTAACGTTACATGTACGACGTCCTTAACGACGTCGCGTTTACTAATGGCTAAATATTGACATTTTTGTAAACAATCGTGAATATATAAAATGCGTTTTAATGTCATATGATAAATAGAATCTTGCATTTGTGCCCGTGTATTATTGGATTTATTAAACGAGTTGAGGAAAAGGGATGGAATGCTCGGCAAAGCCTCGCATTTTATCCCTTTTCCTCAACGAGTTTAATAAATTCAATTTTATTAAACGAGTTGAGGGAAAAGGATTAAATGCTCGGCAAAGCCTCGCATTTTGTCCCTTTTCCTTAACTCGTTTAATAAATTCAATAATACATGAGCACTCATGTAAGATCCTCTTTATATGTCATAACATAATGTTGACAAGGCCGTGACAAGAGCACCCCTTTGAACCACATGACATAAAGGAAAACTTTGGGTTTTCAGGGTTATAAATTATTTTCCTTATTTGTTCGCCATTACGGAAACACGCCTATACAAATACATTGCCACCTTTATCGCCGAGAAAAATGAAAATTTTATGATAAAAAAATGTGATATTATTCTTATTTCTGCTTCAGAATATAGATTGTGGGTACTCGTTAGAATCGCCTCGATGATTTTTCTTATTTCTGCTCCAGAATATAGATTGTAGGTACTCGTTAGAACCGCCTAGATGCATTGCCACCTTTATCGCCGAAAAAATGAAAATTTTCAGATGAAAAATTGTGATATTTTCCTTATTGTTGCTCAAAATATAGATTGTGGGTACTCGTTAGAACCGCCTCATTGGAAACCCCAGTTTTACTATATAAAAGTGGGGTTCAAGGGCGTCAAAATTATATAGGCATGTTTTCGTGATGGCAAAAACATAGTTTGGGGGCACTCGTTAGAACTGCCGCAATCTGTTTGGACAAGTAAATAGAAAGTATCAGAAAATGTTTGTTCTAAACATGAAAGTTCAGCACGCGGCTGTGGTATCAACGGAACCCTGGAAGGGACATGCATTTTATTTAAATATGTTGTGCGAACAATATAATATATTGTGCGCACAACTTAATATCTTGTTCATACAAAATAATTACAAAAACAAATACATGTTCCCTCCAGGGTTCCGTATACTGAACCCGGGAAGGGATATAATTTTTTTAATATGTTGTGCGAACAAGATATTAAGTTGTGCGAACAAGATATTATCTTGTGCGCACAAGATAATATGTTGTGCGGACAAGATATTATCTTGTGCGGACAACATAATTTATGTTGTGCGGACAACATATTATCTTGTGCGGACAAGGTAATATATTGTTTGCACAACTTACTATATTGTGCGAACAAGATATTATATTGTTCGCACAACATATTATCTTGTTTGCACAACATAGATCTTGGAAAGTTATGCGAACAAGGTATTATCTTGTGCGGACAAGATATTAAGTTGTGCGAACAAGATAATATCTTGTGCGGACAACATAATAAAAATAAAAAATCATGTCCCTTCCCGGGTTCCGTACTTGCAAGTTGTTTGACACAAGAATATCCTGCCATTACGATAACTAGCAGTATGTGGAATCCTTCGATGCTACTGTACCGGTCATGGAAAAATACCACTTCTACGGCCTTGCTGTTTAATCGACGCGGGTAGAGTGGTTGGATTATTCGCGAAGTTAAGCAACGGATATTGCGGTTAGTACCTGGATGGTTGACAGCGTTGTTTGAATCTGTGGACGACCCGGGGCCGGTTAACGCTACATTTGTGGCAGCTAGCGGTGGGATGGAAACAGTGCCGCTGGTTTGTTGCATGGACTCCACCCCCGGGTGTTGCCTGGTGAGGCTTGTGTGACTCCAGGATGAAGTCAAGAGATGAGGGGGAGAAATATAACGGTTACGGATAACTACCACTTCTATTCTTTGCTGTAGGAGCCGGCTCTTTCAGCAACGCGAGAAGAGTGGTTGGCTTTTTCACAAAGTTAAGCAACGGATATTGCGGTTAGCCCTTATCTTACTGAATATTCAGATTAGCCACACCCATTTCTGACTTTGAACCAATCAGATTACTTCATGTAAGTTATTCTTAAAAATCCATAAACTTCATGTCAAACAGTGTAGATCCTGATCAGATGTCTTCTTCAGAAGCCATCTGATCTGGATCTACACTGTTTCCAAAGACAGGGGTTGTCGTGAACAGCATGATAAGAGTTAGTACCTGGATGGGTGAGCGCGTTGCTTGACTTCGTGGAAGACTCCGTACACGCTACACTACAAGTTCAAAATGCATATACAAACATGCAAACAAAAATATAGATATGTAGGCGTATATTATGCACTTGGCATATAAAGAAAAGCTACAAGCCAAATTCAAGTTCTTAGCATGAATTAAAACCTCTCGAAACCCCACTGTATGTAGAAAAAGTGGGATTTTTTTCTGGGGCGTCCATTATTTTTCGCATTACGAAAACACGCCAATTCAGATATAGTGACACTTTTACCACCATAAAATAAAAATATTCAGATAGAAAATTCTGATATTTTTTTCACATTTCTACTCTAAAAATAGATTGTGGGAACTCGTTGGAACCGTCTCGGTGAGGCGGTTCTAACGCATACTTATAACCAACGTTTTTGAGTTGAAATGAGATAAATAGCATATTCCCCTGTAAACCCCAGTTTTACCATATAAAAATGGGGTTTAAGGGGGTCAGAATTTTATAGACATGGTTTCGAGATACGTGTTTCTTCTCAAAAACATAGCTTGTATGTACTCTTTGAGGCAGTTCTAATGAACACTGATAAACAAATTACATTTCTAGAAATAAAAAAAATCAAGCATTTTTATGAGATAGTAAAATCCTTGCTCTATAATTATGAAAGACGCCATCAAGTTTTGCACAAGTGCATGATATCGCAATGGCCGGATAGACTTGCAAGAAAAGTATGCATTTCGAAAACACGCCTATACAAATACATGTGTACATTAGAATTTTTACCGCCAAAACAACTAAAATTTTAAAATTAAAAATTTTGAAATTTGTCTTATTTCTGCTCAAAGTATAGATTGTAGGTACTCGTTAGAACTGCCTCATCAAGGCGGTTCTAACGAGTACCAACAATCTTTATTTTTGAGCAGAAATAAGAAAAATATGGTTTACCACTGTAAACCTCAGTTTTACAATATAAAAATTGTGATATTTTTCTTATTTCTGCTCAAAATATAGATAATATAGGTACTCATTAGAACCGCCTCATGGAGGCGGTTCTAACCAGTACCGGTAATCTATATTTTAGAGCAGAAATAAAAAAAAATATGGTTTCGATGAGGCGGTTATAACGAGTACCTACAATCTATATTTTGAGCAGACATAAGAAAAATATGGTTTACGGTTTTACAATATAAAAATTGTGATATTTTTCTTATATCTGGTCACAGTATAAATTGTAGGTACACGTTAGAACCGCCTCATCGAGGCGGTTCTAACGGGTAACCACAATCCATATTTTCATCGAGGCGGTTCTAACGAGTACCCACAATCTATATTTTAGAGCAGAAATAAGAAAAATAGTTTATCTCTGTAAACCCCAGTTTTACAAAAGTGGTGTTCCCTGGGGTCAGAATTATATAGGCGTGTTTTTGGTGATGTGTGAACTGCTTTGATGCCCCTCGCTAAAAATACACACACACACACGAGTATATATACACCTGTGGACACAAAAGCGTTCAAACTCCTATGAAATAACTTTCAATGAATCTCTTTGCATCAAGTTAGTTTGACAAGCAAATGTCATTCATCAAAGAATTCTAAAACTAGATCAAGCAATTGATTGGTCTCATTTTGGAAAACACTTTGTGAGTAACATCTGAGATGTTTTTTGATTGGACAGTGCAGGAGTCAACAATGAAATGTACAACACCTTGTGTTTTTAATTTATTTCTGTCTGGCAGCTGACTGATAGGATGATAGGATATATTGAATGATGTTTCAAGTCAGAATGAAATGAAGCTCATCAAAGTTTACACGCTTTTGTGTCCACAGGTGTAGGTTTATATTGTGCACGCTACAAGCCAGATTCACCAGAGAATCGTCGGAAACAACCCTTTCAAATCTGCAACAATTCAGATTCAGTATGAAGCTCTTTGCCATAATATGTGTCGCCATAGCTTTTAAAGGATGTTTGGCACAAGGTAAGGTCATATTTTCTGCCTTTCTGTTAGGACTTATCCTCAAATTTATTTATTTATTTATTTATTTATTTATTTATTTATTTATTTATTTTTTCAGCATGTGATACTATACGTTCCAGCAGCTTTTTTGTTGAAATGTTTTATACCTCATTACGAAAACACGCCTATACAAATGCATTGTAAACATTTTAAGATGAAATATTGTGGTAGTTTTCTTATTTCTACTCGAAATATAAAGTGTTGGTACTCGTTAGAACCGCCTCATCGAGGCGGTTCTAACGAGTACCCACAATCTTTATTTTAGAGCACAAATAAGAAAATAAAGTTTACCCCTGTAAACCCCAGTTTTACTATATGAGAGTGGGGTTCAATTGTTGGGGGAGGATGGGGTGGGAGTGTGCAAAATTATATAGTGTTTTCGGGATGTGCTGGGAGTTGCCGGTAGCAACTGAGCTATCGGGGCCGGTCTGTCCCTGCAGATTACCGTTCAAGTTTCAAACTTCCCGATTCCGTCTCTAAAACTGTTAATACTGATTATTATTCGTCGATGTTCATAACAAGTCAACCGGCCCCGATAGCTCAGTTGGTAGAGTGTCCGCGCCGGGGAACGGGAGGTCACGGATTTGATCCCGGGCCGCGACATACCAAATTCGTTAAGAATGGTACTAGCTGCTCCTCGCTTGGCACTCAGATTTACGGGGTAGAGCTAGGACTGGCCGACCCAGTGTCAGGATAATGTGACTGGATGTGGTATCATGTAATGTGTCTGGGACATGATACTTCAGTGAGGCAGCACTATAAAAGTGAGCATTGAGCTCCCTGTCGCAACCAGACACCGTCGTGATATGACTGAAAAATTGTTGAAAGCGACGTTAAACCCGAATACACACACACACACACACACACACACACACACACACACACACACACACACACACACACACACACACACACACACACACACACACACACACACACACACACACACACACACACATCGTGTACTCTTCCGTATACACGCATGTACTGAATAGGAGCAACACAACAGATTCTATTAAAATTCATTATGTTCGGTGGTTTTCCTATTATATGCTGTGATAAAAACAGTATATGTAGTGGTTAATCTAGTATATGTAGTAGAAACCTCATTATTTTCGGTGGTAAAACCTGTATATGCTGTAGTATTTTTGTTATATGCGGTAGTATTTTTGTTATATGCGGTAGTATTTCTATTATATGCTGCGGTATTTTTAATATTTGCTGTAGTATTTTAATATATGCTGTAGTATTTTATTATACGTTGTGGATGCTCATTATTTGCTGTAATATTTTTATTATATGCTGTGGTCACAGTTTGAATTGTTATATGCAGTAGATTCTTCTTTATCTTGGGTGCAAAATGTTATTATCATGATGAGATCAGCCGAAAAAAAAGGCGGCTAAGAGAGCTCACCGTTTGAATAGACCTCCTTTTATAACTCAGTTTTTCTAGTTTGGTATACACCGGTACTCTATACTCTGTCATTGTGGCCTCCTCTATTAAGCAAGCAATCTGGTTTAAGCAAGCACGCCTTTTGTTCCCAAATATGTTCACCTGTATTAGCAAGCAACTGTATATGCAAGCAATTTTGATTATCCCATAGGTGCTTTTAGGTTGGAAGAGCACTGATCTTTATGCCCTTTCTGGAGATTTTTTTTTTTTTTGCATCATGTTGTTTTTAACTGATTCGTTGACTAGCTACTAGTCTGATAATAAAAATCTGATCGTTTTTTTTTTTGGTATTTTTATTGTAAAAAAAAAAAAATATCACCTTCAAGTGATGGCAAGTCTATTTGGTAGAGTCTCAAATCTTAGGATTAAAATTGAGCCAGAGAGACTAGACTAGCTAAACTTTTATACACTGTTCATTTTAGTGCAAAATATTATTTTAATTCCATATCATTCATTTTAAAGCCTAGTGGCTAGGCTAATTGATTGGCTACTTCTTTTGTTCTCAACTTATTGGCATATGTGCTAATTTTAAATCTGTAAATACTCAAAGAAAGCTGCTCAAAGGCCTTTTCTGTGTTGATCTGGACGCACACAACAAGTTGTACTTGACGGCCAAGCGTCGGATCCAGTCCCTGTTTTGTCCGGTGTCCCACAAGGTTCGGTACTTGGACCGGTCCTTTTCTTGATATTTATTAACTATCTTCCTGATAATATCAGGTCATCTGTTCGCTTGTTTGCTGATGATTGTGTTTTGTATAGGAATATATATACATCTTCTGACTGTCTTATCTTACAAGATGACCTGGATAGCCTAGCACGTTGGGAGGCCGATTGGCAAATGAAGGTCAATGTGGCCAAATGTCATTCAATGAGGGTGTCACGGCACCCTCCAGACAAGCAGATTAAATTCAACTACTCATTACATCAGCATACTTTGGAACATGTCCAATCTGCAAAATATCTTGGTATCACCATTGCTGATAATCTTGATTGGGGTCAACATATTTCTGAGATTACCTCTAAAGCAACTAGGTCATTAGGGTTTCTTAGACGCAATTTGGCTTTTGCACCTAGGCAGACAAAGGATGTTGCATACAAAACCTTGGTTAGACCTCAACTATAGTATGCATCACCTGTTTGGCATCCCCATGTTAAAACTCAGGTTCAACAGGTTGAGAAGGTTCAGAGGACGGCTGCCCGATGGACCTGCAGGCGATGGCGGAACAGAAGTAGTGTTGGTGAAATGCTCGATGAGCTGGAGTGGCCATCGTTGGAGGCCCGTCGCGAGCAGTCCTCTTTAACCTTCTTTTATAAGATTCACTCTGACACGGTGTCTCTTAATAAAGATAAATACTTGACCCCTGTGACTACTTCAACTCAAACAAGGGCATCGAAACTAAACAACAGTCAATATCGTAGGTACCAGGCCTATAGTGATGCCCTGAAGAATTCTTTCTTCCCTTTGACTATTCCTCAGTGGAACAGTCTTCCCTCCTCTGTGGTAAATGCCAAAACTGCAGAGGAGTTCAAAGCCCGCATGGTGTAGATTGGGATCCAGAGGTGTGCGTTTTAGTACACCTCTGAAAGCAGATTGTAAATAGTTTTAAGAACTCATCCAGTGGGTTTTTTTTTTTTTTTTTTTTTTTTTGCTAAATTCTAAATTTAGCGTACCACCCAACTGAGGTAATGGCCAAGTATGACCGACTCAGTATATGAAGATAGATAGAAAAACTAAAAAGCCAAACAAATTAAATTCTCAATTTGGACTAGTTTTACAGCTGACAGAGTCGATCAAGCCATCAGTGCTTCTAGAAACTTTCAAGCTGATTTATGCTTTCCAGCTACAGGAATTTTGTAATAACCAATAGCTGAGGATATTTTGGATTCGTCGGGTACTCCGGTTTTCGCCCACCTCTGATTAACGATCGGCTCGATATGAGTGAAATAATCTTGAAAGGGCCGTAAAACCCAAACCAAAAAAAAAAAAAAAAAAAAAATTTTGGATTCGTGTTTGAGACTGATTACTGCAGTAGAGTTACTATAGTAGATACATAAATCATACAATGGTTAACCCATTTAGTACCGGAAACCCCTAAAGGGGTACTTTGGCAAACAGTGCAGGCCCAGATCAGATGCCGCAGAATGCAGCGTCTGATCAGGGCCTACACTGTTTGCAAAACGTTCAGCTATTTTCCTAATAGATTTGAAGAAAACACAACCTGACACCCCTAAATTTTGAAATGGACTCATGCTATATCTAAGGAGGAAGATATAATGGAAAAAGCACTGCACCAACTGATGAAGACACCGAATAGCAAGAAATATCTACTATAGATAATGGAAAAAGCAGAACATATAACACTGAAACCACAGCATATAATAAAAATACTACAGCGTATACACCGTTTTACCACCGAAAATAATGAGGTTTCCACTACATATACTAGATTAACCACTACATATACTGTTTTTATCACAGCATATAATAGGAAAACCACCAAACATAATGAATTTCATCCCCGAAAGACAGCCAGGACATTCCATAATATTCCATTGACACTGCTGAAACGCAAATGCAAACCAAGCTTTTGCTGGAAAGCTTGTTTTCGTGTTTAAACATTTTGACAAATTAACGGTGCATTCTCTGCTTCCAAATGATAACCCTTTTATAGATCATATTTAACTGCGTTTTCTAAATGTATGTCGGTGTATTCTTTGCTTCCAAAGGATAACCCTTTTATAGAACATATTTAACTGCCTTTTCTAAATGTATGTCGGTGTATTATTTGCTTCCAAAGGATAACCCTTTTATAGAACATATTTAACTGCCTTTTCTAAATGTATGTCGGTGTATTCTTTGCTTTCAAAGGATAACCCTTTTGTAGAACATATTTAACTGCCTTTTCTAAATGTATGTCTTAAGGCTTGTTTGGCTGGCCGGAATCAAACTATCTGGATATAGCTCAGGATGCTCCATAGTTTCCGTTAAGCGCTCGCTGAGGTCCGTCAGCGGGCTTCGGCCGTTGATTTTGCCTGCATACGATAGACGCTTAAGATGCCAATCACAACAGTTATTGTCTGCTTTGTTGTCATCTGTCATTGTTGCTAACAACGTGGACCTAGATCGAACAGCTCCAATATGAGCAGTTTGATCAGCAACCACACTGTTTGCCTAGATGCAAAAATATGTGGACATGTTTGAAAAGTATATAAAGCAGACGATATGAACAGTTTTGTTTGATTTGAGGTTTAACGTCCCCGTCAACACTGTAAAGGTCATTTTGGAGACATTGCTTCGAATTTTGTGGGACTTTTACACGACATTGAGATGAAATGACATATCAAGCCCTGTCGCCCAATGAAACCAATAGGGTTTTTTAGCGTGGACGGTCCGACTCGTGCGCACCGCTTTGCCTAGGTAGGCTTAGAGCCTCTAAGCGGTTTACCAGTACTCGTGTGCGGGTCGGATTCAGCTATGCGTGGAAGCATCTTCAAGCCCCGATGGGCGGGGGCCGACGATATGAGCAGTCGCAATGTAAGGGGTGTAGTGACTGCACTGCTGAACTGCATTTAAAACAAGAAATGTTAAATCTTGGTTAAATCGGCAAGCCTTGTGATGCCAGCCAGTGACCCTTGGGACGGAATTTTCCATCCATCCCTCACACCCATATAATGATATTCTCTTGCAAACGCATTGACGAGTGTATTCTTAGAAATACATACATACAAATAGACAGTCACATATGAATATTTATATTCTTGAAAGGATTTAGACTGAAGCTTAAGGCTTATTAAGTTAGTCTCCTTTAAGCTTATTAAGTTCATAGTCATCGCGTTATCAACTCCGTGTTTTTAACAGCAATCCAATCCCCTCTTTATATGGAGATAACTGGTGTTTAGTGGCATACATTTACGAGATTTCTGCCCCACGACACAGACTGCGGTACGCGCAAGACCCGACTAATTGAGGCGGTTTTACGAGCACCCAAAACCTACATGTATGTTTGGAGTATAAATATGACAAACATTTCAAATTTTCATCAGAAAAATAACCGTTTTCTTTAAACGAAAGAATGTACTATGTCACAATCGTTATGATACAATACGAAAACATGCCTATACAAATACATTGTAACCTTTATCGCAGAAAAAATGAAATTTTTTCGATGAAAAATTGTGATATTTTTCTTTTTTCTGCTCTAAAATATAGATTGTGGGTACTCGTTAGAACCGCCTCATCGAGGCGGTTCTAACGAGTCACCACAATCTTTATTTTAGAGCAGAAATAAGAAAAATAAGGTTTACCCCTGTTAACCCCAGTTTTACATATAAAAGTGGGGTTCGAGGGGGTCAAAAGTATATAGGCGTATTTTCGTGATGAAAAAGTGTGATATTTTTCTGATTTCTGCTCAAAACATAGATTGCGAGGGTTCTATCGAGTACCCACAATCTATGTTTTTGAGCAGAAATAAAAGAAAAATAATTATTACCCCTGTAAACCCTAGTTTTACTGTATAAAAGTGGGGTTTGAGGGGGTTAAAATCGCATAGGCGCGTTTATAATGATGATTACACGCCTGGTAAACTCGTAAGGGATAGCCGGCGATTATGCATTGAAAACCCTTACTGAAACGTCCGGCCATGACTTATTGTACCACAAAATTGTCAACAAATAGGTATTTATGATTTTTAGTCAACTTTGTAAACATATTAAAAAATCGGACAATGCTATTCTCAACAACTTACAATCAAATAAATATATTTTTTTTAAATACAGTAGAACTTCGATGGCTGGAACACCGATGGCTCGTTTACCATGGCTGAGTCGAACCCGTTCTTGAGCCCTATAGGGAAGTACTCTACATAAGAAATGGTGCTAGATAATTTAGATTTTCGTCTTTTATCTTGCAAATGTATGCTGTGTGTACTCATTAGAATCGCCTCGATGAGGCGATTCTAATGAGTACACACAGCATACATTTTCATTACAGAACACCGAAAATATGTCCAAAAGTACCCTGTGATGCCTCCTGACAGTAATCCTCAGTGGCTCGAACTTCCCCTGTCTCGGACAGATTTTCGAGGTCCCAAAGGTGTTCGAGCTATTGAAGTTCTACTGTATAGTGTTTTAATTGGAATGGATACACCTTCAAGGGAGACAACTCCCTCAAAACTCCTTTATTTATCTTCACTGCAGCTGGTGTTGTACTGTGTGGCGGTCGTAAAAAGTCCCTCCGTACATCATCATAGTGCAGATTACATTTCTTGTCCTTTGGAATCATTGAATTGAATTAGAATCATTTGGAAAATGGAGTTCTGCTTAAGCCGGTGCTAGAGGGCGTGGCTGGTGTTGCACTTTTCAGTACTGGTCATGACCAGACTTAATGAAACCGAGTCCGCTATTTTCGTTTATTTTGAGTGTGAGTGTTTGAGTTTTACGTCCCACCAACAGCTAAGGTCATACGGAGACGGTACCTCGGTTTAAAGACTCATCGGAAAGTCTAGAGAAGCCCAAGATCGATCCTGCGACCCCTGGTTTACAAGGCGAGTAGCGTAACCACTACACCACTGAGGCTTCTAATCGTTTATTTTGTGTTTTCTTTGCTTCCAAAGGATCCAACTATTCAGAACTTATTTATCTTCACTGCAGCTGGTGTTGTGCCGTATGGCGGCTGTAGAAATTCTCACCGTACACCACCATAGTGCAGATTATATTTCTGGTCATTTGGGATCATTGAGTTCATTTTGAATCATTTTGAAAATAGAGTTCTGCTTAAGCGTTGCCGGTGTTGCACTTTTCAGTACTGGTCATGAATAGACTCAATAAAACCGAGTCTGCTATTTTCGTTTAGTTTGTGTATTCTTTGCATCCAAAGGATCCAACAAGTCGGAACTTATTTCATTTCTGCATCAGAAAAGATAGGTGTGGATATGCAAAGACAAGCATTCTATTTTTCATTTCATTTCACCCGAAGGAAGACAGTCAGATATTTCTGATTTGACATGTTTTCTACTCTTAAAGGAAAGAATTTGCTCCTCAGGAGCAAATTCTTTCCTTTAAGAGCTGACCCTTATTAACATGGGAGACACACATATTTTTGCAGGAGTTGCCTCCCCTGAAGGTGTTCCCATTCCCCTTAACATGTTAAATGAGACGTATACCGAACTACTTCCATCTGCTGTAAAATTTCAGCATCATGCATCGGATTTGTTCCAGGGGCTTAAGGGGAATGGGAACACGTGGCAGAATTTTCCACCATTTTTCAAAGGGAGGTAACTTTCCAGACTTCCTGTTCGCTTTTCTATAAGCCCTGTCCCACTGAAAAAGGGGTCTACTCTTAAAGGAAAGAATTTGCGTACCCCTATTGACATGGGAGACAATAAATCATGACAGGAGTTGCCTCCCTTGAAGGTGTTTCCATTCCCCTGAAATATTGATGTCGATTACGACTTACGGGGCCCAATTAACCCTTACGGGAAAAGTAACCCTTACAGGAATATTACCCCTTACGGGGACGGGAAAAGCCAACTTATGCATGTCTGCTTCACTCAATGTATATTTTAGTGTACGGGAATACAAGGTAAATACGTTAACTTATGTAATAAATTTAGGTTTTGAGCAATTCGAACGAGCGAATGGATTTACATCATGGTAACAGGTCCGTGAAATGAATACCCCTCTAAACCCCACTTTATATAGCGAAAACTGGGGGTTACAGGGGTATACGTTATTTGGCTTATTTCTGCTCCAATACATAGGTTGTGGGTACTCGTTAGAATCGCTTCAATGAGGCGGTCCTTATTAGCATCCAAAACCTATGTTTGCAGTATAAATACGAAAAATGTCTTCAGAAAAGTAGCCATTTATGTTTCATGTCTCACGGGTGTGTTGGCGTAATGGGATACATTTTATTCTCAATCAACAGGAAATACCGTTCTGAATAAAATTATGAACAATTATGAACACACTGTGTGTGCCACTGTTGCAAGAATAAAATGCCTTTAAGAGTACGTACTTTCTTCTTCACCTTATTCCTAATCAACAATAAGTACGACGCAAAATATCAAATTTTTGAAAAAAAAAAAATCTATGGGTCAGTTCATTTTCTATTGGCAATAAATCTTGAAAACTCGGCATGTTTTGTCGGATTCCCATTAGTTCTTTGCACAAATGGTTCTGGTTTTCGAGCTGTCCTGGTGCCTAAACGAACTCGGTTAACTATTTTTTTATTGCATGTTTCAATGCAGAATATTGATGTACTTTAGGCCTTCATGGGGACTGAACAAATTATTTCTCAAATTCGCGACGGAAATAAGGGCACGTAAATTCGATTAAAGCTCCCCCTACTCCCGGTGGAGTTCGTTTCACTGACCGTTCCAAGGCGGTTCTTCTGTCGCGTTTTATTTTCGTTATGGTTATGCGTGTGTGTATCGCTTATATTATTTTGTTTTGAATAGACAATTGGCAATTTGTGGGAAAGTAACTGTCCTTTTGACTTTCCGCTATTGATGTGTCCATTAGGGTCTAGTTGTTTCATGTTTGTGCTTCTTTCCCTTTGGTGTCTCTGATGGGAGCTGTGGGTTTATTGTATCGATTCCTGATCATTGCCTTCACTTCTATTTTGCATGAAAAATTTTAATACAGTCTATGGAAGATCCCATTTACGTATTCTCGACTTTAAATGGCGTCATAATGAACCATGGTTCTCACCAATATGATAAGACGACGGCGACCTAATGACGCCAACGGCGCCTTTTTTGTGTTAATAGGCAAACTGTGTGCAGTTTTCTCGTTTCAATTTTATCCCTTAAACCAGAATACTTTGTCACAAAATGGATGGAAATAATGTACGAGCTAAATAGAAGTCCACTTGGCGGTTTTAACGAGTACCCATAATTTATATATTTAGCAGAAATAAGAAAAAATATCACAATTTTTCATCTGAAATTTTCGATTTTTCGGCGGTAAAGTTTACAATGCATTTGTATAGTTGTGTTTTCGTAATAAGGTTGTAACAAAGTTCCTAACGGTGGCAGCTGAAGTCGGTATAAAATTGCATATAGTCGCATTATGAAAACACACCCTTGCAATAAAGTCACCAAAATGATGAAAATCTGTGATATTTTTCTGATTAATAGTGCAAACATAGGTTGTGGGTGCTCGTTAGAGCCGCCTCATTGAGGCGGTTCTAACGAGTACCCACAACCTATGTTTTAGAACAAAAATAAGAAAAATAATGTTTACCCCCGTATACCCCAGTTTTCTCTATATAAAGAGGGGTGTACGGGGGCGTTCATTCACGTAATGGATTTTTAAGCAAAACATTTTTATTCCAGCCCATGAGAAAGTTCCATTCACTGTTTGATGTGTATTGCAGATGAACTGGTCAATCTAGCACTTCATCAACCGGCAACTCAAAGCAGTTTGGCATCGCTTGGATTAGCGTCTTATGCCGTTGATGGAAATAAGGATCCCGTGTACTCTCACTATAGTTGCTCGCACACTGAAACATCACATGACCTTCACTGGTGGCGAGTGGAACTTGGGTCGATGGCTGTGGTTTATCAAGTAAAAATTCAGAACAGAAACGACGAAGGTAAGCATTGGGTCTATTGTGGATCAATTGTCGGTCGACGTAACTAAGCATAAAAGCTCTTCGGTGTTAAAATCCACGTAACTATCCCTGTTTTTAAACCAAAGTCAGGAAACTTATTCATTACGCTAACACACCCGTGCGACATAGTCCATTGTTCACATCTCCAAAATGGCTACTTTTCTGATGAAAATCCCTATTTTTTTCCTTGAAAATACTGCAAACATAGGTTATGGGTACTCGTTAGAACCGCCTCATTGAGGCGGTTCTAACGAGTACCTACAACCTATGTCTTGCGGTAAAAATAAGAAAATAATGTTTACCCCCGTAAACCCCAATTTTCTCTATACAAAGTGGGGTGTAAGGGGGTATTCATTTCACGGACTTTTTCACGTGATGTATAGAAAATAGCAGCGTCAATGTTATCGCAGTGAGGTCAGACGCCTAAATCTATCTATCTATCTATCTATCTATCTATCTATCTATCTATCTATCTATCTATCTATCTATCTATCTATCTATCTATCTATCTATCTATCTATCTATCTATCTATCTATCTATCTATCTATCTATCTATCTATCTATCTATCTATCTATCTATCTATCTATCTATCTATCTATCTATCTATCTATCTATCTATCTATCTATCTATCTATCTATCTATCTATCTATCTATCTATCTATCTATCTATCTATCTATCTATCTATCTATCTATCTATCTATCTATCTATCTATCTATCTATCTATCTATCTATCTATCTATCTATCTATCTATCTATCTATCTATCTATCTATCTATCTATCTATCTATCTATCTATCTATCTATCTATCTATCTATCTATCTATCTATCTATCTATCTATCTATCTATCTATCTATCTATCTATCTATCTATCTATCTATCTATCTATCTATCTATCTATCTATCTATCTATCTATCTATCTATCTATCTATCTATCTATCTATCTATCTATCTATCTATCTATCTATCTATCTATCTATCTATCTATCTATCTATCTATCTATCTATCTATCTATCTATCTATCTATCTATCTATCTATCTATCTATCTATCTATCTATCTATCTAACTAACTAACTAACGCGAAATCGGCTATGAAATCGGCTATTTTCTCCGCGAAACCGCGAGAAAACATAAAATGAGCGAGGAGTTTCTCGCGTAAAGTTCTCCCGGTTTCGCGGAGAAAATTTGCGGAGATTCTCGGCGACAATTGACCGTTTGCTTTCACTGAAAATGGATTTACCCGCGTTTTGCGGAGAAATAGAAAATGACAGGGCTTACGGGCATGCAAAATTCAAATTTCGGCTGATTATTATTTCTTCGTTTGTTTGACGTTGTTTTTTTGTAAACGAAGGCAAATTGCAGTCATTGTTAAATTATAATGAAATATTTTTTAATGTTACACATTTACAGTTTAATAATTTATTTCTCCATAATATAATTCCTTTCAAAAGTGTCATGACAACATTTGCTCACACAACGAAAACACGACTATTTTTATTGTATCCCCTTTAACCCCACTTTTATATAGTACAATTGAAGTGTACAGGGGTATACATTATTTGTCTGATTTCTGCTCCAAAACAGATTTGGGTACTCATTAGAACCGCCTCGCCGAGGCGTTCTAAAGAGTATATGTCCGTCCGTCTGTAAGCTTTTCGTTTCCGGATAACTCCTCCTACAGTTTACATCCAATCAAGCTGAAAATTCATACATAGCTAGGCCATGATGTGGGACAGCGTATCCAAATATTTATATTTATATATAAAAGGCTATGTATTTCTTAAGAAATGACATTTCAAGCCCTGCCGCCCAGTGAAACTAAATAGGGGTTTTGTAAAAGAACGGTCCGATTTGTACCACTTTACATGGGCAGGCTTAGACCCTCTAAGCGGTTTACCAGTACTTTGAACCGACATGGAGATCAAATGACACCTCAAGCTCTGCCGCCCAATGAAACCAAATAGGGTCTATGACCATGGAGATCCGACTCGCACCACTTTTTAGCTGTGGGTTAAATGTATCGATTCCTGATTATTGCCTTCGCTTCTTTTTTTCTGTGAGCATGGAGGTCCGACTTCCACCACTTTTGTTTGTTTAATTGGAAGTTTAACGTCCCCGTCTCCACTGTATAAGTCATGTTGGAGATGTTGTTGTGGGACGTTTACCCGACATTGAGATGAAATGACATCTCAAGCTGTGCCAGAAAATAAACCAAATAGGGTCTATGAGCATGGAGATCCGACTCGCACCACTTTTATTTGTTTGATTTAAGAAATAGATCAGCTCTAACTATGATTTGTTGTGTAATAAATCACAGTTTGAAGGTCAGTTGTAAAGTAGACAAATCACAAGCGCGTAGCGCGCGTGATTTGTCTACTTACAACTGACCGACAAACTGTGATTTATTACCCAACAAATCACTGGCTAGAGTTGTTCTATTTCGATTCTAACACGCTGAAAATCGGCAATAATGCTGTTGTTTCCTTCAAAATCTCACAACTTTTCGCCATTGTCAGAAGAAATTCCGCTAAAATTATCGACTGAAACACATGCATTTATATCCTTTTCCAACGTTTTCGATGCGAGAAAATGACGTTACACCGTCTAACGTCAAGGAAATCGACTAGTGACGTCATAAATTTGCAGTTTTTACTGACGTCACTCGTCACGCTCTTCCGAGCTGTGATTTGTTGCAGAATAAAACACAGTCATTTTCCATTGACTATAAAGGCGTGCTGTGTTAGAATTGGAGGTTTAACTTCCCCGTCTACACTTTTCAGATCATTATGGGGATGTTGTTTTCAATTTGTGGGATTTCTGCCCAACACTGAGTTGAAATGATATCTCAAGCCCTGTGACCTAATGAAACAAAATGGGGTCTATGAGCATGGAGGTCCGACTGGCACCACTTTTGATTGTTTGATTGGAGGTTTAATGTCCCCATCAACATTATATAGATCAATTAGCGGGACTTTTACCCGACAGTGAGATGATATCACGAACACACGACTATATAATTTTGACCCCCCCCCCCTTGAACCCCATGTTTATACAGTAAAACTGGGGTTTACAGGGGCCAACCCTATTTTTGTATTTCTGCTCTAAAACATAGATTGTGGGTACTCGTTTGAACCTCATCGAGGCGGTTCTAATGTACCCACAATCTATATTTTGAGCAGGAATAAGAAAATTATCACAATTTTTCATCTTAAAATTGCACTTTTGTGCTAAAATTTACAATGTATTTGTATAGGCATGTTTTCGTAAGGAAGTGACATCTCATCCCCCTTGGATAAAGCAAGGATAACAGAGATAGGCTGCAGAATTGAATATTAAACTGAAAAAAAATCAAAACATACATGTACAAAAGTATCATTCTTGCATAAATACCTATATGCATGGCTGTTTGAAGCCATTGTCAAATGGACCGAAAGCCGTGCTCAAACAGCAAAAACCATGTTCAAATCATTAAATTCGCGTGTTATTTGAACATAGATTTTGAGCTTTTGATATCACAAGACGGGCCTTGCTTTGTTTACGTTATGTTGAGCGACGTAACGTTATCGCCCTGAACGTAGCGTTTTAGAGTTCTATGATGACGTCACTGCATGACAACGTCATTGTAAACAACAGTCTGAACTGGCCGCCATTTTGGTTTGCCTATCGCATTTGAAGAGTTTTTATGGAATTTATATGGAGCTTTGTCAAAATTTGCTGTCGGATTCGTAAGTTATGCAAGAACAACGATCATCCATGGTTATTTCATTGCATTAACATTTGCCGGATCCCTCGGAAGATATTTGAACATTCGGCCTAGCGGCCTCATGTTCAAACAGCTTCCTCGGGATCCGGCAAATGTTAATGCATGAAAAACCATGGTTGATCCCTATATTGTAACATCAGAAACGAATCTGGATAAAACTGATACTTTTCTGCTGATACTTTTTTCCTTCCTAAAACTGATACCTTTTTTCCGATTCTTTTTAGCTCACCAGAGCCGAAGGCTCCGGTGGAGCTTATAGTTTAGGCATTGGTCCGTCGTCCGTCGTCGCCTGCGTCGTCAACATTTTCAAACAACATCTCCTCTGAAACTTCTTGGCCAATCGAAACCAAATTACATGAAGAGCCTCTATTGGAAGGGGGAACGAAAGTTTGTTCGGGAGGACTGGGTCACATTACCAATATGGCCGCCATGTCCATATATGGTATAAACCTTCAAAAATTTTCTTCTCAAGAACCGAATAGCCGATGATTTTGAGACTTGGTATGCAGCATCGGGGACTCCGGGCCCTACTAAGCTTATTCAAATTATGATTTTTGGTTGGTATTGACCTGTTTTACGTAGATTTCTCTGATTGCATATTAGCTAGTGACATCAGAAATGGTACATGTATGAACAATCAGCTGAATGGAAGTTTATCAGTTCCAAAGGTCAAGGTAATTTACCGACCTTTGTCCAGGACGGCTCAGATTCAGTTTTTTTTATCTTCTTCTTCACTTAAACTCTTCGGCCAATTGAAACCAAATTACATGTGGAGCCCCTATGGAATGAGGGAACAAAACATTGTTCGTGAGGACTGGGTCACATGACCAATATGGCCGCCATGCCCATATATGGTAAAAACATTTAAAAATCTTCTTCTCAAGAACCGAACGGCCGATGATCTTGAAACTTGGTATACAGCATCAGAGTCTCAGGCCCTACCAAGTTTGTTCAAATAATGACCTTGGGTTGATCTTGACCTGTTTTACTTTAGGGTCAAATTTGGTCACTTAGACATTTGTATGGAAAAATGGCAAAACAGTGGATTTTTCTCTTTGTATATTAACTAGTGGCATCAGAAATGATATTTACAATCAGCTGAATGGAAGTTTATCAGTTCCAAAGATCAAGGTCATTTACCGACCTTTGTCCAGAATAGCTCAGATTCAGTATTTTTATCTTCTTCTTCACCTAAACTACTTGGCCAATTGCAACCAAATTACATGCGGAGCCTCTATGGAATGAGGGAACGAACGTTTGTTCGTGAGGACTGGGTCACATGACCAATATGGGCCGTCATGCCCATATATGGTAAAAACCTTTAAAAAATCTTCTTCTCAAGAACCGAACGGCCGATGATCTTGAAACTTAGTATGCAGCATCAGGGACTCTGTCCCTACCAATTTGGTTTAAATGATGACCTTTGGTTGACCTTGACCTGTTTTATGTAAAGGTCAAGTTTTGTCACTTAGACATTTGTATGGAAACATGGCAAAGTAGTGGATATTTCTGATTGCCTGGTAGGTTGTGACATCAAAAATGATATTTGCAGTTAGCTGAATGATACTTTATCAATTCCAAAGGTCAAGGTCATTACTGACCTTTGTCTTGGAGGCCTCAGATTCAGTATTTTTATCTTCTTCTCCAGTAAAAGAGCTACTGGTCATTGAAGATCAAAATATTCATCATTGACGGTGGTGGAGGCGGTAGCTGGGTAGAAGCTAGTTCTGGTGTTAAACTAGACGGCACCTCACTTTGGAATGTCTGTTCGGGGTATTGCATGGGTGGACTTGGCGGTGTGTTAATGTTATTGGAATCAGTTGGTCTGATACTGACTGGGATTTTAAGAACTGTCAGTGACGGGTCGTGTTCGGCTGATTCCTCGACTGTTACCCCGGCAGCTATACAGTCTTGTGAGTCTTGTGAGGCTTGTTCGTTTTTTGGTGAAGATTGTAATAAGATTTGTTTCTTTTCCTACCTTTAATTTTATGATCCATCATACTATGTGTTGTACCCTACGTTATAACCAGAGGTCAAGAACTTAAGAGTCAATACGGTAATTTGTTTTCCCGACTCTCAGTCATTGTGTAACATCGATGAAACATAAAAAAAAAAAAAAAAAAAATGAACACCAAATCATCATCTTCTGGTTGCTCAAACTTTGCATTATTTGCTGGCTCCCAGTTTGCACATTGTCAATATTGGAAAATAGGTAACCAGACCCCTCTGACCTTGAAAGGTCAGAGGGGTCTGGTTACCTGTTTTTCCAACACTTATAAACTTCAGACTAGGAACCAGCAGATAATGCAAATAAGGTGAATTTCCAAATAAAATCTCACATTTTTATCGCATGAACTGACGATCACGTAATTCTGCAATATTTTGGTTTTACGGCCCTTTCAAGATTATTTCACTCATATCGAGCCGATCGTTAATCAGAGGTGGGCGAAAACCGAAGTACCCGGAGAAAAACCACCTTACCTTCCGTTGCAGAACTTGGCGTCTCACAAGTGACCCGAGCGGGGCTCGAACCGCAGCGTAGAGAGACCTAATGATTAAGAGTTAGCGCTTTTATCCACTAGGCCACGGAGGCTCGTCATAAAGTTTTGAAGACGATTTTATATACTCTATATGGTGAGAGTTTGACCGTTCATGCATATAAACCCTATTGGTTTAATTGGGCGGCAGGGCTTGAGAAGTCATTTCATATCAATATCAGGTTAAAGTCCAGCAAAATTGGATGCAACGTCTCAAAATGACGGGGACGTTAAACCACAAAGTAGAAGTAAAACAATGATCAGGAATCGATACAATTAACTTACTCCACCCATCAAAGACACCAAAGGGAAAGAAACACAAACATGAAGCGACCAGACCATAATGGAAACCTAAACAAAGGAAGGCCATAAGGACAGTTACTTTCCCACAAAATGGCCATATGGCCATCCAAAATAAAAACACACAAGTGATACACAGAGTAAGTAACAAACAACAACATAAATAAACCGCCGCAGAAGAACCGACTTGGAACGGTCAGTGGAAAGATTTCCACTGGGGGGCTTAAATCGATTTTACGTGGCCACAATCCTCGCCCTTACTTCCGTCGCGATTTAGACAAATGATTTGTTCAATCAAATCAAACCTATATATATTTTCGTGTAATTTGCTATATTGCTTTTAGAGGATCATATGGTTGATAAGCAAATGCTTAATATATCATCCTCGGACAATAAAGGCACTATTTTTAATATTATTATTATGATTTCTTTGTGTCTTTTTTTCACCCAGTGTCCCCTGGTAAGCGACTTTTACTGTTCAGAAGTGGTCTTAACCCACATATGACAATGGAATCTTCCATCTTATAAATTTGGAGTTGTCCATTTTCAATTATAGGGGTGTCAGATTTGTTTTGTTTAATGTAAGTTGTACAAAAATGTATATTCTTTGAGCAAACAGTGTAGACCCAGATCAGACGCCGCGTTCTGCGGCGTCTGATCTGGGTCTACACTGTTTGCCAACGTCCCAAAAAAGGGCCACTAGGCATATATGGGTTAAAGAACACTTTTTAACATTTCGAAAGTTGGTCTTAAAGGCATTTATTCTGGAACAGTAAAACACACCGTGTGTCCATAATTGTTTTATTGCCCCCTGTGATATACTGACTATAGCAGATCAAAGGCGGCCCTTAATAGGGTGATTAGTAGCTCTTGTTGAATCCCCTGACTGAGACACTTAAGGGGAAAATCAATAATGTACACCAGTCAACAGTAAGTAATTTATTGATTTTCCCCAAGGCGGCCCCTTACCTGTTGAAGACAGAGGACTTCTCTCCAATGAGCACTGAGGGCTACATAATATTATGTAATGAAATGATAGTCCTCAATAATCAAGAATAAATGCCTTTAATTTCGAAATGTTAGTTTTATATTTTCAGGGCACAGGCTTCGTGATCTCAACATATTAGTTGGTACCACGCTTGATAATTTTGAACTTTGTGCCTTCTTTGAAGGACCAGGAGTTAATGGTAAAGAATATACATTTGACTGTAAAAAACCTATGATGGGTAGATACGTCAAAATACAAAAACGTGCTCTTGGAACAACGATCTCTATGTGCGAAGTTGAAGTGATGGGTTTGGCAATAGGTAGGATTTTTGTATTGATTTTGGTTTTTCATTACGAAAACATATTAAAAATTTTACCGACAGAAAAAATTTTCTAGTATTTTTCAGATTTATACTCCAAACTTATATTGTGGGAACTCGTAAGAACCGCCTCCACGGGATGGTGGTTCTAACGAGTTCCCACAATACATGTTTTTGAGTAGAAATAAGAAAAAATAATGTATACCCCTGTAAACCAAAGTTTTATAATTTAAAAAATAGAGTTTAAGGTTCTGAAAATGTATAATTTTATAGGCATGTTTTCGTGATGTTTTTTTTTTCATATCTGGAAAGGAACTATGATTTAGATTGCAAGAAGAGCGTGACGTGCAGACCCGTTTGTCCATGAACACTTACGTCATTTTGGAGACGTTGCTTCCGATCAGATCCCCGACCCTAAACCCTATATATTCTTGTTCCTTATGGTAAAAACATTCAGACACACCGACTTGGGATCCACAAGGGTCCCTCCCTACCCCAACACTTCATAAAAAGGAACCATATATTATGATTGGACACATCCCGTGAGGTTTTCTGTGCAGGGGCCATGCCCCTAATCCCGCCATGATTAAAGAGCCTTATATCTCTCCACCTCTAGACCCTATATATTCTTGATACTTGATAAGACGCATTCAGTAATATCATCCACGGCTCCGTCAGGTCCATGCCTCACCCCTCCATTTCATAAAAGGCCTAATATTTCAGATGCAGAGTCCACATGGGTGCTCATTTGAATAGACTCTATAATCTGTAGATTATTATCATATCTTGTTTATTTACCTATTGCTAAACTATGATGCTGAGCTGACAATTTGGTATCTTGACCTCATCGTAAGCCAATAAATGTTTTCTCGTGACGCTGCTTGAAGAACAGAAGTGCCCCTTTAAACGCCTATACCGTAACTCTTTATATTTATCATTTTTTTCTTATTCATTCATATAAACATATCTCACTCTTTGTCATTTGTACAAAAGGCCCATTCTTTTGCGTTTACAGTGTATATGCCTCTTTTCCACAGCTGAAACGACCCTTCAAGTAAACCTGAACGATGGCGTGTTTCATGTGATAATTTCCCGCCTTTTAAACCAACACATGACAACCCGGGAAGGGACATTTTTTTATTTTTTATAAGTTGTGCGCACAAGATATTATCTTGTGCGGACAAGATATTATCTTGTTCGGACAACATATTATCTTGTGCGCCCAAGATATTATCTTGTGCAGACAATTTATGATCTTGATCGCACAACATCATATCTTGTGCGCACAAGATATTATCTTGTTCGCACAACATATTATCTTGTTTGCACAACATAGATCTTGGGAAGTTGTGCGGATAAGATATTATCTTGTGCGGACAAGATAATATCTTGTGCGGACAAGATAATATCTTGTGCGCACAAGATCTATGTTGTGCAGACAAGATATTATCTTGTGCGGACAAGATAATATCTTGTTCGCACAACTCTTGTCTGCACAAGATAATATGTTGTCCGCACAAGATAATATCTTGTGCGGACAAGATATTATGTTGTGCGGACAAGATATTATCTTGTCCGCACAAGATAATATGTTGTCCGCACAAGATAATATCTTGTCCGCACAAGATAATATCTTGTCCGCACAATATAATATCTTGTGCGCACAACTTATAAAATAAAATAAAAATCATGTCCCTTCCCGGGTTCCGTACCAATGAGAATTTTGACACAAACGTCTTGAAAATATCTCAAAGAGCAACGAGTAAAGATTTTGGTCACACTGGCTGGATGGACACTTGATCTTATTCTACATTGGTAGCAAACGAGCAAATGTCTTTAGCTTTGCGCCGGGTTACATCTCGTAATGGCAAAGCTAATGGGACGGTGCACTAGATATCAAAATCCGTGCCATTAAACCTGGAATAAAATGCTCTCCTCCACAGTCTTCCAGGAAAGAGGATGTAGTATTAACGCGACTGCGCATTGGCCGCACTAGAGTTAATCATTCTCATATTTTAAATGATGATGATCGGCCTCTTGTGTAGGCTGTGATCAGCCTTTGACTGTTCATCATATCTTAACTGACTATGTTAACTTTCTAGCGCCTCGTAACATACACTTCAAAGCTGACACTTTGCAACAATTGTTTCAAGATGTACCTGCTTATAATATTATCTTATTCCTAGATGAAATTGAACTATTTCTTAAGATTTCTTTTCCAGATTTTTATACATTGTCATTATAACGCTTTTACTTTTAATATCCTCAACATATAACATCTTTTGATCATTAACCGCTTGGCGCTTTTGACCCACAAAGAGGGTTGACGACGTTCATTGTGAGTCATAAGCGTCAAGCGGTTAGCGTCGTTAAACACAAACTCATCATCATCATTATCAAAGCTTAATTTTTGTCGTTCCTCTGCCGATATCTTACGAATGTTTACTTTAAATGCGTGCTTCTGCTAACACAGGAATCGCATCTACGAACCAGAGAATGAGAACCGGGCAATAATCCCGTTGTGACTCGCCACCCCCTACAAAACAAACAAACAAAATAATTATAATAAAAAAAAACATAACTTGAAAGCGAGCGAGTACTCAAGCACGCGACCATCTCAAGCCGTCTCCCAAGAGATGGGGCATTCGAAAAGGAAAAAAGGGACAGAGCATCACGAAAACACGCCTATATAATTTTGACCCCCTTTAACCACACTCTTATATAGTAAAATGGGGTTTACAGGAGGTATACATTATTTTTCTTATATCTGCTCAAACACAGATTGTGGGTAGTCGATAGAACCGCCTCGTCGAGGCAGTTCTACTGAGTCCCCGCAGTCTTTGTTTTGAGCAGAAATAAGAAAAATATCACAATTTTTTTCATCTTAAGGGCATATGCTACGAAATACTTCCTACATTGAGAACTGTTTAAGAGTCTCTATATGATCAGCATCATATACTGGCTCACCAAATTTGAAATAAAAACCATATGTCACCGTGCTGTATCTTAAGTAATCTGAACAAGAAGGAAATCACCCTAAACTGTTTTCCCAGAAATATCAGAAAACAACCATGTTAGTAAATAGCATGTCAAAAATGACTTTTGCCTAGCTTTGAAAAATTTATTTCAGTCAGAATGACATATTAAAAGATACTGCTGCCTAATTTTAGCCTATTTTTCAAGCTAAGATTTTTTTTTGCAAAACCAATTTTGTCATCAACCAAAATATCTTTAAAAATAATTCATTGTCTGCAATGTTTTGGACCATACAGAAAAATGCAACATTGAAATTTTCATAAAACAAAGTTTTTTCTGTAGATGATGTTTTCAGAGAATAGAAAATTAAAAGAAAACTAGGGGTCACCGTGCTAATTTCTGTTTTATTAAACAAACCGTTCCCCTACCCCCAGCTGAAATACATGGTAAAAATACTTATAAATTCTATGAAAAGATGGTGAATCACACACAGATAACTTGGATTTTACTTGTAAATAGCAGCTGGCCATTATACGCATTACAGCAAATCGTTTAAGTAAGTCTGTAACCATTTAGGTTGATCTGATCTGCAGTAAATGCCGAAAAATTAAAATTTTCAAAAGTTGCAATGTTCCTGTGTTAGTGAAATGTATAGCCAAGCTGAACATGTTTAATAATGAAATGAACCCAAAACAATATCTGTTCCACAAGTTTCAACCATTTCCTTACCCACGAAGGGTAAAATGTTGGCTCTGGCATAACTTTCATTTTTGATGATCATACAAAAATGGTGAATTCGTAGCATTTGTCTTTAAAATTTCAATTTTTTGCCAAAAAATTGGCAATGTATTTGTACAGGAGTATTTTCGTAATGCAGAGGAATCGCATCGACGAACCAGAGAATGAGAACCGGGCAATAATCCCGTAGTGACTCGCCACCCCTACAAAACAAATTAACACAATAATAATAATAATAATAATAATAATAATAATAATAATAATAAACATAACTGGCAACAGCCAGTGGGTCAGCGACCCAATACTCAAGCACGCGACCATCTCAAGCCGTCTCCCAAGAGATGGGGCATTCGAAAAGGAAAAAAAGGGACAGAGCATCACGAAAACCCGCCTATATAATTTTGACCCCCTTTAACCCCACTCTTATATAGTAAAACTGGGTTTTACAGGGGTAAACCTTATTTTTCTTAATTCTGCACTAAAATATAGATTGTGGGTACTCGTTAGAACGTCTCGATGAGGCGTTTCTAACGAGAACCCACAATCAATATTTTGAGCAGAAATAAGACAGATATCACAATTTTTCATTCTAAAATTTTCATTTTTTTCGGCGATAAAGGTTACCATGTATTTGTATAGGCGTGTTGTCCTAATGGTAACTAAATATTTCCCTCCTCTATCCAGCACTTTTTGCAAGCATAATAGGCCCAGGCCACACTGACTTCAAAGCAGTTGGACCCTACACAGCATCTTCACACCGACCCAATAAAGGTTTTTGTTTGTTTGATATGAGGTTTAAAGTCTTCACTATTTAGGCCATTTTGGAGACGTGTGGGAATTTTACCACACGTTGAGATGACATGACATCTCAAGCGCTACCGCCGAATGAAACCGATACGGTTTATATACCCGATATTGAGATGAAATGACATCGCCAATATAAGTTTTTGTTTCACCTGAGGTTTGACGACCTCTGTCAACACAATTTAGGTAATTTGGAGACGTTGCTTCTAATTTTGGGGGACTGTCACCCGAAATTGAGATGAAATGACATCTCAAGCTCTGCCGCTCGATGAATCCGACAGTGTTTATATAGATGGACGGTCCAACTCATACCACTTTGCCTGGACAGACTTAAATCCTCTAGGTTACGATTGTTGAAATCGTTAATATAAGAAGCATCACGAAAACACGCCTACATGAATTTGATCCCCTTGAATCCCACTTTTATATGGTAAAACTGGGGTTTCCGGGGGTATACCTAATTTTGCTTATTTCTGCTCTAAAATATAGATTGTAGGTACTCGTTAGAACCGCCTCGTCGTTGCGGTTCTAACGAGTACCCACAATCTATATTTTGAGTAGAAATAAGAATAATACATAATTTTTCATCATAAAATTTTCATTTTTTCGGCGATAAAGGTGGCAATGTATTTGTATAGGCGAGTTTGCGTAATGCAAGTTCTAGCGAGAAAGGGAAGAACAAGTTGAGAAATGTACACTCCATAAGAAGGACATCTGGGATCACCGTCTAGAAACGGGAAATTAACAATATCGAAATCAAAATCATCCCGTTTGAGCTTGGAAAATTCGGCCTTTTTTCGGATTGTCATTGTTTTCTGTACTTTTGAGTCTGGTTTTTTACCTCTGTCCTGAAGCCTAACCAAACTCGGTTACCTCTCTTTTTATTGCATGTTTAGATGCTGAATGTCAAGTTGTACTTACATATGCAAAATGTGAATAAATACTATGGGGCAGCCCATTTACGTATCCATGACTTTAGAAAAGGTCATATTGAAGAAATAGATTGGGTTGCATGATGCCTCCACGCAGAGCTTAAACCGACCGCACATAGCACTGGTAAACTGCCTACAGGTTCTAAGCCTGCCTAGGAAAAGTGGTGTGAGTCTGAACCTCAATGCATATAAACCCAATTGGTTTCATTGGGCGGTAGGGCTTGAGATGTCATTTCATCTCGATGTCGGGTAAATGTCCCACAAAATTTGAAGCAGTGTATCCAAAATGACCTATACAGTGTTGACGGGGACGTTAAACAAAAAATCAAACAAAAATGACGTCATAATGAACCATGGTTCTCACCAAAATGATAAGACAACGGCGACCCAATGACGGCAACAGCGTTTTTTCGCTGTTAGTAGGCAAACTGTGTGCAGTTGTTTCACGTTTCTTTTTTCGCCCTTAAACCAGAATAAGTGTCACATAATCGATGGAAATATAGTAAATACATGGTTAGTGTCTTTAATAATAAAACCAGTGCTTCAGCTGAAGTGCACGACCCGCCAGATGCTTTTAGCTTTATGAGTGTTACCATATATGGGTATTGCGGCCATTTTGGTCATGTGACCTGGACCTAAAACGGTTCCCCCAATAAATGCGCGTAAGGAACAAAAATATATCTTATACTTTAGTACTGTATTCTGAATCGTTTGCAGGATAAAATGCATTCTCACTTTTCCAGTACAAAAGCATATGTGTCAATGTTTGACCTAGGCACAAAGAAGGTCAAGGTCAACCCAGGGTCACCATTTTAGCAATTTATGATGGGCCTACGTCCTAGATGCAATTTAACAAGTTTCGTGGAAATCTGCCCGGGTGGTTCTGGAGAATACTATTTTTGAAGGGTTTTACCATATATGGCTTGGCGGGAATTTTGATCATGTGACCTGGACCCCATGAGCAAATTTTGGTTCCCCTATCCCATAGAGGCTCCATATGAAATTTGACTTCAAACGGCCCAACGGTTTCCGAGGAGAAGCGGTTCGAAAATTTTCACATTTTTGCCTCGGCGAGGCTATACTAAATGGAATGTAATATTTCGCAAGTTCATTTGTAAGATCTCATTGATATCTATCAGTATGCCAAAAATTGTTAAATATTCCAAGCGGTTAAGTCACTATCACCAATTTTCACAAACGGGTTACGGACGGACAGACAGACAGACCATATATGGCTTGGCGGCCGTTTTGGTCATGTGACCTGGACCCCATGAGCAAATTTGGGTTTCCCCCGTCCCATAGAGGCTTCATATGAAATTTGATTTCAATCGGCCCAACGGTTTCCGAGAAGAAGCAGTTCAAAATTTTTCACAGTTTTCGCCTCGGCGAGGCTATACTAAATGGAATGTAATATTTCGCAAGTTCATTGGTAAGATCTATTTGATATCTATCAGTATGCCAAAAATTGTTGAAATATTCCAAGCGGTTAAGTCACTATCACCAATTTTCACAAACGGGTTACGGACGGACCCAAAGAAGGTCAAGGTCAACCCAGGGTCACCATTTTAGCAATTTATGATGGGCCTACGTCCTAGATGCTATTTATCAAGTTTCGTGGAAATCTGCCCAGTGGTTCTGGAGCAGACTATTTATGAAGGGTTTTTACCATATATGGCTTGGCGGCCATTTCGGTCATGTGACCTGGCCCCCATGAGCAAATTTTGGTTTCCCTATCCCATAGAGGCTCCATATGAAATTTGACTTAAATCGGCCCAACGGTTTCCGAGGAGAAGCAGTTCAAAAATTTTCACATTTTTTGCCTCGGCGAGGCTATACTAAATGAAATGTAATATTTCGCAAGCTCATTGGTTAGATCCCATTGATATCTATCAGTATGCCAAAAATTGTTTAAATATTCCAAGCGGTTAAGTCACTATCACCAATTTTCACAAACGGGTTATGGACGGACAGACAGACAGACCATATATGGCTTTGCGGCCATTTTGGTCATGTGACCTGGACCCCATGAGCACATTTTGGTTTCCCCCATCCCATAGCGGCTCTATATGAAATTTGACTTCAATCGGCCCAACGGTTTCCGAGGAGAAGCAATTCAAAAATTTTCACATTTTTTGCCTCGGCGAGGCTATACTAAATGGAATGTAATATTTCGCAAGTTCATTTGTAAGATCTCATTGATATCTATCAGTATGCCAAGCACTGTTTAAATAATCCAAGCGGTTAAGTCACTATCACCATTTTTCACAAACGGGTTACGGACGGACAGACAGACAGACAGACCATATATGGCTTGGCGGCCATTTTGGTCATGTGACCTGGACCCCATGAGCAAATTTTGGTTTCCCCCGGCCCATAGAGGCTTCATATGAAATTTGATTTCAATCGGCCCAACGGTTTCCGAGGAGAAGCAGTTCGATAATTTTCACATTTTTCGCCTCGGCGAGGCTATACTAAATGGAATGTAATATTTCGCAAGTTCATTGGTTAGATCTCATTGCTATCTATCAGTATGCCAAAAATTGTTTAAATATTCCAAGCGGTTAAGTCACTATCACCAATTTTCACAAACGGGTTACGGACGGACCCAAAGAAGGTCAAGGTCAACCCAGGATCACCATTTTAGCAATTAATGATGGGCCTACGTCCCAGATGCTATTTATCAAGTTTCGTGGACATCTGCCCGGTGGTTCTGGAGAAGACTATTTATGAAGGGTTTTTACCATATATGGCTCGGCGGCCATTTTGGTCATGTGACCTGGACCCCATGAGCAAATTTTGGTTTCCCTATCCCATAGAGGCTCCATATGAAATTTGACTTAAATCGGCCCAACGGTTTCCGAGGAGAAGCAGTTCAAAAATTTTCACATTTTTGCCTCGGCGAGGCTATACTAAATGAAATGTAATATTTCGCAAGCTCATTGGTTAGATCTCATTGATATCTATCAGTATGCCAAAATTGTTTAAATATTCCAAGCGGTTAAGTCACTATCACCAATTTTCACAAACGGGTTACGGACGGACGGACAGACAGACCATATATGGCTTTGCGGCCATTTTGGTCATGTGACCTGGACCCCATGAGCAAATTTTGGTTTCCCCCATCCCATAGAGGCTCTATATGAAATTTGATTTCAATCGGCCCACCGGTTTCCGAGGAGAAGCAGTTCAAAATTTTTCACATTTTTTGCCTCGGCGAGGCTATACTAAATGGAATGTAATATTTCGCAAGTTCATTTGTAAGATCTCATTGATATCTATCAGTATGCCAAGCACTGTTTAAATAATCCAAGCGGTTGAGTCACTATCACCATTTTTCACAAACGGGTTACGGACGGACAGACAGACAGACAGACCATATATGGCTTGGCGGCCATTTTGGTCATGTGACCTGGACCCCATGAGCAAATTTTGGTTTCCCCGGGCCCATAGAGACTTCATATGAAATTTTATTTCAATCGGCCCAACGGTTTCCCAGGAGAAGCAGTTCGAAAATTTTCACATTTTTCGCCTCGGCGAGGCTATACTAAATGGAATGTAATATTTCGCAAGTTCATTGGTTAGATCTCACTGATATCTATCAGTATGCCAAAAATTATTTAAATATTCCAAGCGGTTAAGTCACTATCACCAATTTTCACAAACGGGTTATGGACGGACCCAAAGAAGGTCAAGGTCAACCCAGGGTCACCATTTTAGCAATTTATGATGGGCCTACGTCCCAGATGCTATTTATCAAGTTTCGTGGAAATCTGCCCAGTGGTTCTGGAGCAGACTATTTATGAAGGGTTTTTACCATATATGGCTTGGCGGCCATTTTGGTCATGTGACCTGGACCCCATGAGCAAATTTTGGTTTCCCTATCCCATTGAGGCTCCATATGAAATTTGACTTAAATCGGCCCAACGGTTTCCGAGGAGAAGCAGTTAAAAATTTTCACATTTTTTGCCTCGGCGAGGCTATACTAAATGGAATGTAATATTTCGCAAGCTCATTGGTTAGATCTAATTGATATCTATCAGTATGCCAAAAATTGATTAAATATTCCAAGCGGTTAAGTCACTATCACCAATTTTCACAAACGGGTTACGGACGGACAGACAGACAGACCATATATGGCTTGGCGGCCATTTTGGTCATGTGACCTGGACCCCAGGAGCAAATTTTGGTTTCCCCCATCCCATAGAGGCTCCATATGAAATTTGACTTCAATCGGCCATACGGTTTCCGAGGAGAAGCAGTTCAAAAATATTCACATTTTTGCCTCGGCGAAGCTATACTAAATAGAATGTAATATTTCGCAAGTTCATTGGTAAGATCTCATTGATATCTATCAGTATGCCAAAAATTGTTCAAATATTCCAAGCGGTTAAGTCACTATCACCAATTTTCACAACAGGGTTACGGACGGACAGACAGACAGACCATATATGGCTTGGCGGCCATTTTGGTCATGTGACCTGGACCCCATGAGCAAATTTGGGTTTCCCCCGTCCCATAGAGGCTTCATATGAAATTTGATTTCAATCGGCCCAACGGTTTCCAAGGAGAAGCAGTTCGAAAATTTTCACATTTTTCGCCTCGGCGAGGCTATACTAAATGGAATGTAATATTTCGCAAGTTCATTGGTTAGATCTATTTGATATCTATCAGTATGCCAAAATTTATTTAAATATTCTAAGCGGTTAAGTCACTATCACCAATTTTCACAAACGGGTTACGGACGGACCCAAAGAAGGTCAAGGTCAACCCAGGGTCACCATTTTAGCAATTTATGATGGGCCTACGTCCCAGATGCTATTTATCAAGCTTCGTGGAAATCTGCCCAGTGGTTCTGGAGAAGCCTATTAATGAAGGGTTTTTACCATATATGGCTTGGCGGCCATTTTGGTCACGTGACCTGGACCCCATGAGCAAATTTTGGTTTCCCTGTCCCATAGATGCTCCATATGAAATTTGACTTTAATCGGCCCAACGGTTTCCGAGGAGAAGCAGTTCAAAAATTTTCACATTTTTGCCTCGGCGAGGCTATACTAAATGGAATGTAATATTTCGCAAGCTCATTGGTTAGATCTCATTAATATCTATCAGTATGCCAAAAATTGTTTAAATATTCCAAGCGGTTAAGTCACTATCACCAATTTTCACAAACGGGTTACGGACGGACAGACAGACAGACCATATATGGTTTGGCGGCCATTTTGGTCATGTGACCTGGACCCCATGAGCAAATTTTGGCTTCCCCCATCCCATAGAGGCTCCATATGAAATTTGACTTAAATCGGCGCAACGGTTTCCGAGGAGAAGCAGTTCAAAAATTTTCACATTTTTTGCCTCGGCGAGGCTATTTTAAATGGAATGTAATACTTCGCAAGCTCATTGGTTAGATCTCATTGATATCTATCAGTATGCCAAAAATTGTTTAAATATTCCAAGCGGTTAAGTCACTATCACCAATTTTCACAAACGGGTTACGGACGGAGGGACACACTGACAGACTGACAGACTGACAGAATGACACGGTGATTTTAGGGCACTCTTAGAAATCAACCGACTTCAGTCGGTTGCTTTTTCTGCGGGTCGTGCAATATAATCGGTGAGCCTTAGACAATTTTGTAGGGGCGAGCTTTAGCGAGCCTTATATAATTGTCGCGGCGAACCGATTATATTTTATTATTAAAAACACTAATCATGTATTTAGTTTATACCGCAATTAAAAAATCAAGGGGTTTTGCAATAATTTAGCAAATTTCAGCAAGAAAAGACAGCAGACAGTGTGGCTTGTTAAACGACATTCAGTGCCATGGCGCGCACACGTAGTATAACGCGACGTCAACGAGTGCAAAGTTTCTGACGTCACCACGACACAAAGACGCAGGAAACAACATGGATGCTCGAATAAAAGTTGCTTAGCGATTTACATTCTATAAGAAAATCTGCAAATAAGTAGTTTATTTTAGCTTTAGAAATTATTTTCGAGGTTGAAACTCAATTGCAGTAGCAGTGCGCAGTTATTCCAACGGGCCAGTCAAACCAGGAAAAGCCGAGATGGTAAGAATTTAGCTGCACTTTCTGAAAATATGTTCAAATAAATATTGCAAAGATTTTACCTTGCAGTTTCGTTGTTTTCCCATGTATAAAAGGTTGCATGTAATTGTTTAAACTTGTAAATTAGTGACATGAAAAGTAGGTGCGGTCTATTAACGGTCACTAGACGTATTATAGGTCAGTAGAAGGTATTATAGGTCACAACCGATTATAGCGTGCAGTTATTCGACCGCCTTTATTAGGTTACTAGAATGCCTGATTGCGGTATAAAATGTAAATAGAAGTAGTAATAATAGTATTGTATTAAATATTCCTTTAAAGATAAACAGAAGCCTCCGTGGTGCAGTGGTTACGCTACTCGCCTTGTAAACCAGGGATCGCAGGATCGATCCCGGGCTTCTCCAGACTTTCGGATGAGTCTTTAAACCGAGGTCCCGTCTCCGTATGACCTTAGCTGTTGGTGGGACGTAAAACTAAAACTCACTCACTCACTTTAAAGATAAACATCATCTGGTACCGAGCAAAACGGTAAGTGACCAAGACTCGGTTCACGTTTCCTCGTGACTCGTTATCGTTCATACTTCAATGGGCGTCAAATAAATAACATTTATTACATTTCTAACAATGAATTACCTATTTTTCTTGGTGAAAGAAACCCGATAATCGTTCAACAGTGAATCATTTCATTTCTTCATTTCGCACGTTTTGACGTCATAATTGCTAGGAGACGTTGCTGACGCCGTTGGTAACAACACTAACAATAGTTGACGTTTGGCGGAAAATCTGATAAAATCATAGAAATCAGATTTTAATTTTCTCGTCCATTAGACGTTTTTGAGGAGAGACCTACAACACGATGATAAGGTATTATTTTCTTGGAATACAGTTCTAATTTCATGACATTTGTGCCTCTGTATTTCAAGGACGGGATGATTTTTGCATTGAAATGAAAACAAGATGGCAACTGATTTTCAAACTAAACCACGACTCCTGAAATCCATTCCCTGACTGGAACTATTTTAGTTGGAAATCAGAATGGTTGAATTTGAAAATTCAAAGGTAAAATATGAATGGAAATGTAATAAACAGTTTATTTTGTTGTTTTGATTGATTACGGAGAAATAATTCACTCGTGTTCTAAGGCTTTCGTGTAAAAAAACTCGTTCGCTATCTTCACTCGTTTTTTTACCCGGAAGCCTTAGAACACTTGTGAATTAGTTCACCGTAATCGATAAAAAAACAAACAAAACAAATAAACTCTATTTATTTCTTAATTTCTGCAACCACGCTGCAGGTTATAACAAAAAGCTTAACAGGGGCAGCTGAAGTCAGTATAAAATTATATATAGACATTTTTAGCTAAACACCAGACAAGCATTCTTTTCTGGGTCGACGTTACTTAGCGTACAAGCTGTTAGATGTTAAAGTCCACGTGAATATCCATGTTTTAAAGCTTATTTCTAACACAGCGCGCCTATATAGGCAATGCAAAATAATTGTGTTTTATTCTGCAACAAATCACAGCTCGGAAGAGCGTGACGTGTGACGTCATTAAAAACTGCAAATTTATGACGTCACTAGTCGATTTACTTGACGTTGGACGGTGTAACGTCATTTTCTCGCATCGAAAACGTTAGAAAAGGATATAAATGCATGTTTCAGTCGATAATTTTAGCGGAATTTCTTCTAACAATGGCGAAAAGTTGTGAGATTTTGAAGGAAACAACAACTTTATTGCCGATTTTCAGCGTGTTAGAATTGAAATAGATCAGCTCTAGCCAGTGATTTGTTGGGAAATAAATCACAGTTTGTCAGTCAGTTGTAAGTAGACAAATCACGCGCGCTACGCGCTCATGATTTGCCTACTTTACAACTGACCTCCAAACTGTGATTTATTACACAACAAATCACTGTTAGAGCTGATCTATTTCTTAAATAACATCTTTCTTTTGCCTGGCCCCACAGTTATCCGTTCACCTGTCAGAGATCATCATCGGTCGTCTTGTCAGCATGTGGGTGTGCGGCACGCTGTAATCCTACATGTAACATATCAGCCCCGCCAAGCGAATTTGTGTCTTCGAGCATTCCGTCATGACAAATTGTAACTGCGCATGCCCAGCCATTCAGAGGGGCCAGGAATATGGCTTTCTGTCTGGAGGTTCCTCTTGATTCACTGCTTGTATGAGCGAACAGCGAGGGTTCTGGCGGGACTGCGCGGATGCGCAGGCTCGCCTGAACCTTCGCTGCTCGCATAGGCGATAAGTACCAAAATCGCTTGACGGGGCCCATATGATGTCGTAAAAGTGAGATTGCTTGATCTCTGAGAGGTGTTCTCAGCTGTGGAACAACACATTGATGCTTTAAACATCAATTGTTCCAAACAATTCCATCCCTCATGTTTTTTTCCTTCTCCAAACTGGCATTGATTGCCACACTTGGAAATGAAGTTGAATCTTCCTCCCTGCATTGAAGTGCGAATCACAAGTATTCAGTTAAATGGATACTGACAAGTTCATAGTTTCTTCTGAGCAGGAAGGCAAGGCAAACCCAACTTTTTCTTGGTGACGAAAACTTTAAGTAGACCCAACTTAATTGTGTAACCCGGCATTCTACTAAGTTAAACTTGAGTTACTAATTGAGCTTACCCACCCATACCATATTTCCTGACGTTGACATTTTCCTTAAGGTAGCATTGACACATACGTTGTGACTTGAAGTTAGGTATCGCGCAATAGAAGTATTTATGGTAACTTGTTATGATCTGAGTTTTGTAATGTGACGAAACTAGATTGTAGCCTTTTACTGTAAATGTCGTCAACTTATGACGTCATATTAGACAACCAGTACGTAACGTCATTTGTTTGTTTGATTTGAGGTTTAACGTCCTCGTCAACACTGTAAAGGTCATTTTGGAGACGTTGCTCCCAGTTTTGTGGGACTTTTACACGACATTGAGATGAAATGACATCTCAAGCCCTGTCGCCCAATAAAGCCAGTAGGGTTCATAATGTTGATTTGAGGTTTGACGTCCCCGTCAACACTGTAAAGGTCATTTTGGAGACGCTGCTTCCAATTTTGTGGGACTTTTACCCGACATTGAGATGAAATGACATCTCAAGCTCTGTCGCCCAATGAAACCAATGGGGTTTATTAGCATGGACGGTCCGCCTCGCACCGCGGTTCCTGGACAGGCTTAGATCCTCCATGCGGTTTACCAGTACTAATGTGCGGGCCAGATTCAGCTCTGCGTGGAAGCATCATGCAGCCCATATATTTCTTCAAGTAGGGTTCATAAGCATGGACGGCCCGATTTATGCGCACCGCTTTGCCAGGGCAGGTTTATAAGAATTGTATATGGGTGTGAAGTGGTGGATGGAAAAATCCGTCCCGAGGGTCACTGTCCGGCATCACGAGGCTTGCCGAGTGATGCCGGACAGTGAACCCGAGGGACGGATTTTTTCCATCCAACCCTCACACCCATACAGAATTCTTTTTCTTGCATACTTTCCATTTCTATTGCGAATTTTTAATGCTGCTGTCACTTCGGTTACCGACTTCCGCCATTTTCTGATGACACAACAGGAATGTTAAGTGACGTCACGCATGACGACGCCGCGCATGAGGTTGTAATCAACCAGTGCATTTATCAAACACGCGATTATATTCGATTTGGGGTCGGAACACCAGGGTCAGAACATAAATTTCTATCCCAGGGTAAAATCACGGATTCCCTTGTCTGGTGTGCAAGAATAGATCCTCTAAGCGGGTTACTCGTACTCCTGTGCGGATCGGATTCAGCTCTGTGTGGAAGCATCATGCGGCCCATATATTTCTTCCAAACCCCGATGGGCGGGGGTCGCCGTAACGTCATATTTTACTGGGAGTACTTGACATTTCAAATCGCGTGTGCATTAATAACTAACGTTTTAGTTAGATTAACGCGTATAACACATATCCTAACGTTTTAGTTAAGCCCATTCAATCATCACTGATCTTAACTGATCAGTTTACAGATTTTTTTAGTAACATGGGATTAACGTTATCAATAAAGGAGCGTTTAATGGAAACGGGAAAGGAGTTATGAGGGGGGAGATTTGCAAGATTTTGTTAAGCAGCATCAAGATATTGAGAGGGCCGAAAGGCAAGAACAAAGCGGTTTAGAAAGGTTAAAGTTAGACGAAAGGGAAAAAGAAAAGGAAAGGGCACATGAACTAACTAATTTGACGGTTGATAAGGAGATTGTAATGGCAGCCATTGAAAGCGAAAGTCAGGCAAAAGAGATTAGTGAAGCCCATGTAGAAAAGATAATGTATTGGTTTGAGATGCAGCGTCAAGAATTGTGGAATCAGTTAGAAATGCAGAGAGCAAAGCTCGAGCTAGAATTCGAAAAGGCTGAAAAAGTGGCACATGCCCGGGATCCTAAGTTACCTTATTTTGAAGAGGGTTAAGAAAAAAAATGGATAGTTACTTATCTAGGTTTGAGAAATATGCTACGGCTAACAAATGGGATAATAAATGGGATTTTTGGCCGCGTATATATGTGCTTTAATTTAAATGCGCGCACTTGATGTATATGATAGATTGTCAAATGATGATGCGGCCGATTATGATACTCGTACGTTAATGGATGCCTTATTAAAAAAGTTTGATATGACAGAGCGCGGAGTTAGGAAGAAGTTTGGTTAAAGTAGGCCGGAGAAATCAGAAACGTTCATACAGTTCAGTAGTAGATTGAGAACTTGTTTAGAGAAATGGCTTAATATGGAAAAGATAGAAAAAATCATTTCCGGCTGTCTGTGATTTTATGACAAGGGATCAGTTCCTGGAGTCATGTAATAGAGAACTGTATGTACATTTGAAGCCAAAACAGTTTGGAAATTTAGATGAAATGGCTAGAGAGACAGGTTTGTTTCTAGAAGCGCGCATTAATAAGGGACAGCGCTATAATAGAGGCGCAGCGCAGCATAATTATAACAAAATTGACTCAGACAAACCGAGTGGTAAATAGAAGTGGCGACAATGATCAGGAATCGTTACAATTAACCCACAACTCCCATCGGAGACACCAAAGGGAAAGAAACACAAACTTGAAACAACAGACCCTAATGGAAACATCAACAGCGGAAAGCCAAAAGGACAGCTTCTTTCCCACAAAATGGCCAATAGGCTACCCAAAATAAAATAATATAAGCGACACAAACAACCAAAGCCAAATCATAACAAACCATAGCAAAATAAACCGCGACAGAAGAACCGCATTGGAACGGTCAGCGTAAACGAATTCCACTCGTGGGCTTAAATCGATTTTACGTGGCCACAATCCACGCCCTTACTTCCGTCGCGATTAAGACAAATAGTTTGTTCAGTCCGCATGAAGGCCTCCTTACTCATCAGTGCAACATCTCCGTGAACACAAAAATCAAAGTACCGCAGAGATAAAACAACGGTGATGACTCGACAGCAAGAAACCACTGAAATGCTGGAGCAAAAGAAAACCAACAGTTGGAATCCGATGACCCAGACCAGAGACAGAGCATCAGTTACCAACCAACATAAGCCTTTACTTTGGAACCGCCATAGAATCTGAGGCCTGACCCACCGGCGTGCAATTAAAGAGGGAAGCAAAGTTGTCAACCGTGATTGGGGTAACTACCATGCATGCAGTCTGTCGTATAACATTAACGTTGTACCTAATCTTTTTATATTGAAGAATGACACAAACCTGATATTAGGTGTAGCATATTCGGTTAGGGGCATTTAACAATTAAATGTTTTAAGAACCTCGACGGAAAACAATTATATAGTGCAGAGGTAGGAGCAGTTAGAGGTGGAAACAGCGGTGTTGAGGAAAGCTTTAAGCGGACGTAGAGGCTCAGGTAACTCAGGCTAAGAATGAGAATACACATAGTGTACGCCGCGGTTATACACATGGTCGTGGTAATTTTAGAATGTCTTTTCAAGGACGCGGTAAGAAAAAGGGCACACCAAGTTAGTTTTTGTCAAGCGCAATTAACTAGGAAAGGTGAAGAGATTGGAAATATATTTGAAAGGAAGGTTGGTGGTCCGTTGATTTCGGATGGGGAGGAGTGTAATATGGAAACTAGGGAAGGTGTTTGTTAATTCTTAAAGGCAAGGTTACCGAAGGCACAAGGGATGGTTAATAATAAGAAGGCGGTCGTATTAAGAGATACTAGGTGTACAGGTTGTGTCGTCGGAGAAGCTTGGTTTCAGACGACCAGTCAGTAGGAAAAGAGTCAGATGTTACGCTGATTGATGAATCCACACAAAGATATCCTTTGGCAATGATTGGCATTGATTGTTCTTTTTATGCGCCCGTAGGAGGGCATACAGTTTTTGCACTGTCCGTTTGTGGGTTTGTGCGTTTGTTGGTTTGTGCATTTGTACGTCCGCTCTTTTTTGTGATGCGAACTGCTTCCACATTTCTTCAACGACTGAGCTGAAACTTTGCACATACAGTCGAACTTCAATGGCTCGAACACCTTGGGACCTCTAAAATCTGTTCGGGACTGGGGTAGTTCGAGCCACTGAGGTTACTGTCAGTAGGCATAACGAGATACTTTTAGACAACTTTTCGGTGTTCTATAATGAAAATGTATGCTGTGTGTACTCATTAGAATCGCCTCATCGAGGCGATTCTAATGAGTACACACAGCCTACATCTGCAAGATAAAAGACTAAAATCTCCTTAATTATCCCCCACTATTTCTTATGTAGAGGATTTCGCTAGGGACTCAATAATGGGTTCGACATATCCATGGTAAACGAGCCATCGGTGTTCGAGCCATCGAAGTTCTACTGTACATTACTTGTGAGGTTAAGGGATACCTAACACAATTTTCACGTTGGTCCTATCATTTCGAAGGAGTTACGGGCTTTTCCTCAAATTGGCTCCCACGGGGGCATTGCTCAGTTATAGTGACAGCTCTTGGTTTTTTGGGATAACTGAAGTCTTTTTGGGTATGGATGATACGTTGTACGATTTGGTTACCTGTAGCATTGATGGGTCAAAGTGCCCTGATATGTCTCAGACTAGGCAGGATGAGAAGCCTTACAGCAAACTTAAGCTTCCCGATCAGATCATTAACGGTGACTAAGAGGTTTTTAAGTAAGATCAGGTTGATGATCCAACTTCGAACAACATTAAGAAAATGGTTGCATCTGGAAACAAGACTGTGAATGGTGGTTTAAACCGAGCTGAAACTAGGTTTATTAAGAAAACAAGTTTGATATATAGGGAGTTTCTCTAAGGGCAACAAAGTCTCTTTTCAATTTGTGGGCCCTCCAAGTTTTCGAGGAAAGGTGTTGAAACTGGCTCATGAAATGCTTATGTCTGGACATATGGGTATTAGGAAGACATTGGATAGAGTTGTAACTGAGTTTTACTGGCCCGGTATTTGCGGAGATGTCGTTAGAGTTTGTAGATCTTGTGATATTTGTCAGAGAACCATTAAGAAAGGTCGGGTCACTAAAGTACCTTTGGTAAAAATGCCATTGATTGATACGCCATTTAAGTGGATGGCAGTGGATATAGTTGGTCCAATTGAGCCTCGATTTGATAGGAAATCTCGATATACTTAACAATGATAGACTATGCGACGAGGTATCCAGAAGCATTAGCTTTACCGAGTATAGGGACCGACCGTGTCGCGGAAGCGCTTGTTGAAATGTTTAGCAGGGTTGGCATCCCTGACAAAATGTTGACTGATTGTGGATCACACTTCACTGCTGAGGTAATGAAAGAAGTCAGCAGACTGCTTTCTCTTCAACAGTTAACTTGTAGTCCAAGGCACTCGATGTGCAAACGCTTGATTGAGCGGTTCCACGCAGATGTTTCGTCGCATGTGTGCTGGACGTTCAAAAGGTTGGGATAAATATATGCCAGTTTTGTTATTTGCGGTTGGGGAAGTCCCACAAGAGTCTTTAGGATTTCCCCCTTCTGAGTTGTTATACGGACGAAACGTCAGAGGTCCAATGGCAATATTAAGATAATTATGGGCTGATGAGGTACGCGATGATCAAGTTATTTTGACGTAACAGTACGTCATTGAGCTCAAGGAACGGTTAGAGCAGACATGCAAATTAGCGCGTGATAATTTAGAAAAGGTTCAGATTAAGCAGAAAGCTTATTATCACAAAGACGCGAGGTCGCGTAAATTTGACCTCTGAGATAAAGTACTCTTGTTACTACCGACAGACAGTTAGGGGATAACTGTATTGAAAATTGTCATTTGGGGAGGTAAATCGGAGGTTTTACGGTCGGAAATTTCGTTTTACGGCGACGCGTTAGCGGAGCCGTAAAACGTAATTTGCGACCGTAAAACCGACGATTTACCTCCCCAAATGACAATTTTCAATACAGTTATCCCAATTCTAATGCACTTTTTCGGTTGTTAAGCTAAAAATTGTGCTATTTTGCATTAGGCGGCAAGCGCGATGAGCTGCGTAAAACCAACTGTCAGCCAATGAAAAGCGACGTTACGTGGTGACGTCGGATTTCCGACAGTATATCGTGGAATATACTGTCGCAAATTTTTGACGTTATCCAATCAGACGTCGCGTTACATACGTAAATGCATTAGAATTATAAATTATTGTCCCTATGAAGTAGTTGAGGTAGTTAACAGAATGGATTATAAGATTGACGTCAATGGTAATGTTAACACATATCACGCTAACATGTTGAAGCAATATATGAGCGTCAGACTGTGACAACTCAATGTTTGAAACCTGAGCCTATTCTGTAGACAGACTGTAATGACCTCGACGAGTCTTCATTTGAGGATAGCAGTTTAGAAACTGCAAAGCAACCGGAAAGTGACGTTAATGCCACACAAACACTAACGCCAGAGCAGTGTGAAGAATGCAAGGGCTGAAAAAACAACACCTTGTCGTACTGACATGTCAGATAGACAATATACGTGCGTCAGTTATTTCAGAACCTGTGAAACCAGTTAAACCAGTAAGACCACCACCAGTAAGGTCTTTTTAAACAAACAGTAGAGTGCCGGGGAAACAGGACAATTCCCTGCTAGCATTCTACATAAATCTACAGCGGGCCGTTGGCGGCCCGTCAGCTACCCTGACGGGCCGCTAACGGCCCGCTGTAGATTTATGTAGAATGCTTACTGGGTTGTAGGGCAAAACACCTTAGCTTACTAGCGAAAATCTGTGGGCAGTCTACCTTAGCAGATAATTTTCGCACGATTGTTGTGTACATAGCTGTTTTTATTCAGAAAGGCTTTATCTTATTCCGTCTCTTTGCATATAGAAAAACATTTCTGATTGTTACGAGATGGAATAGAAATCCTATCTGGTGCTTTTGCCTGCCTAAATTATTTTTACGAGCTTAGTAGGTATATGGCAAGGCAGCAAGACTTAAGTATTTTAGATTAAATATGGTAGGCAATTGATGTATTGTCATGCACCAAGCGTGCGTATATCTCAAAGTAAACTCATGCGCGGTTTTGGGGAAATAAGTCGCCATACAGTAGGCCGCTATAAATCTGATGTATATATTATTTTGGTTTTGGATAGTCAATTGACCGCTTTGTGGGAAAGTAACTGTCTTTTTGGCTTTCCGCTATTGATGTTTACATTAGGATTTGGTTGTTTCATGTTTGTGTTTCTTTCCCTTTGGTATCTCTGATTGGAGCTGTGGGCTAATTACACCTGTGGACACAAAAGCGTTCAAACTTCGATGAGCTTCATTCCATGTTGACTTGAAACATCATTCAATATATCCTAACATCATATCAATCACCTGTCAGACAGAAATAAATTCAAAACACAAGGTGATGTACATTTCATTGCTGCTTCTGCACTTGCTAATCAAAATAAATCACAAATGTCAATCAGAAATTGCTTGATCTAGTTTTAGAATTCTTTGATGAATGACATTTGCTTGTCAAACTAACATGATGCAAAGAGATTCATTGAGTGTTATTTCATAGGAGTTTGAACGCTTTTGTGTCCACAGGTGTATATCGATTCCCGATCATTGCATTCCTTTCTACTTCACAGGTTTCTATTTTTATCTGAAGAAACAAAACGCTTTATTTTGAACATAGGTATAGTGCTTTGTATTTGACTTAATTTTATATTTAAGAAATAGATCAGCTCTAGCTGTGATTTGTTGAGTAATAAATCACAGTTTGGAGGTCAGTTGTAAAGTAGACAAATCACGAGCGCGTAGCGCGCGTGATTTGTCTGCTTTCAACTGACCGACAAACTGTGATTTATTATCCAACAAATCACTGGCTAGAGCTGATCTATTTCGATTCTAACACGCTGAAACTCGACAATAATGCTGTTGTTGCCTTCAAATTCTCACAACTTTTCGCCATTGTTAGAAGAAATCCCGCTAAATTTTTTGACTGAAACACATGCATTTATATCCTTTTCTAACGTTTTCGATGCGAGAAAATGACGTTACACCGTCCAACGTCAAGGAAATCGACTAGTGACGTCATAAATTTGCCGTTTTTAATGACGTCACGCTCTTCCTTGCTGTGATTTGTTGCAGAATAAAACACAGTAATTTTCCATTGCCTATATAGGCGCGCTGTGTTAGAATACACAGTATACCCATTATAGCGAACTGATAAAAAGTTGAATACGAAATCTAGACACCATTTCATCGTTTTAAATTTATTGCTATAATCTCTTACAGCGTATATCGTTTATATACTCAATAAAATTCATGTATTTTGCTATATTGTTTTGTTCTAGGGGACAATATGGTAGAAAAAGACATGCTTTATTTTATATGTCGGTCTCATAAAATAAAATCAATAATTTTTTATAATTATTTCTTTGTATTTCAATACGCATTGTCCTCTCGTAAACGACAACATTTTTGACTGTTCAGAAGTGGTCTTAAAGAAACCTTTTAAACATTTCGAAAATTGGCCTGAATGTTAGTTATGTATTTTTAGCTCACAGGCTTCGTGATCTCAATATATTTATTGGTACAACGCTATCTGACTTTAAACTGTGTGCGTACTTTGAAGGACCAGGAGCTGGTGGAGTAGAATATACATTGAACTGTACAAAGCCTATGTGGGGGAGATATGTCAAAATACAGAAACGTGTTGCTGGATCAGCTCTTTCTATGTGCGAAGTTGAAGTGCTGGGTGTGGCAGTGTGTAGGATCATTTTATTGTTTTTTGTTTATTATTACGAAAACATGCGAATATAATATATTGACAATTTTACCACTAGAAAAATGAAAATTTTCAGATAAAAGTTTCTAATATTTTTCACATTTCTGCTTCAAAAAAGATTATGAGTACTCGTTAGAACCGCCTCCCCGGGGAGGCCGTTCTTACGAGTTCCCACAATGTATGGTTTGGGACAGAAATAAGAAAAATAATGCATACCCCTGTAAAACAAAGTTTTATAATTTAAAAATGGAGTTTGAGGTGTTGAAAATTTATATAAGCATGTTTTCGTGATGTGTCTCTGTTTAAATCGGGAAAGGAACTATGGGTTATTCTGCAACAAATTACCGGAAAGAAAATCGTGATGTAAAAACCGAGCATTTTACGTCTCCATGATTGCCCCCGCCAATAGGGGCTTGGAGAAATATATGCGCTGCATGATGCTTCCGGGCAGAGCTGAATCCGGCCCGCACTCTAGTACTGGTAAACCGCTTGGAGGATCTAAGCCTGTCCAGGAACCGCGGTGCGAGGCGGACCGTCCATGCTAATAAACCCTATTGGTTTCATTGGGCGACAAGGTTTGAGATGTCATTTCATCTCAATGTCAGGTAAAAGTCCCATACAAATTGAAAGCAACGTCTCCAAAATGAACTTTACAGTGTTGACGGGAACGTTAAACCTCAAATCAAACAAACAAAGAAACAAACAAACGTCTCCATGAACGCTCAGGTCATTTTGAAGACGTTGTTTCCTATCAGATGTCCACCCCTAAACCATATATAGTATTGTTCCTTATGAAAATTCACACCAACTTTGGGTCCACAGGGGTCCCTTCCTACTGCCCACCTCATAAAAGGTCTCTTACGTCATGATAAAACACATCCAGTGACACCAATGTTGGGCTTTCCTGGGGTCTGCAGGAGTCATTCGCACATCAGTCCACTGCTTAATAGACATTATACCTGATATCTTCCCACCTCTAAACCATACATATTCTTGTTCCTTGATAAGACGCATTCAATGATACAAGCAATGGCTTCGTCGGGTCCATGCCTCGCCCCTCCACTTCATTAAAGGCCTAATATATCAGATGCAGAGCCCACATGGGTGCTCATTTGAGTATGGGGGTCGTTTGGGAGACTTTATAATCGGTAGATTATAATAATAACTTGTTCATTTATATATTGCTACCCAATGATGCTGAGCTGACAATTTGGTATCTTGACCTAATTGGAACCCAATAAATGTTTTCTCGTGACGCTGCTTGAAGAACAGAAGCGCCCCTTTAAACGCCTATACCGTAACCCTTTACCAATTTATCATTTATTTTCTTATTCCTTCATATAAATATATCTCACTCTCTGTCAATTGTACAAAAGGCCCCTTCTGTTGCGTTTACAGTGTACAGTAGAACTTCGATGGCTCGAACATCGATGGCTCGTTTACCATGGCTGAGTCGAACCAGTTCTCGTGTCCCTAGCGAAATCCTCTACATAAGAAATAGTGAGATTTTAGTCTTTTATCTTGCAAATGTATGCTGTGTGTACTCATTAGAATCGCCTCGATGAGGCGATTCTAATGAGTACATACAGCATACATTTTCATTATAGAACTCCGGAAAGATGTCAAAAAGTATCTCGTTATGCCTCCTGAAAGTAACCTCAGTGGCTCGAACTACCCCTGTCTCGAACTGATTTTCGAGGTCCCAAAGGTGTTCGAGCCATTGAAGTTCGACTGTATATGCCTCTTTTCCACAACTGACACGACCCTTAAAGTAAACCTGAACGATGGCGTGTTTCATGTGATAAGTGACCGCCTTTTAAACCAGCACATGAAATCAAGGAAACGTTTTCAAAGAGCAACGAGTGAAGACTTTGGTAACACTGGCTAGATGACACTTGATCTGATCTACTTTGGTAGCAAAAAAGCAAAAGTCTTAAGCTGTGTGCCAGATTACATTTCGTAATGGCAAGGAGAATGGGACCGTGCAATAGATAACAAACTCCGTGCCGTTAAAAAAGAAGTAGAGGCAATGATCAGGAATCGATACAATCAACCCACAGCTCCCACCAGAGACACCAAAGGGAAAGAAACACAAACACGCAACCTGGAATAAAATGATCTCCTCCACAGTCTTCCAGGAAAGAGGATGTAGTATTAACGCGACAGTGCATTGGCCATACTAGAGTTACTCATTCTTATATTCTAAATGGTGAAAGTCGGCCTCTAGGGTAGGCCGAGATCAGCCTTTCACATGTACACTCAATATTTTCCAGTTCTGTGGTGTATTCCTTGCTTCCAAAGGATAACCCTTTCTAGAACATATTAAACGTCACTACTGCTGGTATCTTTGAATATGTGCCGACCGTAAAATGTCTCCCTGCCTACGTCATAGTGTAGTTTAGGGTCACTGATGAGGCCTAAATGGCTGAAACTAGGTAGTCAAGCCCAGAAAACATGTACACTCCATGTTTACCAGTTTTGTGGTGTATTCCTTGCTTCCAAAGGATAACCCTTTCTAGAAAATATTTAACGTCACTACAGCTAGTGTCCGGAAATGTGTGACGGCCGTAAAAACCTGCCCTACATCATAGCGTAGTTTATATTTTCTTGTCCTTTGGGATCATTGATTCCATTGTGGAAATTTTAAAATATTTGGGGGTCACTGATGAGGCCTAAATTACCAAAATTAGCTCGTCTGCCCCCAAAAACATTTACACTCCATATTTTCCAGTTCTCTGGTGTATTCCTTGCTTCCAAAGGATCACCCTTTCTAGAACATATTTCACTGTTCAACATATCTTAAATGCGTTGACTTTTCACCGTCCCGCAGCTTGTACTTCAAAGCTGACACTTTGCAACAATTGTTTCAAGATGTACTTGATGATAATGTTATCTAATTCTTAAAGAAATTGTACTTTTTTAAAAGATGTACGTTTCTCAGACTTTTTTCTTTTTTTTTATGTCTTTGGTTGGGCCCATTAGAGTCTAGCTGTTGGTTTTCTTTTCATCACGAAAACGCGCCTATACAGTTTTGACCCCCTTGAACCCCACTTTTATATGAGCCCCGCCAGGCGAATTTGTGTCTTCGAGCATTCCGTCATGACAAATTTTAACTGCGCATGCCCAGCCATTCAGAGGGGCCAGGGATATGACTTTCTGTCTGAAGGTTCCTCTTGATTCACTGCTTGTATGAGCGAGCAGCGATGTTCTGGCGAGACTGCGCGGATGCGCAGGCTCGCCTGAACCTTCGCTGCTCGCATAGGCGATAAGTACCAAAATCGCTTGACGGGGCCCAATAGTAAAACTGGAATTTACCGGGGTAAACCTTTTTCTTATTTCTGCTCTAAAATATAGATTGTGGGTACTCGTTAGAACCGCCTCACTGAGGCGGTACTAAAGAGTACCCACAATCTATATTTTGAGCAGAACTAATAAAAATATCACAATTTTTCTTCTTATTTTTTTTTCGGCGATAAAGAGCACAATGTATTTGTATATGCATGTTTGCGTAATATGCTCCAGAATTTCATTTTAAATGGTGACGATAGGTCTTTTGTTTAGGCCAAGATCTGCCTTTGACTGTTCAACATATCTTAAATAGGGCTGACTAATCGGAGAAGAAAAGATAATCGATTATAATTCCTGTCATTGCGATCGATAATCGATTAGTAATCACTGAGGATTTGGTCATAATTTTACCTGTCTGGCTTTCTGTCTGAGCATGAATCCTACCATATACTGTACTTTGCCATATGTATTTGAACAGACAAACCTTAGCAAACATTAAATTATTCACTCTGTATATATTACTGGACAGTGTCTGACAGGTTGGACTGTCTCCTGCCAGACACTCCCCAGTATATGCCTGCATGCTAAAGAAACAATTGAAAATACTTTTTGGGACCAATGGAACCATGTATTTGAAAAATTTTGCCAAGAAACAAATTGAGCATACATGCAATTATGTTCAGTTGCATGTACATGTATACCAACAGGTAAATAAAACCAAAAGTGGAACACTTAATGTTCCCAAAATTTTCCAAAATACCTCCAAAGACCCAAAAAGTGTAGGTAGGGGAAAGGGAGATGTAATAGGTAGGAATAAAAAAAAAAATAATAATAAAATAAAATAAAAGGTAATAATAATAATAATTAAAATAAATAAACCCTTATTTTGTCCTTGTAACCAGTGTGGACTCAGATCAGATGCCATCTGATCAGGATCCACACTGTTAAATGCAGTCCATGATTCTACGGACTGTAAACATGGTAAATTTTCCAGAAAATCTGACTGGCTTACAGCCTGTGATGGGTGTAACCTAACTAATACGTTCAGCAGGACAAGGGTTAAAATGCAACATGGTGAATATTCAAATATACAAATGTGAATGAGTAAAAATCACAGAAAATGTAAAAGAATCAACAGCCCACGTTAAGTCGGTCTAGCCTTGACAGATGCTACTTTGGTACATGTACATTGTATGACTTATTTATGCTTTTAGCTGAAGTATGTGCTCGTGGCTCTACCAAGGGTTGCCGCCACCTGTTGTCTGAGACCAAAAGAAGGTTCGAGGTAGCGCTCACAAGCGTTACTCCTCCAGTCACCCTGAAGCTTTATAAGGTCTACTGGCAGCCCGCATTGTAGTGCATAAGAGGCCCCACCCCGCCGAAAACTATGTCCTGAGAACCCGTCAGCCGGAAAACCCAGGGCGAGCAAACATTCCCTTAATCTTGCTGTGAAAAGGGGCTGTGTCAAAGGTAGTTGTTTAGAGCCACTAATGAACCTGAACAAGGGAACCGGGTTTGACGGGGCAGGGCATACCAGAGACATACCAAAGAGGGCCTTGCTGGGACAAAAAATGGAGTTGGCTATAAGGGGCAAAGGAATAAGCAGGGTGCGATCCTGGAATTGAATAACTTTTGACCACCTTACAGTTATCACGGCACCATCACTCAGGAATTCAACATCTGAGGCACATAAGTGGCGGACTGGGTCAAATGTGTCTATTGATGGAATGAGAAGATTTGATTTCCTGAAGAAGGAATAAAAAGCCACCAAACATGTCGCCCAAAAGGCGTGGTCAAAGCTGTTCGACAAATTCAGTTTTGTAAAAATACCACGCAAAATATCCAAGGTGATAGGAGACTTCTGTCTGGAGTTATCGCCTTTGACTCGACGTACCCCTTTTAGAATAGAAGCAACATACCAATTGTGTTCCAATGGGTTGGGATGGCCAGCTTCAACATGGAGGATTCGAACTGCGTTCAAATACTGACGGACTGAGGAAAAGCATAGGCGACGGGACAAGAAGGCTATGTAACGCCCTAAATCATACTGAGACAAAGGAACTGGGGCAATGGCAACTTTAGAGCAAAACTCAAAAAAAGCATGTTTATGAGTCTGATAGGTTTTCGATGTTGAGGGGGCAAAAGTTTTACTCCGATAGAAAAGAACCTCCTCGTCTAGTCTGTCCACCAGTGAATTACCGCTTTCCTGATTCTCTGTTAAAAGGGAGCTGGACCTAGGTCTTCGCCAATTACCCCTTCCAGGCAGGGAATCTGTCAAGCAAAAAGTGGAGTGAACTAAGGGACATGTGAGCATAAAGTGGGGTATAAGCTGTGAAAGGTAGCAGAGTTTCCAGATAGCCTGGGATATGCAATCTAGAGGCACTGTCCGCAGCAGTGTTGCGGATGCCCTGGATGTACCTCGATGTCAAATGAAAGTTATGTGAGGCTGATAGCCAAAATAGCCGTCGGAGACATTTCATGACAACCGGGTTATGAGAAGTTCCTTTATTGAGTGAGGCAACCGTAGTAGTGTTATCCGAGTAAATGATGATGTGTTTGTTCTGCCACGAAGGAGCCCAGCGCTGGGCAGCCAGCACCACCGCCAGTGTTTCCTTTTCATTGATGTGGAATGATGCGGCGATAGGCAGATCCCGGGACCAGTTAAAATAGAACCAATCCAGCCCGAAAGAGCCTCCCGCCGCCTCATTGCATGCATCAGTGAAGACACATTCAATGGGTTGCTTATCAAGGAGCATGGAACGTCCATTGAAGGTTGACATAAACCTTGACCACCATAACCGATCATTACGCATCTCAGAGCATATCAGGGCCCTATGCGATGCATGTTTCAGCGAGCTAACTTTGTTGAATATCCGGCGAAGAAAGACTCGTCCACCTTTCACAACACCAGCAGCCCAGGACAGCCGTCCAGCTAATGACTGAAACTGACGCTTTGTGGCGCGTCGCAGTTGCAGGAATGCTTGCAGGTCTGCCCGAAAGCATTGAAGCTTTTCTGCAGGCAGTCTGAGGGACATTGCAATTGAATCAAGTTCGATTCCAAGGAAAGTTATAATATTTGTGGGGTCCACCACCTTCCCCCAATGGATAGAGAACCCAAGCTTACGGAGAAGCTGTATTAAGCATTGCAGAGCAGCAGCGCATGTTTCTTTAGATTCCGCCATGATTAAAAAATCATCTAAGTATACGACTATCAGGTCAAACCCTCTCCTTGCCATCATTCTTCTCACCGCCTGTGTAAGCCTATGAAAGACCCCTGGGCTTAGTTTCGCTCCACATGGAAGTTTGCAATCCTTGAGGTACACCTCCCCTGTACCAAACTTCCATTTGAAACCAGTTACTTTCTGGCTCTGAGTACTGATCTTAACACTTCGGTAAGCCGAGCGCAAGTCAACTTTAGCAAAGTAACAGTTAGGAGTCATCATTGAGGCCGCATCATCCACCCTAGAAAATTTTTGATGCCAATCAGCAGTGCAATAATCATTTACAGCCTTACCAGCAGGCCTAGAGCAGTCATGTATGAGTCGGACTTCACCGTCAGGTTTAGGAATGGCAGCCATAGGGCTGATAATGTCAGGAGGTGTACTGCATATTAAGTAATTACCGGCTTCAATTTCCTTCCTAACCTGAGCTGAAGCTTTTTCATAGAGGGGACTGCCAGGTTTGGCTGAAGGATGATTACTGCACTTGACTTGATGTATGTCTGCATTGTCATCAATGATGTCAAACCCATGTTCACCACCATGCAAAATAAAATCTCGGTCTGGATCCGCCTTAAGTTCAGCCTCCCAAGCTGATAGATTGAGACAAGGCAAGGGGTTAACCTGAAAGTCTAGCTATTTTCCCGCAGCGTGGTTCAAGGCAGAATGAGGCTTACCACATCCAGGTATAATACAGGCATGTTTGAACCTGCACTCCGGGAGGGTACACCCTTTTTGTGAGTTAAAGTTTCTGCAGACGACTGTGTCTGATTTATTTTTTCCCATCCTACCCTGATTAGCTTGGGACTGTGCTTTTTTCTGTTGGCTGCCCTGGGTCACCGGCCGGTCACGTGCTTGAAGGTGGACGTTGGACAAATGTTGGATGTCTGTACCCCACCGAAAATTTAGATTTGCTTGCAACTTTCTATACTCTCTGTCGTAGAAAAGTACAGAGACCAGGCTATATCTCTGGACTAGTTGGTATATTTTTGTAGTATAGGACAAATAGTCCATCAAGGAAATACCCTGAAGCTTATTCTCGCCCACTAGCTTGTACAATATTGCTAAGTTAGCCACCGACCACTGGCTAAGAGTGACATTTTCCAAACGAGGTTTCCTAAACCTGACGGTAACTGTCCTTATGGCCTTCCTTTGTTTAGGTTTCCATTATGGTCTGGTCGCTTAATGTTTGTATTTCTTTCCCTTTGGTGTCTTTTATGGGTGGAGTAAGTTAATTGTATCAATTCCTGATCTTTGTTTTACTTCTACTTTGGATGGCCCAGACTTAACTATAACTTGCCTATCGCCCTGGCCCCCGAGCACAACCTCCTCTTCGACGCTACTGGACACAAAGTCGCATATGTCAAGGTAATTTGAGACCGACTTACCGGCTGCTGATGACAGATGGATCTGTGGGTCACTCCAAGACACTTGGGGCATTTGCATTGATGAGTTCGTTGCGGTAGTTAAGCCCGCCCCAGTCACAAGTCTTTGTTGTTCTCGTCGCAAACTGTCAACATGTTGCTGATAAAAATCATCGGTGCAGTTGCTTGACGACATTGGTTGCACGCCGTAGTTGGATGCGCCGAGTGTAAATGCCGGAACTGTCGGTCGGTTTGTGTTTGTTGGTGTCGGTGTTGGAGGGAGATCGCATGAGCGGGTCGGTTCGGTTGATTCTGGGAAAGGGATCGTCTGGGTCGTTCCTGTCGATAGCGAGGTCGATGCTGTCCTCTCAGTGGCTGTTCCGCCGGTCTGGCTGGTTGTTTGGGTTTTTAAGGCACCCGCAATATGCAATATTAGACGTCGCTGTCCCTTTGGAATTTTCGGCGTCACCAAATCCGACATATCGACGAGGGAAAGCGCTTCTAGGCTTGTATAGCCTCTCTTCAACAGTTCTTCTATGGCGGTTTTTGATATTTTGTTTTGAAGACAAAAGTTGGTGACCATGTCTTCATCGGACAAGTCCGAAGCTATCGCCTGGCTGGTTTGGGAACTGTTTGTTTCGTCCGCCATTTTGTTGATCGTCGGTTTTTGTCACTGGCTTGATGGTCTCAGAAGGGAGTTACTTGGCGGCTGCGGAAGTTTCGCCACAGGAGCCACACTTGGATCCGGGGCAAGCAAGGAAGCAATCCAACATTTTGTAAGTCTTAATCACATTAATTTAGGACGTTCCTGCCCGGTACCGATTACGTTTATAGCCGCCATTTTGATATGCTTTTCAATTACGTTGAACATGAAAAATTGTTCCCAGAAAGTTAACAGTAAAAGTAATTGTGTTAGAAAATCACATAGCACAATTTTCTTATAAAACAATCCATTTCAAAGATGTATTAGTTCAGAAATACTGTTGAAAAGTTCCTTTTAATTTCTATCCGTTTTAGACGTGAAAGAAGAGTAGCGAAACACGTGTTAGCACCAGCAGCATTGCCTGAAAACTGATGCTGGGATATGGATTCAAAGCGCTGGGCTTATCAAGATAAATTCATTGGTCCTTTATAATTGATAAGAGAATGTGATTGGTGGACTGAGTTGCCAGGAGGGTCACTGGGTCATGTGACTACTACCAGACATGCGCAACAATTGGCGCCAATTACAGAAGTGCGGGACCAGACCAATAGTACCCGAGAGGGGTATATGGAACTGATCAATTGAGGGAACTTATAAATAAGCACCCCTTCCCTCACGTGATACTGTGAGGTTAAGGAAGGGGAAAAGTTAAACAAGACCAAGGGAGATAACCATGCAATTAAAGGGGCACACACCGCTCATCCTTTAAAACAAGATTAAACCCTAATCTCTTTAGTGTAGACCCAGATGAGACGCCGGAGAACGCGGCGTCTCATCTGGGTCTGCACTGTTTGCCTCTCATAAAGCTATGTTAGGCACAACTTTGGGTAATAAATTGTACTTATCAAATAATCGATTGCAAGCAAATCAGTAACGGTAATCATTTTTGTGGAATTTATCGATTAAATAATCGATTATCCGATTATCGTGCCAGTCTTAATCTTAACTGACTGTGTTGACTTTTCACCGTCCCGTAACTAATTCTTCAAAGCTGACACTTTGCAACAATTGCTTCAATATGCATCTGCTTATACTTAACGGAAATTGGGCTTTTTCATAATATTTATTTTTTTTTTTCAGATATTTTTAATTTTTTTTTCTGTCTCTGGTCGTGCCCATCGGAGGGAGTCTAACTGTTGGCTTTCTTTTACTCCAGCGTTTCAGTGGTTTCTTGCTGTCAAGTCCCTACCGTTGTTTCATCTCTGTGGTTGTTTGAGTTTTGTATTCATGGAGATATTGCACTGTTGCGTTAGGAGTCCTTCATGCGGACTGAACAATTAATTGGCCTAAATCGCGACGGAAGTAAAGGTGAGGATTGCGGCCAAGTGAAATCGATGATTTAACCCCCCCCCCCAGCCCCGCCCTCCACACACACACACACACACACACACACTCAGTGGAATTCGTTTCACTGACTGTTCCAAGGCTTTTCTTCTGTCGCCGTTTAATTCGTTTCACTGACCGTTCCAAGGCGATTCTTCTGTCGCGGTTATGGCTTTTCTTTGAGTGTGTGTTCGGCTAATATTATTTTGTTTCGGATAGCCAATTGGCCATTTTGTGGGAAGGTAACTGTCATTTTGGCTTTCCGCTATTGATATTTCAATAAAGGTCTGGTGGTTTCATGTTTTTGTTTCTTTTCCTTTGGTGTCTCTGATGAGAGTTGTGGTTTAAATGGACCGATTCCTGATATTTGCCTTCACCTATATTTTGTATACATTTGCATTCTTAGTTCTTTCTACTTTTAATATCCTTATTATTCAACATAGCTTTTGATTATTAACCGCTTGACGTTTATGACCCGCAAAAAGGGTTGACGCATCGTTAAACACGAGATCATCATCATCTTCATCATCATCATCATCATCATCATCATCATCATCATCATCATCATCATCATCATCATCACAGCTTACATCCTGTCTTTCCACTGCCGATATTTTATGTTTACTTGAAATGCGAGCTTCTGCTATCACCGAGGCATCGCAGCGACGAACCAGAGAATGAGAAACGGTTCTAATCCCGTTGGAACTGCCCCCACCAACCCCCACAAAAGAAACAATCAGAAAAAAAAAAAAACAATAACTGACAACAGGCAGTGGGTCAAAGGCCAAGTACTCAAGCGAGCGACCAGCTCAAGCCGTCTTACAAGAGATTGGACATTCGAAAAGGAAGACTGTCCACATACCCATCCGCTATCCCGCACTTGCTGCAAGCACAAGGCCTTTGCCACACTGAATCAAATGCAGTAGAACGCTACACAGCATTTTCACCCCGACCCATCACCCAAAGAGTTGAAGGTTTTTGTTTGTTTGATTTGAGGTTTAACGCCCACCTCTCACTATATAGGTCATTTTGGAGACGTTGGTTTCAGTTTTGTGGGAATTTTGAGCGACGTTGAGATGACATGACATTTCAAAATAGAAGTAGAGGCAATGATCCGGTGTCGATACAATTAGCCACAGCTCCCATCAGAGACACCAAAGAGATAGAAAAACAAACATGAAGCAAAAGACCCCAACGGAAAAACCAACAGCGGAAAGCCAAGAGGACAGTTACTTTCCCACAAAATAGCCAAAAGGCTATCCAAAATAAAATAATATAAGCGATACAAACACCTAAAGACAAACCATAACAAAAATAACCAAGGCAGAAGAACCGCCTTGGAACGGTCAGCTGAAACGAATTCCACAGTGGGGGGGGGGGGGGGGGGGGTTGCTGAAATCGATTTTACGTGGCCACAATCCTCGCCCTTACTTCCGTCGCGATTGAGACAAATAATTTGTTCAGTCCGCATGAAGGCCTCCTAACTCATCAGTGCAGCATCTCCGTGAACACAAAAATCAAACAACCACAGAGATGAAACAGAGACAGAGCGTTACCGTCCAAAGAAACCAATAGGGTTTATATACCCTACATTGTAATGAAATGACATCGCCAATATACAGTTGCTGTTTCAGTTGAGGTTAAACGACCCAAGTCAACACTATTTAGGTCATTTTGGAGACGTTGTTTCAATTTTTTGGAACTTTTACCTGAAATTGAGATGAAATGACAACTCAAGCTTTGCCGCCCAACGAAACCAACATGGTTAATACGCATGGACGGTCCGACTCCTATCACTTTGCCTGGGCAGGCTTATAAAGATTGGAACAACATAAATGTTATACGACAGACTGCATGCATGGTAGTGAACCCAACCACGGTTGACAACTTTGCTTCCCTCTTTAATTGCACGCCGTTGTGTCAGGCCTCAGATTCTATGACGGTTCCAGCGTAGAGGCTTACTGAAAATTAGAGCGAGCTAATTCAATGTAACGTTGGTTGGTGCCTGATACTCTGTCTCTGGTTTGGCCCTTCTGAGTCTAACTGTTGGTTTTCTTTTGCTCCAGCTTTTCAGTGGTTTCTTGCTGTCGAGTCCTCACCGTTGTTTCACCTCTGTGTTTGTTTGATTTTTTGTGGCCACGGATGTGTTGCACTGATGAGTTAGGAGGCCTTCATACGGACTGAACAAATTATTTGTCTAAATAGCGACGGAAGTAAGGGCGAGGATTGTGGCCACGTAAAATCGATTTTAGCCCCACAGAGGAATTTGTTTCCGCTGACCGTTCCAAGGCGGTTCTTCTGTCGTGATTTATTTTCGTTATGGTTTGTCATCGGGTGTTTGTGTCGTTTATATTATTTTATATTTGATAGCCTATTGGCCATTTGGTGGGAAAGTAACTGTCCTTTTGGCTTTCCGCTGTGGATATTTTCATTGGGATCTGTTGTTTCATGTTTGTGTTTCTTTCCCTTTAGTGTCTCTGATGGGAGCTGTGGGTTAATTGCATCGATTCCAGATCATTGCCTCCACTACTGTTTAGAACCTCTAAGCGGTTTACTGGTACTCATGTGCGGTCGGTTTCAGCTCTGCGTGGAAGCTCCATGCAGCTCAGTCTATTTCTCCAAGCCACGATTGGCGGGGGTACACATTGTTAGAGGTTTGCTCGGTACACGAGTGACAATTATTGGACTTTTGCGACTTGATGTACCTTCTCTGGTATTCAGAACTCATTCTTCTTTCAGCCTTGGGTCTAGCCATAAGATTTACTATCAATTTTGGAGTTATATACATTACAAAGTCATACTGCCAGGAGAGATGAGTTAAATACTGTGGCGTCAAGATGTGCAGTTCTTTCACATGGGACACGTTTACTCAACCCTTGAATACGACTGTATCAAGCTTCAACAATATTTCTCAAATTTGAAAATCCGGGCCATGCTGTTCTCAACAAGTTTCATTTCTGCAGAAATATAGGTGTGGACATGAAAAGGCCAGCGGTCGATTTTTAATACAATTTCTCCCGGGGAAATGCAGTCAGCTATTTTTGAACTGTATTGTTGTGCCGAATTAAGACATCTTCAGGTTCTGGGCTATGCAAAACTTATTTAGCATGTCAACTAAGACGTCTTACGAACTACTTCGATGATTAATTACATAAGCTGCAAAATGTCCGCAGGATTTGTTCCAGGGGCTTATACATATGTTCCGATTACGACTTACGAGGCCCCATTTCCCCTTACGGGAGTATTACCCCTTGCGGGGACAGGAAAAGACAACTGATGAGTGTCTGATTACAGTTCGCTTCTTCACGCAATAATTATTTTAGTGTTCGGGTACGAGGATATAAGATAAATGCATTAAACATGTAATAAATTTAGGATTCAAGCTACTAGAACAAGTGCGTGAATTTGGATACATTTTATTCTCAGTTAACAGGAGGAAATGTCGTTTTGAATAAAATTATAAACAATTATGAACACACTGTGTGTGTCACTGTTACAAGAATAAATGCCTTTAAGAGTACGTACTTTCTTCTTCACCTTATTCTAATCAACAATAAAAACGACACAAAATACTAGTTTTTAGAAAACAAATCTATGGGCCAAAATCATTTTCTATCCACAATAAAGCTCGCAAAAATCGTTATCTTATTCGGATTGCTATTGCTTTCGACGCAAAGGATTCTGTTTTTTTCCTGCTCTCCTGGTGCCTACACGAACTCTGTAACCTGTCTTTGCATGTTTCGATGCTGAATATGAAGCTGCACATGCATGCAAAATTTTAATAAATTCTATTGGATAGCCCATTTACGTATTCTCGACTTTAAATTACGTCATAATGAACCGTGATTCTCACCAATATGACATTACGACGGCGACCTAATGACGACAACGGCGCGTTTCTGGGTCGATTGTTTTACAATCGACCCAAAGTTATATAGGACACAAACTGAATTAGTGGTGTTGTCCACGTGACTATCATTAGTTTGTAGGAAATCCATGTAACTTATTTATAGAATTTATCGCAGTGACGTCAGCGTTTTTGTAAAACGGTAAGCGGTAGAATCTGGGCTGGAATCATGGGTTGGGCTTGGCAAACAGTGAAGACCCAGATCAGACGCCGCAGAACGCGGCGTCTGGCCAGGGTCTACATTGTTTGCTTACAGTACCGGAATTAAAGGGTGAAACCATTTTCCTAATCTACACTCAAAGACGACAATCGGCCAACCAGTACTCTCAGTGCTTTGATTTGTGTTAATATGCAAACTGTGTGCAGCTGTTTTCTCGTTTCAATTTTAGCTCTTGAACCGGAATTGTTGACACATTTTCGATGGAAATAATATAAACAGAAGTAATCAAAGTAGTGAGTGTATGAAATATTCATTTAAATATAAACAGCATCTGGTCACGAGAAAAACGTAAGGTAACCAAGCCAGGGTTCACTACAGCTGGTATCTTGGAATGTGTGGCAGCCGTAAAAAGTCTACCTGCCCTACATCATAGTGAGGAATTTTGAAAACATTTGAGGGTCACTGATGAGATCTAATTGGCCGAAACTAGCTAGTCTGGCAGAGAAAACATGCACACTCCATGTTTTCCAGTTCTGTGGTGTATTCCTTGCTTCCAAAGGGAAACCCTAACATATTTAACGTCACTACAGCTGGTGCCTGGGAATGTGTGGCGACTGCAAAAAGGCTCCCTGCCCTACATCATAGTGTAGTTTATATTTTCTTGTCCTTTGGGATCATTGATTCCATTGTGGAATTTTGAAAACATTTGAGGGTCACTGATAAGGCCTAATTGCCCGAAACTAGCTAGTCTGGTCCAGAAAAAAACGTACACTCCATATTTTCCAGTCATGTGGTATATTCCTTGCTTTCAAAGGATAACCATTTTATAGAACATATTCACTATCTTTTTCTCGTGACTTGATATCGTTCATACTTCAATGGGCGTCAAATAAATAGCATTCTTACATGCTTTTCAATGAATGATAGAGATTTATCAGTGAAATATAAATCAATATTTTCACTGTTTCAAGCAGTGAAAATACGTTTGTTTTATTTTTCACTGTTTGGGACTACTTTTTTCTTCAAATCTAACTCTAATTTCAATTATATCTTTGTCAGATAACTGAACAATACTGAAATGTGTTCTAATTGACGCATAGCCCGTTCATGTGTGACGGGGACGTTACTGACGTCATTTATGACGCTGACGTCACGTCTTTTGTCGCGCGACGTTAGACTTGCCCGCAACATCTTTGGAAAACTACTCTCTCAATTATTTCATTAATCATTCATAATAACACCATCCCAGGCCATTTCTCAGGTGCAAACTTTCAATAGTATACCCACTAAACACGATGGACACCACTAAATTGACGCGAAACGAACAGGAACAAAGATAATTTTCTCCGAATGTGAGCGACACCATTAAAGACGCTAAATATTGCCTTTTGAAGCATGTAAGAAACAGAAAATTTGATTTTTTCAGTGCAAGATCAAATTTTATTTCACTCATGAACACCAAACTGCTATTTTCACTCGTGGCTACGCCACTCGTGAAAATAACAGTTTTGGTGTTCATTCGATGAAATAAAATTCGATCTTACACTGAAAAAATCAAATATCCTCTATTTCATTCATAATTTCACGCTGTAGGTTGTAACAAAAATCTTAACAGTGGCAGCTGAAATCATTATGAAATTGCATATAGAAAATTTTAGCAAAACACCAAATCAAGCGTTCTTTTCTTCCAACCTTTGCCTGTTAAAAGTATGAGATAGACAGTTCCATTCAATATTTGATGTGTATTTCAGCTACCGGTCTTGTCAATCTAGGATTAAAGCGACGGGCACAACAAAGCAGTACGGCTTATTATGGGTGGGCGAATTTTGCCATTGATGGAAATAAGGATCCCGTTTACAGTCACTATAGTTGCATGCACACTGTAGAAACGAACGATACTCACTGGTGGCAAGTGGAACTTATACACGAAGCTGTAGTATATCAAGTAAGAATTCAGAACAGAAACGACAAAGGTAAGCATTGGGTCTATTGTGGGTCGACGTTATTAAGAATACAAGCTCTTAGGTGTAAAAGTCCCTATAACTATCCCTGTTTTAAAGCAAAGCTAGGAAACTTTTTTATTAAGTCTAAAGATACGCACAAAAACTTGTGCCTTCCAGATGGTTCATTTATTTTTACAGCTGAAGCCAAATCAATAGACCTAGCTTTTGATTTTATCAGTTCTTCAACAATTCAAAGAGCATTTATATTTTCTGATTCACTTTCTGTGCTTAAGGCTTAAGACCATTCATCATCCAAAAATCCTCAAATGCAAAAAGTGATCGAAAAACATCATGAAATTTCTAAAACACACCAAATCTTGTTTTGATGGCTTCCGAATCATATTGGCATTGTCGGCAATGAATATGCTGACAAGAAAGCAAAGGAATCGCTCAGTCTGGATTCGTCTGTTTTAATTTTTGTTTTTTAAAAAAAACGTCCTTTAGAATAGCGATGTCCGGACGGGCGGGCGGGTGGTCGGGCGTCGTCCGCGGTTTACCTTTTGGTTAACCTTTTTTCAAAGTAATATATTACCTTTATCCTTCGATGGATTGCTTTCATATTAGGACTGTTGCTTGATTAGTAGTATCTTTTTCATATGTAATCCATTAATGGCACCAAGGACCAATTTTTTTTGAAAATTACCATTTTTCGAACTTAAGTTTATTTAAGAAGTTTTACTCTGTATTACCTCCCTTACTTCCCTTGCAAGTTTAAACGAAACAATACTAGACTGAAGTGACTGTCAATTATATTATTAAATCATGGACGCCACTCTATGCTTTCATTTTTAAGTTCATTACCCGTTTCTGTTTTACGTCTTCTGGACACCGAAGCGAATAAATTCTACGATAGTTCTCATCAGTTATATGATGCGGCTCTCTTAACTAGAGGCTATACTCAGCATACTCTCCGTCCTTACATTGATTCTGAAATTAATCATAAACGTCATTTCTTCAAAATATCCTTCATTAATAAGGGTATGGATTTTATAGATTTGCCCAGTATCTTCCGTGAGAGATCGGTGCTTTCTTCCATTCCTGCTTATTTTCAAAATACTGAAACACCTATAATTTGCTATAAATATAACAAACCTGTTAGATCTATCATTTTTAATTTCAATAAACTTGTTTCAGATCTTGATATTGATACATATACTCCTGATTCATGTGATTGTAAAAACTCAAAGTATTGCTATCCTGCTGCTGGTCATGTAATTACTGGCAATTTGAAAATTATTCCTGATTCTAGGATAAGGAATATATTTTCTAAAGGACCGAAATATCGGTTTCCTTCTAAAATTGATTTCAGTAAATGTAGAGATGAAATCGCTGCTTCCTTGAATGAATTCGGTAATCGATGGTGTAAGCGAGAGTATGTTGAGTATAAAGCCCTAAAGGACTGGAAACTTAGCATTTTAAGACTAGTGAATAAACGCATTTCTTTCTATTCTCAAAATACTAACTTATTACCTCCTAAGCCCAAGACGTCTTTACGTCATCTTAAACTAGGTATTCAAGAATTTCATAAGAAGTTTGTTTTGGCCCCTGCAGACAAGGCCGCTAACAACGTCGTCGTTGTGTGACGGCTCCACTATGTTAACACGCTTAAGCAGGAGCTTGGTGGTACTAAGGCCTATGAACTTCAGCCTTTGGCTGAAGAGAGAGCTATAGTAGATAAACATGTTTGTCTTTCAGCCACCAAGTTTGCTGTGTGTGTTAACGAAGGCCAAGACAAGCTTCCTACGCTATACTGGTTACCAAAACTTCATAAAAAACCTTACAAAGCACGGTTTATTGCAAATTCTAGTTCTTGCACTACCACTGAACTTTCTAAATTATTAACTTCCTGTCTTACTGCTATTAAAACGCATGTAATTAAATATTGTGATAAAGTCTTTGAAAGATCAGGAAGAAATCTGTTTTGGTCTATAAAAAATTCGAATGAGGTTTTAAATAAATTGAAATCTAGACAGTTTCGTGCTTCTAGTCTGTCTACCTACGATTTTTCCACTCTTTACACTACACTTCCTCATAATCTTATAAAAGAAAAGCTTAATGATTTAATTGAATGGGCTTTTCACAGAGAAGATTCTCTCTATCTTGCATGTAATGTCAGAAATGCATTTTTCACTTCTAAAGAGCATAAGAATTATACACTTTGGTCATGTCAGAAAGTGTGTGATGCCCTCACCTTTCTACTTGACAATATTTATATTAGATTCGGTACTAAGTTATTTAGACAAATTGTGGGTATTCCGATGGGTACTAATTGCGCACCTCTTGTGGCTGATCTGTTCTTGTATTGTTATGAAAGAGACTTCATTTTGTCGCTTTCCATTGATAACCAATCTGAAATTATTGAAGCTTTTAGCTCTACTTCTAGATATTTAGATGATTTATTAAATATTGATAATACCTATTTTGATGGTTTGATCAGTCAGATTTACCCCCTAGAACTTCAGTTAAATAAAGCAAATTCTTCTGATACCGAGGCCCCGTTTTTGGATTTACATCTATCTATTGTAGATGGATTTGTTTCGTGCAAAATTTATGATAAACGCGATGACTTTGATTTTGAGATTGTAAATTTTCCTTTTTTGGATGGCGATGTTCCTCGTGCGCCATCCTATGGCGTTTATATTTCGCAATTAATTCGATTTGCTAGAGTGTGTAGTCATGTAACTGACTTCAACACTCGTAATAAATTATTAACGGCTAAACTCCTTAATCAGGGTTATCGGTACCATAAACTACGCAAAGCCTTTTCAAAATTTTATAGACGCCATTCTGATTTAATTTCAAAATTCAATATTGGACTTAAATCTCTTCTGCAACAAGGTCTATCGGAACCCGAATTTTATGGTGACTTAGTGTATAAATTCAGAAAAATATATAACCGCAATGACTTCAGCACCCAATTTCGTAAAATCATTCTTCGATATAAAAAGATTGGGTACAACATGGATATTATACGACAGACTGCATGCATGGTAGTTAACCCAATCACGGTTGGCAACTTTGCTTCCCTCTTTAATTGCACGCCGGTGGGTCAGGCCTCAGATTCTATGACGGCTCCAACGTAAAGGCTTATTGAAAATTAAAGAGATAATGTTGGTTGGTGCCTGATGCTCTGTCTATGGTCGGGCTCATCGGAGTCTAACTGTTGGTTTTCTTTTGCTCCAGCATTTCAGTGGTTTCTTGCTGTCGAGTCCTCACCGTTGTCTCACCTCTGTGGTTCTTTGATTTCTGTGTTCACGGAGATGTTGCACTGAGGAGTTAGGAGGCCTTCATGCGGACTGAACAAATAATTTGTCTAAATCGCGACGGAAGTAAGGGCGAGGATTGTGGCCACGTAAAATCGATTTAAGCCCCCCAGTGGAAATCTTCCACTGACCGTTCCAAGGCGGCACTTCTGTGGCGATTTATTTATGTTGTTGTTTGTTACTTACTGTGTGTATCACTTGTGTCTTTTAATTTTGGATGGCCATATGGCCATTTTGTGGGAAAGTAACTGTCCGTATGGCCTTCCTTTGTTTAGGTTTCCATTATGGTCTGGTCGCTTAATGTTTGTATTTCTTTCCCTTTGGTGTCTTTTATGGATGGAGTAAGTTAATTGTATCAATTCCTGATCTTTGTTTTACTTCTACTTTGTTAGTGTAGTTGATAGTGTGCTTGACTCTGAACCAGAGGGTCCTGGGTTCAATTCCAGAGTGAGGTGTTCTTTTTTTCTTTTTCTTTCTTAAAACGTTATTATTAGTTGCAAGTTTGTAAAATTTCTTCTTTTTTTTGTCAAATATATAAATTCCGTTTTGTACAATGCAAAAGCCTGGAAAATTTCTTGTTCATTTTTCCTTTGGGGTACTTTTTGGTTCTCTTTCAAGTGCTACAGGTGTACTCTTTTACATAAGAAAATGTCATTTGTACGGTTTTTGGATGGTATGCACTCATGCATACATGTACACATGCATACATGCATACATGCACACATGCATGCATGCTTACACTCAGGCATGTATGCACATACACATGCATGCATACACACACACTTGCCTGCTTACATGCACACATGCACACTTGCCTGCACACATGCATGCATGCACACACACAAGTGACGCATGCATTCATGCATACATGTTTGCATGCACACCAATACTTGCATGCATGTACATGCACACCCATACATGCATGCACTCACACATGCATATGTCGTAGTCCAAATAGGAATTTAGCTGGATACGGAATCTGGCTAGGCCAAATAGGAATTCTTATTTGGCCTAGGCAGATTCCGGATCTGGCTAAATTAATATTTAGTTTAGCCAGATTCCGGATCTGGCTAAACTCTGTTTAGTCCAAATAAGAATTCCTATTTGGCTAGGCAGATTCTGGATCTGGCTAAGCTGGTTAGGCCAAATAGGGATCTTGTTGTTCTATGGATACTGTATGGCTGGATACATCTAAGATGTTGATAACCCTGTGCCCATCCTTAAAATAATTTGTAGAGTGTTGTTGGAAGCAAGAGGAATATAAAAGTTCATTCTAAGAAAAAAAGAAAGAAATTTTATGAATTCTTTTTCATGAACAGTCATAAAATTGTTTTGGCAGATAGTCATATTTAACCGGGTTTGTAGGGTGACAGCAAACAAATTATTTTAAGGTTGGTCTCATTTTTTAAAAGCCAAATAAGATATGATTTATTATTTTTATAAGACAAAATCCAATTTATAAGAGCAAAGTCATTAAACAAAGTTGTCTTTTGTCTTCAACTATTGTTGTTATCTACTCATTTAAGACACAATATTGATATTTTTTTTATTTTTTATTTTTTTTATTTTTATTTTCATTTTTAGACAAGGTTGGGCGGCATATTCCACCCCCGGTATTTACCAGTGGCATTTACCGGCCTGGAAAATACTCATCAAGTGGCAAATACCGGCAAATACTGGCAAATTGATTTTTTAGCTTTAAAATACTGCAGGAATCTTTACAAATTTGAATTAAAATAGTATAATGGAACTAAATGATTAAAAGAATGTTAAAAGTTAATATCTATGTAAGTTTACCAACCTACAGAATAAAATATCTCTCAATTTAAACCATAATGTTGAACCAGCCAAAAAGTGAATCTAAGACTAAAATTTTGAAATTTTTAAAACAAAAACAAAAATTGTACATGTATCTTTTTAAATCAACAGTAAAAATGTAGGTAGAAATTCCCCTGTGCACTTGGTTTAATATTGTCATTTGCAACAATTATCTTAAGTTTTTGTATTGACTAACCTTATCAGATGAAGATCAGACTGAGCAAATCTGTATCTTTTAAACACACCAACCCTGTTTTTAGAGCAGAAATAAGAAAACTGCTTACATGTATTTTCCCTGTATAAAGGAGGTTGTTAATTTGGACTTCAGGGCATAGAACTGGTACCATTACAGCAAATAGTCAGATCATGATATTGTAACATAATATAATACATCATATTAACAGGTCTGTGTAATGAACACCTCTCCAAACCTCACATGAGTGGAACAGTACTTATCAAAAAACTCATAGAATTTTTCTTTTTACTCCAACATTTTTAATGTTTCATTAACTAAGTAGAGGTAAAACAAAGATCAGGAATTGATACAATTAACTTACTCCACCCATAAAAGACACCAAAGGGAAAGAAATACAAACATTAAGCGACCAGACCATAATGGAAACCTAAACAAAGGAAGGCCATAAGGACAGTTACTTTCCCACAAAATGGCCATATGGCCATCCAAAACCAAAAGACACAAGTGATACACACAGTAAGTAACAAACAACAACATAAATAAATCGCCACAGAAGAGCCGCCTTGGAACGGTCAGTGGAAGATTTCCACTGGGGGGCTTAAATCGATTTTACGTGGCCACAATCCTCGCCCTTACTTCTGTCGCGATTTAAACAAATAATTTGTTCAGTCCGCATGAAGGCCTCCTAACTCATCAGTGCAACATCTCCGTGAACACAAAAATCAAAGAACCACAGAGGTGAGACAACGGTGAGGACTCGACAGCAAGAAACCACTGAAATGCTGGCGCAAAAGAAAACCAACAGTTAGACTCCGATGATCCCGACCAGAGACAGAGCATCAGGCACCAACCAACATTATCTCTCTTATTTTCAATAAGCCTTAACGTTGGAGCCGTCATAGAATCTGAGGCCTGACCCACCGGCCTGCAATTAAAGAGGGAAGCAAAGTTGCCAACCGTGATTGGGTTAACTACCATGCATGCAGTCTGTCGTATAATATCCATGTTGTACCCAATCTTTTTATATCGAAGAATGATTTTACGAAATTGGGTGCTGAAGTCATTGCGGTTATATATTTTTCTGAATTTATACACTAAGTCACCATAAAATCCGGGTTCCGATAGAACTTGTTGCAGAAGAGATTTAAGTCCAATATTTAATTTTGAAATTAAATCAGAATGGCGTCTATAAAATTTTGAAAAGGCTTTGCGTAGTTTATGGTACCGATAACCCTGATTAAGGAGTTTAGCCGTTAATAATTTATTACGAGTGTTGAAGTCAGTTACATGACTACACACTCTAGCAAATCGAATTAATTGCGAAATATAAACGCCATAGGATGGCGCACGAGGAACATCACCATCCAAAAAAGGACAATTTACAATCTCAAAATCAAAGTCATCGCGTTTATCATAAATTTTGCACGAAACAAATCCATCTACAATAGATAGATGTAAATCCAAAAACGGGGCCTCGGTATCAGAAGAATTTGCTTTATGTAACTGAAGTTCTAGGGGGTAAATCTGACTGATCAAACCATCAAAATAGGTATTATCAATATTTAATAAATCATCTAAATATCTAGAAGTAGAGCTAAAAGCTTCAATAATTTCAGATTGGTTATCAATGGAAAGCGACAAAATGAAGTCTCTTTCATAACAATACAAGAACAGATCAGCCACAAGAGGTGCGCAATTAGTACCCATCGGAATACCCACAATTTGTCTAAATAACTTAGTACCGAATCTAATATAAATATTGTCAAGTAGAAAGGTGAGGGCATCACACACTTTCTGACATGACCAAAGTGTATAATTCTTATGCTCTTTAGAAGTGAAAAATGCATTTCTGACATTACATGCAAGATAGAGAGAATCTTCTCTGTGAAAAGCCCATTCAATTAAATCATTAAGCTTTTCTTTTATAAGATTATGAGGAAGTGTAGTGTAAAGAGTGGAAAAATCGTAGGTAGACAGACTAGAAGCACGAAAATGTCTAGATTCTAATTTATTTAAAACCTCATTCGAATGTTTTATAGACCAAAACAGATTTCTTCCTGATCTTTCAAAGACTTTATCACAATATTTAATTACCTGCGTTTTAATAGCAGTAAGACAGGAAGTTAATTTTTTAGATAGTTCAGTGGTAGTGCAAGAGCTAGAATTTGCAATAAACCGTGCTTTGTAAGGTTTTTTATGAAGTTTTGGTAACCAGTATAGCGTAGGAAGCTTGTCTTGGCCTTCGTTAACACACACAGCAAACTTGGTGGCTGAAAGACAAATATGTTTATCTACTATAGCTCTCACTTCAGCTAAAGGCTGAAGTTCATAGGCCTTAGTACCACCAAGCTCCTGCTTAAGCGTGTTAACATAGTGGAGCGGTCACACAACGACGACGTTGTTAGCGGCCTTGTCTGCAGGGGCCAAAACAAACTTCTTATGAAATTCTTGAATACCTAGTTTAAGATGACGTAAATACGTCTTGGGCTTAGGAGGTAATAAGTTAGTATTTTGAGAATAGAAAGAAATGCGTTTATTCACTAGTTTTAAAATGCTAAGTTTCCAGTCCTTTAGGGCTTTATGCTCAACATACTCTCGCTTACACCATCGATTACCGAATTCATTCAAGGAAGCAGCGATTTCATCTCTACATTTACTGAAATCAATTTTAGAAGGAAACCGATATTTCGGTCCTTTAGAAATTATATTCCTTATCCTAGAATCAGGAATAATTTTCAAATTGCCAGTAATTACATGACAAGCAGCAAGATAGCAATACTTTGAGTTTTTACAATCACATGAATCAGGAGTATTAGTATCAATATCAAGATCTGAAACAAGTTTATTGAAATTAAAAATGATAGATCTAACAGGTTTGTTATATTTATAGCAAATTATAGGTGTTTCAGTATTTTGAAAATAAGCAGGAATGGAAGAAAGCACCGATCTCTCACGGAAGATACTGGGCAAATCTATAAAATCCATACCCTTATTAATGAAGGATATTTTGAAGAAATGGCGTTTATGATTAATTTCAGAATCAATGTAAGGACGGAGAGTATGCTGAGTATAGCCTCTAGTTAAGAGAGCCGCATCATATAACTGATGAGAACTATCGTAGAATTTATTCGCCTCGGTGTCCAGAAGACGTAAAACAGAAACGGGTAATGAACTTAAAAATGAAAGCATAGAGTGCCGTCCATGATTTAATAATATAATTGACAGTCACTTCAGCCTAGTATTGTTTCGTTTAAACGCTCGTGATTTACGTTTAAAGTTACCAATTTTCCTGGTGCCGTGAGATCTAGTTCTGCGTTTTCGACATTCCAGGAGTGAGAAAATATCAAAGTCCGGCATTCTGGAAATATTACCCTCATGATAAATGTTGTCATTAAATCCCAGTGGAAAAGGGGTCTGTAAAAATTTAATCCATTTCAGTTCAGCTTCATGTCTTTTGATTATTTTGAATCTAGATGTAGAATTTGCATCGTAATAAAGTTTTTCCACTGGTTGTATAACAATGTTATTTACAGAATGACCTGTACGTCGAAAGTGACGGTACAAGAAAGTGTCAGTTTTCTTAGGCTTACTCATTCTACGATAATGCTCGTTCAATCTAGTTTTAAGCATGCGGTTAGTTTGACCGACGTATTGCATATTACAGTTTGCAGCACGTCAAGTAATTAGATAAATTAAATCTGTAGACTGTCATGTCAAATCAGACATGTTAACTACAGAGAAGCGTCTACCGTTTACAGATGAAGTAACGGTAGACGCAGTGCTTAAATGCCAACAACATCATCTACACTTTCATGTACATTTGTTACCTGTACTCTAAGATACTTAATAATGAAGAAGAATCCATTCGAGACAAATTGAAGTGATTAAACTTTAGTACATATTAAACAATTATGAGATATTCTTTCATCTTTTGTTACTACATAATGTTAGTATAAAATTGTCTTTCATTGTTTTTCACATATATTTAAATCAGGCAGATGATCAGTTTAGCATTTAAGTAATTAGCCAGAGTGGTCTAAACAACACATTATAATATTAAAGACAAACATGAGTCGAGTAAATACTTCTTATTATTATCTAATGAGAAATAAAAAACTGTTTCTGAAGCAAAATAATCAATATTTAAACAATGTCTGATACTATTAAACCAAGATTCCTAGTTGGCCTGGCCAGCTTAGCCTATTTGGTCTGACCAGCTTAGCCAGATCCAGAATCTGCCTAGCCAAATAGGTATTCTTATTTGGACTAAACAGAGTTTAGCTTGATCCGGAATCTGGCTAAACTAATTAATAATTTAGCTAGATCCGGAATCTGGCTAGGCCAAATAGGAATTCCTATTTGGCCTAGCCAGATTCCGGATCTGGCTAAATTCCTATTTGAACTACGACATACATGGGCTCATGCATTCATACACACATGCATGCATGTACTCGCGCATGCATGCATGCACACACACACACACACACACACACACACACACACACACACACGCACACACACACTAAAATGTTGGGTATAACAACTTGTTATTTCAAGCAATATCTACTTTAAGGGTCCTGAGCTCAAGGTCAAGGTCATGGGCTATTTTAGAAAACATGTGTCAGAGCTGTAGTGCTTCATATAAATGTTGTGTATGAATTGCCGCAGGCTGTTGAGCTCTTTTACAAAACAAAATGTCATTTCTGGAGAAAAAAACCCTGCATAATTGAAATTTGATTTGGGTAAGCTCGTATAGGTGACTGCCAACTCTTACTACATATGCCGGTTGCAGCTTTGCTGAAGTCAAAACTGTACTGAAAAACCCGTTCATAATGCCGTTAGGCATTTTTCTTGTTAAAGTTCCTTTAAATGATTTTAAACCATTTATCAACAGATACATCTTGTCGGAATGGCAAGGCGAATGGGACCGTGCAATAAATAACAAATTCCATGCCATTAAACCTGTCGTTGGAACAAAATGTCTCTCATCCACGGTGTTTATTAACGCGACTACGCACTGGCCATACTAGAGATACTCATTCTCATAACGAAAACACGCCTATATAATTTTGACTTCATTGAACCCCACTTTTATATAGTAAAACAGGGGTTCCTGGGGGTATACCTTATTTTTCTTATTGCTGCTCTAAAATATAGATTGTGGTTTCTCGTTAAAACCACCTCATTGAGGCGGTTCTTACGAGTTCCCACAATCTATTTTTTTTCGCGATAAAGTTGGCAATGTATTTGTATAGGCGTGTTTGCGTAATGTTGTATTTCAATCGTAATGATCAGCCTTCTTATGTAGGATGTGATCAGCCATTCACGGTATTTACTGTGTTGACTTTCACCCTCACGTAACGTATCTGCTTTTGTAATGTCAACAAAATCAACGTAGAGATTCCGTTTCTAGATCTGGTATATCTTTAGAAGCAGCCTTTTTGTGAAGAACATGTTAATTGTTCCTTTTTTCTTCTTGAATCCACACTGGTTTCCAGGTAGAAGCTTCTGGCTGTTCATTGTGTTCCTTCAGTCAGCTGAATAGGACTCTTGCAACTATCGCCCCGCTAACTGACCATAGTGTACTTTCTTTCGTTTAAAACTGACAACCGACCTCCTTGAATGCGTTAAGCTCATTGATAGATATCCCAGTAGCCTTAAGGTCGAAATTACGGACATATATATTTTTATCTATCAAATTTTGCGCCAGACTTTGTAAGACTTAATACATCCAAAACCATACCAAAGGCAGATTTATTTTATGCATGGGGTTAGATACTGGCCCAAAGATTAGTCAGCCCTGCACAGCCCTTCTTGTCCTTATCCAGGATTCAAAGGCAACGAACTTCGCACTTATATTTTCAAGTTCTAATGAAAGTTCAAGGATCTATTATTTAAAAATAAACATTAAGTAGATGAAGTATGAATTGGTAATATTCGTTTGTTCACAACATAACTTAGACCGACAAGACCAAACCCATTGGTTGCTTTTTAAAAGCAGCCAACTTGTTCAAAAGAGTATGGTTGGTTTTAACTGGCTAAAACTGCAGTGAACACTGGCTCAATGTATTCCAAATTATGGGATATGAACAGATTTTATAGGATATCCTGAAGTTTTGAAAAAAAAAGCGTTGTAATGTGTTGATTTTTTTTTTCATAATTCGGGCGGTTAGCAAAAGGGTCCATTTGAGGACCATGTCCCTACATACCAATGCGACAACACCCAGAATGCAAAAATTTAGAATGTAGAGATGAAATCGCCTCTTCCTTGAATGAATTCGGTAATCGATGGTGTAAGCGAGAGTATGTTGAGCATAAAGCCCTTAAGGACTGGAAACTTAGCATTTTAAAACTAGTGAATAAACGCATTTCTTTCTATTCTCAAAATACTAACTTATTACCTCCTAAGCCCAAGACGTCTTTACGTCATCTTAAACTAGGTATTCAATAATTTCATAAGAAGTTTGTTTTGGCCCCTGCAGACAAGGTCGCTAACAACGTCGTCGTTGTGTGACGGCTCAACTATGTTAACACGCTTAAGAAGGAGCTTGGTGGTACTAAGGCCTATGAACTTCAGCCTTTAGCTGAAGAGAGATCTATAGTAGATAAACATGTTTGTCATTCAGCCACCAAGTTCGCTGTGTGTGTTACCGAAGGCCAAGACAAGCTTCCTACGCTATACTGGTTACCAAAACTTCATAAAAGACCTTACAAAGCACGGTTTATTGCAAATTCTAGCTCTTGCACTACCACTGAACTTTCTAAATTATTAACTTCCTGTCTTACTGCTATTAAAACGCGTGTTATTAAATATTGTGATAAAGTCTTTGAAAGATCAGGAAGAAATCTGTTTTGGTCTATAAAACATTCGAATGAGGTTTATATAAAAATATATAACCGCAATAACTTCAGCACCCAATTTCGTAAAATCATTCTTCGATATAAAAAGATTGGGTACAACATGGATATTATACGACAGACTGCATGCATAGTAGTTAACCCAATCACGGTTGGCAACTTTGCTTCCCTCTTTAATTGCACGCCGGTGGGTCAGGCCTCAGATTCTATGACGGCTCCAACGTAAAGGCTTATTGAAAATTAAAGAGATAATGTTGGTTGGTGCCTGATGCTCTGTCTCTGGTCGGGCTCATCGGAGTCTAACTGTTGGTTTTCTTTTGCTCCAGCATTTCAGTGGTTTCTTGCTGTCGAGTCCTCACCGTTGTCTCACCTCTGTGGTTCTTTGATTTCTGTGTTCACTGAGATGTTGCACTGATGAGTTAGGAGGCCTTCATGCGGACTGAACAAATTATTTGTCTAAATCGCGACGGAAGTAAGGGCGAGGATTGTGGCCACGTAAAATCGATTTAAGCCCCCCAGTGGAAATCTTCCACTGACCGTTCCAAGGCGGCTCTTCTGTGGCGATTTATTTATGTTGTTGTTTGTTACTTACTGTGTGTATCACTTGTGTCTTTTAATTTTGGATGGCCATATGGCCATTTTGTGGGAAAGTAACTGTCCATATGGCCTTCCTTTGTTTAGGTTTCCATTATGGTCTGGTCGCTTAATGTTTGTATTTCTTTCCCTTTGGTGTCTTTTATGGATGGAGTAAGTTAATTGTATCAATTCCTGATCTTTGTTTTACTTCTACTTTAAATAAATTGAAATCCAGACATTTTCGTGCTTCTAGTCCGTCTACATACGATTTTTCCACTCTTTACACTACACTTCCTCATAATCTTATAAAAGAAAAGCTTAATGATTTAATTGAATGGGCTTTTTACAGAGAAGATTCTCTCTATCTTGCATGCAATGTCAGAAATGCATTTTTCACTTCTAAAGAGCATAAAAATTATACACTTTGGTCATGTCAGAAAGTGTGTGATGCCCTCACCTTTCTACTTGACAATATTTATATTAGATTCGGTACTATGTTATTTAGACAAATTGTGGGTATTCCGATGGGTACTAATTGCGCACCTCTTGTGGCTGATCTGTTCTTGTATTGTTATGAAAGAGACTTCATTTTGTCGCTTTCCATTGATAACCAATCTGAAATTATTGAAGCTTTTAGCTCCACTTCTAGATATTTAGATGATTTATTAAATATTGATAATACCTATTTTGATGGTTTGATCAGTCAGATTTACCCCCTAGAACTTCAGTTAAATAAAGCAAATTCTTCTGATACCGATGCCCCGTTTTTGGATTTACATCTGTCTATTGTAGATGGATTTGTTTCGTGCAAAATTTATGATAAACGCGATAACTTTGATTTTGAGATTGTAAATTTTCCTTTTTTGGATGGTGATGTTCCTCGTGCGCCATCCTATGGCGTTTATATTTCGCAATTAATTCGATTTGCTAGAGTGTGTAGTCATGTAACTGACTTCAACACTCGTAATAAATTATTAACGGCTAAACTCCTTAATCAGGGTTATCGGTACCATAAACTACGCAAAGCCTTTCTAAAATGTTATAGACGCCATTCTGATTTATTTCAAAATTCAATATTGGACTTAAATCACTTCTGCAACAAGGTCTATCGGAACCCGAATTTTATGGTGACTTAGTATATAAATTCAGAAAAATATATAACCGCAATGACTTTAGCACCCAATTTCGTAAAATCATTCTTCGATATAAAAAGATTGGGTACAACATGGATATTATACGACAGACTGCATGCATGGTAGTTAACCCAATCACGGTTGGCAGCTTTGCTTCCCTCTTTAATTGCACGCCGGTGGGTGAGGCCTCAGATTCTATGACGGCTCCAACGTAAAGGCTTATTGAGAATTAGAGAGATCTAATTCAAGGTAATGTTGGTTGGTGCCTGATGCTCTGTCTCTGGTCGGGCCCATCGGAGTCTAACTGTTGGTTTTCTTTTGCTCCAGCATTTCAGTGGTTTCTTGCTGTCGAGTCCTCACCGTTGTCTCACCTCTGTGGTTCTTTGATTTTTGTGTTCACGGAGATGTTGCACTGATGAGTTAGGAGGCCTTCATGCGGACTGAACAAATTATTTGTCTAAATCGCGACGGAAGTAAGGGCGAGGATTGTGGCCACGTAAAATCGATTTATGCCCCCCAGAGGAAATCTTCCACTGACCGTTCCAAGGCGGTTCTTCTGTGGCGATTTATTTATGTTGTTGTTTGTTGCTTACTGTGTGTGTCACTTGTGTCTTTTAATTTTGGATGGCCATATGGCCATTTTGTGGGAAAGTAACTGTCCTTATGGCCATCCTTTGTTTAGGTTTCCATTATGGTCTGGTCGCTTAATGTTTGTATTTCTTTCCCTTTGATGTCTTTTATGGGTGGAGTAAGTTAATTGTATCAATTCCTGATCTTTGTTTTACTTCTACTTTAAATAAATTGAAATCCAGACATTTTCGTGCTTCAAGTCTGTCTACATACGATTTTTCCACTCTTTACACTACACTTCCTCATAATCTTATAAAAGAAAAGCTTAATGATATAATTGAATGGGCTTTTCACAGAGAGGATTCTCTCTATCTTGCATGCAATGTCAGAAATGCATTTTTCACTTCTAAAGAGTATAAGAATTATACACTTTGGTCATGTCAGAAAGTGTGTGATGCCCTCACCTTTCTACTTGACAATATTTATATTAGATTCGGTACTAAGTTATTTAGACAAATTGTGGGTATTCCGATGGGTACGAATTGCGCACCTCTTGTAGCTGATCTGTTCTTGTATTGTTATGAAAGAGACTTGATGAATGAATGTTTTCATTGCTCTTAAAGGAACTCATTTTTGATTTTTATTTGCCTTCACTGCAGCTGGTGTTGTGCCTTGTGGCGGCCGTAAAACGTCTCCCCGTACATCAACCATAGTGCAGTTTATATTTTACTTTTGGTCCTTTGAGATTAGCGTGAATATTCTGAGAAATCAGAAATAAATTATTTGTTTAGACTCATATTCTAGACAGGTTTTTAATTATTTGGACCTCATTTTGATTTATATCAGTCTTTGAATCGACTGCCTATTCGAAATTCGCAAAATTGCAGTATGCTTCCTCTGGCTTTCATTGCCGGATCATTACAGGGTCACTGATGAGGCTTTATTAGCCGAAACTACGTAGTATGACCCATCTTCTTTCTTATGAATGTTTTTATTGCTCTTAAAGGAACTCATTTTTGATTTTTATTTGCCTTCACTGCAGCTGGTGTTGTGCCGTGTGGCGGCCGTAAAACGTCTCCCCGTACATCAACCATAGTGCAGTTTATATTTTACTTTTGGTCCTTTGAGATCAGCGTGAATATTCTGAGAAATCAGAAATAAATTATTGGTTTAGACTCATATTCTAGACAGGTTTTTAATTATTTGGACCTCATTTTGATTTATATCAGTCTTTGAATCGACTGCCTATTCGAAATTCGCAAAATTGCAGTATGCTTCCTCTGGCTTTCATTGCCGGATCATTACAGGGTCACTGATGAGGCTTTATTAGCCGAAACTACGTAGTATGACCCATCTTCTTTCTTATGAATGTTTTCATTGCTCTTAAAGGAACTCATTTTTGATTTTTATTCATGTTGTCGCTTTCCATTGATAACCAATCTGAAATTATTGAAGCTTTTAGCTCCACTTCTAGATATTTAGATGATTTATTAAATATTGATAATACCTATTTCGATGGTTTGATCAGTCAGATTTACCCCCCAGAACTTCAGTTAAATAAAGCAAATTCTTCTGATACCGATGCCCCGTTTTTGGATTTACATCTATCTATTGTAGATGGGTTTGTTTCGTGCAAAATTTATGATAAACGCGATGACTTTGATTTTGAGATTGTAAATTTTCCTTTTTTGGATGGTGATGTTCCACGTGCGCCATCCTATGGCGTTTATATTTCGCAATTAATTCGATTTGCTAGAGTGTGTAGTCATGTAACTGACTTCAACACTCGTAATAAATTATTAACGGCTAAACTCCTTAATCAGGGTTATCGGTACCATAAACTACGCAAAGCCTTTTCAAAATTTTATAGACGCCATTCTGATTTAATTTCAAAATTCAATATTGGACTTCAATCTCTTCTGCAACAAGGTCTATTGGAACCCGAATTTTATGGTGACTTAGTATATAAATTTAGAAAAATATATAACCACAATGACTTCAGCACCCAATTTCGTAAAATCATTCTTCGATATAAAAAGATTGGGTACAACATGGATGTTATACGACAGACTGCATGCATGGTAGTTAACCCAATCACGGTTGGCAACTTTGCTTCCCTCTTTAATTGCACGCCGGTGGGTCAGGCCTCAGATTCTATGACGGCTCCAACGTAAAGGCTTATTGAGAATTAGAGAGATCTAATTCTTGGTAATGTTGGTTGGTGCCTGATGCTCTGTCTCTGGTCGGTCCCATCGGAGTCTAACTGTTGGTTTTCTTTTGCTCCAGCATTTCAGTGGTTTCTTGCTGTCGAGTCCTCACCGTTGTCTCACCTCTGTGGTTCTTTGATTTTTTTGTGTTCACGGAGATGTTGCACTGATGAGTTAGGAGGCCTTCATGCGGACTGAACAAATTATTTGTCTAAATCGCGACGTAAGTAAGGGCGAGGATTGTGGCCACGTAAAATCGATTTAAGCCCCCCAGTGGAAATCTTTCCACTGACCGTTCCAAGGCGGTTCTTCTGTGGCGGTTTATCTAAGTTGTTGTTTATTACTTACTGTGTGTGTCGCTTGTGTCTTTTTATTTTGGATGCCTTATGGCCATTTTGTGGGAAAGTAACTGTCCTTATGGCCTTCCTTTGTTTGGGTTTCCATTATGGTCTGGTCGCTTAGTGTTTGTGTTTCTTTCCCTTAGGTGTCTTTGATGGGTGGAGTAAGTTTATTGTATCGATTCCTGATCTTTGTTTTACTTCTACTTTGATATGTCCATTTCAGGTAAGGTTATCCTTTGAAACCGCCGACTAAATAAAATTTCGAAAGTGAGTTATATGTCCCCGGCTAATAGTTATTGAATATGATAAAGGTAAGTTTACATATGTACCATAAAATATAAGAATCTTACATGAGTAGGTGGAGTGGGTCGTTAAATCCGACGAGGGTCATTGTCCGACTATCTCGCAATCTACACTTCAAACTCAAACTTTCGACATAACAACTCGAGCCTTCGACTTAGTAACTCAAAATTTCCAAGCCGAAATAGTAAGTAGAAGTAAAACAAAGATCAGGAATCGATACAATTAACTTACTCCACCCATCAAAGACACCAAAGGGAAAGAAACACAAACATTAAGCGACCAGACCATAATGGAAACCTAAACAAAGGAAGGCCATAAGGACAGTTACTTTCCCCCAAAATGGCCATATGGCCATCCAAAATGAAAAGACACAAGTGATACACACAGTAAGTAACAAACAACACAATAAATAAACCGCCGAGACTTTGTTTTTCCTGAAATGTTTCGTACCCTATCCCAAACCTTTTTAATGGGGGTTTTGTAGTTCAATTATTTTGAAACATATTCCATCCATGACTTTCGTTTTGAAGCTCTGATTGTTCGCCGAGTGTGTGTGAATTCGGGTTTAACATCGCTTTCAACAATTTTTCAGTCATATCACGACGGTGTCTGGTTGCGACAGGGAGCTCAATGCTCACTTTTATAGTGCTGCCTCACTGAAGTATCATGCCCCAGACACATTACATGATACCACACCCAGTCACATTATCCTGACACTGGGTCGACCAGTCCTAGCTCTACCCCGTAAATCTGAGTGCCAAGCGAGGAGCAGCTAGTACCATTTTTAACGACTTTGGTATGTCGCGGCCCGGGATCGAACCCGTGACCTCCCGTTCCCCGGACAGGACACTCTACCACTGAGCTATCGGGGCCGGTGATTGTTCGCCGAGCTTTAGCTCTAAATTTTTTTACGTTGTTTATGTTTCCTGTAGTTGGACTTTTGCAGAACTTATTTAAAGTAGAAGTAAAACAAAGACCAGGAATCGATACAATTAACTTACTTCACCCATCAAAGACACCAAAGGGAAAGAAATACAAACATTAAGCGACCAGACCACAATGGAAACCTAAACAAAGGAAGGCCATAAGGACAATTACTTTCCCACAAAATGGCCATATGGCCATCCAAAATTAAAAGACACAAGTGATACACACAGTAAGTAACAAACAACAACATAAATAAATCGCCACAGAAGAACCGCCTTGGAACGGTCAGTGGAAATATTTCCACTTGGGGGCTTAAATCGATTTTACGTGGCCAAGTCGAATTCCAAGTAAGTAAGTCGAAATTTCGAGTTATTGAGTCGGAATTTCGAAATAATAAGTGGGAAATTCTAGTTAATAAGTCCAGAATTTGATATATTAAGTCGAACTTTCGAAAATGAAAGTATACCTGGCCCTAATGCTCTTCCGTAATGTTTGGCTGGTCTGTGTATTTAAAATTCACACTTTGAAATACAACCAAATCAAAGTGAAGACTAGTTTTGCTTTTAAAAGCATATTTATATGGTTTCAGCTATTCAGTTTCAATTGCTAAAAACGAATGTTGTAGCCTAGTGCTGGAAAATGAAGGAAAACTATCATATTACGTCGTTGAAATGCAGTGCATAACGCTGTGTAATAAAATTATATGACAACATGTGTAATAACACATGGTTACTGGCGCGTAACGTCATAACGCTGTCCTTGACAGCCCCCTGTTTATCTTCTTCGGCGATAAAATCTGATTTAAAATCTTTATATGATAAACAGAATCTTACACTCGTGGTATTTTTATATGGAATTTATGAAACTCGCCCATCACGAAAACACACCTATATAATTTTGACCCCATTGAACCCCACTTTTATATAGAAAAACAGGGGTTTAAGGGGGCATACCTTATTTTTCTTATTTCTGCTGTGAAATATTGATTGTGGGTACTCGTTAGAACCGCCTCGATGAGGCGGTTCTAACGAGTGCCTACAATCTATATTTTGAGCAGAAATAAGAAAAATATCACAATTTTTCATCTTAAAATCCTCATTTTTTCGGCGATAAAAGTGGCAATGTATTTGTATAGGCGTGTTTGCGTAATGCGAAGGCTCGTGCCATAAATTTCATATGAAATGACAACTCGTATATGATCCTCTTTGGGTGAAATATGAACGTTTTAATCGAATGATCTTTTACGTTATGTCATAAATCTTAAATCTACCATAAATATGAAGTATATGAGGCTACCATAAATATGAAGTATATGAAATTTGTCATTTTGTTTATTTCACACGTTTCTATTTTTATCTGACGAAACATAACACTTTGTTTCTTTTTTAACAAAGGTATAGATAGAGAATACCAGGTTCGTGTCTTTTGATATCAAGTTTATCAGGCAAGGCTTCGAGAACGCTTGTATCAATTTACCCCCTTGTACACTCTTAAATTGGCAATTTACGATCAGTTATCGATGGTCCTCAGTGAGTCGGAACACTCCGCAGGTCGATCGATATATTTTGTATCAGCTGACCATATTTTCTCCTATCATTTTTTAAGTAATTTTCCCATTCTGTCCAATAATAATAACAATTTTTCCATTTTTCTAGTAGCCCGGCTCATTCATAAAAGTGCAATGTCACGTTGACCTGATAAAGCTCACTTGTCCTGAGATAGCATATATTTATCAGGTCAATGTGTTGCAATGCAATTAATACAGAGGGTAACTAATAATAATTCATATCATAGCGAACTGATGAAAATTTTTAAAAGAATTCTAGATAACATATTCATAGTTTCAAATATATTGCTATTATCTATTGCAGTGTGTATAGTTTATATACTCAATATATGTTCATGTATTTTGCTACATTGTTTTGTTGTCGAGGACATTATGGTAGAAAAGGACTTGCTTTATATGTCAGTCTCAGAAAATAAAGTCATTATTATTATTATTATTTCTTAGTGTTTTCAACACGCATTGTCGTCTCATAACCGACAATCTTTTAAACTGTTCAGTAGTGGTCTAAAAGAACACGTTTAAACATTTCGAAAGTTGGACTAAATTTAGAAATGTTAGTTTTATATTTTCAGGCTACAGGCTTGCTGATCTCAACATATTAGTTGGTCACCCGCTTGGCAGTTGGGATCTTTGTGCCTACTTTGAAGGACCAGGAGTTGGTGGTAAAGAATATATATTTAAATGTGCACAACCTTTGATAGGGTACTATGTCAAAATACAGAAACGTGTTGCTGGATCAGCGCTTTCTATGTGCGAAGTTGAAGTGCTTGGTGTGTTTATAGGTAGGGCTCTTGTTCATTACGAAAAATGCATAAATAGAGTTTATTACTCAGCCGATTCTAAATATGGGATTTATAAACCGAGGGAGTTTGAACATCCAATAAAGAAACGAGTGCGCTTGCGCACGAGTTTCTTTATTGGATGTCCAACCTCACGAGGTTTATAAATCCCATATTTAGAATCGGCTGAGTCAATAAACTATATATTACATGCATTTTATAGAGCTGATGGATCATTTTGCATCTAATTCTGTTTACAGCTCACTGTTAACATACAGTCTATGCAAAAGGTAGTGGGCGCAGTGACACATAAGCTGACTGAAACAAAAACTGTAAAGACGCCATCCTAAAAGCGGTGCCTATTGTAATGCATGAAAATAGAAGAAATAAAGTATTATAGTGATAAAACAATTAAAAATACGAGAGAACGGTATAAAAACGTACCCCTCATTCAGTAGTTATGTCCATATAATCTTCATTACAACATTGCATCCTACTCGAACGTCACGCATTCTGGACGTCTGTTGATATCTTCTCAGACGCCATTGAGATGACGTCATGATTAACGTCGACGTGCCTGAACTTTCCCGCGTTGGAATATAGCGATTTCATTGCAAAAGCAGTACCTTGTTTCTTGTGTCAAAAGTAGTTCCAGCTACAAAGATTTATTTCTCCGGCTAAGAGGAAATATTTCTCCTTAGCTACAAGGAAAATATCATGTTTATGTCTGATAGAAATCATGGTATTTCTCTGTTATGCATGTAATATTGAAATTTATTGACTATTTTACCACCAGAAAATTGAAAGAAAAAATCAGATATTGACTATTTTACCACAAGAAAAAATAAAATGAAAATTTCCACATAAAAGTCTCTAATAGTTTTCACATTTCTTTCACAAACATAGATTGTAGGGCACTCGTTAGAACCGCCTCAATGTTGCTTCATACTGAATGGCGCTTTTACGCGATTCTGAGGTAAGATGTCATCTGAATCCCTACCGCCGAAAGAACACTCTAAGGCTTAAAGATCGGTCCTACTCGCATCAATTTTCCTGTGCTGACGTAGACCTCAGCGTTTTACCAGTCCTCAAGTTCGCTCGGTTTTAGCTCTGCGCCGATGCATCATGCAACCCAATCCGTATTTCTCCGCAAACGATACCTTAATAAGGAGAATATTGTAGTAACACTTAGGTTGCCAATCACAACAACTATTGTCTGGTTTGTTGTCTTCTGGGAACTTTAAAACTAATTGTTTTAAACAGTGTGTACCCAGGAGCTGTCTGATCAGGGTTCACACTGTTTGGCTGTATGCCATGCTATAAAATATGTTTGAAAACTTCGCAAGAGGCAACAGACATCATAAACAGACAACATCTTTAGTGCAGTCTCAAGTCTTGGCTTTTCAAGGGTTAAGTAAAACAAAACCCATGGCACGTGATATAGCAAAAAGAAAGAAAAAAAAAACATGCCACGTGATAAGTATAGCAACACCCACGACACGTGGTAAGAATAGCAAACCCCTTATGATGCGATGGGGACATGCCCCTCTCCTCCTGTTTTATAAAAAGGCCATATATCTGATAATCTATCCAGATCCGTCCGACTCCCACCCCAACCATAATTTTATTCATGTACCTTATGCTAAGGCAGATTCTGTGACACCAATATAGGAGTCCTCTGGGATACGACGGGTCCATGCCACACCTCTCCGCTTCAAAACAAGGCCATATATCCCAGAAACCGTTCAGATTCCCACCCCTAAACAATATATATTCTTGAAACCGGCCTCGGTAGATCAGTCGGCTGCGCGTCTGACTGAGACAAGGGTTTGATACCTGCCGGGGTTGGCAACATTCTTTCGTGAAGATTGATCGTGAAATCTTTTCTGCGGCCATTCTCCCCCTTCCGCTGATTCAAGAAGGGCAGTTGTTAGTTTCTAGCGCAAGAATGTGCACTGTACTGGTTAACTGCCTACGTATAAGCTTGCCTAGGAAAAGTGTTGATAAGTAAACTGACCGGCTCAAAAATGACCTAAATAGTGTTGACTGAGCCTTAAACCACATTAGAAATAAAAAATATATATATTCTTGTTCCCTGTGATAAGAAGCATTCAGTCCCACCAACCTGAGTTCAACAGGGGTCTCCCCACCCCGCCACCTATTAAAAATGCCTTATATATCATGATTAGACACAGCCAGTGAAACCAATATTGGGCTTTACTTGGGTCTGCAGGGGTCATGCCCCTAATCCCTCCAATGCTTAAATGGCCTTATATCTTATATCTCCCCACCTCTAAACCATACATATTCTTGTTCCTTATGATAAGTCGCATTCAGTGATATCAGCCAGGGCTCCGTTGGGTCCATGCCTCACCCCTCAACTTAATAAAAGGCCTAATATGTCAGATGCAAGTCCACATGGGTGCTCATATTAGCATGGGGTTTGTTTGAAATACTTAAAAACGGTAGAGTATAATCATATCTTGTTTATTCATCTAATGTAAGCTGTTCTGCTGAGTTGACCACTACCAGATGGTATTTTGACCGCATCGTAACCCAATAAATAGAGAATACCAGGTGAGTGTCTTTTGATATCAAGTTTATCAGGCAAGGCTTTGAGAACGCTTGTAGAATCGCGAGGCTTGCCCAGCAATTCTACATGCGCTCTCGAAGCCTAGCCTGATAAATTTGATATCAGATGATACGAATCTGGTATTCTATTTATCAGTTTATCCCCATGTACACTCTTAAATTAGCATTATACGATCAGTTATTGCTGGTCCTCAGTGCGTCCCAGCATTCTGGCGGTCGATGTATTTAGTATCAGCTGACTATATTTTTCCTGTGATATTTTTGTTTAAAGCAATTTTTACATTTTTACCAGTAACAATACCAATTTTTTCATTTTCCCAGTAGTCCGGTTCATTCATAAAAGTGCAATGTCATGATGACGTAATAAAGCTCACTTGTCCCGAGATAGAATATCTTTATCAGATCAATGCGTTTCAGGGGAAACTGATAAATTCGTGACGCTGCTTGAATTGCAGAAGTGCCCCTTAAAACGCTCATATGGTAACTCTTTACCAATTATCACTTTTTTCTCATTTCTCCATTAAAACATCTCACTCTTTGTCACTAAAGGCTCCTTTTGTGCGTTTACCGTGCTTTTAACTGCATCTTTTTAACAGATGAAATTAAGGCGTAACTATACCAAATTAAGTGAGACAGAGGCCTTTCTGATATTTAATCTTCATCATTTTGTCTCAACCCCAAAGTTCTGAAACCGAAACGGTTGATGGACAAGTCCCGGCAAACACAGCACACCCCCCTCCGAGCACACACCGACCGACGCAGATCGTGAGACAGGTCAACTGGGGGCATCAGGCAAGAGACGCCTACATCAGGACTAATAGGCGTCCCCCACCGAGCCAACATCAGCAAACATGGCCCACACTCCACGAAAGTCCCGGGCATCAGGAAGGAGACGTCCAAAGTAGCGAGACTTGCAAAATTTAAAATATAACAAAAAGTGGCAACCAAATCCGCTAAGATACATGTCTCACCTGACAAGTCAGTCTTAGTTTTAGAAAAAATAGAATTTTATGCTGCCAAAATTAAAGATATAATACAGCTCTTTAAGTCAGTACCTGGAACTGAAGGATGGCGAGTTTCGTATGATTATTCCAGCCTTTTAAACCAACACATGATATCAGTGACAATTTTGGCACAGTACGTTATTGAGAAATTCTCAAAAAGCAATTAGAGAAGACTTTGGTCGCACTGGCTAGATTGATACTTGATATGAGCCCCGCCAAGCGAATTTGTGTCTTCGAGCATTCCGTCATGACAAATTTTAACTGCGCATGCCCAGCCATTCAGAGGGGGCAGGGATATGGCTTTCTGTCTGAAGGTTCCTCTTGATTCACTGCTTGTATGAGCAAGCAGCGAAGGTTCTGGCGAGACTGCGCGGATGCGCAGGCTCGTCTAAACCTTCGCTGCTCGCATAGGCGATAAGTACCAAAAATCGCTTGACGGGGCCCATATGATTCTACATTGGCAGCAAGTCTTTAGCTGTGCGCCAGCTTACATCCTGCTTTTCCACTGCCGATACAGTAAAACCTGTCTTAGTGGCCACCTCTAGTAAGCAAGCAACCTGTCTTTAGCAAGCATGCATTCAGTTCCCCCAAACGGAAAATGCATTAAAATTCACCTGTGTTAAGCAAGCACCTGTCTTAAGCAAGCACTTTTTGAATATCCCATAGGTGGTTGCTTAATACAGGTAGGACTGTATTTTACATAATGAGAAGAAACCTATATCGTTTTGACCCACTTGAGCCCCACTTTCATAAAGTAAAACTGGGGTTTATAAGGGTAAACCTTTGTGTTCGTATGTCTGCTCGAAAATATAGATTGTGGGTACTCGTTAGACCCGCCTCGATGAGGCGGTTCAAACGTGTACCCACAATCTACATTTTAAGTAGAAATAAGAAAAATATCACACTTTTACGTCTAAAAATTTCGTTTTTAGGGGTCAAATCTACAAAGTATTTGTATAGGCGTGTTTTTGGAATGATGTTTACCTGTGATGCTTGCTTCTGCTATCACAGAGGCATCCCAGTGACGAACGAGAGACTAAGAAACGCGTTCTAATTCCCTTGGCAGCGCCCAACTCCCACAAAAAATGGGCCAGAATCGCTCACCTGGAAGAGGCTAATCGTATATACCTTGTGGCTATCTTGGATATCGTAATGGAACAATTTTAGCAAATATGAATGACGTCATTACCTGTTAGTCTGATAGCGATTACATCGAAACTGAAATCTCTTTCATTCTAACAACATTTTCTAAGAATGGATAACTCTCATGCCAACAGTTGAAACTGGGCAAAAATCAAACTTTTATGCCTGGTCTAGTTATCTGCAAGTTTGATGAAGATTCCATCAAAAATGAAATCGCTGTAGATCAGACAGTATTTTCCCAATTATAAGTCTATGGGAGGCAAGAAAGGTAAGTAACTCTGTGAATAATCTGACCTGCCCCAAATTCTAACTACCGTAACAATCCAAAAAATCAGGACACTTTGAGGCCTTGCTGCAATGCTCCTAAAACTTAAAAAAAAAATATTTCATGATCCAGCAAGGAGTACAAAAGATACATACGAGATGGCAAACAGTGTAGGCTCTGATCAGACTGCTCCTTCAGGAGCAGTCTGATCTGGGTCTGCACTTTTTGCTTAGGCCTGTCTGACCCAATGCTTAGGATCATTACAGTAATCCAAGATTTTATGGATGTCCTCATTACCTACAAGTTTGATGAGGATCTGTTGAAGTATAAAGTCTCTATTGCTCAAACAACATTTATCACATTTCTCAAGGACAAATAACGCTAATGCCAAGTCAAAACTTGGCCTGCAATTAGTCAAAACTTGGCCCAAACTGAACTAGTGCAGATTTTATGCATGTCCTCTTTATCATGAAATTTAATGAAAATAACGTTGCTATGAGTCAGACAGTTTGCGCAGATTATGTCTATGGGAGACTAAATGGCAAGTGACTCTTATGTGAATTGTCCAATCTGACCCCGAAAAACGTACTATTCCAAGATTTTATGGCTGTCCTCATTATATGCATGTCTGATGTGGATTTAATTAAATCACTTTTTTCCGGACAACATTTTCCTAAGTCTATGGGGCCCTTGAAGGCTGTTATCCCTAATACAAATAGTCCAAACCGGGCCCAAATTAAAATTGTGACAGACTAAATGCCCGCCCTCATTATTTGTAAGTTTGATGACGATTTGATCGCAAGTCAAGTCAAGTATTGTTTATTATTAAAGTCTAGTCTTGATGTACACACATATAACAATCTTATATATACATATAAAACAATGTTAAATACATTAAGCCATTCTTCAAAGAATTATAAGAGACTATATATGTATAATGAGGTGAAACTTCGTCATTAGGATGCCATATAAGCTACATTTTAAAAACAATTAGCATCCATCATCATGGTCACAGACTGCAACATCTTCCAACCGTTAGACAATTGATACGTTGGAATGTAACAGATGTTCCGAGCCACCAAATACCCGCGCTTGGGCACCCGACTGAGTGAGACCATGCCTGAACCTGAAAGCCCAAACCACAGATACTCACATGGAAACACGGGACACATGCTACAGTAAGGTCTGCAAGATCAGGTTGCTGCTGTTGTTATAGTAATCTAATTATCAACAGAATAGGTACTAAAATAGATCATTCATTACCAGAGTTATAAAAGACTATCATAGTACTAAATATACATATATATATACAAGATTGAAAAAGTAAAAGACACGCTAAAAATATACATAATATCACATCCTTGATACCAGTGTCCAGCGAGGTTTCAACACTAATTCTATTCACAACAATCATCCATACCACACATAAGTGCACCAATGGGCCTTGAGGGTCGATCCCGCGAGCCATCAGACATTACTGACTCATCAGGGAACCTGGTACCGGAACGTCGCCTTTACCAGCTTCTCCACGTAACCACCATGTCTCTCCAGGTGCCAACAAGTGGGCCCAGATGATGATGATGATGATGATGATTTCGTGTTTAACGACGCGTCAACCCTCTTGGTGGGTCATAAGCGTCAGTCGGTTAATGGTTAAACGGCATGAATAATTATGACGATATTAAAAGTAAGAAGTCAGAATGATAATGTATAAAAATCTGAAACAGTTAAATCTTATGAAAAAGACCAATTTCTTTTAAGAATAAAATAATGTTATCAACAGGTACATCTCGAAACAGTTGTTGCAAAGTGTCAGCTTTGAAATATAAAATACGTGAGGGTGAAAAGTCAACACAGTCAATTAAGATATGTTTCACAGTGAATGGCTGATCACAACCTACACAAGAAGGTTGATCATCACCATTAAAAATATAAGAATGAGTAATTCTAGTATGGCCGATGCGCAGTCGTGTTAATACTACGTCCTCTTTTCTGGAAAACTGTGGAGGAGAGCATTTTGTACTAACGACAGGTTTAATGGCATGGAGTTTGTTATTTATTGCACGGTCCCATTCGCCTTGCCATTCCGACAAGATGTATCGGTTGATAAATGGTTTAAAATTATTAAAAGGAATTTTAAAAACAGATGGATCAAGATTGAGCGATTCCTTTGCTTTCTTGTCAATTTTTGAATTTGAGGATTTTTAGATGATGAAAGCCTTAAGCACAGAAAGTGAATCAGAAAATATAATTGCTTTTTGAATTGTTGAAGAACTGATAAAATCTAAAGCTAGGTCTATTGCTTTGGCTTCAGCTGAAAAAATAGATGAACCATCTGGAAGGCGCATGGTTTTGTGCGTATCTTTAGAAACATACGCACAACCAACTTTATCTCCTTCTTTGGAACCATCAGTATAGACTTGCTGGTAATCATTGTAACGTGACTGCAGTACCTGAAAGTTTTGTTTGAGAAGTATTGGATTTGATTCGGATTTTTTCCATCATGTAAGTCGAACAGAATAGAAGGTTGTTTAATACACCAAGATGGAACTTCGGCGGTTTCATGTTTTTGAATATTTTTAAGGTCGATACCTGAATTTTCCAGCAGTGGTAAAATACGTAATCCAAAAGGTTTGATTGCTGTGGGTTTAGTTTCATACTTATCTACAAATTGAGGTGGAAATGAAATTTTGGATGCCGGGTTAGATGGATTTGCAGCAAGTCTGATAGTATACTGAAGAGAAAGTTTCTCTCTGCGCGAGGTTAAAGATGGTTCACCTGCTTCTACATAAAGGCTTAATACGGGAGAAGTACGGAAGGCTCCCATGGCCAGACGAAGGCCTTGGTGATGGATAGTATCCAAGGATTTTAAATAGGACTTTCTGGCAGAACCATAAACAACAGACCCATTATCTAATTTAGATCTTATTAAAGACCGGTAAAGATGTAATAAAGTATACCGATCTGCTCCCCAACTTGTATGAGCTAAAACTTTCAAATGATTCAAAGCTTTTAAGCATTTCGCTTTAAGATATTTAATATGTGGAATAAAAGATAACTTTTGATCAAATATGACCCCAAGAAATTTGGCTTCTTCAACAACAGGAATTTGTGATCCGTATAAAAACAGGGAAGGATGTTTGTGTTTCTTCCGTAGTTTACAAAAATGAACACACTGCGTTTTCGACTTGGAGAACTTGAAACCATTTTTATCAGTCCATTCTTCTATTCTATTTAAATTTTGTTGTAACTTTCGTTCAATTGTTTTCATATTTTTTGAACGGTAACATATACAAAAATCATCAACATACAATGAACAATCAGTTTTGTCGTCCAAACATTGTACAATATTGTTTATTTTGATGTTAAATAGCGTAGTTGAAAGAATACTACCCTGTGGGACACCCTGTTCTTGATCATAGAAATCTGACAGGGTAGACCCCACACGCACCTGAAACATGCGCTCCCCTAAAAAGCTTTCAATAAAACTGGGAAGTTTTCCTCTTAAGCCAATGTTATGTAGATCTTTCAATATTCCATAACGCCATGTTGTATCATATGCTTTCTCCAAGTCGAAAAAGACAGCCACTACGTGTTCTTTGTTAATAAAAGCATCTCGTATAAATGTTTCTAGTCTTATTAAATTGTCATTGGTACTACGTTCCGAACGAAAACCCGATTGATATTCTGAAATGAGGTTGTTGGACTCTAAGTACCAGACTAATCTCTTGTTTATCATTCTCTCCAATGTTTTACACAAACAACTTGTCAAAGCTATCGGACGATAATTTGTAGGTTCTGCATGATCTTTCCCTGGTTTCGGAATTGGTACAACTGTAGCTACACGCCAACTCTCAGGACAGACCCCCGTTTCCCAAATATTATTAAAAATGTCTAAAAGTGTTGTAAGAGAACTTTTTGGCAGATGCTTAAGCATCTGATAATGAATTTCATCGGGGCCGGTTGCCGTAACATGTGATTTTTCAATGGCTTCAACGAGTTCGGATAAGTTAAAAGGTGTGTTGTATTCTTCGTGATTAAGGGATTTGAAGTTAAGATTTCTTTTCTCTTGGTCCTTTTTGAAATTTCTAAAAGTGTCAGAATAATTACGCGATGATGAATTTCTCAAGAATGTGTGACCAAGAGTATCTGAAATATCTTTTTTTGTTGAAGCTATTGTGTCAAATCCAGTATTTAAATGTGTAAAACTAGAAGACTTTGTTTTTCCTGAAATTTTTCGTACCATATCCCAAACCTTTTTAATGGGGGTTTTATAGTTCAATTTGGAGACATATTCTCTCCATGACTTTCGTTTGGGAGCTCGGATTGTTCGCCGAGCTTTAGCTCTAAAAACTTTTACGTCGTTGAGCTTTCCTGAAGTAGGACTTTTGCAGAACATATTTAGAGCCTGTTTACGCTTTTTAATAGCTTCTTTACAGTCATTATTAAACCAAGGTTTGCTTTTCTTAGTATTTGTGGAGGTCTTTGGAATGCATTGTTCTGATATATTAATAAGTGTATCTGTGAAATCAGAAACAATGTCGGATGATTCATTTAAGTGATCAACTGATAACTCTTCTTCACATAAATTATGGAATAATTCCCAGTCGGCTTTATTCAATTTCCATTTCTGGTTACAGTCCTCGTCTGGTTCGTTTACGCTCTCAATTATAACAGGGAAGTGATCACTTCCGCACTGATCATCATGAACAGACCAGTCATAGTCCAAAAAGAGAGATGGGTGACACAAAGAGAGATCTAAAGAAGACAAATGACCTGTCGCAGGGTGAAGGTAAGTATAAGATTTATCATTCATCAAGCAAAGATCGCTTTTTGCAATAAAATCCTCAATAAGTGCTCCTCTGTTATTGATATCTTTACAGCCCCATAGAATATTGTGACCATTGAAGTCGCCAACTAAAAGATATGGCGCTGGAAGTTGACTCAGCAATGAGTCAAGGTGTTCGGGCTTTAAAGAAAATGAGGGCGGGATATATAGAGAGCAAATTGTAGTTTCTTTATCCAAAGAAACCGATACTGCTACAGCTTGTAGGTCTGTTTTTAATTTGATCTCTCTTTGTGGTAAACTTGATTTCACAAAAATTGAACTGCCACCAGATGGTTTGTTACCATCAGAATAGATATAGTTGTATGTATTGAAACCCTTGACATCAATGTTGTCATCAGTTTTTAAAAAAGTTTCTTGCAAACAAAAAACCGATGGGTTTAATAACGAAATAAGTAATAAGAGTTCATTATAATTTGATCTAAGACCCCGACAATTCCATTGTATTATTTTGTGTTTTAAATCCATTTTATGAAGAGATTAAGACTAGAAACTATTTTGGAGCTGCAATTGGTGATATAGATCTGCTACCACCAGCTCGTGGTGTTGCTGACCTCGATCTGTTATTGCGGCTTGGTGATGATGGAGTTTCAGCGAACTCCATATCACTGTCACTGAAAGATCCGAATCTGTTCTGGAATTTTATATTGTCTCTTTCCATTTTACGTTGTCTGTCTGTCTGTTTTTGAGACAATTGATGTTTTTTGATCGGATCTTCCGATCCCTTATTAGTTCGACCTGAGTCGAGTTTCTCTTTTGCATGCGGCGCTGGCTTCGGTACGGTCGCTGTCGACCGATCCGAAGCAACCTGGATTGCGCCATTTGATAAATTGGTTGAAGTTTGTGGTGCTGGAGTGGATTTACTCCATGCACCAGATTTTTTTCAGTTCAGCTATACATGATTCAACAGTCTGTGTTCCGGAGCTGGTACATTTTACACTAGCACCCTTTGTGATGCTGGCGTAACTGGTGGTTGATGATGTATGTCGCTCTTCAACAATTTTCCGAGCTTCTGGGAAGGATAACGATTGTTGGTACTTAACTGTGAGTATTTCTTTTTTTTTTCCAAGCTGGACAGTCTCGAGAAAAAACAGCATGTTGTTCACCACAATTGACGCATTTGGCCTCATTCTTACATTGCTGATGGTTATCGACATGTTTGTCTTCACCACAATTGGCACAGAGGGATTTTTTCTGACATTTGCTTTCGTGGTGACCAAACACCTGACAGTTGTAACATCTGAGAGGGTTCGGAATGTATACCTCTACATTCACAGAAAGATATGCTACTTTGTTTTTCTGTGGTAGAACTGGTGTGTTAAATGTCAAAACATAAGTGCTTGTCGATTTAAGCACACCACTTCTACGAACTTGGATGTTACGAACACCAATAACGCCTTGATCCCTGAGATTGTCAAGAATCTCTTGCTCGCTGCATGGACGTAGTTCCGGACTGCGAATGACACCTTTAGATGAATTAAGTGTATTGTGTAAAGAGATCTTGACTTTGAGATCAAATAACTTTTTGGTGCTGAGCAGGTTTTTGACATGCTTTTCTTTCTCGACTTCCAAGAGGAGATCACCGGATCTAAGCTTTTTAATACTCTTTGGATGTCCAGCTATGGATATGATGCTTTTCTCGATGACAAAAGGAGATAAGCTTGATACATTACGTGAGTCATCCAATGATGTAATAACCAGAAAACGCGGAGAATTAGAAGGCTTTGGAACAGAAGACTGCTGAATCATATCACTAGAGTCATCTGACTCTTCGTTTCGTTGACGTTTTTTTGTGTTGCGGTTAGTTGTGTTATTATTCGCCATGAGGAGAATATCCTAGTTTCGTCTCAAGTGCTCTCCGCCCTCCTTGGAGCCCTACAAGGGAACACCAAAATGGAGTGGTTATCCGACTCGCAGGTGTTAGAGATACACGTGAGATATACTCGCATAAACAAAATGCCTACACGATTGGTCCGTTTGGCCGCCGCCTTCTAGAGATAAAAAGATAGAAAAGGGTAAGGTAAATGGGCATATGGTTGGTATCAGGAAAGATACAAAAAGAGTTGAAGAGAAAGCAAAGCGGTATCTCTAGGGCTCGGCGCGACCAGCCGATTGACCGTGCCGGACCGCACGGCCACCCGTCTACACCGAAAAGCCAGGCCAAAGAGGCGTGTTGGGTACCTGAAGCACCGCCACCTCAGGTAACCCTAAACCTCCAGGATCCCTTCTTCCGGCTTACAGGACGCCACCCACGGCAAACGGGTGGTACTTCCTTTAGCTCTTCCCAGTGGGCACAGAGACCACAGCGGCAATGTGCCCAGTGGCAATTGAGCCCCCAGGGCCACGGCAAGGCAGGAAGTCTAATACCTGGGGGAAGTGGGCCCAGAGCAGACGGCGGAGCACAAAAGCGTGAGACGGACGACATATAAAGAATCCTCGCTAGGCCTAATATACTGTACAACAATTAAAAGTGTACATTAATAAAACGTTTTTTATAAGAAAAACAGATATTTTCACATCTGAATATACAAGGTAATTACTGGTAAAGAAAAACTCTCCTCCTGTCTAAAATATCACAAATGAAATCACTATCCTAAACACAACATGTTCCCCATTAAATATGTGTAGGAGACCAAAGGGTACGTGACTCTCATGTGAATATAAGAATCTTATATGGATGTGAGGGGTGGATGGAAAAATCCGTCCCGAGGGACACTGTCCGGCATCACGAGGCTTGCCGAGTGATGCAGGACAGTGATCCCGAGGGACGGATTTTTTCTATCCACCCCTCACACCCATATTGGATTCTTTTTCTTGCATATCTTCCATTTCTTAGCGCGGAATTTTAATGCTGTAGTCACTTCGGTTACCAATGTCCGCCATATTGTGTTGACACTGCAGCAATGTTTAGTGACATCACGTAACGTGCTGTGACGTCAACCTTAACGACGGCGCATACGAGGTCGTATTCAACCAGTGCATTTGTCAAACACGCGATTATATTCGATTTTCGGTCGAAACACCAGGGTCAGAGCATAAATTTCTATCCCAGGGTAAAATCACGGATTTCCTTGTCTGATGTGCAAAAATAGTCCGATCTGCCCTAAGGCCGTCCAAGATTTTATGCCCGTGCTCATTACCTATAACTTTAATGAGGATCGAATCATAAATAAATAAAAACAGAAGTAGAGGCCATGATCAGGCATCGATACAACCAACCCATAGCCCCCATCAGAGACACCAAAGGGAAAGAAACACAAACATGCAACAACAGACCTAATGAAAACACGGATAGCGGAAAGCCAAAAGGACAGTTACGTTCCCACAAAATGGCCAATAGGATATCCAAAATAAAATAACACAAGCGACACAAACATCTAAAGACAAACCATTACAAAAATAAATCGCGACAGAAGAACCGCCTTGGAACGGTCAGCGGAAACGAATTCCAGCGGGGGCTTAAATCGATTTTACGCGGCCTTACGTAATCCTCGCCCTTATTTCCATTGCGATTTAGACAATTAATTTGTTCAGTCCGCATGAAGTCCTTCTAACTCATCAGTGCAACATCTTCGTGAACACAAATAATCAAACAACCACAGTGATGAAACAACGGCGAGGACTCGACAGCAAGAAACCACTGAAATGCGGGAGCAAAAGTAAACCAACAGTTAGACTCCGATGGGCCCGACCAGAGATATAGCATCAGGCATCAGCCAACATTATCTTGAATTAGATCTCTCTAATTCTAAATAAGCCTTTACACTGGAACCGTCATAGAATCTGAGGCCTGACCCACCAGCGTGCAATTAAAGAGGGAAGCAAAGTTGTCAACCGTGATTGGGTTAACTACCATGTATGCAGTATGTCGTATAAGATTTATGTTGTACCCAATCTATTTATATCGAAGAACGATTTTACGAAATTGGGTGCTGAAGTCATTGCCGTTATATATTTTTCTGAATTAGTTTACTAAGTCACCATAAAATTCTGGTTCCGATAGACCTTGTTGCAGAAGAGATTTAAGTCCAATATTGAATTTTGAAATTAAATCAGAATGACGCATATAACATTTTGAAAACTCTTTGCGTAGTATATGGTACCGATAACCCTGATTAAAAAGTTTAGCCGTTTAAAATATATAACGAGTGTTGAAGTCAGTTACATGAGTATACACTCTGGCAAATCAAATTAAATGCGGAATATAAACGCCATAGGATGGCGCACGTGGAACATCACCATCCAAAAAAGGACAATTTACAATCTCAAAATCAAAATCATCGCGTTTATCATAAATTTTGTACGAAACAAATCCATCTACAATAGATAGATGTTAATCCAAAAACGGGACCCCGGTAAACCCCAGTTTTACTGTATAAAATGTGGAGCTTTAGGGGTTATCTGTTCTGCTATAATTGTGTCGAAAACAAGAATCATGTTATAGTTGAATCTTGACTGAAATTATAAATTGCTTGTGCTTTATATATATTATTTGATTTGTATTACATACTTTCAAAAATAATAAAAAAAAAATAAATATATCAATGAATAAATAAATAAATAAATAAATGTTACTTGATTGATTAATTTGGAATTAATCAATTCATAATGTGATTTAGTTTACTTCTTTTCACCTTTGAGTTAATGAAACAATGGATGTCAGTGTTTTCCGTTCCTTTATTTAAAAATAAAAAAGAGTAAATAAAAACTACCTCAGTAAAAATATACCATCACAAAGTTCCCCTCATAGAGCCCGGCCGCTGTTAAATATCTCTGCTCATAATCACTTAGATAAGATAAGCCTTTGATGTGCACTATGGCCCGAACGACGTGTTTATTAAAGACAATTAAACAGGTCACCCCTTTTGTATATAGAAGTGTCTTTAAAAGTATTTTCACAGATAAAAACTTCTACTATATACTAAGAAAATGCGCAAACGTCTAATTAGATCACGACATATATATGTCATCATCCCAGGAAATTATATATTGAGATACAGATTTATTTGTCAGAAGTGAAGCTCAAATATCTTCATTTATTAACTTGTTTCTGCATATTTGTTGTTAGATGATCTCGAGATGTATAATTATTATAAGTATGTATAGAAACGATAATTTAACATAGTAACTATTGCAAGTTTCCCGTCGGTGCCCCGAACATGTGATATATACAAAATGCACCACGTGGCTTGCCTTCAGTCTGTCAGACAACGCGCTCCGCTCTAGTACGACGATCATCATTGAGTACAATGGAATTACAAGTTTTGAAAAAGTTCAGGGAGAATGAAGACCCAGAGTTTAGAAATGTGGCAGGAAAAAAAATTGAAACATTAAGCACTGACGAGATCAAAAGTGAACTTAAAAAGCTAGGTGTTGATGGGTTGGGTTTATGTGGCTTGGGAGCCATAGATCCCAGACAAGAAAACCTTGCAGTGTTATTACACTACGCGGCGGAGATTAAGGAACAAGAGTCTCCGTCCGGTTCGGGCGAACCGGCGGACAAGGAGCCACCGGCAAAAAAATCAAAGACGGGAAAATCTTCAGATTCAGAAGTAAGTTTTGAATTTTATTTATTTTCCATAATGCGCCAGAGTCGATCTGTGCGAGTTCATTTTGCCATAAGTTGTCATGTTTAGTTGGGTAAGATTGTGAAACTATGGTTAACATGTAGAGTTTGCGTGCAATGTTAATCCTTTTATTTAAGAAGCCAATTTGTGTCCTCATGAAAATTATAGCATTTAGTTAATTTTGACATTTCGGTGTCAAAGCAGTCAGGGAAGCTTAATGCGGAGGCCTTAAGGCCTTAGGAGGCCTTCATGCGGACTGAACAAATTATTTGTCTAAATCGCGACGGAAGTAAGGGCGAGGATTGTGGCCACGTAGGATCGATTTAAGCCCCCCAGTGGAAATCTTCCACTGACCGTTCCAAGGCGGCTCTTCTGTGGCGATTTATTTTATGTTGTTGTTTGTTACTTACTGTGTGTATCACTTGTGTCTTTTAGTTTCGGATGACCATATGGCCATTTTGTGGGAAAGTAACTGTCCTTATGGCCTTCCTTTGTTTAGGTTTCCATTATGGTCTGGTCGCTTAATGTTTGTATTTCTTTCCCTTTGGTGTCTTTTATGGGTGGAGTAAGTTAATTGTATCAATTCCTGATCTTTGTTTTACTTCTACTTTTAATGGACAAGGGCAGTTGAGGAGTTGTAACGCGCATGTTGATAATATGACAATACAGGCAGTAAGAGAGAAAAGGCTCGCAGTTGTTAATATGTAGCATTATTAAGAGAAAAAGTAGTGTTTAACACGTCCCTTTTTGATATTTTATATAGCCAAAAGAACAAACAGATTAAAAAAGAGAAGAAAAAGAGGGAATTTTGTAATGCAGAATAACAAAAGAAAAAAAAAAAAAAAAAGAAAAGGAAAACAAAACAAGAGAGAAACTTAATTCTGTTGTTAATAAGGATGAGAAAAAAAAAAAAAAGAGGACAGAGATAGAAAAAATAAAATAGAAAAGAAAAAAAAGAGAGCCACCGAGTAAAATTTGGTAGTTAATCAAATAAAAAGAGAAAAGATGTATATATAAATATATAAAAATACAATTGATAAAATGAGAGAGGAGAAATATTGTAGTTAATGCATGTTTAAGATAAAAATAGAAAAAAAAGAAAAGAAAAAGGAAAAGATACAGAGAAAACCTAAGACAAATGATAAAAAAGAGAGAGGAGAAATTTGGCACTTAATTAAATAAAGGAATCACGAATGAAGATGCAAATGAAACATTGATTTTTGGTATTTACACAGAAGAAAAGAAGAATTTGTTAACTTTCATTTAATAAAATGTATTTAATTGAGTAGCAGAGAGAGAGAGAGACAGTATTTACAGACACGTAATATTTATAATAATAAAAAAAAAAGCTTGTTTGTGTTGCCGAAAATTTTTTGTTCCAAACACGACCATAAGAACAATAATACGCTTTTGATTCTAATATATTGGTTTGATGTGACCAGTGGAAACGCAATATATAGATGAAAGCGCTGTTTAAGTCGCTGTCAGACTTTTGTCCGATGTTGAACAGAGTCATGTGCTAAGCCGACAAAAACACCACCAGGCTAACTAAATAAATAAATAAATAAATTAATTATTAATTAATTAAATATCCGAGGTTCGGCTGTAGGTCGGCTGCGTTTTCTACGGTCATTATCTTCCTTCCGCTGATTCAAGAAGGGCAGCTGTTAGTTCATGGCGAAAGCATGTTAATCGTTTTAGTATAAACCTGCCCAGGCAAAGTGTGGATAGGTAAACTGAATGGCTTAAAATGACCTTAAATAGTGTTGACTAGGTCGTTAAATTAAAAAACAAATCAACAAACAAAGGTTGGCTGCATATCGGTGGTGCTTAGCGCCGGTGGTTGAGTTAAGATAAAAGTAACAAGTTAATTAATGCATGTCAAAAACATTTAATCCAGACACGTGCAGCCTTCCAGTATGTATCAACATTCGAGTTTATTTTGTCACATTAGTAAAATAAATAAAAACATAAGGGCGATGAAACTGAATCATTTATCCATTACGCATGCTATATTTCTGCCAAGGTCGGTGTCGCTCAAGGTCCTCTGAGCCTTGAAACATTGTACCGACGTCTAATCGACATTAACTTCAATTTTAAACGCGCTTAGTTTTAGTAGCGGTTATGTTGCTCACCTTATCAACCAGGGTCAGTAGACCCCGGCAGACTCAACTCAACATTTTAGTATATGCCGTAGACCCCGGGCTTCTCCCGGCTTTCGGATGAGTGCATGAACCGAGTTTCCGTCTCCGTATGACCTCAGCTGTCGGTGAGACATACGATTAACACACGCACGCACGAGCGCGCACGCATGCACGCGCTTATTTCAGCAATAGCGATCATTTGATAAGAAAAGGGGCTTAATATTGGTAATCACTCGGCACTAGTAGTGGTGATAATGACTGTTGATGACAATTTTCTCTGCAATATTATTAGATTCGGTTATGAAAATAATAAGGACAATTCGTTTATCATAATTTGAATTATAATTCTTAGATGATCATGAAACCCTCTTTTTTTCATTGATGATGGGAAGGGCTGTTATGATGTGAGCAGCAGTGACTGCTATCATACTACAATCATTATAATAATGATACTTACGTAACATGATGTTTTCAATATTGATTAGCGCCTTAAGTTTGTGATAGAATAACCAATCGATATTGACGTTTGTGATGATATGATATGTCTCAGTAGCATCTGTATTTACAATCTAATCTTCGCAACACGTTAGCTTTCAAACGTGATAAATGTAATATTATGGTTTTTTTTTTTTGTGTTTGTTTAGATTTTCGACTTTTTTCATTTTAACACGTCAAGTTCTAGTTTTGAACAAAGGTTAAAAAAAAATGGAAAAGAAATGCAGACTGGGGTTTACTGCACCACAGTTGTCTTAGAAAAAAAAAGTCTGTTTCAGCATTGAAATATGTTATACCTGAGGACTGTGAGCCTGCTGCGTCTTGCTAATTTTTAGCGGGTACATCAGTCAGGGTGCTTACAAGTTTTCTGTTTGGTTCTAGGTTAAGAAATTAGAAGAGAAGCTAGAATCTTTGTCAAAAAAGCTTGAGGAAAAGAAAAAAACGGACGAGGTGGCCGAGCTGGAAAGGGTGCGGCGCGAGGCTAAAGAGGAGGCAGCTAAGGGCGAGTTGGCAAACATGGACGTCCTTAACCAGAAATTGGTACTTCTCGAGAGTCTCGCTGCAAAACTTAACCACTCCTCTAAGAAAGAAATGACCTTGATTCTGTCTGGATTTCACGCTAACAAGTATAACCCAGGATTTGCAGCTAGTCTTATACTCAAACTCCTGTCAACTAAAGAAGAGGAGAGTATACTCGACAAAGAACAGAAAATGCTAAAGCAATACGGATATGGTTCCGGTTTGCCACCAAGGCCTTTTGGCTATGGTTTTGACGCGTGGCAAGCACCAGCTTACCCTCCACAGCACGTCACGCCCTTTGCTGCATGGCCGAGGCCTTTTCTTTTGCCTAGGATGAGGCCTTCCGTGCCTAGGCCTAGTGGCCTGTGTTTTAAGTGTAAGAAGCCAGGGCATCAAATTAGATTTTGCCCAAACTAACATGCGAATCTTAGTAAGGACACGCATGGATGCACAACAATATAAATAGCTTAGTTTAGTTTATAACTGTGTATATCTCCTTACGGTGATCCAAAATTTTACAGGTGACGCTCAAGACTTGGGAAAGAGGCATATCGTTACATTTTGATCCTGCTATAATACAACCCAGACAATTGAGTTACAAAGACTTGGGCGAACATAGAAGACAGCCAGATCCGTCGAAAGTGATGTGTAGAGCTGAAGATGCGTTCCAAAGTTATTTATCAGGCAACCCACCCTCTCTGTCGGATTTAAATTTTCCGGATCCAGACAATTTTGTCTGTGGGCAAATCCATGAGCATGCCGATGAATGGTGTAAAATAATAAATGATGATGAGTTGAGGGGTGAAATTATGTCTTGGGTCCACGACGGAGTTGACATAAACAGATACATTAAACCTTTCAAGGGTTCATTTTGGGGTCAGGAATATGATCACGATTTTCCCCCTTCACGCGTGTTTAACAATTCTAATAAATGCAAGGATTTTATACCTTTTGTCAGTGACACGATTCGAGAGCGGCTTCTTAATGGATCGATAAGGTACGCTGGAAAGGTTGGTGTAGACCCACCCCCCTACATTGTGGCTCCTTTAACTGTTGCCCCTGAAAAGCCTAGACTGTGTCTAAACATGATGTATATTAACAATTGGACTGTTGACAGGCCATTTAAGCTGGATAGTTTAAAAGATGTCTCAAAGATTGCAAAGCAAGATGCATTTTTCACATCCCTTGATGACAAGAGTGGTTATGACAACGTTAAAACAAATTTTAATTGCCACCATCTTCTTGGGTTCCAATGGGCCGGGCATTACTTTGTCGCAAAAACAATCCCTTTTGGTTACAAGCTCAGTGCTTTTATTTATCACAATTTGAACCTGCAGCCAGTTTCCTACATTAGAAGAATCTTTAATATTCCCATTTTTCTTTACATAGATGACCGTTTGTCTGAAGAAGTGCGGGACAGTCGTATTTCCCCAGGTTACAATAGCGCGGTGTTGGCAAATTACGTGACATGCGAAATTCTACTTCGACTGGGTTTCTGCATAAACCTGCAAAAGTCTGTTTTTACTCCCACTCAGACACCCATTTTCCTTGGTTTTGTAGTTGACAGCGTTAACAGGTGTTTTAGGCTCACTGATACAAAACGCAACAAGTTTATCGAACTTAGGGAACTCTGTTTAGCAAGTGAGTGCTTATCGGTTTCAATTTTACAACGCTTGTCCGGTAGAATAGTTTCATTCATGCTAGCGGTTCCGGCAGCAAAGTTGTTTGCTAGGGAGATAAACAGGGGCATTTCAATGGCGATAAAATCGGGTGGGAAGATCACGTTGTCTTCCCCGCTAAGGGAAGAAATTTCATATTGGAGGTTCCTTGACACTTGGCAGGGCATGCTTAAATGGAAAAATGAAAAACATACCGTCGTATCGCTGTCATCAGACGCGTCACTATACAAATGGGCGTGCCGCGTTAACGGAAGGTAACGTTGAAGTTTCTGACTTCTGGCCAGTCAGCATGAGGCACCTTCCGATTATGGTGCTAGAGGCACATGCTTTACATCGCGTATTAAGACCTTTATCGACTTTACCAAACAGCTTAGGTCTTCAAGAATAGATGCTAGTGTTGACAACACATGCCTTATTGCGGCGTGGAACAATGAGGGGTGTCGTTCACCAGAAATGAACGATGCAATCAAGCAAATTTTCTCTCTAACTTTGGAAGCTGACATAGTCTTGAACTTAGTATATATTCCGTCGTCAGAAAACCCAGCTGACGTCCCTTCAAGATCCATTAAGAAAAGTGATGCCACGCTGAGTGAAACGTATTGGCTCTTGATACAGGATCACTTTGGGGGAACCTCAGGTCATACCTTTGACCTAATGGCTCTGGATTCAAATTGCATGAAGGGTCGGGACGGGAAGAACCTTCTCCATTTCACCCCTTTCCCAACTCCGGAATCCGCGGGAGTTAATATGTTCAGTCAGGATATCAACACAACAGAGAATTATTATGTTTTTCCCCCTTTCAGCTTGATTCATGCCGTCCTCAATTTCATCGTCAGTAATAAAGTATGTTGCTCTGTAGTGCTCAGGTGTGGGAACGTTACCCCGGTTTGGCTTCCAGCGTTAAAGGAAAATATCTCTGATGCATTTTTGATTGGGTTAACAGGGCAAAGAGACTGTTTAAAGTTTCCGTCAAAGCATGGCTTCATCAAGGACAGGCGAGGCCTATCAGATAACTTGTGGGCAGTAAGATTAGAAACGCACGTCACTATTGTTTCTTTTGGGAAACTGATGTTTTGCAGGCATCCTACGGTGTCAGTAAGTAACAAAATGCTGTGTATAGGGGATTCTATCGTAAGGGATATGAATACGGTACCTCAGCTGCACAACCCTATGGCAATCGTCTCATCTTTCGGGGGCGCTACAGTGGGAAAAATCATTGAAGTCCTGCCATCTTTGATTCAGCAGTACACACCTTTCATTCTCTTTGTTCACTGTGGCGTAAACAATCTCAGTAAAACCTATCAATTTATGGATGAGTTTCATCAGATGTCTTGTGCCTCTCAGGAGCCTAGCTTGCTCGAAAATGCCCTCAAAACAGAGTTCTCTGTTTACTCACCAAGGCTAATCCTTTCTCAATGTCTGATCACTAGAATTCCTGATATTAATGCCCGAGCAACGTTGTTTAACGCAGAACTTATGGATATATGTCAAAGAAGCGGCTGGATATGTGTCGAACACACGAATATAGGATTACAGCATTTGCGAGACAATGTTCATTTAAATACAGTAGGACGCGCTTTGTTTGTGGAAAATTTGATGAACGTTGTCCAGAGAATCATCTAGACCCCAATGATGAGTGCTTTCTTGTCGAAACTTCCAGGAAGCGATTGTGAAGTAGTACGGTGTATTACTGGTGAATAATCACTATCGCTGTTTGTTATTATTATTATTAGCTCCACTGGCCGAAGGCCAGCGGGGCTATTGTCATGGCCCTGTGTCCGTCGTGCGTCCGTGCGTTAACTTTTTCTTTAAACATCTTCTCCTCCTAAACTACTGGGCCAATTGAAACCAATCTTCACAGGAATGTTCCTTACATAGTCCTCTTCTAAATTCCTTCAAAGAATTTTGTTACACCCAGAACTCTGGTTGCCATGGCAACAAAACAAAAAAAAATTAAAATCTTTAAAAATCTTCTCCTCCAAAACCACCTGTTGGATTTCATTTTTATTTTCCATAACTGTTCCTTGGGTTGACCTCTTTCAGATTCCTTGAAGAAATTTTGATCCGACAAAAAACATGGCCGCCATGGGCGGGGCTTATTTTCCCTATTTAACATATAGTGTGATGCTAAAACATCTTCTCCTCCTAAACTATTGGGCCCATTGTAACCAAACTTCACAGGAATGTTCCTTACTTAGTCCTCTTCTAAATTCCTTCATAGAATTTTGTTACACCCAGAACTCTGGTTGCCATGGCAACAAAACAACACAAAATATTAAAAATCTTTAAAAATCTTCTCCTCCAAAACCACCTGTTGGATTTCATTTTTATTTTGCATGAATGTTCCTTGGGTGGACCCCTTTCAGATTCCTTGAAGAAATTTTGATCCGACAAAAAACATGGCCGCCATGGGCGGGGCTTATTTTCCCTATTTAACATATAGTGTAATGCTAAAACATCTTCTCTTTCTAAACTACTGGGCCCATTGTAACCAAACTTCACAGGAATGTTCCTTACTTAGTCCTCTTCTAAATTCCTTCAAAGAATTTTGTTACACCCAGAACTCTGGTTGCCATGGCAACAAAACCACACAAAAAATTAAAAATCTTTAAACATCTTCTCCTCCAAACCCACCTGTTGGATTTCATTATCCCCTCGCACAACATAGTTGTGAGGGGGATATAGCATTTGTTCCGTACGTAAGTACGTACTTTTGTCATCGCTCTAGCGCCACGTACGTACGTACTTTTGTCATCGCTCTAGCGCCATGTACATACGTACGTACTTTTGTCATCGCTCTAGCGCCTACATTTCTTGACCGATTTTAATATAACTTCACACAAACATTCCTTACGACAATATCTGGAGCAAGATCGACTTTCAAGGTCATGACCTCAAGGTCAAGGTCACTCTGGCTATTTTTTGAAAAACTTTGTCATGGCTCTAGCGCCTACATTTCTCCCCCAATTTCAATATAACTTCAAACAAATGATCCTTATAAAAATATCTCGAGCGAGTTGGACTTTCAAGGTCATGACCTCAAGGTCAAGGTCACTGTAGCTATTTTTAGAAAAACATTGTCATCGCTCTAGCGCTTACATTTCTTCACCAATTTCAATATAATTTCACACAAATGATCCTTATAAAAATATCTTGAGCGAGTTCCACTTTCAAGGTCATGGCTTCAAGGTCAAGGTCACAGTGGCTATTTTTAGAAAAACTTTGTCATCGCTCTAGCTCCTACATTTCTTCACTGATTTCAATATAACTTCACACAAATGTTCCTTATGACAATATCTTGAGCGAGTTGGACTTTCAAGGTCATGACCTCAAGGTCAAGGTTACTGTGGCTATTTTTAGAAAAACATTTTCATCACTCTAGCGCCTACATTTCTTCACCAATTTCAATATAACTTCACACAAATGTTCCTTATAAAATTATCTCCAGCGAGTTCGACTTTCCAACTCATGGCCTCAAGGTCAGGGTCACTGTGGCTATTTTTAGAAAAAACTTTGTCATCGCTCTATCGCCTATATTTCTTCACTGATTTCAATATAACTTCACACAAATGTTCCTTATGACAATATCTCAAGCGGGTTCGACTATCAATGTCAAGGCCTCAAGGTCAAGGTCAGGGTCACTGTGGCTATTTTTTAGAAAAACTTTGTCATCGCTCTAGCGTTTACATTTCTTCACCAATTTCAATATAACTTCATACAAATGTTCCTTATGACAATATCTCTAGCGAGTTCCACTTTCAAGGTCAAGGTCACTGTGTCTATTTTTAGAAAAACTTTGTCATCCCTCTAGCGCTTACATTTCTTCATCGATTTCAATATAACTTCACAAAAATGTTCCTTATGACAATATCTCACCATTTCGACTTTCAAGGTCAAGGTCACTATGCCTATTTTTAGAAAACTTTGTTATCGCTCTAGCGCCTACATTTCTTCACTGATTTCAATATAACTTCACACAAATGTTGCTTATGACAATACCTCGAACAAGTTTGACTTTCAAGGTCAAGGTCACTGTGGCTATTTTTAGAAAAACTTTGTCATTGCTCTAGCGCTTACATTTTTTTCACCAATTTCAATATTACTTCACACAAATGTTCCTTATAACAATATCTCTAGTGAGTTCCACTTTCAAGGTCAAGGTCACTGTGGCTATTTTTAGAAAAACTTTGTCATGGCTCTAGCGCTTACGTTTCTTCATCCATTTCAATATAACTTCACACAAATGTTCCTTATGACAATACCTCGAGCGAGTTTGACTTTCAAGGTCAAGGTCACTGTGGCTATTTTTAGAAAAACTTTGTCATTGCTCTAGTGACTACATTTTTTCACAAATTTCAATATAACTTCACACAAATGTTCCTTATGACAATATCTCGAGCTATTTAGACTTTCAAGGTCAAGGTCACTGTGGCTATTTTTAGAAAAACTTTGTCATCGCTCTAGCGCCTACATTTAATGATGGATTGTAATAGAACTTCACACAAATGTTTCTTATGATAATATCTCGACTTACTTCGACTTTCAAGGTCATGACCTCAGATCAAGGTCACTGTGGCTATCTTTAGAAAAACTTTGTCATCGCTCTACCGCCTACATTTATTAACAGATTTTAATATAACTTCACACAAAAGATGCTTATGATAATATCTTGAGCAAGATCTACTTTCGTGGTCATGGCCTCAAGTCCAGGTCACTATGGCTATTTTTAGAGAAACGTCATCACTCTAGAATGTACATTTATTGGAGGATTTTTAAACAAACTTTACACAAATGTTGCATATGATAATATCTCAAGCAAGTTGGACTTTTGCCATTTCAGTGTTTTCCACACACGAAGTTGTCTAGTGCGAGGGGATTTGTATCGCATGCGATGCCTTGTTTTTATTTTGCATGAATGTTCCTTGGGTGGACCTCTTTTAGATTCCTTGAAGAAATTTTGATCCGACAAAAAAACATGGCCACCATGGGCGGGGCTTATTTTCACTATTTAACATATAACGTAATGCTAAAAAATCATTTTCTGCAAAAGTACTTGTGGGATTTCATTGTAATTTGCATGAATTGTCCTTGGGTGGACTGTTGTCAGATTCCTTGAAAAAAAATTGATCTTACAAAAAAACATGGCCGCCATGGGCGAGGCTTATTTTCACTATATTACATATAGTGTAATGCTGAAAATATTTTCTGCAAAAGTTCTTGTTTTATTTCATAGTTATTTGGCATGCATGTTCCTTGGGTGGACCTCTGTCAGATTCCTTGAAGAAATTTTGATCCGACATAAAACATGGCTGCAGTGGGCGGGGTTTATTTTCACTATATAACATGTAGTGTAATGTTAAAAAAGTCTTCTCTTCTTCAAAAGTTCTTGTTTATTTATTTATTAATTTATTTAAAAGTACCTTCCTGTATCTGAATTAATCTCCTCCAATTTTGCTGCCTATCACATATCTATAGAGGTCCACCTACAAATTGTCATTCTAAAATTCAAAACATCACAAATTTCACATGCCCATCACACTGGTGATAGAACTGATGTTTTCAACACAAACTCTATTTATACGACTTGATGTTTCAAAATAAATTCAAAATACTGAGGGAGATTGATTTATTAGATCTAATTATACTACAGTGTCAACAGTTCTCCAGATCCCTGAGGGTTAAAATGGCTTAGTTGAAAAGGGAGGCATACCGAATCCGACGGAGGAAAGGAAAAAATAAATAAATAAAGAAATAAAAACATAAATCTGTTCATTTTTTAGCTCCACTGGCCAAAGACCGGCGGGTCTTATGTTATATGTTATGGCCCTGTGTCTGTTGTGCGTCTGTGCGGTTGTGCATCCGTGTGTTAACTTTTTTCTTTAAACATTTCCTCCTTAACTACTTGGTCGATTGTAACCAAACTTCACAGGAATGTTTCTCACATAGTCCTCTTCTGAATTCCTTCAAAGAATTTTGTTACATGCAGAACAAAATGGCATCGAAAGCAAAAAAAAAAATATTTAAAACTCTTCTCCTCCAAAACCGCTCAATGGATTTTATTCTTATTTTGCATGAATGTTCCTTGGGTGGACCTCTGTCAGATTCCTTGAAGAAATTCGGATCAGGCAAAAAACATGGCCACCATGGCCATGCCCCACATGACTGCCATGGCCATGCCCCTTGGCTCATTAGCTTTCAAAGACTTATATGCGGAAAAGTTTTAAAAACCTTCTCCTCCAAAACCGCTCAACGTAATGGATTTCATTCTTACTTTGCACGAATGTTCCTTAGGTGGACCTCTGTCAGATTCCTTGAAGCAATTTTGACCAGACAAAAAACATGGCCGCCGTGGACACGCCCATTGGCTAATTAGCTTCCAAAGACTCATAAAGGGATCTTTTTTTTTTAATCTTCTCCTCCAAAACCGCTAAATGGATTTCGTTCTTAATTTTCATGAATGTTCCTTGTGTCTACCATTGTCAGATTCATTGAAGAAATTTTGATCAGACAAAAAACATGGCCGCCATGGCCACCACCTTTGGCTCATTAGCTTCGATAGACCAATAAACGGAAAAACTTCTTCTCTGAAACCATAAAGCCTAAAGCTAAGACATTTACAGTTAAACCTGTCTTAGTGGCCACCTCTATTAAGCAAGCAACCTGTCTTAAGCAAGCAGGCATTCAGTTCCCAAGAAAGGCAGATGTGTTAAATTTCACCTGTATTAAGCAAGAACCTGTCTTAAGCAAGCATATTTTGACTATCCCTTAGGCACTTGCTTAATACAGGTTGAACTGTAGTATGTAGCAAAGTTATGTGGTCACCTACTAAGTCCTGCGAACTATGACTCTTGAGTCCAAATTGGCAACGCCCCGGTGCTTAGTAGCTCCCATAGACTAATAATGACAAAATTTTGAAACTTTTCTCCTCTGAAACCATAAGGCCAAGAGCTTAGTATGTAGCAACTTGAAGTATTCATCTGCATAAATCCTGCCAACTATGCCCCTGGGGTCCAAATTGGCCACACCCTGAGGCCCATAAGCTCCCATAGACTTATACTGGGAAAAACTGACAAAAATCCTCTCTGAAACCATCAGTGCCCAGAGCTTAGATATTAAGTATGCAGCAACGTCAAGTTGTCACTCAAATAAATCCTGCCAACAATGCCCCTGGGGTAAAAAATTGGTCACGCCCAGAGGCATATTAGTTCCCATAGACTTATAATAAGAAAAACTTAAAACAAGAGGGCCATGATGGCCCTGGATCGCTCACCTGATCCATAGAGTAACAAGTGGGCCCTGGAGAGGGTCATTATTGACTCCAGTGTTATTATGTGCATAATGTTGAGGGAGGTCTAAAAAGGTGAAGCTTCATACCAAATATCAACAAAGGCTATAATTTGAACAATCTTGGCAAAGGTCCACTAGATGAAGCAACACACCAAATATCAAAGACCTGGGCCTTGCGGTTTCAGAGAAGAAGATTTTTTTTAAAGATTTTCCCTACATAAGCCTACGTAAGCCGAGGCGGGGCATTTTTGGCCTCAGGGCTATAATTTGAACAATCTTGGTAGACATCCACTAGATGAAGCTTCACACCAAATATCAAAGATCTGAGCCATGTGGTTTCAGAGAAAAAGATTTTTAAAGATTTTCCCTGTATAAGCCTATGTAAAACCAAAGGCCCCCGGGGCGGGGCATTTTTGGCCCTAAGGCTATAATTTGAACAATCTTGGTAGAGGTCCACTAGGTGAAGCTTCACACCAAATATCAAAGACCTGGGCCTTGTGGTTTTAGAGGAGAAGATTTTTAAAGATTTTCCCTATATAAGCCTATGTAAACCGAAAGGCCCCCGGGGCGGGGACATTTCTGGCCCAAGGGCCATAATTTGAACAATCTTGGTAGAGGTCCAATTGATGAAGCTTCATACCAAATATCGAAGACCTAGGCTTTTCGGTTTCAGAGAAGAAGATTTTTAAAGATTTTCCCTGTATAAGCCTATGTAAAACCAAAGGCCCCACGGTAGGGGGCATTTTTGCCCCCAAGGGCTATAATTTAAACAATCTTGGTAGAGGTCCAATAGGTGAAGCTTCACACCAAATATCAAAGACCTGGGCCTTGTGGTTTCAGAGAAGAAGATTTTTAAAGATTTTCCCTATATAAGCCTATGTAAATCCAAAGGCCCCCGGGGCAGGGGCATTTCTGGCCCATTTTTGCCCCCTAGGGCTATAATTTGAACAATCTTGGTAGAGGTCCACTAGGTGAAGCTTCACACCAAATATCAAAGACCTGGGCCTTGTGGTTTCAGAGAAGAAGATTTTTAAAGATTTTCCCTATATAAGCCTATGTAAATCCAAAAGCCCCCGGGGCAGGGGCATTTCTGGCCCAAGGACCATAATTTGAACACTCTTGGTAGCGGTCCACTAGATGAAGCTTCACACCAACTATGGAAGACCTGGGCCTTTCGGTTTCAGAGAAGAAGATTTTTAAAGATTTTCCCTGTATTGTCCCTATGTAAAACCAAAGGCACAAGGGGCGGGGGTATTTTTGGCCCTAGGGCTATAATTTTAACAATCTTGGTAGAGGTCCACTAGGTGAAGCTACACACCAAATATCAAAGACCTGGGCCTTGTGGTTTCAGAGAAGAAGATTTTTAAAGATTTTCCCTATATAAGCCTATGTAAATCCAAACGCCCCCGGGGCAGGGGCATTTCTGGCCCAAGGGCAAAAATTTGAACACTCTTGGTAGAGGTCCACTAGATGAAGCTTCACACCAAATATAGAAGACCTGGGCCTTGCGGTTTCAGAGAAGAAGATTTTTAAAGATTTTCCCTGTATAAGCCTATGTAAAACCAAAGGCCCCGGGGCGGGGGTATTTTTGGCCCTAGGGCTATAATTTTAACAATCTTGGTAGAGGTCCACTAGGTGAAGCTTCACACCAAATATCAAAGACCTGGGCCTTGTGGTTTCAGAGAAGAAGATTTTTAAAGATTTTCCCTATATAAGCCTATGTAAACCCAAAGGCCCACGGGGCGGGGGCATTTCTGGCCCAAGGGCCATAATTTGAACAATCTTGGTAGAGGTCCACTAGATGAAGCTTCATACCAAATATCAAAGACCTGGGCCTTGCGGTTTCAGAGAAGAAGATTTTTAAAGTTTTCATTTTAAAAAAAATCTATGTTTAGCTCCTGTGACCTAGATGTGCAATGGACCGGAACCATTTGAACAACTTTGAAACGGGACCACCTAAGGATCATTCCTGTGAAGTTTGATTAAAATCCAATCAGTGGTTTAGGAGGAGATGTCATTTGAAGAAAAAGTTTATGCACGCACACACGCACGCACACACGGACGACGGACAAAAAGTGATCCCAAAAGCTCACCTTGTCACTACGTGACAGGTGAGCTAAAAATTTCATAGGAAAAACATGGTCTGCTGATACTTAATATATCGTCTGCCAGAATGCTTGGATGGACTGAGGACCATCAATAACTGACCGTAAATTGCTAATTTAAGAGTGTACATGGGGATAAACTGATAAATAGAATACCAGGTTGGTGTATTTTGATATCAAGTTTATCAGGCTCGGCTTCGAGAACGCATGTATAACCGCTCGGCAAGCCTCGCGATTCTACAAGCATTCTCGAAGCCTTGCCTGATAAACTTGATATCAAAAGACAGCAACCTGGTATTCTCTATGTATACGGTTTTTCTGTAAATGCAATGAGAATATGTTTGTTTGTTTGATTTAAGGTTTAACCTCCCCGTCAACACTGTATGTGTCATTTTGGAGACATTGCTTCCAATTTTTTGGGACTTTTCCCCAACATTGACATAGAATGACATCTCAAGCCCTGTTGCCCAATGAAACCAATAGGGTTTATAAGCATGGACGGTCCGACTTGCACCCCTTTGCCTGGGCAGGTTTAGATCCTCTAAGCAGTTTACTAGTACTCGTGTGCGGTCAGATTCAGCTCTGCATAAAAGCATCATGCAGCCCATCTATTTCTTCAAGCCCCCATGGGCGGGGGTGATGAGAATATAAGTACTTTACTTATAACTGTCATGGTAAATGATGTGATGATTCCAAATTCTGTACCACAGATTATAACCTTTCATAACACACTGAAAAAGGACACTGTCAATTTTGGACTCAAGAATGTTTTCTGTATGATAGGTAAGTTGCCTTTAATTGCTATTTTATATTGGCCAGCAGTTAGGATTCTTCTTAACATTAGGATAACACACCCGTGCGTCATAGTGCATTTTTTTTACATTTCCAAAACAAGCAATTTTCTTATGAAAATTGTCATATTATTGATTATTAATACTCAAAATATAGATTGCGGGTGCTCGTTAGAAGCGCCTCATTGAGGCGGTTCTAACGAGTACCCTTAACCTATGTCTATGAGCAGAAATAAGGAAAATAATATATACCCCACTAAACCCCAGTTTTCTCTATATAAAGTGATAAAGTGGGGTGTAAGTGGGTGTTCATTACACGGAATTGTTAGAGTGATGTTCCGAAACTTCGTGGTTCCAAATAGACGTCTAGTCTTGACAGTCTGCATATTGGTTGATCACTATAATAATAATACTACAACACTACAACCTCGTTATAACAAAGTTCATTATAACATGATTTGAATATAACACGGTTTCAAGACAGATCCCAAAATTGTGTAAATTATATAGAAAAAATCTACACATTTTGTTCGGCCCCCGCCCATCGGGGCTTGAAGACATATATGGGCTGCATGATGCTTCCACGCAGAGCTGAATCTGACCCACACACGAGCACTGGTAACTGCTTCGCGGATCTAAGCCTGCCCTGGCAAATCGGTGTGTGTCAGACCGTCCATGCTTATAAACCATATTGGTTTCATTGGGCGACAGGGCTTGAGATGTCATTTCATCTCAATGTCGGTAAAAGTCCTACAAAACTGGAAGCAATGTCTCCAAAATGACCTTTACAGTGTTGACTGGGATGTTAAACCTCAAATCAAACAAAACAAACACATTTTTGTTTGAATATAACACGGTTGTTTAAGTTACAAGGTTTCTGCTTTGGACCCAAACAATAGTGTTATAAAGAGGTTGTGGTGTACTAATAATAATCATCTTATTTTGAAAATTCTGTGACAAAGGTACCGGTTTTCAAAACTTGTATCACCTAAAAATGTAAGTCTTGACTTGCTTGAACTTTTCTCAAAGGTCACTGATCTACTATAGAAAGCTTAAAAGTTATTTTCTCCATTCTGACAGACAACAAAATGCAAAAGTTTCTACTAGCTGTCCTTCAACATGAATAAATACAGATGACCCGCATTATAGCGACATTCATTGTAACGGCAAACTCGTTATAACGACAATTTCGATGGAATGAATTCTTACCTCAAGGTTTAGCTTCCATTCCGAGTGGCTTGGGCTTCCCTCGGGTTTGAAATGCCCAGATCAAATCCATAGCCATGAAAGATCCTTGTAATTTAATACTCCAAGAAACAAATGTTATAGACATTTGTCAGAATTGCCTCAAGGAGGCGATTCTAACAAATGTCTATAACATTTGTTTCTTGGAGTATTGATTTGTAAAAGACCTTTTATAACCTCTCATAATCCTAACTGGGATTCTTTATAATGGCAAATTCTTTATAGCAGCACAATAATAGGGAACACAAACTGTCGTTTTAATGAGGGTCCTCTGTACCTTTATTTTGTTGACCACTGGAATTATTTCCGTTATAAATACCTCCTGGTCTGGTGCTATGAGAACCATCTGTGACCCTTTGTTAATTAAACTTGATTACACATACAAATGTATTCAAACTTTTCCAAAGGTCCAGATGTTGGTCTATTACGGCCACATGTGTATGCAAAGAAAACTACCAACTCTGAACAATTTCTCTACCATGCCATCTGCTGATGCCAGGAATCAACCCAGGCGTCAATGATTACCAGTGAGAGACATAATCCTGCCATAGTAAAAGCCTATTTTTTTTCATAATGCAGGTATAAGATACAAGAATTCCGCAACAGGCTATGTCGCGCCTGGTGGGGCACAAAGTCACCAAACCATGAAATGTAAGCCAAGGTCAAACATTGATGCTTCCATAAAAGTTGCCATTCCTAGATGCAAACCTGTACCCAGTATCATTAATGAAGCTCTAATGGTTCTTGAGAAATGAACTTAAACATAGGTTGATGCAATAGTTCACAAAGTCAGTGAACCATGAAATTTAGGTTAAGGTCAAATATGGATGCTTGCATTATAGTTGTCATCCCTTGAAACAGGTATGTACTAAGTATCATTAATAAATCTCTTATGTTTCTTTTGAAATGGACTTGGCTATTAGGGTGAATGCCAGGGTGGTCGCAATATTTAACTAAGTCAGTGAACCATAAAATGTAGGTCAAGGTCAAATATAGATGCCTGCATTAAAATTGCCATCCCAAGATATAAGTCTGTACCAAGTATCATTAATGAAGCTCTTATAGTTCTTGAGAAATTAATTTGACCATTAGGGTGAACGCTAGGGTGGTCGCAATATTAAACCAAGTCAGTGAACAATAAAATGTTGGTCAAGGTCAAATATGGATGCATGCATTTAAGTTGCCATCCCCATATACAACTTTGTACCAAGTATCATTAATGAAGCTCTTATAGTTCTTGAGAAGCTAACTTGACCATTAAGGTGAACGCTAGGGTGGTCGCAATATTTTACAAAGTCATTGAACCATGAAATGTAGGTACATTCCAAAGGTTTCAGTTCTGTGCAGTAGTCCTTGCTTCCAAAGGATTACCCCATTTTCATGAACATTTAACTTCAACATACAGTCGAACTTCAATGGCTAGAACACCTTTGGGACCACGAAAATATGTTCGAGACAGGGGTAGTTCGAGCCACTGAGGTAATGTCAGGAGGCATAACGAGATACTTTTAGACATCTTTTCGGTTTTATATAATGAATATGTATGCTGTGTGTACTCATTAGAATCGCCTCATCATGCGATTCTAATGAGTACACACAGCATACATTTGCAAGATAAAAGACTAAAAATTCCTTAATAATCTCCCACTATTCCTTATGTAAAGGATTTCGCTATGGGCTCAAGAATGGGTTCGACTCATCCATGGTAAACGAGACATTGTTGTTCGAGCCATCGAAGTTCTACTGTAGCTGGAGTTAAGGGAATGTACGGCAGCCTTAAAAAACCTCCCTGCCCTTCATCATAGTGTGGGCTATATTTTCTAGTCCTCCGGGATCATCAATTTCACTGCGGAATTCAGGAAATATTGAGGGTCATCGATGAAGCCTAACTGGCCGAAACTAGCTAGTCTGGCGCATAAAACTCTTGTACACACCATAGGTTTCCATCAGGAAAACACGTCTATATAATTTTGACCCCCTTGAACCCCACTTTTATATAGTAAAACTGGGGTTTCCGTGGGTATACCTTATTATTCTTATTTCTGCTCTAAAATATTGATTGTGGGTACTCGTTAGAACCACCTCGATGAGGCGGTTCTAACGAGTGCCCACAATCTATATTTTGAGCAGAAATAACAAAAATATCACAATTTTTCATCCTAAAATTTTCATTTTCGGCGATAAAGGTGGCAATGTATTTATATAGGTGTGTTTGTGTAATGAGTTGTGTGCTGTAGTCCTTGCTTCCAAAGGATTACCCCCTTTTCAGAACATTTAACCATTATCCTGCTGAACAAGACAATACCTATCTTTTTAAACAGTGTAGATCCAGATAAGATGGTTTCTTCACAAGCCATCGGATCAGAATCTACACCAGCTGTCAATCAGAAGCCATCTGATCAGAATCTACAATAGCTGTCAATCAGAGGCCATCTGATCAGAATCTACACTATCTGTCAATCAGAAGCCATCTGATCAGAATCTACACTATCTGTCAATCAGAAGCCATCTGATCAGAATCTACACTAGCTGTCAATCAGAAGCCATCTGATCAGAATCTACACTATCTGTCAATCAGAAGCCATCTGATCAGAATCTACACTATCAGTCATTCAGTTTGCAAATTTGAATGAATAAATAACATAAAATATAAATTTGATTGTTGAAAGACAGAAATGGGTGAGGCTAACTTAATTTATTCAGCTGGATAAGGGTTAAGCATTACTGGCACATGTACTTTGCTTAGGACTGCATTAACACATTGTCATAGACACTTGTTTGAAGTGTCTCCAGTAGGAAGTGTCTCCAGTACACAGCTAAGGCTGACACAATTAATCGTTTAATCGATTAATTGATCGATAAATTTCACAAAAATGATTATCATTCCTGATTTGCTTTTAATCGATTACTTGATAGGTACAATTTACTACCCAAAGTTATGCCTAAAATAGCAGGATGAGTAGCAAACAGTGCAGACCCCGCAGAATGCGGCATCTCATCTGGGTCTACACTGTTTTCTCAGGCCTGTCTGTTCAAATATACATATGGTAAAGTGCAAGATATGGTAAGAGTCATGCTAAGACAGAAAGCCAGACAGATAAAGAAATTATGACAAAAACCTTAGCCATTACTAATCGATTATTGATCGCAATGACATGACTGATAATCGATTAGCTTTTCAGCTCCGATTAGCCAGCCCTATACACAGCACACAAAATCTTATTTTCGATTGAAAAATGCCAGTCCTATACATATAGCAATGCACAGTTATTTACCTTGCACTGTCTTGTAGTTTGTGACATGAACTGTAATACTGTGGAAAATGCATCATCTATAGAGGTGTAGCCAGTTGGATCCTCCTGGAAAATATAATGTAATTTGTTTATCTGGGTCCAGTTGTTCAAAGCATCATTAGCTTAACGAGCTCGTTAGTGGTTAAATTGATAACCATTCTAGCAAGTTCAATATATATAAAATTTTGGTATTTTTGCTGAAAAAATGTGAGCAGCTTTTGCTGCTCACATTCTTTCAGCAAAAATTTCAGCATATCTGCCATATTAAACGATCAAAGTTTTAAAGATACGTTAACTAAAGGCATCGTTAGTTTTGAACAACTGGACCCTGGAGTTTCAAGGCTCAAATAACAACATTTTAGGTAATAGTGTGTGGGCCATTGCAGGGTCATGAAACAAATTTTTTAAAATTTTAGGAAATGACAACAAGTCCACGAGCTGTCCGAAAATTTAGGATTTTGACTGTATTTTTCATATTTCTGTTGAGGTTCTTTAAACGACTATCTACATTCTAATGTTTTAGAGCAAAAATAAGGAAACTTATACAGTCGAACTTCAATGGCTCGAACACCTTTGGGACCTTAAAAATCTGTTCGAGACTGGGGTAGTTCGAGCCTCTGAGGGCTACTGCCAGGTGGTATACGATATACTTTTGATATTTTTTCGATGTTCTATAATGAAAATGTATGCTGTGTGTACTCATTAGGATCGCCTCATCGCGGCGATTCTAATCAGTACACACAGCATAGTGAGCATACATTTGCAAGATAAAGGACGAAAATCTTCTAAATCATCTCCCACTATTTCTTATGTAGAGGATTTCCCTTGGGGCTGAAGAAGGGGTTCGTTCGACTCAGCCATGGTAAACGAGCCATCGCTGTTCGAGCCATCAAAGTTCAACTGTATATAAATCCCGCGAGCCCTGTAAACCCCAGTTTTTTTCTGTAGTCTATAAAGTGGGGTTTACAGGGGTGTTCATTTCACGAAAATGTTAACCTGATAGGTGGAACAATTAACCTTTTTTGTACCAAATGAAATCTTCCTCCTTATTTATAGTTGGAGTCCATTTCTAAATTTAGGGGTGACAGGTTGTGGTATCTTCAAATTTGACTTGGAAAATGGCTGAACTTCCTGCAAATAGTGTAGGCCCTGATGAGACGCCGCGTTTTGCGGCGTCTCATCTTGCCCTGCACTGTTTGCCAAGGTACCTATTTTGGGGTTTCTGGTTCTAAATGGGTTAACTGCAAAACATTTCATGTTTTGAATACCAGCCAATACATGTAGTAGCACAGACTCAGAGTTTGTAGTGTTCTGTGGCCAGTAGTACACTTAATGTTCCGTGTTAGGTTAAGTGAAAAAAAAACAATAACAAAAAAAAAAAAAAAAAAAATGTTACATTTTGTCAAAAAAAAAAAAAAAAAAAAAAGAAGCGCAACATTGTGTCAAAAAATATAAGTTGGGGTTGCATGAATTATTTACCATGACCATGCTGAACCTGGATTTATGTATCCTTTCTTTTTTTTTTTTTAAAAAAAGTATGGATCGAGATCTGATCAGCTGGATTCTCAGAAGCAGGAGCCAGCTGAATCCTGGGAATTACAAGTATATTGTTTTCCAAATGACCAAAAATATGTGTGGGAGACATGGTAGATTAACACTGATACCTCAAACTACTATGATCTCAAAATAAAAATTTCAACCCTTTGGAGCTTGAGATAAAAAGTGTTATTTAAATGATGAAATAAGAAAATTAAACTCCTTGCTACTCTGACACCCTTTAACCCTTATCATGCTGAACAAGACTATTTCTACCTTTGAAAACTAAGTAGATCCAGATCAGATGGCATCACAAGAAGCATCTGATCAGAATCTACACTGTTTGTCATACAGTTTGTGAATTCCACACAACAATTATATTAAGTACCAGTAATTTGAGTAGATGAAAGTTAGTAATGGGTATGGCTAAACTGATTTATTCAGCAGGATAAACGTTAATATCTGAAATTGTCATAAAGGCTTGCGAAACTTCTTACCAACAAAGGCTTTGGTTCCTTTTTTGGTTTTGGCCATTCTATTTTCCTGGCTAAAGCTCTTGTGTAGGTAGTCTGACCAGTCTTGGTTGCTCTGTCAAGCGTATTCACTGACCATTCATCTCCTAAAGGCTCCTGCAAGAGTATAGCTCTTGAGACAAAAAAAATAAATTAACTCTTATCTTGCTGTTCACGACAACCCCTATTTTGGAAACAGTGTAGATCCTGATCAGATGGCTTCTTCAGAAGCCATCTGATCTGGATCTGCACTGTTTGACATTTAATCCCTCCAGGATCTACACTGTTTGACATTTAATTTATGGATTTGTAGGAATAAATTACATCAAGTAATCTGGTTGGTTCAAAGTCAGAAATGGATGCGGCTAAACTGAATATTCAGCAAGAGAAGGGTTAAGAAATTTCCATTCTCCGGGTTACCTGTTTTACGAGAGTCTTCAATAAGTGTCTGACCTTACGTACTTAAAAGTAGAGTCACGCTTGACATATTTTCCCACATCGTCACCCTGCAGTAAATAATAACAACCACTTCCTTCATCGATTCCAAGGCTGAAAAGTCCATTTTTGTAGAATTCAGGGTCTCCAGAGTCAATCCGCCCTCCAACAGCTGCCATAAGCTCTTCATCTGACCAGACGGCCCCCGCCCATCGGGGCTTGAAGAAATATATGGGCTGCATAATGCTTCCACGCAGAGCTGAAACCAACCCGCACACGAGTACATGTAAACCGCTTAGAGGAATCTAAGCCTGCCCAGGCAAAGTGGTGCGAGTCGGCCCGTCCATGCTTATAAACCCTATTGGTTTCATTGGGCAGCAGGGCTTAAGATGTCATTTCATCTCAATGTCGGGTAAAAGTCCCACAAAATTGGAAGCGACGTCTCCAAAATGACCTTTACAGTGTTGACGGGGACTTTAAACATCAAACGAAACCTGTTATACGAGGGTCATTCAATAAGTATTTGGCCTTACCTACTTAAGAGTCAAGCTTGACATATTTATCCATATAGCCACTACAGCTGGCTAATCGGATCTGAAAAGATAATCGATTACCTGTCCTGTCATTGCGATTGATAACTGATTAGTAATCGCTAAGGTTTTTTTGTCATAATTTTACCTGTCTGGCTTTCTGTCTGAGCATGACTCTTACCATATGTTGCACTTTACCATATATATATTTGAACAGACAGGCCTGAGCAAACAGTGTAGACCAAGATGAGACGCCGCAGAATGCACAGAATGCGACGTCTCATCAGGGTCTGCACTGTTTGCCACTCATCTCGCTAGTTTAGGCATAACTTTGGGTAGTAAATTGTACAAGTAATCGATTAAGAGCAAATCAGAAATGATAATCATTTTTGTGGAATTTATTGATCGATTAATCGTGTCAGCCTTAAGTCCGATACCAGACGACATTGGCCCACCTACTGCAGCTTCTTTGCCCATTGTGCAGCAACCGAAGATCAAAAAAGCGGTCCTCAACCACCCCCTCAGAATTTTGATTATGAATTGTCAGTCAATCAAGAATAAAAGGGCTGAAATTCACACAATTATTGACTCAGCTAAACCAGACATCATTTTGGGGAATGAGTCTTGGTTAACCCGAGATATCAAAAACTCAGAGATTTTCCCAGATTCATTTGAGGCCATCCCGAAAGACAGAGTTGGAGATGCCCATGGTGGTGTCTTTGTGGCATTCAAAAGAGACCTGCTCTGCACAGAAACTCCGGAGTTGGACACCGACTGTAAAATAGTTTGGTGTAAGTTGAATATTTTTGGATGTAGGACTCTGTACCTGGGTCTTTTTACCGTCCACCAGATCAGATTGACCCAGATTATCTTAAGGCTTTTAATACATCTTTGGCTAGGATAATGTCAAATGGAAATGCCCACATATTGGTAGGAGGGGACTTCAATTGTGGTGATATCGAATGGAGCAACCAGCAGGTACTCCATGGGGTGCAAAAAAGGCAAACACAACAAATGCTTTTGGATATAGTAAAGGAACATTGCCTCTCCCAAGTTGTAAATATACCCACCCGGCAAGAAAAAAACCCTAGATTTGCTATTCACAAATTCCCCATTCCCTGTTAGTCGTGTCAAAGGGATGTCCCCGATATATTGAGTACATGTATGATATAAAAGCAAAGCGAATCCGACAGGTCCCCCGTAAAATATATCTATATAAGCGGCGGATATGGATGGACTGCGAGACCACATGGCGCGATGTATGGATTCCTTCCTTTCCTCTGACCTCTCTCGCATGTCAGTAAATGACTTGTGGGTCAGTTTTAAGACCCCGCTCATGACGGCCATGGAAAGGTACATACCAATAAAAATGACCAAAACAAAACTGTACCATGGATCGATAACACGATCAAACACCTAATCAGAAGGCGTGACAGAATGTGCTTTCGTGCTCGGAAGTCTAAGAATTCCGACGTGAAGAACCATTACAAAAGGTTCAGAGCACATGTACAAAAGGTAATTAGAGATGCATATTGGAAGCATGTTTCTAGCATCTTTACCTTTGATGATGAAAATATTGATCCCAAGGGCCCCCAGAAGAATGGAAAAGTTAAGAAATTTTGGTCATTTGTAAAGTCCCTGAAAAAAAAATGATTTGGGATCACTTCACTTAGGGAAAATGGAATTTTGAAAACTGAATCGCGCGACAAGGCAAATATATATGCAATAAGCAGTTTCAATTGGCGTTTACAGGTGAAGCTGAAGGCGAGCTACCATCAAAAGGTAAAAGCCTGTTCCCCTCTATGGGGGACATAACAGTTGACGCAAAACTGTTGGACAAGCTCAACATACACAAGGCATCTGGGCCTGATGGTCTGCATGCCAGGGTGCTTAAGGAATGTAGTGCTGAAATATCACCCTGCTGGGCTTTTTCAATGAATTACTTGCTCAGGGCACTGTACCAGATGACTGGCGACAAGCAAACGTAACCCCGGTCTTAAAGAAAGGAGAAAAATATGATGCTGCAAATTACAGACCGGTGTCGCTCACATTTATCTGTTGCAAAACCCTGGAGCATATATTAGCTAGCAACATTAACAAACACCTAGCCTCTGAAAGCATTCTTGCTGACTGTCAACATGGTTTCCGAAGTCGAAGGTCTTGTGAAACTCAATTACATGTAGTTCAATTCTACCATGACATTGTGAGCAATCTGGATTGGGCCATTAATCGTGTCCACAAACAGACTGACCTGATTATCATGAACTTTGCCAAGGCAGGGCTTTATCCAGGTATTTTGGGAAAAGGCCCCTGGGCAAAATTGGGAAAAAAATTACCGACAAAATACCAAAATCGGGAACACAATTTCATCTGAGAAATGACAGGACCATGAATTTTGCTCATGATAGTCTTATGAATTTGATAGCTAAGCAGTGCAATACAGCTGTAGCTTCACTGGTGAATTTTCATCTTGATTATCCAGTGTTTTCTCTGTTCCTTTTGTTGTGGCTTTTGTTTCTTAATTTTTTGGGTGAGCAAATATGGTGAAATTGAAAAAAAATTAGGCTATTTGGCATTGGGAATGGGGCCGAATTCCGGCCCTGCTGAACAGGCAGAAAATGCCCTGCAAGGCCTTCGACAAGGTACCTCACAGGAGGCCATTGTACAAATTGAACCATTATGGGATAAGAGGAGAATATATGGGATATGGGAATAAATATCGTATCGCGCTTCGCTTTTGTCTGTACCGGTACAAAAGCCTTTTCTTTGTGTCCCGTTCTGCTCATTTCCCTCTAAAATCCGGAAAAAACTCAAACTCTCTGTAAAACTGGCTTTAAACACTTGTTTGTAAACCGGAAATGTTACAGAAGAAAAACATTGCAATGTTCATCAATGCAAGTGTCAATGTTTTCACTGTTCCTGGCACAATTAATGTAAATTGCGGCTCCAAATTTGACATCCATCTAGGTATTCTATTATTATAGAGATTAAATTTTAATCTAGTTTTAAATATCTGGTGGGAACCCTCGTTTTTTCTACATTACCCTACGTGTGGGTAATGTAAAGAAAATAATACAAAAAAAAAAAAAAAATTCAGAGGTGCACGACAGGGTGCCTTTTGGGTCCACTCCTTTCTTTTTTCCTGTCTTTGATCAAAAGGAAATATGTTATTTTTTTTTTTTTTTTTTTTTTTAGTTACATCAAACTGGGCACCAGCCCTTGGTAGTTCCACAGGTTGCTCCCTAGAACTGTTTTTAATGAAATTTAGAATTTATAAATGACGAGAGATGTTTTTGTTTCTGGCGAAAAGTTCCGAGAGTTGTTTGTTTTGTTTTGAATAGACCAATCATTTTAAAGTATTTTGAATCTGGCGTTGTTTTGCCAGTACAGATAGCGCCGTCAGGGGGCGCTTTATTTCTGGCCTCCTGTCAATGGAACTATCCATTCAGCTTCTCTGTAACATTTTCTGATATCCAATCAGAATTTTTCGCGGACTTCTCCAGGCGCGGGTGCCGCTTTGGCATCAGTTTCAAAATTATCGCCACAGTGAATAGGTCTACGGAAAATTTTCTCTGAAAAATATTGGTTTTCTTTCTGGCGCTTTTGTGGTGAAAATATGAACTTACAATCTTCGATTTATCATAGTCTTTAAAAACTGGGAAAGGAAAATGTTTTGCAGCGCTGATGTTTACGATTTATGGGACAAAAAAAAAAAAAAAACGAAGTGCAAGTGAGAGAAAAAGAGGAAATTCAGTGGATATGCTGACAAGTCATACCCATATGGAGCGTGGACGACAGATTTAGAATTGTGAAAGGACGCTTTTCTTAACAGAATTCAATGCATGCGCTCCTACAAATGTTTTAAAATAAATCAAAAGACGATCGCGCGGGACACTTGTGACATTGGGTTCATTTCGGGACGTTTTGGACTAATTGATTATTTCCCTTTCCAAAATGGCGGACAATGAATGTAAACTGAAGCGTATTCGCCAGGTTTTCCAGATTCCCGAGTGGTATGTGATCTCTAAGGTCGAGGAAGACAAACTGTATGGCTATATCCTTGAAACTTCTAACGATAATGAAGCTAACTGGTTTAGATTCCTTGACTGCGCTGCCTTTTGCAGAGAAGAGTTCTGTTTTTTCTGTTCATCAAAATCGGAAAGTTCCTCGAGTGCCTAAGACTGGTTGTATTACTAGAGACAATTCGTTTTGCTTTGTAAAAGTATAAAGATGCCTTCCGATCAAAGTGCAGACACTGAAGGGGTTGCTGTGGTCTCTGATTTGTCACCGAAAGACATGGTTATTAAATACTGTCTTGAGAACAATGTCCAGAAAGGGGTCATTCATGAACTAGTTGACAAGGGCTTTGATAGCTTGACGGCCCTAAGCCTGGTTGATGCCAAGGACCTCAACACTGCGAAAATACCAGTAGGGCAACGTAAGCTCCTACTACACCTGGTGAAGTCTCTAGGCGATACATCAGAAAATGAAGCTGCACCAATGCAGCCTGGTTCGGGTGGTGCTGCCGAGCACCAATCAACTGAGGGGACACTGACAGTTTCATCCCAACCCATCGGCCGTGTTGGCACATCAGTTGGGTCTCAACCAACCGGGAATGTGACGGTGGCCCAACCTCTCATTAGTAGTGACAGTGCTATGAGTCAACCTGCGGATGTGTACCAGACCCTGATAAACACTTTAATCTCCCAACAGTCACAATTGGCAGGTCAAGCAACCTCTAGTACACCTGCTGCTGTCAATTCTGATGGAACTTTACCAGGCCAACAAGTGCAACCTTCTTGGAAGGATCCTCAAATTCATATTGCCACGGCAACAGGTAAGTCAGCTTCCAGTTATTATGACATTTGTGACTTTGTCCCGAATAACATTGAAGAAGAGACGGTTATAGGTGGGCAGGGGGACCAGCAAGTTATCGTTAAATCAGGACCAAAAAAGCCCAAGCTTGAGAATCTCTCCTTAACTCAGTGGTCCATTGCAAACCTGGCCATATTATATAAACTGGTGGGTGAGGGTAAATTACCCGGCCCAGCCCTGATGGACTATTTGTCATATACTACCAAATTTTACCAATTGGTACAGAAATGCAATCTCATATCGGTTTTACTCTTTGATAAAGAATACCGAAAATTACAAGCTGATATGGGTTTTCGGTGGGGCACTGATGTGCAACACTTACACACACTCCACCTTCAGCCACGTGACAAGCCGCCCAAGCAGGCCCCCTCATCTCAACAGGGAAAAAATGGTTCCAATAGTATAGGCTTAAAACAAAAACAGCTAAAGCGGGAAATTGGTGTGTGTAGAAACTTCAATTCCCAGAAGGGTTGTACTTTCGCTGAGTGCCGTTACCAGCATATTTGCATTGTACCAGGATGCAATCAAAAACATGCAGCCACAACCCACATAGAAAACAAGAGGGCCATGATGGCCCTGGATCGCTCACCTGATCCATAGTGTAACAAGTGGGCCCCAGAGAGGGCCATTATTGGCCCCAGGGCTTTAATGTACATAATGTTGAGGGAGGTCTTAAAGGTGAAGCTTCATACCAAACATCAACAAAGGCTAAAATTTGAACAATCTTGTCAAAGGTCCACTAGATGAAGCTACACATCAAATATCAAAGACCTGGGCCTAGCGGTTTCAGAGAAGAAGATTTTTAAAGATTTTCCCTATATAAGCCTATGTAAAATCAAAGGGCCCCGGGACAGGGGCATTTTTTGCCCCAGCACTATAGTTTGAACAATCTTGGTAGGGGTCCACTAGATGAAGCTTCATACCAAATATCAAAGTTCTGGGCCTTGTGGTTTCAGAGAAGAAGATTTTTAAAGATTTTCCCTATATAAGCCTATGTAAAACCAAAGGGCCCCGTGGCAGGGGGGGATTTTTTGTCCCAGCACTATAATTTGAACAATCTTGGTAGGGGTCCACTAGACGAAGCTTCATACCAAATATCAAAGTCCTGGGCCTTGTGGTTTCAGAGAAGAAGATTTTTAAAGATTTTCCCTATATAAGCCTATGTAAAATCAAAGGGCCCCGGGACAGGGGCATTTTTTGCCCCAGCACTATAGTTTGAACAATCTTGGTAGGGGTCCACTAGATGAAGCTTCATACCAAATATCAAAGTTCTGGGCCTTGTGGTTTCAGAGAAGAAGATTTTTAAAGATTTTCCCTATATAAGCCTATGTAAAACCAAAGGGCCCCGTGGCAGGGGGGGATTTTTTGTCCCAGCACTATAATTTGAACAATCTTGGTAGGGGTCCACTAGACGAAGCTTCATACCAAATATCAAAGTCCTGGGCCTTGTGGTTTCAGAGAAGAAGATTTTTAAAGATTTTCCCTATATAAGCCTATGTAAAACCAAAGGGCCCCGGGGCAGGGGCATTTTTGGCCCCAGCACTAAAATTGGAACAATCTTGGTAGGGGTCCACTAGATGAAGCTTCATACCAAATATCAAAGTCCTGGGCCTTGTGGTTTTAGAGAAGAAAATTTTTAAAGATTTTCCCTATATAAGCCTATGTAAAACCAAAGGGCCCCGTGGCGGGGGCATTTTTGGCCCCAGCACTATAATTTGAACAATCTTGGTAGGGGTCCACTAGATGAAGCTTCATACCAAATATATAAGACCTGGGCCTTGTGGTTTCAGAGAAGAAGATTTTTAAAAATTTTCCCTATATAAGCCAATGTAAAAGCAAAGGGCCCCGTGGCGGGGGCATTTTTGTCCCAGCACTAAAATTTGAACAATCTTGGTAGGGGTCCACTAGATGAAGCTTCATACCAAATATCAAAGTCCTGGGCCTTGTGGTTTCAGAAAAGAAAATTTTTAAAGATTTTCCCTATATAAGCCCATGTAAAACCAAAGGGCCCCGTGGCGGGGGCATTTTTTGTCCCAGCACTAAAATTTGAACAATCTTGGTAGGGGTCCACTAGATGAAGCTTCATACCAAATATCAAAGACCTGGGCCTTGTGGTTTCAGAGAAGAAGATTTTTTAAGATTTTCCCTATATAAGCCTATGTAAAACCAAAGGGCCCCGGGGCGGGGGCATTTTTGGCCCCAGCACTGTAATTTGAACAATCTTGGTAGGGGTCAACTAGATGAAGCTTCATACCAAATATCAAAGACCTGGGCCTTGTGGTTTCAGAGAAGAAGATTTTTAAAGATTTTCCCTATATAAGCCAATGTAAAACCAAAGGGCCCTGTGGCGGGGGCATTTTTTGTCCCAGCACTATAATTTGAACAATCTTGGTAGGGGTCCACTAGATGAAGCTTCATACCAAATATCAAAGTCCTGGGCCTTGTGGTTTCAGAGTAGAAGATTTTTGAAGATTTTCCCTATATAAGCCTATGTAAAACCAAAGGGCCCTGGGGCGGGGGCATTTTTTGTCCCAGCACTATAATTTGAACAATCTTGGTAGGGGTCCACTAGATGAAGCTTCATACCAAATATCAAAGACCTGGGCCTTGTGGTTTCAGAGAAGAAGATTTTTAAAGATTTTCCCTATATAAGCCAATGTAAAACCAAAGGGCCCCGTGGCGGGGGCATTTTTCGTCCCAGCACTCAAATTTGAACAATCTTGGTAGGGGTCCACTAGATGAAGCTTCATACCAAATATCAAAGTCCTGGGCCTTGTGGTTTCAGAGAAGAAGATTTTTAAAGATTTTCCCTATATAAGCCTATGTAAAACCAAAGGGCCCCCGTGCGGGGGCATTTTTGGCCCCAGCACTATAATTTGAACAATCTTGGTAGGGGTCCACTAGATGAAGCTTCATACCAAATAACAAAGACCTGGGCCTTGTGGTTTCAGAGAAGAAGATTTTTTAAGTTTTTGGTGAAAAAAATCTGTTTTTGGCTCCTGTGACCTAGATGTGCAACGGACCGGAACCATTTGACCCATATTCAAACTTGACCGAGATATTGTCATGATGATCATTCTGAGCAAGTTTGATTAAGATTGGACCAAAATTGTGGCCCCTAGGGTGTTCACAAGGTTTTTATATGATTTGACCCGCTGACCTACTTTTTAACCCGATATGACCCATATTCGAACTGGACTGAAATATTGTCACAATGGTCATTCTGAGCAAGTTTCATGATAATTGGACCAAAACAGTGGCCTTCAGAGTGTTCACAAGGTTTTTCTATGATTTGACCTACTGACCTACTTTTTGACCGGACATGACCCATATTCGAACTTGACCAAGATATTGTCATGATGATCATTCTGAGCAAGTTTGATTATGATTGGACCAAAATTGTGGCCTCTAGGGTGTTCACAAGGTTTTTCTATGATTTGACCCGCTGACCTACTTTTTAAGCCGACATGATCCATATTCAAACTTCACTAAAATATTGTCACAATGATCATTCTGAGCAAGTTTGATGATGATTGGACCAAAATTGTGGCCTCTCGAGTGTTCACAAGGTTTTTCTATGATTTGACCTACTGACCTACTTTTTTACCCGACATGACCCAAATTCGAACTTGACCGAGATATTGTCATGATTATCATTCTGAGCAAGTTTGATGATAATTGGACCAAAACTGTGGCCTCTAGTGTGTTCACAAGAAAAAGTTTACGCACGACGGACGACGGACGACGGACGACGCACGACGACGCCGGACATCTTACTGTCACAAAAGCTCACCATGACCTTCGGTCAGGTGAGCTAAAAAGTCTTCTTCTCTGAAACCATAAGGCCCAGAGCTTTAGATATTTAGAACGGAGCAATGCCAAATGGTCACTCACATAAATCCTGCCAACCATGGCTCTGGGGTCCAAAAAATATAGAATGGACATTCTTTGGGTGGATCACTTGTTTCTTTTTTACCCATTGCATGCGGGAAAACCCTAAATGGGTACCTTGGCAAACAGTGCTGGCCCAGATCAGACCCCACAGAACAGAGGAAAACCCTAAATGGGTACCTTGGCAAACAGTGCTGGCCCAGATCAGACCCCACAGAACACCATGTCTGATCAGGGCCTGCACTATTTGCTAACATAATTTTCCATCAAAAATAGAAAAAAAATAGGCCTGACACCCCTTATATGACAAATGGACTGGTCCAACATATAGCAATAGAAGAGTCCACTAGTATACCATTGGTTAATGTAATAAATATGACAATTGTCTGAAGTTAGCCGGTGGAGCGACAGGCCCTCTTGGGCCTCTTGTTTTTATTATCATTACTATTTTTATTAACCTCGTGATATGTAACTTTCATTATTTTAGACAATTTTCTGCCTTAACTCAGTAGTCGCGACTAATATTAGCAGCATGGCTGTCTTTTTGTTTTATCCGTTTTTTTATTCAGGTGGAGTCATCGCCCACTGGTCCCGTGTGGTGTGGAAGATGCGAAGCACTCCCCTACTCCCCTTCGAGATTTTGCAATGCATGCGGTATAGCTGTCAATTTTCATAGCCAGTCACAAGTAGAGGAAGAAACGAAAATTGACTTTGTCGGGATCAGCAAACGTATCGAACATTTAGACAGCTTGCTTAGTGCAAAGAGTTATGACAAGCAAAAATGTGCATTAACGTCAGAATTAAAATCTTTTTTATCCAAATGTGTTCCACCAAAAACTTTAGACAGTGTATCACCTGAAGATTTGAGAATGTTTTTAGTTGCCAAAGAAAGTAAGGGAAGAACTCGCTTGCATTTGAAGGAATGCGCACAAAGGCTTGCGAAAGGCAAGATTACTTGCGGCTGTCCTTTCACTTTGACATCAAAAACCGTGGATAGTTTAATAGGCAAGTTAAGAGCTATTCTCAATGAGCATGGCAGGACAGGTGAGTGGAATCCTGCGTCCGGAACCGGCAATCCGGCGGCAGCACCTATCCTGAGAAAACATTTGCGGAGCATATGCATCGAGCAAACTGCTGCAAATGTTGTTCCAAAGCAAGCTGTTCCTTTGATGTTTGATAAATTGGTGCGTCTCTGTCGTAACCTTAATTACAAAGGATTTAAGGAAAAAAATCCCATATCAAAATTTCTTTTTACTAGAGATTGTGCATACTTCTCATTACTGAGCCATACTGGGGGTCGCGGGGGCGACATCGGATTGCTTAAAGCTGACCGGTTATTCCAGTTGCCAGACGATCAGGGTTTACTTATTTCGCAAACAGAAGGAAAAAACCGCAAAAATGGATAATCCAAATAATATTGTTGTTCTCCGTTCAAAAGATCCTGACATTTGCCCTATAAAATACCTCAGGTCATATTTTGAAACTGCCTCCCAAGTGGGTGTGAATTTAACAGAAGGTTTCATTTTCCGTCCTCGTGATGTTAAGAGCCAAGTGATCCTAGACAAGGCCGTGACATCGAGCTGTATGACTGATAGGTTACAAACACATTTAAGATCTATTAATATGTATGCAGGAGAAACCGCCCACAGTAGTAGGCGGGGCTTGGCAATTACTCTGCGTATGCTGGGTCTTGATGATGACAGCATAAACAATCACATTGGCTGGCAATCAAGTATGTTAAACCGCTACGATCGAATAGGTAACTTGATCGGACCACACGCAGCGGCGAAGAAATTAACTAACGCTTCTGAAAGAAAGGGCGACACCTCTCAACTAATGGACGTTACAAGTAAAAGCCTAATTCTGTCCACTTTGGAACCGTTCGTAAATAAACAAAGTTGAAAAAGTCAGAACAAAGTATAATTGATCTTATCGCAGCATGCACCCAATGATGAGTATTGGATAGATTGTTCATTACCTGTATGTGCTTATGATTACTTGTTGCTATGTTGTAAAATGAAGCAAATACTTTTATGACAGATTGTTGTTTCTACCGGAACTTTCGGCGCCTTTGGCGTTTTGACGTTCCGCTTCTAACATGTGAGGGGTGGACGGGTTACTTGTAATTATTTACTATTGCAAGTTTCCCGTCGGTGCCCCGAACATGTGATATATACAAAATGCACCACGTGGCTTGCCTTCAGTCTGTCAGACAACGCGCTGGGTCAGGTGCAAGATCACAGCGACACACAGGTAGTAGGTGAATAGTTGTCTTAAAAAAAAAAATAAATAAAAATAAAAAAATCTAAAACTCTTCTTTTGTAGTGTGGGTAATAACAGACTGAAAGCTCGTCATTCATTATCACAGTCATACGGAAGACGCAGAGTGTTCATGAACAAAATTTTAGCTCCCTAAGCATTTTTGGATAATTATGTCAAAACATCAGTTGTTTTCGCTGAGATTATTTATTGGTTTTGATATTATTCTGAGTTGTTGAAACTGTTAAAGGTTATTGTAACATCACATTGCTGTCATGTTTTTTAAACAAACAAGCTGCGGCCTTCGGATGACGAACATGATTGAGAACACATGAATAATACACGTATACTTTGCTAGTCTTGCATCAGTCCTAGAGACCAGACACGGGAAATTACAGATCAAACATTTATGATTCAACATGGATAAATTGTAATCAGAAGGGCCTATGTGGCCTTGTGGATAATAGCTGACGCTTTAATCGTTGGTTTATCACAGCTGTGGTTCGCACCTCGCTCGAGCCACATGTGAGGCGCCAGGTTTTGTGGCGGAAGGTTTGGTGGTACAACCGGGCACTTCGGTTTTGGTCCGACTTCGATTCACGAAAGGGTCAAACTTGGACGGGTAAACAAACAATTAACAAAACACACACGCTCACAGACACAAACACACGTATCAGAGAAGCTAGAAGTATCAAAGATATCATGTTGTCTGGTTGTTTCTGGGACTGGAGCAAGTCTAGAGTATTGCGGGACTACAAGGGTATCCAGAGCGACAATGCACAGAGATTCGAGAACTAATTCGAGAAGCAGGGCGTTGCAATGATCTATGGCACTGGCGATGCACTAAAGAAAAAAAAAAAAAAAAAAAGAAATATGCACTCTGTTCCCACATCTGTAAGAATTATCTGCACAGCCCAATGCAACGTTTTGTTTGGACAGCCTAGATCTTCGTTATCATTATTTTTGTTATTCATCGCTTTGACAAGGTCCCGACCCTTGTTGTCGTTATGAAGTGGCTTCGTTCAAGAGACTTTACTGTGATCAGTTAATGTCCGTCACGCATCGTCTACAGAACTACATCATTCAAGGTATAGCCGTGTACATTCATTATTTTACAAGAAACCAGCAGCAAAGGCAAACCCATGTTCGAGTGCTCACTTTTCGAAAGGGAGGTAAGGGACGAACGCCCTAACCTGACCGTTTTTCCCCTCTTTTGCAAGCAAAACAGGTGCGAAGTGTGGGAAGCGATAGAACGTGCCTCATGAGCAATTATTTCAACACATCGGGGCCAATTCAGAAGCTTATCATATAAACAAAGATATCAGCCTCGCAAGTGACCCATTAATGAACCGCATCATAAACATAAAGAATACAGCTTCTACGTCGATACAGTGAACGCTTTATATTTGGAACCCGTTTTTCCTCTCACACGCCTGTCTAACGCCTTTGGCGTTTTGACGTTCCGCTTCTAACATGTGAGGGGTGGACGGGTTACTTGTAATTATTTACTATTGCATTTCGAATTAGGAAAAACATTTTATAGCTAAATAAAAAATGCTGAGATACACTTATTTGTCATCTTCTTCCAAAAATATATTTTGACATGGCATTATATTTCTCAAGATCTTTTGGAATTTATCTTATGTTATCTATATATAAGCCGTCATTTTAAAATAAAATACCCAGTCTCCTGAAAAATTTCAAATGAATTTTTAGTGTCATTAGGCGATGTGCAAGAGACAAGAACCATAACTGTGGCTTCACTACTTTCTGAATTTTGGCCTTTTGAACAATGACAACGATGGCTTTAAGTTATTCCGTTATGTTTCAGTTATCTTAATTTTTTTGCAGAGACGCTAAGCATAATTAATCAATTTGAAGAAGACAAGGGCCATAACTCTGGCTTAACTTCTTTAGGCGTACGGCCCTTTGGACAATGAAAACAGTGGTTTCAGTTATTCCCTGTGACTGTTATGTCGCTTTAAAATTGTTTGATATACTTTCATCAACTTTTACAGAACTGAAGGTCATCATATGATGAAGTAGGTGTGCAAAAGACAAGAACACTCTGACTTCACTACGTTTTGGAATTATGGCCTAATTTAAGACCGAATGCAGTGGTTTTGTTTAATACTTATGGCTCATACGTAATTTGAAAGTATTTTTGGGATATTTTATGACCATTTACAGAAATCAAAGCACCTTAAGACGAGATTCACAATTCAGGAATTCAGGAACCATAATTAATATTTCCTAATTTCGTGAGTCATCGCCCTATGAGTACTTTTAAATGGTTACTTTTGTCATTTGCCAATGCTGTTCTGTAATTTGAGATTTCATTTCAAAAGTAGTAAAACCAGATACATGGTTTTTGTTTTCTGTACATCGTCTCAGGAGGCTTTACATTTCGGCAAAGTTTCATAAAAACATCTCAACTCGTTTTCAAGTTGCAGGGCGTATACGAGTAAATGAAACAAAAACTAAACAAAACAAACAAACAAACAAACAAAAAACAACAATATTCAATATTGTATTCAATATTCAGAAGGACATAATCACAAAACCAAGCAACCAATACATGTATTATGGTTCTTGTCTTCCACATGAATCATATAATGTTTTTTTTCTGTCCTGTACAGTTTCTTGAAAATGCATGAGACGGTTATAAAGTAACCCAAGGAATAACTAAAACCCCTGTTTTTTTCAAAGGGTCATATTTTCTAAAGAAGTTATGAGCCAGAGTTATAGCCCTTGTTTTCTGAACATTGTTTTGCATTTCTGTTAAAACCACTGTTCTCATTTTGCAAAGGGCCATTATTCCGAAAGTAGAAAAGTAAGAGTTATGGTTCTTTTCTTCTGCACGTCGCTTTGCATTTCTGTTAAAACCACTGTTTCCATCGTACCAAGAGCCATAATTCCGAAAACTGTCAAGTCAGAGTTATGGTTCTTGTCTTCAGAACATTGCCTAATTGCGCTATGCTTTTAATTTAAATTAAAGGATAATAATTCATTTTTTTTTTTCAAAAATGACCACATATAAATAGGAAACATAAGATAAATTTTAAAAGATCTTCAGAAACAAAATGTCATGTCAAAATACATATTTGAAAAAAGATGACATATAAGTATATCATAACATCTTTTATTTTGCTATAAAATGTCTTTCTTAACTCGAAATGCAATAAATGCCATGTTCAATTATAGTTTTCATACACACATGCAATAAATATATATCTCAAGATCATCTAATAGCAAATATGCAGAAACAAGTTATTAAGTGAAGATATTTCTCTTCTTTTATGAAAAATAAATCTTTATCTCAATAAAAAAATTCCTGGGATGATGACATATATGTCGTGATCTAATGAGACGTTTACGCTTCCGTATCAAACATCATTACAACATGTGACAAATTATTATACAATTTGGGATTAGAACGAAAGCACAAGTACTTATATTGTTCTTTTCCCAGAAACACCGTCATTGTTGATGTTCTGTTATTGAGTTTCCAAATAAAAAGGTAAAAACTCTTACATTTCGTTTTTTTTTTCAGAAAGCTACTACTATTGAGGCTCCAAGGTACCAAAAAGGATGGGAATCTCTGTCTGTCATTATTCTTTTTAATCATATTTTAAATCAGTTAAATCTGGAAAATATGAATAAAACCCATTCTGTGACTTTTCTTCAGTGTCTTTTTATTTCCTTCCCAAACCTATGACTTTGTTTGGGTGACTTCATCACGAAAACACGCCTATATAATTCTGATCCCCTTATTACGCAAACACGCCTATACAAATACATTGCCACCTTTATCGCCGAAAAAAATGAAAATTTTATGATGAAAAATTGTGATATTTTTTCTTATTTCTGCTCAAAATATAGCTCAAGGCGAGGCGATTCTAACGAGTACCCACAATCTATATTTTAGAGCAGAAATAAGAAAAATAAGGTATACCCCCGGAAAACCCAGTTTTACTATATAAAAGTGGGGTTCAAGGGGGTCAAAGTTATAAAGGCGTGTTTTCGTGATGTATACCCGACTTTTATATAGAAAAATTGGGGTTTACAGGGGTAAACCATATTTTTCTTATTTCAGCTGTAAATAGATTGTGGGTACTCGTTAGAATCGCCTCGATGAGGCGATTCTATCGAGTACCCACAATCTATATTTTGAGCAGAAATAAGAAATAAATCAAAAATTTTCATCTTTATTTTTTCATTTTTGCGCGATACATGTTACAATGTATTTGTATAGGCGTGCAATGATGATATTGAATGATATTGTACATTTCTAGCCTTCATTGAAGACTCTGGTCAGATTCAATAATAGGTTTTAAGAAATATTTTCATTATACATTTTATTGTGTGGACTCTGATCAGACACCACGTGTGTCTTTTCGCGATATGTTTTGACAATCATATAGCTTCAAGCCGATTTTTCAGTTATTATTTTGAGGTGATAACTTGTATTCGCCGGTCCAATGTGAAGGACTAGGGCGGACACACTGTACTCGCTGATGGTTGACAAAATTGTACCCGTTACTTGTCATCGATTGTCATGGTGTTGAGTACCCAGCATACACCACTGGTTTGGTTTGTTTTGGAGTTTAACGGCCCAGTCAACACTTTTAGGTCATTTTTGAGCCGGTTAGTTAACCTATCCACACTTTCCTGGGCAGGCTTATACGTAAGCGGTTAACCAGTACAGTGTACATTCTTTCGCCAGAAACGGACAACTGCCCTTCATGAATCAGCGGAAAGGAGAGAATGACCGTAGAAAAGACAGCGATCGAACCCGCGTCCTCCTGATCACCAGTCAGACGCGCATCCGACTGAGCTACTGAAGCTGGCCTATTCATCACTGGTTGTTAATACGATTGAGTACACAGCAGCCGTCGTTTGAGGCGGCGTACTCGTAGCAGGGTACCCTCAAGCGACTCATTGTCGCTGTAATTATTGTCCCTGTAATGTTAATATGACGTTGATGCACTTATTTTTTCTTGTTTCTGCTTTGGAGTGCAGATTGTGGGTTATCTTTAGAATGGCCTCACACAGTGATACGGCTCTAACGTGTGGGCGCATTCCGTGCTCTGGGCGGTGGTAGGAAATAATAGCAAATTTTTGCACCTTCATTAATAACCATGTGTTTTGTTGGAAATTTGTTTGTTTGATTTGAGGTTTAACGCCCCCGTCAACATTATAAAGGTCATTTTGGACACGTTGCTTCCAATTTTGTGGGACTTTTACCCGACATTGAGATGAAATGACACCTCAAGCCCTGTCGCCCAATGAAACCAATAGAGTTTATTAGCATGGACGGTCCGCCTCGCACCGCGGTTCCTGGACAGGCTTAGATCCTCTAAGCGGTTTACCAGTACTAGTGTGCGGGCCGGATTCAGCTCTGCGTGGAAGCATCATGCAGCCCATATATTTCTTCAAGCCCCTATGGGCGGGGGCTAATCGGAAACATCATATCTGTGTTCGCGCATTATTAGTTTGCGCAATGGCGTTCTTCGAGATGATTTCAATCTTAGAAGTAAAATGTTTTCGTATTTATTTGTATATGTAAAGATTTGTGTCAAATGTGGCAAGCTTTTGTCTTACATGTGTTAAGTTTTGGTGCGCTGCCGAGGCTATATCAATCCCACCATTTATATTCGACCGCAGCGTCGTTGCGTAACTTTTACGCTGACGTCACGACCGTTGACGTCGAACATACATAGGCCCCCGCCCGGCGGAGCTTGAAGAAATAGATGGGCTGCATGATGCTTCCACGCAGAGCTGAAACCGACCGTCCATGAGTATTGGTAAACCGCTTAGAGGATCTAAGCCTGCCCAGGCAAAGTAGTGCGAACCGGATTGTCCATACATATAAACCGTACTGGTTTAATTGGGCGGCAGGGCTTGAGATGTCATTTCATTTTGGGTAAAATACCACAAAATTGGAAACAATGTCTCCAAAATGACCTATACCGTGTTGACGGCGACGTAAACCTCAATACAAACAACAATAACGCTCGCTAGCACCGCACCTACTGATCTATGTACGCTTAATGACCGTGCGATGTGGAGGTAGCTTTCATCTTTGGTGTTTGTCAAAGGTCAAATCATAATTATTTGAATGCTGCAAAAAAACCCACTTGCGCGGGCATGGCTTCACACATCACTGTGGAATTTGTAGTGAGCATATATTATAATGAAGACAAAGGGGTTTTACGCTGCCGAGATAAGGGTTAGGTAACACGTTGTTTCAGAGACGCCGGGTAGTACCGTGCATATTTAACGCTTATAATGAAACGGAACACCGTGGCTGAAAGAGTCTAATCATAATACCGGTGAATGATTTTTGCGCGTATTAGGGCTTCTTCAGCGCAAGTTATATTGGCCAAAAACCGATGTTGTATTTTGCTATGTTATTTGTTTAACATCGTGGTCGTGTTGTTGTTAATACGTGTTTGTGTATACGGATCTCGTTCTTTCTTGCTTAGACCACCCTCGGACCTCGTTCTTACTTGCTTAAACCTCCCTCGTCTATCTTGACACACGCTGCCTTTTGGTGTGTGTGAAGCTGAACTGGACAGTTTGCAGGTTCAACATTCCACTCATCGGAAGTCAAGTGACACGCGTTACATACGTATGTGCTCAGTCAGACTGGTGATCAGGAGGACGCCGGTTCGATACCTGCCGGGGTTGGGAACATTCTTTCGTGGAGATTGATCATTAAATCTTTTCTACGATCAGTTGTCAATTTCTGGTGAAAGAATGTGCAATGCACTGGTTAATAGCTTACATATAAGCCTTTCCAGGAAAAGTGTAGATAAGTAAACTGACCGGCTCAAATGACCTAAAATAGTGTTGACTGGGTCGATAAACTCCAATACAAACAAACATACGCAAGGGCATTAGAATTATGCATATATATAATGCACCTTTTGTTTAGTAAATGACATGAGAAAGCCCACAAGAAGGCCAATACAGCTAACGAAGACTCCGAACAGCCTACACGTCCTTCTACAGCTACTCATTCTTACAAAAACTCTCCAAAAACGCTTAATTACCAATTCATCGTAAATTTTACCGCCGAAAAACGGAAATTTTGAGATTAAAAAAATGTAATATTTTTCTTATTTCTGCTTAAAATATAGGTTTTGGGTACACGTTAGAACCGCCTCATCAGGACGGTTCTCACGAGCACCAACAATCTATAAGTCGATTTTTTTCTTCTTCCTGTTTTGCCGCCTTTTTCGGCACTAACTGCGTTATTATTTTTTATCAAAACATCAAGCGAGAATGTTGCGGAGTAGAACTCCGCGAACTTCTCGTTAAGGACTCGCCCTCCTGAATGGTTTACCTTCTGCTCCGATCAGACGGACTCATTACAGCTTTCGAATTTTGTCCGATTCTAGAAGTGTAAACACACAAACTGGTCAACATCTATATATGGATAAATCTCGTGCAGCCAAGTAAGAGACAAACTCGAGGGACGTTGTACAAATCAGTGTAGACAGTCAAAAACATGAAATTCGTGGTTTTAGTCGGCAAACTATTTGTAATGACAAAACATATTTAACGCCTTTGATATATATTGTTATTATTTTTAATACTACTCTGGTCATTTCACTCCGGAATGTGCAGAATGTTGGAACGACCCCCAAAAATATCCGTCAGTCAAGCACTGAAGAGACGACAAATCGTCAAGCCACGCATTCAAGGCGGGGGCCAGTGGAAACAGAAAATTTCACGCAAGCTTGAAATGTCAGAAATTTTCATCTGATTACCGCTCTGCTCATATAAATTAGGGCATGAAATCTTTTTGGGAAGTTGTTGGAGCTGCTCCTCTACAATTTTCCCGCTGGACGTGTTGATTAAAAATAAAAAAATAAAGACGTTGTCACAGAAAAACGCCACAAACAAAGATACAAATTCGGCTTTTTTGGCGTACAGGCCGATCGACCAGAAGGTTGTGCTGTTATGTAAAGTTCTTTGTCATATGAGGTCGCGTCTGAGAATATAATAACGTCATGTTATAAATTCGATAATCCACTAGTGGATTAAGGATATTCTGCAACCAACATGGCTGAAATAGCACAATATGCACTTGAAAAATGAAATTGTGAATTTGAGCAATTTGCAAAGGTCTCAGAGATTTTTTTCTCATTAGTGTAAAAAATAACAGGAACAAGTTTTCTGAAGACAAAACCACTTAAATATCTGAATTACTATAAAGAGAGAAATGTAAGATAAATATTGCACACTTTGCTCGTTTGTTTTAGAATTAGAACCAATTTGTTAATAAAATAAATGAAAAAAAAAAAAACATATATTATAATTTGCGTATGAGTAATTGCACAGGGATGGTGCACCGGGAATATTGTTTCCTAAAACAGTTCCAAAAGCGAATATTTAATTTTCGTTCACGTGGTGTGTAGGAAATTTCGAAACACAATGCATCATGGCCGAACTTCTGGGAATGTATTTACACGCAAGTTCACACGTTCGTATTGACAAAACCATGGCGGGATCGACAATGTACTTGATATAATCAGAAACCCCAAACATACATCTTTAAAATCGCACCATTCGATTTCCACAGAGGAACTATCAGATACTAACATTTCGTCAATATATTTGGTGTGTTACTTCGTTGGCTGGTTGTGTTAAGTTTTTCGGCAAGGAGCCGACCAATACCCTAGCAAAAACATTAGATTATTACGCCAAGGCACTTGTTTATTTTTCGTCATATTTACATTATTGCAATAAATTTATATACGTTATATCTTCTATTAGAATTCCAAAAGATGTCACCGGCAAATAAAAATTATACACATTTGTTTAATAAATACTTTTGAATCTACTTTTCACGCGTAATTTGACAAAAGGGAGAACACTTTTGTAGAAATGCTGGTTTCCGGATGAAACCAAGTACTGGAGTTTTGTTATCGCTCAAAACGGGAGAAATGTATTGTGGAAAAGTGTTTCAGTGTAGCCTACATTTACTTTGGCAGCATTTTCAAGCTAAATTTATGTTCAGACAAGCTAATTCCTGCTCACGAACCAGATAAACGGCATAGACCGGTCGTCAGAGAAGAGTGATGTTGTAAAGGCCAAAGGCGTAGTCAAAGAACGTTGAACTAGATATAAAGCCAGTAACCAGATTGATGTCACAAACTGTCAATTTTTCATGGAGGAAAATAATGGTCGCAGCGACGAGTTTCAAGTGGTACTTCTCTTTAAACCATAACCCTTTTTCATACCTTTCGCCTTTACATATTAAGTAAGTTATTTTATACTCCCCTGGTCAATATACTACATATCGATCCGTCAGTATTTTATGAGAATCCTCATGTAAGTCGTTGGTTACAAATGTAAACATCAGACACGTGTGAGAAGTATACTTCACCACCTAGTTTTATAAAATAGTTACACAGAAATAAGCATGCTTGTATTGCATTTTTGAAATATAAATGATGTGTTTGACAAGAAGATATAAACTTAATGGCGATTTTATACGAAAGAAAATTAAAATAAAAACACACTTTAAAATCACAGTAGCTAGTGTTAAAGATTGGTCTTAATTTGCTCCCTTTCTTTTTTCTACCTGTAAACATTACACAGGTGTGTTCAGTCAGCCACAAAAATAAACTTATCTGCCCATTAATTCCAATGAATGCAAATTTATCTCTCCATACACAGAAAGAACTTCTTTTATTGTGTCAAGGAATGTGTAAAATGAAAAGACAAAACTTTTTTCCTGAACACAAAACATGCCTTGGTTGAAAACAGTTTATTTGAATTTAGTGTAGCTAATCACAATTTACATTCCTGGTGCACCTTTTTGTCATTGTTACTTGTGGGACTTTTTCAGTTTTCATACAAAAAGTTTGGCATTTTTCAGCCGAGTGAAGAAAAAACTCTGAACAATATTTTACTTTTCTTACAGGTATTTAAATAACTTTGAGAATTCAAGTTTATGTTTCAATTATATTGGCTAAAAAAAGTGTTGCATTCAATTTCTCGCATATTCAGAATCACTGTCATTCTTGCTCCTTTGTCCAGGCGGCCATGGTGAATAGCCTTTAATATGCAAATTAGTTAGATACGCACCGTAATGTTACATATACAACGTCCTTAACGACGTCGCGTTTACTTATGACGGTATATTGACATTTTTGTGAAACAGTAGTGAATAAAATGCATTTTAAACGTTATATGAAAAACAGAACCATGCATTCGTGCTAATACAATATTGAATTTATTAAACTCGTTGAGGAAAGGAATAAAATGCGAGGCTTTTTATCCCTTTTCCACAACGAGTTTAATAAAATCAATGAAACATGAGCACTTATGTAGGATCCTCTGTCGCGGCTAATTGTCGTATGAAGTCAATTAATTTGCCATCTGGCATTCAGTTGCTGGTTCTGTGTCGTATTGTTCTCTCTCCGTCTACCTGCAAAAAGCAAAACCAAAAATATTCTATTACACAAAATATCAGTATGATTGTAATATAATATTACCAATCAAGTAAGTTTATATTGGTCCAGATACAGGTTCAAAGTGATGTCATTACAGTTGACTGAGGACCTGTAACTTGTTCAATGCGAAATGACATGATTAATGGCAATTTTATCAATTGGTGCAATTAAAAACATGATTATTGCAGTCTGATATCGGAGTTAATGAGAGAACTCCAGTCAATTAATAAAGGTTGTTATGGTCTTAGTTATATGTATTCGATTAAGGATGGACAGTGAAATGTTTTTCCATTGTGTTGGGTTATACGACACATCTACTGCTGTGGGTCATTTTCTGTCGCCTCTGAGAGAAAGGACTTTTATTTTGGTTTGGATTTTACAGCCCTTTAAAGAGTTTTTGACTAATTTCGAGTCTAGGAGCCTCCGTGTTGCAGTGCTTACGCTACTCGCCTTGTAAACCAGGGATCGCAGGATCGATCCCGGCCTTCTCCAGACTTTCGGATGAGTCTTTAAATCGAGGTCCCGTCTCCGGATGACCTTAGCTGTTGGTGGGACGTAAAACTCAAATACTCACTCACTCTAATTTCGAATCTATCATGAATCAGAGGTGGGAGAAAACCGGAGAAGAAAAAAATGGATAGAAAGGATATAGACGGAATAAAATTGGACTGTGAACAAAGAGGAAAATGAAAAAGTGAAGTAACAGAAGAAATAACAACCTTACCCTTAACCGCTGCAATGATGCAGGCTTAAATCAATATCGGTTCGGCGCCCCGGACACATAAGATGCAGGACGCCCTCGCCTCGCAACTAAGCCTGACAGTGAAAAGTATTTAATGAGACTATAGATATAGACTATAAATCATTTTTGATTTTTATTTGCCTTCACTGCAGCTGGTGTTGTGCCGTGTGGAGGCCGTAAAACGTCTCCCCGTACATCAACCATAGTGCAGTTTATATTTTACTTTTGGTCCTTTGAGATCAGCGTGTATATTCTTAGAAATCAGAAATAAATTATTGGTTTAGACTCATATTCTAGACAGGTTTTTAATTATTTGGACCCCATTTTGATTTATATCAGTCTGAATCGACTGCCTATTCGAAATTCTCAAAATTGCAGTATGTTTCCTCTGGCTTTCTTTGCCGGATCATTACAGGGTCCCTGATAAGGCTTTAGTAGCCGAAACTACGTAGTATGACCCATCGTCTTGCTTATGAATGTTTTCATTGCTCTTAAAGGAACTCATTTTTGATTTTTATTGGCATATGTATTTAAAATGGAGGCAACTTTGTTAAAAAATAGTTAATGCCTCTCACATGTGGCACGAGCAGCAGATAGAAACCTAATGATTAAGAATTAGCACTCTTAGCCACTAGGCCACGGAGGCCCGTTTTTTACAGGAGTGCTCATCACACGCTCATGTTTACATGGTGTTATTTTTTTGGACGTTCTTGGTTCACAGACTCTATAACTAAGTAACTGTCCTTTTGGCTTTCCGCTGTTGGTGTTTCCATTAGGTCTGTTGATGCATGTTTGTGTTTCTTTCCCTTTGGTGTCTCTCGTGGGAGCTATGGGTTGATTGTATCGATTCCTGATCATTGCTTCCTCTTCTATTTTCTATAACGAACTCTACCATAATCATGCATCGGCTGGTGCCTGATTTGTATTCCCGATCAGCTGTCTATAATTACACGTTTTCTTCAGCATCAGCTGTTAGTATTTTGGGTGTCTTCGAGGGGTCCAAATCGCAGTGGCTTATTTTGTTTTACTTGTTTTCTGTAATATCTCGCCGACTGAGCTAAGAAACCGCTATGTCAGCCGAACAGTATAGTTTATAGAGGATCTTACATGAGTGTTCATGTATTATTGAATTTATTAAACGAGTTGAAGAAAAGGGATAAAATGCGAGGCTGTGCCGAGCATTTTATCCCTTTTCCTCAACGAGTTTAATAAATTCAATAACGAGTTTAATAAATTCAACGAGTTTAATAAATTCAATAACGAGTTTAATAAATTCAATAATACATGAGCACGAATGCAAGATTCTATTTATCATATGACATTTAAAAGGCATTTTATTCATGTTTGTTTACAAAAATGTCAATAATCAGCCGTTAGTAAAAGCGACGTCGTTAAGGACGCCGTACATGTAACGTTACGGGACGTATCTAGCTAATTTGCATATTTAATCCACTAGTGGATTATCCAATATAATACTTGGCGTTATTACACTCTCAGACGCGACGTCATATGATAAATGTATTTAATCCCCGGGACAAGACTCTTTTTGACTCTGTAAAATCGATTTAACCACACGACCCGTTGTTTATCGCTACTGAACGTTCCATTATGAAAACACGCCAATTCAAATAATATTGAAATGCGTTACCTCCCGAAATGAAAATTTTCAAACAAAAATTTTGATTTTTTTTATATATTTCTGCACAAAACATCGATTGTGGGTACTCGTTAGAAAAGCCTCGGCGATGCGGTTCTTATGAGTATTCACAAACTATGGTGTCTGAGCAAAAATAAGATCTATAATGTATACTCCTGTAAACCCCCGTTTACTATATAAAAGTGGGGTTTAAGCGGGTGTAAATTATATAGGCCTATTTTCGTGATGATGAGGCAGCGGTTCTTGTGTGGCCCGTTGCTACTGATTGTTTTTATTGTAAGTCTTGCTTGTCCTTATACAGTAAAAGTCCGCTATTAAGGGGAATGGAAACATCTTCAGCGGTGACATCTCCTAAAAAAGTGTTTTTGTCTCCCATGTCAATAGGGGTCAACTCTTAAAGGAAAGAATTTGTTCCTTCTTTCCTTTAATAGTAGACCCCTTTTTTCAGTGGGGCAGGGCTTATAGTAAAGCGAATAGGAAGTCCCGAAAGTTGTCTCCCTTTGAAAAATGCCGGAAAAAGCTGCCAGGTGTTCCCATTCCCCTTCAGACCACCTATGTTTAAGACGAAATCTGCTAATGAGAAGGATTCAATTTTCCTTCCTTTGTGTGTTATACACCCAGTGTCTTCAGTGCAAAATGGCCAAATGGCCATCCAAAATAATAAGACACAAGTGATACACACAGTAAGTAACAAACAGCAACATAAATAAACCGCCACAGAAGAACCACCTTGGAACTGTCAGTGGAAAGATTTCCACTGGGGGCTTAAATCGATTTTACGTGGCCACAATCCTCGCCCGTACTTCCGTCGCGATTTTGACAAATAATTTGTTCAGTCCGCATGAAGGCCTCCTAACTCATCAGTGCAACATCTCCGTGAACACACATAATCAAAGAACCACAGAGGTGGTTTTGGCCATTTTGTGGGCAAGTAACTGTCCTTATGGCCTTCCTTTGTTTAAGTTTCCATGCTTTTCATTAATTGTGAAACTCTAAAATACCTAGGGGACAGTAAAAAAAAACGTCTGAACCCCGAAGAAATGAATCATGACGTCGAAATTTTGGAATCTGGTATCTCTCAACTTCGTGTTGCTGGGATTCTGAATGTGTCTCAGAGCGTGGTTTCCCCAATATGGAGTCGGCTAATTAACCACAGGAATCCTTCAAACACGCACAGCGGTGGTCAAATAAAGGCTACAACCCAACCTCAGGAACGTTTTGTTTTTGATTCAGTCTCGACGTCAACGGTTCCTGAACCCTATGCGTTTGAATTTTTACACAAACTGTCAGAAACAGGCTCCACAAGTTCGAACTTTATGTCAGGAGGCCTGCTGTACGTGTTCCTCTGACAAGACAGCACGTGCAATACCGGTTGGACTTTGCTAGTATTCACGTCAGGTCGACGATTCTTGGCTGAACGCCAGTACTATTTACTGATGAGTCCAGATTCTGTCTAGACTTTACTGAAAAACGTCCTTTAGAGTGGCGAATGTCTAAGGAACGATTCGATGACTTGAATGTGGCAAAGCATGATCGCTATGGAAAGGGATCATTCATGGTTTGGGCTGGGATAAGCGTGACCGGTAAAGCTGACTTGTTCGACTTGTTCGACGTTGAAAACGGTACGTTAAAGGCAATGAGGTATTGTAATGGGATTCTTGATCAGTTTGTGGGCCCATATGCCAGTGCTATCGTCCCGGACTTTATTCTGATGGACGATATTGCCCGTTCCCACCGTGTCCACGTCACTGAAGCCTATCTGGAACGTGAGACAATCGTTCGTATGGACTGGTCTGCTCGATCACCTGACATAAATCCAATTGAGCAGGCGTGGAACATGCTACAACGTGTTGTTTCAGCCTACCTGTACAGCCGAGGACGCCAAACACGTTATTAGGCACGTTTGTCTAAACAAATCTGGAAATTTGTGAAAAAAACAACATTTGTCCAAATCCCTTCTAGTTACGGCACATTTTGCGGGTGCAAAGACGGTTGTTGTTGTCACGCTTGACTACAATGCCAGTTGACAAAATCAATCGCTAGAGGGGGATATGTTTTCTATCCTTATGTGTCAAATTTGGATTCAGCTGATTAATTAATCCAAAAATTATTTTGCATTAAAAAGGTGATCGCTATCAAAATTTGAATAGTATATGATAAATAGGCCGACATCATCAGTTTTTAAACTCATCCAGGGCTTTTATCCATGACTTACTTACTTGTACGTTTCAATAAGATTCGATCAAAACTGAAGAGGTTACGGTGATAACAAAGTAAACAAAACCAGCATTTTCTACAAACAAAGTGACGTAACTCTATGTTACATAAGCCAAACTCGCCGGTTTTTAAGTCATTAGAGTTTTTATCCCTGCCTTATATATATATGTAAGTTTCAAGCAAATCTGATCAAAACTGAAGGTGGTACGGGGATGACATGGTCAAAAACAAGATTTTTCAGCAAAGTAGGGGTTATAACTCCGTAAGTAATAGACCGATATCGCTCGTATTCTAACTCATCCGAGCTTTTATCCGTGACTTATTTGTTTGTTAATTTCATGAAGATCCGATCAAAACTAAAGGGGGTATACACTGATTACAAGGTCAAAAACAAGCATTTTTAGCAGAGTAGCCGAGCTTTTATCCCTCACTTACTTGTTTGAAAAATTTAAGAATGTCCAATCAAACCTGAAGGGGCTACGGTGATGACAAGGTAAATTATATGCTTTTCAGCAAAGTATGGGATACCTCCGTAGGTAATCGATCATCATCGCTAGTTTTCGAACTCATCCGAGCTTTCATCACTGACTTATTTGTTTGTAAGTTTCATGAAAATCCGATCAAAACTGAAGGGAATACACTGATTACAAGGTCAAAAACAAGCATTTTCAGCAGAGTAGGGGACATAACTCCGTAAGTAATCGACCAACATTGCTGGGTTTTTAACTCATCCGAGCTTTTATCCCTGACTTACTTGTTTGAAAGGAGGGGGGGGGGTGTCCATTTGGGGGTATTCTGGCCTTGTACCAAATAGTTTTCTTTTTCGCATAACATGCGTAGTTTATTATGGCATACCTCTGGTTGCTCGCAAGGTTGGGATTTTTCGAGCTACAGGCCTTTAAAAGTGGGTGGGGTAATTTAGCATGATACTGTAGTGTATTTTGAAAGATAACTCTGGTTATTACCTGTGTGCTCTTTCACTGCAATTTGTTCTTAGGTAGACTGAAGGATCTCTGAAGTGATGTTTAGAAACATTTTTTGAAACAATATTGCAACTTAGGAAGATAAAATGCTTTTTCCAAACGCTAAGATATTTTACCTATTTTTTAACCTTAATCATTAAAAGTTTTGAAGTTTTTTTGGTAATATGGGACGAAACCAATGATGATTCTTGGATAACAGTATCATTTTTAATCCCCCGTCCTCAAGCGGAGCGAAGATTATAGGAATGGCCTTCGTCTGTCCGTTTGTCTGTCCATCCGGGCCAGTCCGTCTGTCTGTCTGTCCGTAACACTTTCTTGTCCGCTCCATATCTCCTGATTCCTTTGATAGATTTACATTAAACTTTAGTCAATCATTCGTCTCAGTGAGCTGATGAGCAGAATTCATAAATGAACCATGCCAACTCAAGGTCAAGGTCACAGTTGAAGGTCTTGAGTTTGAAACTTTGAATTTTGTGTCAGTTCTATATCTCCCGTTATCTTTGGAAGGATTTTTATTAAAAAATGGTCAAATATTCTTCTCAGTGAGCTGATGTGCAGAACCCATAAATGAGTCATGCCAACACAAGGTCAAGGTCACATTTGAAGGTCAAGAGATTGAAACTTTTAATTGTGTGTCCATTCCATATCTCCTTTACCCCTGCAAGGATTCTCGTTAAACTTTTGTCAAACACCCCCCTCAGTGTGATGATGTGCAGAACCCATAAATAAATCATGCCAACTCAAGGTCAAGGTCAAATTTGAAGGTCACGAGTTAAAACTTTTACTTTTTGTCAGTTCCATATCTCCTTTACCCCTCAAAGGATTTTTATTAAACTTCGGTCAATTATTCCCCTCATTGAGCTCATGTGCTGAGCTCATAAATGAATCATGCCGACACCAGGTCAAGGTCACATTGGAAGGTCACGAATTTGAAACTTTGAATTTTGTGTCGGTTCCAAATCTAATTTACCCTTCAAAGGATTTTCATTAAATGTTGGTCAAATGTCCCCCTCAGTGAGCTGATGTGCATAAGACAAAACTAAACCATTCCGACGCAAGGTCAAGGTCAAAGTTGAAGGTCACGAGTTTGAAACTTTGGATTTTGTGTCCTTTCCCTGTCTCCTTTACCCCTGGAAGGATTTTCATTTAACTTTTGTCAAATATCCCCCACAGTGAGCTGATGTGCAGAACCCATCAATAAACCATGCCAACCCAAGGTCAAGGTCACAGGTGAAGGTCATGAATTTGAAACTTGGAATTTTGTGTCTGTTCCATATCTCCGTTACCCCTGGAAGGATTTTCATTTACATATACCCCCACAGTGAGCTGATTTACATAACCCATACATAAACAATGCCAACTCAAGGCCAAAGTCACAGGTGAAGGTCACAAGGTTGAGCCTTGATACAATGTGGGGCGAGGTATTTGGCTGCCCCTCAGACTGCTTTCTTGTGTCAGTACGATTGGTAAGAGATATGGAACAGACACAAAATTCAAAGTTTCAAACTCCTGACATTCAACTTTGACCTTGACCTTGAGTTGGAATGGTTTATTTATGTGTTATGCTCATTAGCTCACTGAGGGGTACATTTGACCAACATTTAAGGAAAATCCTTTGAAGGGTAAATGGAATTTGGAACCGACACAAAATTCAAAGTTTCAAACTCATGACCTTCCAATGTGACCTTGACCTGATGTCGGCATGATTCATTTATGGGTTCTGCACATGAGCTCACTGAGGGGAATAATTGACAGAAGTTTAATGAAAATCCTTTGAGGGGTAAAGGAGATATGGAACGGACAAAAAAATCAAAGTTTTAAACTCGTGACCTTCAATTGTGACCTTGACCTTGAGTCGGCATGGTTTATGTATGGGTTCTGCACATCAGCTCAGTGAGGGGGATGTTTGACAAAAGTTTAACGAGAATCATTGTAGGGGTAAAGGAGATATGGAATGGACACAATATTCAAAGTTTCAAACTCTTGACCTTCAAATGTGACCTTGACCTTGTGTCGGCATGGTTCATTTATAGGTCCTGAAAAGAATATTTGACCAAAGTTTAATGAAAATCCTTCCAAAGATAAAGGAGATATGGAACGGACACGAAATTCAAAGCTTAAAACAAGTGACCTTCAACTGTGACCTTGACCTTGAGTTGGCATGGTTCATTAATGGGTTTTGCACATCAGCTTACTGCGACGAATGATCGGCCAAAGTTTAATGTAAATCTATCAAAGGGTTCAGGAGATATGGAGCGGACAAGAAAGTGTTATGGACAGACAGACAGACGGACTGGCCCGGACGGACGGACAAACGGATAGACGAAGGCTATTCCTATAATCTCCGCACCGCTTCACGACGGGGGATTAAAAAGGATACTGTTATCCAAGAATCTTCATTGGTTTTCTCCCAAATTACCAAAAAACTTCAAAACTTTTAATGATTAAGGTTAAAAAAATAAGTAAATATATTGTAGTTTTTGGAAAAAGCATTTTATCTTCCTAATTGCAATATTGTTTCAAAAAATGTTTCTAAACATCACTTCAGACATCCTTCAGTCTACCTAAGAACAAATTGCAGTGAAAGAGCACACAGGTAATAACCACAGTTAACTTTCAAAATACCCTACAGTGTCATGCTAAGTTACCCCACCCACTTTTAAAGGCCTGTAGCTCGAAAAAAAACCAACCTTGCGCGCGACCAGAGGTATGCCATAATAAAAAACACATGTTATGTTGTTAATCTGCAAAAAATAAAAAAATATTTGGTACAAGGCCAGAATACCCCCAAATGGACCCCCCCCCTCCCACAGACTTAAGAAGGCCCAATCAAACCTGAAGGTGCTACGGTGATGATAAGGTCAAGTATATGCTTTTCAGCAAAGTATGGGACATACCTCCGTGAGTAATCGATCATCATCGGTAGTTTTCGAACTCATCCGAGCTTTCATCACTGACTTACTTGTTTGTAAGTTTCAAGAAGATCAAGTCAAAACTGGAGGGGCTACGGTGGTGACAAGGTCAAACATAAGCATTTTCAGCAAAGTAGGGGACATAACTCCATAAGTAATTTACCGATATCGCTAGTGTTTAAACTCATCCGAGTTAATATCACTAACTTACTTGTTTGTTAGTTTCAAGAAAATCCGATCAAAACTGAAGGGGCTACGGTGGTGACAATGTCAAAAATAACCTTTTTTTAGCTAAGTAGCGGGACAAAACTCCGTGAGTAATCGACCGACATGGCTAGTTTTCGAACTGATCCGAGCTTTTATCCCTGACTTACTTGTTTGTAAGTTTTAAGAAGATCCAATTAAACCTGGCAAGGTCAAAAATAATCATTTTCGGCAAAGTAGGGGACATAACTCCCTATTTAGTCTAAGTAATCAACCTATATCGCTAATGTTCGAACTAATCCGAGCTTTTATCCCTGACTTACTTGTTTCAAGAAGATCCGATCAAAACTGAAATGGCTACATTGATGACACGGTCAAAAATAAGCATTTTCAGCGATGCAGGGGACATAACTCAGTGAGTAATTGACCAACATCGCTGATTTTTTAAAGTCACCCGAGCTTTTATCCCTGACTTACTTGTTTGTAAGTTTTAAGAAGTCCCGATCAAAACGGAGGGGGGCTACCCTGATGTCAAGGTCAAAAATAAGCATTTTCAGCGATCTAGGGGACATAACTACTTGAGTAAACGACCAATATCGCTAGTTTTCGAACTCATTGAAGCTTTTAACCCTGACTTACTTGTATTTAGTTTCATGATGATCCGATCAAAACTGCAGGGGCTACGATGATGAAAATATCAAAAATAGGCATTTTCAGCAAGCAAGGGGACGAGACTCTATGATTAACAGGCCGACTTGGCCGATTTTCGAAGTCATCCTAGTTTTTATCCCCAACCAACTTACATATAAGTTTCAGAAAGATCCTACCCAAACTGAAGGCGCTATGGTGATGGCAACGATTTTTCTATTGTAAAATATGTTCTCGAAATGGTTATCCTTTAGAATCAAGGAATACACCGCAGCACTGGAAAATATGCAGTGCACATGTCCCCTGGGCAGTCTATAGGACCTTGTGCTTGCCATGGCAACCAAAGGTTTTTTCTATTTCGAAAAAAAGCGTATGTCATCAATGCCGAACCAGACGCAAGCTACAGATAAGATGGTTGAGATCAGCCTGCAGGTTCCAGAGATATAACTGTTTAAAGGTGTGGACGGACGGACCGACGACAGACGGGCGACGGACGGACGACAGGCGACCCACTATACAGTAAGGTCCCCTGGAGCCTTCGGCCCAGGTGAGCTAAAAATGTACAAGGTTTTTCGGGAAAAAAATTTCTTCTCTGAAACCACACGGCCCAGAGTTGGAAGCAATGTCAAGTGGTCACCTACATAAATCCTGCCAACCATGCCCCTGGGGTCCCAACTCGCCACACAGTTGAGCTCATTAGCTCCGATAGACTAATAATGGGACCTTTACTCTGAAACCACAAAGTCCAGAGCTTAAATATTCAGTGAGAAGTACCGTTAAGTGGTCGCCCACATAAATCCTACCAACTGTGCTGCTTGGGTCCAAATTTGCCACGCCCCGGGGCTCATTAGCTCCCATAGAGTTATAATTGGAAAAAAGAGATCAAAAATCTTTTTCCCTGATACCACATGCTCTAGAGTTCAGATATTTAGTATGAAACAACACCAAATGGCCACTTACATTAATCCTGCCAACAATGTCCCTGGGGAACACTGGCCACGCCCCGGGGCCCATTTGCTCCCAGAGATTTTTAATGAGAAAAACTTCATAAATCTTCTTTTCTGAATCCACAAGGCCCAGAGCTAAGATATTTAGCATGAAACAACGTCAAGTAGGCATCTACCTAAATACTGCAAACCACGCCCCGGGCTCATTAGTGCTAACGGACATACTATTGAGAAAAAAACTAAAGCAATCTTATCTCAGATACCACAAGGGCCAGAGCTTGGATATTAAGTGTAGAAAAACGTCAAGTCGCCCAGGGCTCATTAGAGTTACATAGGGAAAAACTTCAAGAGTCTTCTTCTCTGAAACAACAAGGCCCAGAGCTAAGGTATGAGGAATGGCGCAATATCAAAAGGACATCTAAAAAAATCCTGCCAACCATGTCCCTGAGGTGCAAAGTAGAAGTAAAACAAAGATCAGGAATTGATACAATTAACTTACTCCATCCATAAAAGACACCAAAGGGAAAGAAATACAAACATTAAGCGACCAGACCATAATGGAAACCTAAACAAAGGAAGGCCATATGGACAGTTACTTTCCCACAAAATGGCCATATGGCCATCCAAAATTAAAAGACACAAGTGATACACACAGAAAGTAACAAACAACAACATAAATAAATCGCCACAGAAGAGCCGCCCTGGAACGGTCAGTGGAAGACCCCCACTGGGGGGCTTAAATCGACCCTACGTGGCCACAATCCTCGACCCAACCTCCGTCGCGATTTAGACAAATAATTTGTTCAGTCCGCATGAAGGACTCCTAACCCATCAGTGCAACATCTCCGTGAACACAGAAATCAAAGAACCACAGAGGTGGCAACACGCCGGGGCTCATTTGCTGGCTCTAAACGACAATAATGGAAAAACTTCAAAAACCTTCTTCGCTGAAATCCCAAGACTCAGAGCTAAGCATAGTCAAGTGATCACCTACATACCTGCCAATCATGCTTCTTGGGTCCAAATTGGCCACACCCCTGGTATTGCCCCATCGGAGTCTAACTGCCAGTTATCTTTTACTCCAGCATTTCAGTGGTTTCTTGCTGTCGAGTCCTCACCGTTGTTTCATCTCTATAGTTGTTTAATTTGTTTGTGTTCACGGAGATGTTGCACTGATAAGTTAGAAGGCCTTCATGCGGACTAAACAAATTATTTGTCTAAATCGCGACGGAAATAAGGACGAGGATTATGGCCACGTAAAATCGATTTAAGCCCCCCCCCCCCCACACACACACCCAATGGAATTCGTTTCACTGATCGTTCCAATGCGGTTCTTCTGTCGCGGTTTATTTTTGTCTGTATTGTCTTTGTGTGTTTGTGTCGCTTATATTGTTTTGTTTTGGATAGCCAATTGGCCATTTTGTGGTAAAGTAGCTGTTCGTTCGGCTTTCCGCTAAGAACCGCCATAGAGTCTGAGGCCTGACCCACCGGCGTGCTATTGAACAGGGAAGCAAAGTTGTCAACTGTGATTGGGTCAACAACCATGCATGCAGTCTGTGGTATGTTGTACCCAATCTTTTTATATCGAAGAATGAATTTCTAGAACATATTTAACGTCACTTCAGCTGTTGTCTGGGAATGTGTTGCGGTCGTAAAAAGTCTCCCTGTCCTACATCATAGTGTAGTTTATATTTTCTTGTCCATTAGGATCATTGGTGTCATTGTAAAAAGTTGAAAATATTTTAGGGTCACTGATGAGGCCTAAAATGCCAAAACTAGCTAGTGTGGCCCAGAAAACATGAACACTCCATATTTTCCTGTTCTGTGGTGTATTCCTTGCTTCCAAAGGATAACCCTTTCTTGAACATATTTAACGTCACTACAGCTTTTGTCTGGGAATGTGTGGCGGCCGTAAAATGTCTCCCTGTCCTACACCATAGTGTAGTTTATATTTTCTTGTCCTTTGGGATCATTGATTCCATTGTGGAAATTTGAAAATATTTGAGGGTTACTGATGAGGCATTAATGGCAGAAACTAGCTAGTCTGGTCCAGAAAACGTGTACACTCCATATTTTCCTGTTCTGTGGTGTATTCCTTGCTTCAAAAGGATAACCCTTTCTAGAACATATTTGACGCAATTGGATGCTGAAGTCATTGCGGTTATATATTTTTCTGAATTTATATACAAAGTCACCACTAAATTCGGGTTCCGATAGACCTTGTTGCAGAAAAGATTTAAGTCAAATATTGAATTTTTGAAATTAAATCAGAATGACGTCTATAAAATTTTGAAAAGACTTTTCGTAGTTTATGGTACCGATAACCCTAATTAAGACGTTTAGCCGTTAACAATTTATTACGGGTGTTGAAATCAGTTAAATGACTACACACTCTAGCAAATCGCATTAATTGCGAAATATAAACGTCATAGGATGGCGCACGGGGAACATCACCATCCAAAAAAGGAAAAATTGCAATCTCAAAATCAAAATCATCGCGTTTATTATAAATTTTGGAAGAAACATACCCATCTACAATAGATATATATTAATCCAAAAACGGGGGCTCGGTTTCAGAAAAATTTGCTTTATTCAACTTAAGTTCTGTGGGGTAAATTTGACTGATCAAACAATCGAAATAAGTATTATCAATAAGTAATAAATTATCTAAATATCTAGAAGTGTAGCTAAAAGCTTCAATGATTTCAAACTGGTTTTCAGCAGAAAGGGCCATCATAAAGTCTCTCTAATAACAAAACAAAAACAGATCAGCTACAAGTGGTGCGCAATTAGTACCCATCGGAACACCCATAACTTTTCGAAATAACCAAAACTTATGTAAATATTGTCAAGTAGAAAGGTGAGAGCTTCACACAGTTTCTGACATGGCCATAAAGTATAATGTAAAGAATGGCCCACACATGTTCTATTGGGTTTATGTCAGGAGAGTGTTTGTTTGATTTGAGGTTTAACGTCCCCGTCAACACTGTAAAGGTCATTTTGGAGACATTTCTTCCAATTTTGTGGGACTTTTACCCAACATTGAGATGAAATGACATCTCAAGCCCTGTCGCCCAATGAAACCAATAGGGTTTATAAGCATGCACGGTCCGACACTCACACCGCTTTGCCTGGGCAGGCTTAGATCCTCTAAACGGTTTACCAGTACTCGTGTGTGGGTCGGATTCAGCTCTGCGTGGAAGCATCATGCAGTACATATATTTCTTCAAGTCCCGATGGGCGGGGGCCGTTATGTCAGGAGAACATGCCGGTCAGTCCATTACTTCAATAGTCTCACGATTAAGGTAATCCATGGACACACCAGCAGTATGGGGTCACGCATTTTCCTGCATCAGAATGAAAATGTCACCGATTGCCCGAGCGAAAGGCCTCACAACAGGATCTAGAATTTCATCGTGATACCGTAATGCAGTCAATAAACCTCCGTTATCACGTACAAGTCCGTTCGGCCTTCATAAGAAATTTCACCCCATTCCATCATTGACCCCCTCAACATCTGTATGTTTCCATAGTGTTGCAGTCCTCGTATCGTTCTCTGGACGTCTCCAGACTCGAACACGTCGATCGCATGCACTCGGGTGAAATCTTCTTTCATCCGTGAATAGAACTTTACGCCAGTCTTGCAATGGCCAGTTCTAATTTTCTTCGGCAAACTCACATCGCCGTGCAACATGTTGCCTGGTGAGAATAGACCCTCTTGCCGGACGTCAGACCCTCAAGTCACTTTCATGTAACCTGTAACGTATTGTTTCATCGGATATTTTTTGATCAATTGCATGCTGGAAGTCGATTTCTCTCATTCTGGCCGTGTACTGTCGATTTCGTAGCGCTAGATTTCGAAGATATTGATCTCCTCTTTGTGACGTTATGCGGTGTCGGCCTTGTCCTTCTCGTCTAGTAAACTCGCCCGACTCCTGGTTGCGTCTTCAAAGCCTGGCAACAAAACTTCTCGGTACATCAAAGCGTTCAGCAACGATCCTTTGAGTGAACCCACTTTCAAGCAAAGCGACAGTTTGAGCGACCTCAACTTCTTCCAAGAACCGCCTTACACCAACGCATAACAGAAGGATTGACATGTTTCGGACCGAAACTAAAATTTAGAGCAAATCGCCACACACCATTTCAGCTGTTTGATAGAGGTATCAATGCTGCGGCTTACATTCTTGCGCTTTGCACGTGAACCTTGCTTCTTGGCGTTTGCATGAACAGAGATTTCACTTTAAAATAGTGCCCTTTCATTGAGTTTGAAAACTGCCAGCGGTGATGTTATACAGGCTTAAAATGTTGCTCCTTTAATTTTATTCCACTCACGTCAGAAGTTCGCGTTTGTCTCGCAGAAAAAAAAACGCGTGTCAATGTCATTTTTTCGCATGTTTTTGGTAGATTGTTTATCAATTGACATGATTGATAATGTGACAGACTACAGCAACTTCCCGCCTGTACTATCCACCTGACTATCCATGAGTACTATATCCGTTTAATCGTTATTTTAGCAGGGCTTCACTTCACTGTGTTAAAGGGGTTGGTTATCGTTATTTATCATATGACGTCGCGTCTGAGAGTGTAATAACGCCATGTAATATTTTCGATAATCCACTAGTGGATTTAATATGTAAATTAGCTAGATACCCCGTATTGTTACGTGTACGACGTCCTTAACGACGTCGCGTTTATTAACGGCGGAATATTGACATCTTTCTAAACGATCGTGAATAAAATGCGTTTTAAATGTCATATGATAAATAGAATCTTGCATTCGTGCTCATGTATTATTGAATTTATTAAACTCGTTGAGGAAAAGGGATAAAATGCTCGGCATAGCCTCGCATTTTATCCCTTTTCCTCAACTCGTTTAATAAATTCAATAATACATGAACACTCATGTTAGATCCTCTATATCTTGGCTGGGCTTATGTACTGGTACATTGGTCAAGATCATTTTCGACATACGGGCATACTGACGTTTAAAGGTTAATCGAAACTGTATAAATCAAAGAGACAATCGACCCACCAGTGCTCTCACTGCTTTGATTATTGCTCTGTTCAGTGAGCAAAATGAAGTTTACAATTGAGCCGGCGCATGACAAAACCTATATTAAGACAGGTGTGACCAGCAGAGACTCTAATCAATCTGCGAACCCATCCACTATGACAAGACCTTTTGCTTATGCCGCGTTGCATAGATATTAGCCTATAGTATGTATCAGCGAGGACTCTGATCAGACTACACGAATGCGTAGGCTTATCTGAGTCTTCGCTAGTCACTCAAGCCTTCTTGTAGATTTTGGCTTTTCGCTGCCAAATTAATACAAAAAAATGAATGAGATTATAATACAAAAACCTTATTATTAGAATAGATTACCTAGATTCATCCCGGACCTTACATGACTTATAAGCAAGAACTCCTACACTTATCCCCGTTGCAGCAGCAGCGACTCCACCAACAGTAGAAACCATAGCCACATTAGCTGGTTTATCGAAAAATGCAGTCTCTGTATCCTGGCTGCCTGCGGTGCAGTTGGTAGTAAAGTCTACATCAATATTGGCCTCTGCTGTGTTGTTAACACTGCCGTCTACGTCATTTCCATCTTTACAAACCAGGTGCAGAATGTAGGTCTTCCCGTAGTCAATGCCATCAGTTGACGTTTGAACATTATCTATTATCATTAAAAGATAAAAAGGTAAGGGTCCCTCCACACTATCGCACTGTGGTTCTGATAAATGGGAGCCGCGGTAGCATAGTGATCAAAATAATATTTTTTCTTCAATGCCAATTGTACGGAACCCTGGAAGGGACTTGCAAAACATTTTAATATGGTATGCACAATTTAACATCTTGTTCGCAAAACATATAATCTTGTTAGCACAATTAAATATTATGTTGTCCGCACAAGATCTATGTTGTGCAAACAAGATATAGTGCGAACAATTTGACATGAGACTGACCCTTATGCAAGAAATAAATTTATCAGTGCTATCCTTTCGAAAACTTATCGTGAATTTTCGGCATCACGTGAATAGCGGCCAAATTGCCGACCTCTATGTATTGTATAACAATATTGCCATCTTTGGAACACGACGAAAATGAATATATGCATTCAGTCGGGTGTGAAGTTATGTTAATAGAGTTCACCAGTCTCAGGTCATTTTGTTCGAACTATAAAATCCTGTGCCCACAATATGTTAAGTTGTGCGAACAAGATATTATCTTGTGCGCACAATATATGCACAAGATAATGTCTTGCTCGCACAATATATTCAAAGAAATTGCATGTCCATTCCCGGGTTCCTTACAATGATAATTATTGAGATTATCGTGACAAGAAGTTTGCGAGTGGAGTTCGGGTTGGGCAATTACCTAGTGATATGCAGAGTTCATTTATTACAATTTTGAAAATAGAGTTCTGCTTAAGCAGGTGCTAGAGGGCGTGACCGGTGTTGCACATTTCAGTACTGATCATGAACAGACTCAATAAAACCAAGTCTGCTATTTTCGTTTATTTGGTGTATTCCTTGCTTCCATAGGATCTAACTTCAGAACTTATTCAATTCGCCTTACCTAATCTAGTGAGCTTTGATGCACCTCTGACACTGCATGTTAAATGCTTTTCAAAACTCTTACCTTTCAGTGGTGATTCGCTTTATAGGCTCTTATTATGTAAAGTCCTTTTTGGATCGACTGATTCTTGCACACCAGACAAGGAAATCCGTGATTTTACCCTGGGATAGAAATTTATGTTCTGACCCAGGCAACTAACATAAATGCGCTTCAATTGTATTCAACTGCCGAAACTTCTTCCGCACTACTTTTATTTTGTAAACAATATACATATGCGAGCTGTCAAAACTAACCGAAGGTGTTGTGCAAGAAAAAGAATCCAATATGGGGTTCTGTTGTAGATGGGCGTTTCCAACCCTCGGGATGACCGTGGTGAGCGGAACCTCGGCGTAGCCTCGGTTCCGCTCAGCACGGTCATCCCTCGGGTTGGAAACACTCATCTACAACAGAGCCCCATATCAGATTCTTATATTACCAATTGACTTTGAGGTCGGCTGTTTACCAATCGACACAAAAATAATAAGCCCAGAAGCTCTTCAGTGCTGATGTGTCAGTGACTTTCACTGATTTGTAGGTAATCCGTGTAACGGTTATTTAAAGAAAATAGTTGCACTGTTCTTAAAGCGTTATAGAACCTAGATTGGAATCATGTGTTGGGTTTGGCAAACAATGTAGACCCAGGTCGGACGGGACAAGACGTGGCTCTAATCAAAGTCTACACTGTTTGCTTATAGTGCAGGAATTTAAGGTCTCAACGAAAAGTCAAAGTCGCCGATCAGGACGATTTTCCAGCCCAGACTCAAAGACAGTCGACCCACCAGTGCTATCAGTGCTTTGATTGCTACATTTTGCGTTATGTTTACTCTTTTTATCATATGACGTCGCGTCTGAGAGTGTAATAACGCCATGTAATATTTTCGATAATCAACTAGTGGATTAAATATTCAAATTAGCTAGATACGTCCCGTAACGTTACATGTACGACGTCCTTAACGACGTCGCGTTTACTAATGGCGGAATAGTGAAATTTTTGTAAACAATCGCGAATCAAATGCGTTTTAAATGTCATATGATAAATAGAATCTTGCATTCGTGCTCATGTATTATTGAATTTATTAAACTCGTTGGAGGAAAAGGGATAAAATGCTCGGCAAAGCCTCGCCTCGCATTATATCCCTTTTCCTCAACTCGTTTAATAAATTCAATAATACATGAGCACTCATGTAAGATCCTCTATTAAAGCTTCTGGGTGGGCCGGTTGCACGATAACACATCCGTGTAACACAGTGCATTCTTAAAAATCTCCGATTTCTGATAAAATTTGTGTTTTTTTTCTCATTTTCCCTCCAACATAGGTTATAGTTGCTCGTGAGATTCAAAAATGAAACCCCAACCTGCACCTTGGTCATGGAATAAAATAATGTATGCCCCATTTAAACCCGAGGTTTCTCTGCATATAGTGGGTATAGGGGTGTTCATGACACCCCCAACCTTGGTCATGGAATAAAATAATGTATGCCCCATTTAAACCCGAGGTTTCTCTGCATATAGTGGGTATAGGGGTGTTCATGATACGGACTTGTTAGCGTGATGATTTTCGATATGCGTTATTTTCTGTTTGCTCTTGTTCTTGGTGCCATTGATAGCTTGTTTGTTTGTGCCACTGGATGGTCACCTTTATTTGAATTTTGGAGCGGACAACCATCTTTGGATATGGAAACATGCATTCTTAGAATGCATGTTTCCATATCCAAAGATGGTTGTCCGCTCCAAAATTAGAATGCATGTTTCCATATCCAAAGATGGTTGTCCGCTCCAAAATTAGAATGCATGTTTCCATATCCAAAGATGGTTGTCCGCTCCAAAATTAGAATGCATGTTTCCATATCCAAAGATGGTTGTCCGCTCCAAAATTCCAATAAAGATGACCAGGAAGTGGCACAAACAAACAAGCTACCAATGGAACCAAGAACAAGAGCAAACAGACAATTACGCATATCGAAAAAAAGTGGAATAGTCAAATTCACAAGCACTGTAGATCCAAATGAGTCAATTCAAAATAAGCCGTCTAATCTGGACCTTTATTCTGTTGAAGGTGTAAACCATCATTACGAAAACACGCGTATACAAATACACTGTAAATGTAACTGCCGAAAAAGCGAAAATTTTAAGATGAAAAATTGTGATATTTTTTCTTATTTCTGCTCAAAATATAGATTGTGGGTACCGCGTCGATTAGGCGGTTCTAACGAGTACCCACATTCTATATTTTGTGTGTGTTTCAGTGTTACGTGCCACCAACAGCTAAGGTCATACGGAGACGGGACCTCGGTTTAAAGACTCATCTGAAAGTCTGGAGAAGCCCGGGATCGATCATACAATCCCTGGTTTATAAGGCGAGTAGTATAACCACTACACCACAGAGGCTTCTGCAATGTATTTTATAGCAGAAATAAGAAAATAAGATTTACCCCTGTAAACCCCAGTTTTACTGGAGCTCAATGGGTCAGAATTATATAGGCATGTTTTTATGATGCAAGCTAGTGGCCATTGTTTGATTGCTATCGCGAAATAAGCCTTCGAGTGGAGTTTTGTGTGGTTGCGTTCATGGGTTCGTGTATTAAGCTTTTTTTGTTTTGTTTGTGTCGTGTGGCGGCTGTAAAAGGTCTACCCGTACATACATTTAACGCTCTTATTTTTCCAATCCTCAGGGGTTGCTTATGCAATTGCTTTTCACTGTTCCATCAATTGACGGAAACCGAATTCTATGGTGACTTAGTATACAATTTTAGAAAAATACATGCCTGTAATGACTTTAGTACCCGATTTCGTAAAATCGTTCGTCGATATATAAAGATTCGGTACAACATAAATGTTATAAAACAGATTGCATGCATGGTGGTTAACCCAATCACGGTTGGCAACTTCCCTCTTTGATTGCACATCGGTTGGTCGGGCTTAAGATTATATGATGGTTCCAGCGTAAAAACATAAATGGAATTTTATTTTATTTTTGTATTCTTTCTGTTGGTTGGCGCCTGATGCTCCGTCTTTGGTCGGGCCCCTAGTAGTCTAACCGTTGGTTTTATTTTGCTCCAGCAATTCTGTTGTTGTATGTTGTCGAGTCCTAAACCTTGTTTCATCTCTGTAGTTTTTTTTTATTTGTATGTTCTCGGAGATGTTACACTGATGAGTAAGGAAAATAAAAATGATGAGTTAGGAAGCCTTCATGCGGACTAAACAAAAATTAGTGTATACCACGACAGAGGTAAGGGCGAGGATTATGGCCATGTAAAATCGATTTAAGCCCCCCCCCCACCCTCCTCCCCAGTGGAATTCTTTCCACTGACCGTTCCAAGGCGGTTCTTCTGCGGCGGTTTATTTATGTTGTTGTTTGTTACTTACTGAGTGTGTGTATCACTTGTGTATTTTTATTTTGGATGGCCATTTGGCCATTTTGTTGGAAAGTAACTGTCCTTATGGCCTTCCTTTATTTAGGTTTCCATTATGGTCTGATCGCTTCATGTTTGTGTCTCTTTCCCTTTGGTGTCTTTGATGGGTGGAGTAAGTTCATTTTATCGATTCCTGATCTTTGTTCTACTTCTACTATGTAGTTTGCCTTGAATTGAACCATAAGAAGGTTTTCTTTTGTTGATGACCACATTTGTCATTCAGCCACCAAGTTTGCTGTCTGTGTTACAAAAGGCCAAGACAAGCTTCCTACGTTATATTGGTACCTTAACTAAAACGCGACTAAACTGAACTATACGGAATCTAAAAACAATTTTTACTGGAAGTCTGTGGAGGAGAGCACTTTGTTCCCACGCCAGGTATAATGGCATAGAGTATTTTATGTTTTGCACGGTCCCTTTCGCCTTGCCCTTCCGATAAGATGTATCTATTGATAAATAGTTTAAAACTATTAAAAGGAACTAAAAAATCAGAGATCGAGATTGAGCGTTTCCTTTGATTTCTTGTCAGCATACGTATTGCCGACAATGCCAATATGGCTCGGAAGCAAACAAAAAAAAAAAAAAAAAAAAAAAAAAAAGATTTGGTATGTTTTAGAAATTTCGTGTTTTTCCATCAAGTTTTGTATTTGAGGATTTATGGATGATGAATGGTCTAAAGACTTAAGCACAGAAAATGAATCAGAAAATATAATTGCTTTTTGAATTGTTGAAGAACTAACAAACTCTAAAGCTCGTCTATTGCTTTGGCTTCAGCTGTAAACATAGATGAACCATCTGGAAGGCGCAAGACTTGGTTTGTATCTAAAGAAACATACGCACAACCAACTTCCTTGGAACAATCAGTATAGACTTGCTGGTAATTATTGTAACGTGACAGCAGTACCTTAAAGTTTTGTTTAAGTAGTATCGGGTTTGATTCGGAGTTGTTCCATAATGTAAGTCAAACAGAATAGAAGGTTGTTTTAATACACCAAGATGGAACTTCGGCGGTTTCATGTTTTTGACTTTTTTAAGGTCGATACCTGAATTTTCTAGCAGTGTTAATATACGTACTCCAAAAGGTTTGATTGCTTTGGGTTTAATATCATACTTATCTACAAATTCAGGTGGAAATGAAATTTTGAAAGCCGGGTTAGATGGACTAGCAGCAAGTCTGATACCATACTGAAAAGAAAGTTTTACTCTGCTCGAAGTTAAAGATGGTCACCTGCTTCCACATAAAGCCTTACCTAAATTTCATAAAAGACCATACAATGCACGGTTTATTGCAAATTCAAGCTCTTGCACCACCACTGAACTCTCCAAATTATTAACTTCATGTTCGACTGTTATCAAAAAGCATGTGATAAAATATTGCGACAACGTTTTTGAAAGATCGGGTAGGAATCTATTTTGGTCTATAAAGAATTCTGATGAAGTTTTAAATAAATTGAAATCCAGGCGGGTTCGTGCTTCAAGTCTGCCTACTTATGATTTTTCTACCCTTTACCCTACACGTCCTCATAATCTTATAAAAGAAAAACTTACTGATTTAATTGAATGGTCATTTCATAGGGAAGACTCCCTCTATCTTGTATGTAATGTAAGAAATGCTTTTTTCACTTCTGAAGAGCATAAAATTATACTTTATGGTCATGTCAGAAAGAGTGTGAAGCTCTCACCTTTCTACATGACTATTTACATAAGATTTTGTACTAAGTTATTTAGACAAATTGTGGGTATTCCGATGGGTACTAATTGCGCACCACTCGTGACTGATTTGTTTTTGTTTTGCTATGAGAGAGACTTCTTGATGTCCCTTTCTGCTGAAAACGAGGCTGAAATCATTGAAGCTTTTAGCTCCACTTCTAAATACTTTGATAATACCTATTCCGATGGTTTGATCAGTCAAATTTACCCCCCAGAACTTCAGTTAAATAAAGCAAATTCTTCTTATACCGAGGCCCCGTTTTTGGTTTTACATCTATCTATTGTAGCTGGGTTTGTTTCGTGCAAAATTTATGATAAACGCGATGATTTTGATTTTCAGATTGTAAATTTTCCTTTTTTGGATGGTGATGTTCCTAGTGCGCCATCCAATGGCGTTTGTATTTCGCAATTAATTCGATTTGCTAGAGTGTGTAGTCATGTAACTGACTTCAACACTCGTAATAAATTATTAACGGCTAAACTCCTTAATCAGGGTTATCGGTACCATAAACTACGCAAAGCCTTTTCAAAATGTTATACACGCCATTCTGATTTATTTCAAAATTCAATATTGGACTTAAATCACTTCTGCAACAAGGTCTATCGGAACCCGAATTTTATGGTGACTTAGTATATAAATTCAGAAAAATATATAACCACAATGACTTTAGCACCCAATTTCGTAAAATCATTCTTCGATATAAAAAAACTTTGCTTCCCTCTTTAATTGCACGCCGGTGGGTCAGGCCTCAGATTCCATGACGGTTCCAATGTAAAGGCTTTATTGAGCGGCGGGTCTTGAGATGCCATTTCATCTCAATGTCGGGTTAAAGTCCCACAAAATTGGAAGCAACGTCTCCAAAATGACCTTTACAGAGTTGACGGGGACGTTAAACCTCAAATCAAACAAACAAAAGTGTTGAAAGAGACATTTTAACAGATGCTTAAGCATCTAATCGTGAATTCCATCGGGGCCGGTTGAGGTATCATGTGATTTATCAATGGCTTCAACTAGTTCGGGTAAGTTAAAAGGTTTGTTGTCTTCTTCGTGATTGAGGGATTTAAAGTTTAGATTTCCATGCTCTTGGTCCTTTTTGAAATTTCTAAATGTGTCAGAATAATATCGCGATGACGAATTGCACAAGAATTTGCTACCAAGAGTATCTGAAATATATTTCTTTCCTGAAGCTTTTGTGTCAAAAGTAGGATTTAAATGTGTGTCCCTTGGGGACTTTGTTTTTTTCTGATATTTTTCGTACCACATCCCAAAACATTTTAACGGGTGGTTTATAGTACAAATTGGAAACATATTCCTGCCATGACTTTCGTTTTGAAACTCGGATGGTTCGCCGAGCTTTAGCTCTAAACACTTTTGCGTCGTTTAGTCTTTCTGTAGATGTGCTTTTGCAGAACTTATTTGAAGCCTGTTTGCGTTCTTTGATGGCTTCTTTACTGTCATTATTAAACCAAGGCTTGTGGAGGTCTTTGGAATGCATTGTCCTGATATTTTAATAAGAGAATCTGTGAAATGAGAAACAATGCCAGATGATTCATTAAAGTGGTCACCTTATAACTATTCTTCACATACATTAGGGAATAATTCCCTATCTGTCTCTGGTCGGGCCCATCGGAGTCTAACTGTTGGTTTTCTTTTGCCCCAGCATTTCAGTGGTTTCTTGCTGTCGAGTCCTCACCGTTGTCTCACCTCTGTGGTTCTTTGATTTTTGTGTTCACGGAGATGTTGCACTGATGAGTTAGGAGGTCTTCATGCGGACTGAACAAATTATTTGTCTAAATCGCGACGGAAGTAAGGGCGAGGATTGTGGCCACGTAAAATCGATTTAAGCCCCCCAGTGGAAATCATTCCACTGACCGTTCCAAGGCGGTTCTTCTGTGGCGGTTTATTTATGGTGTTGTTTGTTCCTGATCTTTGTTTTACTTCTACTTTATTCATTTTCCACTTTTGATTAAAAGTAGAAGTAAAACAAAGATCAGGAATCGATACAATTAACTTACTCCACCCATCAAAGACACCAGAGGGAAAGAAACACAAACATGAAGCGACCAGACCACAATGGAAACCTAAACAAAGGAAGGCCATATGGACAGTTACTTTCCCACAAAATGGCCAAATGGCCATCCAAAATAAAAAGACACAAGTGATACACACAGTAAGTAACAAACAGCAACATAAATAAACCGCCACAGAAGAACCGCATTGGAACGGTCAGTGGGAAGAATTCCACTGGGGGGCTTTAATCGATTTTACATGGCCATAATCCTCGCCCTTACCTCTGTCGCGGTATACACTAATTTTGTTGAGTCCGCATGAAGGCTTCCTAACTCATCAGTGTAACATCTCCGAGAACATACAAATCAAAAAACTACAGAGATGAAACAAGGTTGAGGACTCGACAACATACAACAACAGAATTGCTGGAGCAAAAGAAAACCAACAGTTAGACTCCGAGGGGCCCGACCAAAGACGGAGCATCAGGCGCCAACCAACAGAAAGAATACTAAAATAAAATAAAATTCCATTTATGCTTTTACGCTGGAACCGTCATATAATCTTAAGCCCAACCCAGCGGTGTGCAATCATAGAGGGAAGCAAAGTTATAGCCTGCATCTGGTTCGTTTACGCTCTCAGTTATAACAGGGCAGTGATCACTTCCGCGGTGATCATCATAGACAGACCAGTCATACTCTAAGAAGAGAGATGGGTGACACAAAGAGAGATCCAAAGAAAACAAATGACCTGTTGCAGGGTGAAGGTAAGTATAAGATGTTTCATTCATTAAATCGTTCTTTGCAATAGAATCTTCAACTCCAAAGAATGTTGTTACCATTAAGTCACCAACTAAAAGGTATGTCGATGGAAGTTGACCCAGTAATGATTCAAGTTGTTCAGGCTCTAACGAAAATGAAAATGGTATATAGAAAGCAAATTTTAGTTCCTTTATCCAAAGAAACCGATACTGCCACAGCTTGCAGCTGTGTTTTTAATTTGATCTCATTTTGTGGTTTTGTTTGTTTGTTTGATTTGAGGTTTAACGTCCCCGTCAACACTGTAAAGGTCATTTTGGAGACGTTGCATCCAATTTTGTGGGACTTTTACCCGACATTGAGATGAAGTGACGTCTCAAGCCCTGTCGCCCAATGAAACCAATAGGGTTTATTAGCATGGACGGTCCGCCTCGCACCGCGGTTCCTGGACAGGCTTAGATCCTCTAAGCGGTTTACCAGTACTAGTGTGCGGGCCGGATTCAGCTCTGCGTGGAAGCATCATGCAGCCCATATATTTCTTCAAGCCCCTATGGGCGGGGGCTTACTCTCATTTTGTGGTACGAAGATTTAACATCAATTGAACTGCCGCCAGATGGCCTGTAACCATCAGAATAGATATAGTTATATGCATTAAATCCTCTGAGATTGGTTCATCATTTTTAGGAATGTTTCTTGCAAACACAAAACGAATGGGTTCAAATAAAGAAGTAATAAGAGCTCATTATAGTTTGATTTAAGATATCGACATTTCCGTTGTTTTCATTTATGTTTTGGGTCCATTTTGTGGAGAGATATTTATATGACTAGAAATTTTGGTGCCCTGACGATGATTGGCTGGAGCATCGTGAGCACCCATAAAGACTTCCTCGGAAAGAGGACCGAACGTATTGTGTGTTTTGATCAGATCTTCCGATCCCTTTTTTGTTCGATCCAAGTCGGGTTTCTCTTTCACATGCTGTGCAAGCGTCGGTTCGATCGCTGTCGACCGATCCAAAGCAACCTGGGCTGCGCCATTTGACGAATTTAATGAACTTGTTGCAGTTGGGGGTGCTGGAGTAGATGTGCTCCATGCACTGGATTTTTTCAGTTCTGCAATGTACGAATCAGCACCTGTGTAGCAGTGTTGGTAAGTTTTACATCAGCGCCCCTAGTGGTCCTGGCGGAACTGACGGTTGATGTAGGGTTACGTTTTTCAACCATTTTTCGCGCTTCTGGAAATGTAACTGACATTCGATATCTGACTGTGAGTATTTTTGTTTTCTATGCTGGACATTCTCGAGAGAAAAACAGCATGTTTGCCACCGCAGTGGAAGAATTTGGCCTCATTCTGACAAGTTTGGTGCAAATAAACATGTTTTTCTTCACCACAGTTGGCACAAAGAGGTTTTTTCTCATATTTAATTTCGTGGTGGCCAAAAACCTGACACGAGTAACATCTGAGAGGGTTTGGTATATATACCTCTACATTGACTGAAATATATGCTACTTTGATTTTCTTGGGTAGAACTGGTGTATTAAAGCTAAGCACAAAAGTGCTTGTTGATTCAAATGTACAGCATTTCCACGTACGGAGATGTTACGAACACCGATTACGCTTTGATCTTTAAGGTTGTCAATGGTCTCTTCATCAGTGCATGGACGAGTTTCGGGCTACGAATCACACCCTTACATGAATTGAGTGAAATGTAAAGAGATACTTTGACATTTAGATCAAATAATCGATTGGTGTTGAGTAGGCGTTTGAACTGCTGCTCTCTCTCGACTTCCAAGAAAAGATTACCTGATTTGAGCTTATTTCAAACATTTAGGGTGTCCAGTTGCTATGGAAACAATACATTTTTCGATCACAAAAGGAGATACAGTGCGTGTATCTTCAAGTGAAGTCATAATTAAGAAGCGCGAAAAATGTATATCTTAGGTGCTGCAGAATGCTGACTGGATTCATCGGAAGGAGATAAATCCCTATCTTTTTTACGCTTGGTTGTGTTGCAGTTAGCAGAATTATGTTTCCTATTGAAGAAAGCTTGAAGGTTCGTCTAAAGTGCCCTCAGCCCTCCTTGGAGCCTACAAGGGAACACCATAATGGAGTGGCTATCCGACTCGCTGGTGTTAGAGATACCCGTGAGATATACTGGCATAAACAAAATGCTTACACGATTGGTCCGTTTGGCCACCACCTTCTAGAGATAAAAAGACAGAAACGGGTAACGTAAATGGGCATATGGTTGGTATTGGGAGAGATACAAAAATAATGGAAAAGATAGCAAAGCGGTATCTCTAGGGCTTGTCGCGACCAGCCGATTTGCCGTGCCGGACCACACGGCCACCCGTCTACACCGAAAAGCCAGGTCACAGAGGCGTATTGGTACCTGAAGCACCGCAACCTCAGGTAACCCTCAAACTCCAGGATGCCTTTTTTCCGGCTTAAAGGACGTCATGCACGGCAAACGGGTGGTACTTCCTTTAGCTCTTCACTGTGGGCATGATACATCTATCATTATTTTTGTCAATCGTGCGCGAATCATTACATTTAGCATTTGATTGGCATTGTAAGTAGTGTGTTTTGTAAATTATCAGGCCTCAGTATACAGAAAATAATTCCATCTTTGTACGTCGAAAATAAAAAAAAAACTAGTTTTATCTTGAAAGAAATATCACACTAACGACCAACGCAAATGGGATTTACGAAAATTCCTAAAAGCCCGTTTCAATTTCAAAGTCATTTGATATCGTCATGGTAACAAGTACGTGTACGTAACAAGTACCCCAAATACCCCGCTGTTTGTAGAGCAAACTGGGGTTTACAGAGGTGCACATTATTTTCATTTTTGCCCAAAAACATAGATTGTGAGTACTCGTAAGAACCGCCTCAATGAGTCGGTTCTAACGAGCACTCACAATCTATGTAGATTGCGGGTACACGTTACTACCGCACCAATAAGATGGTTCTAACGATCAATCACCAGCTATGCTCGCAGCAGAAACAAGAAAATTATAAGAGACTTTTTTATCTGAAAAAATTCTAAATCTGGAGAAATGAAAAACGCCAATTTAGAACACGAATGTGTAATCGTAATTAACTACGAGTGTGAGAGCCTGTATGTAATACTTTAGTAACTTCGCCCCGCCCATCGTGGTGGTGGTGGTGGTGGGGGGGGGGTGGGTATCGACGGAATGGATCGGGATGCACGATGCTTCCACGGAGATATGAAACTGACAGCGCAAATGAGTACTCGTAAACCGCTTAAAGGCTCTTAGCCTGGTCAGGCAAAATGGTTTGAGTCGAACCGTCCAAGCATACGAGGTGTGTTCATTAGATAATGAGAATACCTCATTTAATTTAGTATTTGTCCTCCGATAATGTTCTTCTTTATACAATCCCTCCAACTCTCTGTCTGCACAAGTGCAACCTTCGGCGCAATTTTGCAAATTCTGCCCAGTAATCTTCTTTAGGGATACCCCGGTACTATTAATTTTTAGGGATACCCCGGTACTATTAATTTTCAGGGATTCCCCGGTACTATTAATTTAATGTTTTGACAGTCTTGACATGGGTAAAGCAGAAGTAAAACAAAGATCAGGAATCGATATAACTAACTTACTCCACCCATCAAAGACACCAAAGGGAAAGAAACACAAACATGAAGCGACAGACCATATTGGAAACCTAAACAAAGGAATGCCATAAGGACAGTTACTTTCCCACAAAATGGCCAAATGCCATCCAAAATAAAAAGACACAAGTGATACACACAGTAAGTAACAAACAACAACATAAATAAACCGCAACAGAAGAACCGCCTTGGAACGGTCAGTGGAAAGAATTCCACTGCGGGGGGGGGGGGGGGGGGGGGGGCTTAAACCGATTTTACATGGCCATAATCCTCGCCCTTGCCTCTGTCGCGGTATACACTAATTTTGTTTAGTCCGCATGACGGCTTCCTAACTCCTCAGTGTAACATCTCCGAGAACAGACAAATACAAAAAACTAAAGAGATGAAACAAGGTTGAGGACTCGACAGCATACAACAACAGAATTTCTGGAGCAAAAGGAAACCGTTACACTCCGAGGGGCCCGACCAAAGACGGAGCATCAGGCGCCAACCAACCAAATTTGTTTTATGCTAACAGTTCCTTCAGTCTAGGAAATAACCGGAAATCACATGTTGTTAAAGCAAGGACTGTAGGCAGGATGTGGGAGAGGTGCGATCCGGTTCTCTGACAGGTACTGGTTTACCATTGCGTAAACACGCCTTTACAAATACATTGCCACCTTTATCGCCGAAAAAATGAAAATTTTACGATGAAACTAGAAATGTGTCCGGCGAACTCGCTCGAGATATTTTTATAAGGAACATTTGTGTGAAGTTATATTGAAATTGGTGAAGAAATGTAGGCACTAGAGGGATGACAAAGTTTTTCTAAAAATAGCCACAGTGACCTTGACCTTGAGGTCATGACCTTGAAAGTCAAACCCGCTCGAGATATTGTCATAAGGAACATTTGTGTGAAGTTATATTGAAATCAGTGAAGAAATAGAGACGCTAGAGCTATGTTGTGCGAGGGGATAATTAAAAATTTTTAAGTCTGTGACCTTGACCTTGAGCTCATGGGCATGGGTGGGGGCATCGCTGAATAAAATGGACAAGTATCTAACATCATACCAAATATCAACTCAATCCATCACACGATTTGGAAAATATCAACTCTTAAAATATCTAATTAAAAATTTCTAAGTCTGTGACCTTGACCTTGAAGCCATAGGCATGAGTGGGGGTATTGCCAAATAAACATTTGGACCTGTATCTATCATCATAGCATAAATAAGCCAAATCCATAATATAGTTTGGAAAATTTGAGCTCTTTAAAATCTTTCACATTAAAATTGTCTAAGTCTGTGACCTTGACCTTGAGGTCATAGGCATGGGTGGGGGTATTGCTGAATAAAACATTGTACCTATATCTATCATCATATGAACCAAAGCCATCACAAAAGTTCAGGTTCTACCAGGTACAAATACCTTAACTGGAGTCTTTAACATGGAAAATTTCTAAGTCCATGACCTTGACCTTGAGGCCATAGGCATGGGTGGGGGTATCGCTGAATAAAACTTTGGACCTATATCTATTATCATACCAAATATGAACCAATTCCATCAAATGGTTTGGAAAATATGAGTTCTAAAATGTTCATGTCTACCTGTTACAAAAACCTTAACCTGAGTCTTTAACATTAAGTCTGTGACCTTGACCTTGAGGTCACAGGCATGGGTGGGGGTATTGCTTAATAAAACTTTAGACCTATATCTATCATCATACCAAAGATGAACCAGTTCCATCAAATGGTTAGGAAAATAGGAGTTCTAAAAGTTCAGGCTCTACCTGTTACAAAAACTTTAACCTGAGGTTACAGGATCACGTACGTACGTACGTACACACACACGTACAGACGGACGTACACATGTACGCACGTACACACGTACGCACGTACGGAAAACCGAAAAACTATATGCCCCCGGCATCATATGATGCGGGGGCATAAAAATGTGATAATTTTCTTATTTCTGCTCAAAATATAGATTGTGGGTACTCCTTAGAACCGCCTCATCGAGGCGGTTCTAACGAGTATCTACAATCTATATTTTAGAGCAGAAATTATTTTTTTTTATTTCTGCTCAAAATATACATTGAGGGCACTCGTTAGAACCGCCTCATCGGTTCTAACGAGTACCCACAATCTATATTTTAGAGCAGAAATAAGAAAATAAGGTTTACCTCTGTAAACCCCAGTTTTACTATATAAAAGTGGGGTTCAATGGGGTCAACATATATAGGCGTGTTTTCGTGATGTACTTGTTTACGGCCCCTGTTTTTTAGTCACTGGCATTGTCGTGCGAAATCATGAGTCGAGAGGTTCCTGTGATGGAGCAGTGATCATTGAATGCAGAAACCACTTAGGGAGGACATTTTCTTGGTAACATCTTCCAATCATAGGTACATTATCGGGTAGAACATACACAGACACCAGTCCTTTATGGTTGAAAAATAAAATAAAAAAGCCTCTTCCGAGTCTAAAAACCTGACTTAAAAACGACTGGTCGGGGCTCATCTTTGACAGCCACATCATGTTGGAACGTTTGTTGGGGATCCAATATAAGTATATCCAAGTTTCATCTCCTGTGATTACATCTCACACTCTCTTTGGACCGTAAGGCTCGAGAATGTCCAAAAGCTTTTACTGACACAAAAACCCTAGTCTATCTTTTTCTGCTCAGGAGTCAATTTTTTCCCCAATTCTTCATGGAGCACTTTATGGACAGTGCCAATAGAGTCAATCTACTAGTCAGTAGCACAAACAGGAACTGGGGATCATTGTGTACTTGTTTTTTAATATATTCTGGGCGTGGCTTATCAGTAAGCAGCTTTCTCCCATCCTTAAATTCGCTGACCGACCTACCATATGTATTATATGGCACAGCACGGTCTGAATATACAGCACAAACAACTCGTCAAGCATTTTCTTTAAATCATCTCCAAGTTGCAGCCTTGTGAAAATGTAAAACCTTTGATTTTCTCTGCTGACGTCCTTTTTGAACCAAACAGGATGTGACTTAATGTTTTGGTGACGCAATCATACTATGACTTTATGTCGTCATCGCTACGCTTGACGACAAAAATTATAGCGACGTCTTAGAATTTAGAATTGCTTATGTTTCATAAAGCGGTTTAAAATTTTACAAGTCTGTTTTCGTTATTTACTTAACACTTCTCGTATACACCATTTTGGTTTCACTGGGCGGCAGGGTGAGAGGTCATTTAATCTCAATGTCAGGAAAAAGTCCCACAAAATTGGAAGTTACGACTACAAAAATGACCTTAAAAGTGTTGACAGGGACATTAAAACCACAAATCAATCTATCAATCAACAGCATAAATAACTAAACCACGTGATCTTATTTAACCTGAGACTGACCTTTATGCAAGGAATAAATTAATAATTGTTATCGCCTAATACGTCGGCTTTCGTAAACTTCTCGTGAATGTTCGGCATCACGTGAATAGCGGTCCATTTACCGACCTCTATGTTTTGTGTAACAATATTGCAAAATTCGGAAAACGACGAGGACAAATATATGCATTCAGTCGGGTGTGAAATTATGTTAATAGAGTTCACCAGTCTCAGGTCAATTTGTTCTTGCACACCAGACAAGCAAATCCGTAATTTTACCCTGGGATAGAAATTTATGTTCTGACCCTGGGGTATCGACCCAAAAGCGAATGTAATCGCGTGTTTGATAAATGCACTGGTTGATTACGACCTCTAATGCGCCGTCGTTAAGGTTGACGTCACAGCAACGTCACTAAACATTCCTGCAGTGTCAACAATATATGGCGGACGTTGGTAAACGAAGTGACTGCAGCATTAAAATCCGCTTTAAGAAAATGAATCCAATATGGTTGTGAGGGGTGGATAGAAAAATCCGTCCCTCGGGATCACTGTCCGGCATCACTCGGAAAGCCTTGTGATGCCAGACAGTGCTCCTCGGGACGGATTTTCCCACCCACCCCTCACACCCATATAAGATTCTTATATTCGCACTATACCTGTGTCCATCCAAAAGCTCTTTTCATCATTTGTACAGTTCACCAGGCATTCAAATGAGACACATGGGCTCGTGTTGTTAAACTGGAGGGTAGCTATTTCAACAGTAACACCTGATCCACATGTTCCTATATCCACTTCAAATGATGCAGAATTGACAGCAAGGGTTTCTTGAAACAGACAACGATAAAAGTTTACGACAAATGAGGAAAGGGCCCTTACTATTTCTAGTTTTGTAAATAAAAAAATAAAAAATAAAAATAAAAAAAAACGGGACTTCGGTATCAGGCGATAATGCTTTTGCTTAACTGAAGTGCTGGAGGGTAACTGATTAAACCATCAAAGTACAGTCTAACCTGTCTACAAAGACCACTCAAGGGAAAGAATAAATAGGGTCTTTGTCCACAGGTGGTCTTTATTCAGAGGATCAGTTATCATCAACTGCTCTACCTCTTTAGAAGACAAGGATTACTTCACAGCATTTATGCAGATTTTTATTGGAAAATCTCAGTTACACCTGAATGATTCACTGATTAAATCCCCCTAAAGGTAAAATTATGTCAGGTTTAATAATGAATCCCTAAAACAAATAATTTGGCTAATTAAGGGATGTCCACAAACAATTAATTGCTCAATTAAAATTTTGGTCAGTGCTATTCAAAGCACAAAGTGGTCTTTGCTCAGGGTAAAAATATGCATTTGAGAAGGATTTTGACTGTCCAGTTGTCCTTGTGCACAGGTGGTCTCTGTTGAAAGGTGCATTATATAGTCTAATTGGATGGGTGAAATTGGATGTGGTCTTTGTAGACAAGTGGTCTTTGTTCACAGGTGGTCTTTAAGATAGGTTTGACTGTAGAGATTGTCAATGTTTAATAAATCATCTAGATATCTTGATCAGGAGCTAAACACTTTAATGATCCCTGATTGGATTTCAACGGAAATGTAAATCGCATTACGAAACAATGCCTACTATAATATATTGAAATTTTTATCAACAGAAAATGAAAATGTTCAGTTTAAAAATTCTGAGATTGTTTTATATTGCTGCGCAAAATATCGATTGTTGATACTCGTTAGAACCGCCTCGGCGAGGCGGTTCTAACGAGTAGCCACAGTCTATGTTTTTGAGAAGAAACAAGGCAAATAATGTACACCCCTATAAAATAGAAGTGGAGGCAATGATCAGGAATCGATACAAGCAACCCAAAAGTTCCATCAGAGACATCAGAGGGAAAGAAACACAAACATGAAACAACATACCTAATGGAAGCATCAACAGCGGGAAGCCAAAAGGACTGTTACTTTCCCACAAAATGGCCAATAGGTTATTCAAAATAATATAAGCGACACAAACACCCAAAGACAAACCATTAGAAAAATATACCGCGACGGAAGAACCGCTTTGGAACGGTCAGCGGAAACGAAATTCACTGGGGGGAGGGGGGTGGGGCTTAAATCGACTTTACGAGGCCACAATCCTCGCCCTTACTTCCGTCGCAGTTTAGGCAAATAATTTGTTTTACTTATTTATATGAACCTGGGGTTTACAAGGGTCAAAATTATATTGGCATATTTGCGTGATATGAAATCTCTTTAGTAACAAAACAAGAACGAATCAACCTCAAGAGCTGCACAAATAAAGGTAGAAAGGTAAGAGCTTCGACACTTTCTACATGATATATTTTGTAATTTTTAAGCTATTTAGACGTGAAGAAATCATTTCTTACATTACATTCAAGATAGAGGGCACCTTCGCTTCGGAATGTCCATTAAATTAAATCATTAAGTTTTTTCTTTATAAGATTATGAGGAAGTGTAGTGTAAAGAGTGAAAAAATCGTAAATAGACATACTAAAAGAATAAAATCACAATTTATTAAAAACCTCATTCGAATTTGATAGGCCAGAAGACAAATTGCAATACAGCGTTACGGTATTCACAGCAGAGCTATTCTCTTATCGCAGCGTAGAGGACAATTCAGGAAGTAGCGTTTAGTTTTCTCGATAATATCTCTTCCGCTGCTACAAAATGGCGAGTCAGCGATTTCTTTTTCGTGAACGGTCAAACTAGAAGTTAAGGCAATGATCAGGAATCGATACAACTAGAGGAACTATCACTAAAGGTGATGATTTATACCCCAATCTCAATACTTGACACAGAAAGCAAACATAAACAGTGTCCACTGAGTACATTCAGGGGCAATAACTTTTTGAAGGACTTATATGATATTAATGTCATGCCCATGTACAATTTTATGTACAACCTACTAATCAGGGGCAATAACTCCATAATTGTTGGACAGAATCTTCTGAAATTTGCATCTGATTTGCGTCTTGCACATCTTCTCAAGTATGCATTGAATCCGACTGATAGTGAAAGAGGAGTTCAGCGGACAAAATTTTGCAGCAACAACTTTTCAGTGATTCAGGGGCAATAACTCCATAATTGTTGGACAGATTCTCCTGGAATTTGCGTCAATCAGGGTCAAGGAAGTATGTTTCAAATTGGTTCAGGGGCCATAACTCCGGACAGATTCTCCTGAAATTTGCGTCAATCAGGGTCAAGAAAGTATGTTTCAAATTGATTCAGGGGCCATAACTCCGTAAATATGGGACAAACTTTAGTGAAATTTGCGTCCTGCACATCTACCTCTCCTGGTGAACAATTATGGTAAGTATCAATTGAAGCCGACTGATAGTGAAGGAGTTGAGCGGACAAGGTTTTGTAGCACATTTTTTTAGCAAATCAAGGAACATAACGCCGTAATTGTGGGACAAACTTTAGTGAAAGTTGCGTCTTGCACATCTACCCCTCCTGGTGAACAATTATAGCAAATATCAATTGAATCCGACTGATAGTGAAGGAGGAGTTGAGCGGACAAGGTTTTTTAGCACATTTTTTTTAGCAAATCAATGAAACATAACGCCGTTATTATGGGACAAACTTTAGTGAAATTTATGTCTTGCTGGTGCTGTGCCGTGTGGCGGCCGTAAAACGTCTCCCCGTACATCAACCATAGTGCAGTTTATATTTTACTTCTGTCCTTTGAGATCAGCTTGAATATTCTGAGAAATCAGAAATAAATTATTAGTTTAGACTCAAATTCTAGACAGGTTTTTAATATTTGGACCTCATTTTGATTTATTTTAGTCTTTGTATCGACTGCCTATTCGAAATTCGCAAAATTGCAGTATGCTTTCTCTGGCTTTCGTTGCCGGATCATTACAGGGTCACTTATGAGGCTCTATTAGCCGAAACTACGCAGTTTGACCCATCTTCTTTCTTATGAATATTTGCATTGCTCTTTAAGGAACTCATGTTTGATTTTTATTTGCACATCTACCCTCTACCCCTGCTGGTGAACAATTATGGTAAGTATCAAATGGATCCGACTGATAGTGAAGGAGGAGTTGAGCGGACAAAATTTTGCAGACAGACCGCCCGACCGACCGCCCGACAAACCAACCAACCAACCGACAGGCTGATTCCAGTATAACCCCCTTCAAACTACGTTTGCGGGGCTATAATTAACCCACAGCTCCCATCAAAGACACCAAAGGAAAAGAAATACCAACATGAAATAACTACACCCTAATTGAAACATCAATAGCGAAAAGCCAAAAGGACAGTTAGGACATTAATTTTTTACAAAATGACCATTTGGCTTTCAAAAACTAACAGAAAAATATTAAAATAAAAATCAAATCGCGATAGAAGAACCGCATTGGAACGGTCTGTGAAAGAATTTCACTGCGGCGGGGGTGGGTGGGGTGGGGGGGGGGTCTAAATTCCATTTCACGCGGCCTCAATCCTCGCCCTTACTTCCGTCGTGATTTAGACAAATAATTTGTTCAGTCAGCTTGAAGGCCCCCTGACTCATCAGTGTAACATCTCCGAAAACACAAAAATTAAACAAACACAGAGATGGAACTACGGTTAGGACTCGACCGCAACATAAAAGTGAAGTAAATGGTCAGGAATTGATACAACATAGAAGAGAAGGCAATGATCAGGAATCGATACAATTAACCCACAGCTCCCATCAGAGACACCAAAGGGAAAGCACAAACACGAAACAACCAGACTCTAATGGAAACATCACTAGCGGAAAGCAAAAAGGACAGTTACCTTCCCACACAATGGCCAATTGGCTATCAAAAAAAAAATAATTTAAGCGATATATACACTCAAAGACAAACCATAACCAAAATAAACCGCGACAGAAGAACCGCCTTGGAACAGTCATTTAAACGAATTCCACTGGGGGGGGGGGGTTAAATCGACTTTACCCGACCACAAACCTCGCCACTACCTCCGTCGCGATTTAGACAAATAGTTTGTTCAGTCCGCATGAAGGCCTCCCAACCCATCAGTGCAACATCTCCGTGACACAAAAATCAAACAACCACACAGATGAAACAACGGCGAGTATTCACAAGCCATAAACCACTGAAATGCTGGAGCAAAAGAAGACCAACAATTAGACACCGATGGGCCCGATCAGAGACAAAGTATTACGCGCCAACCAACATTACATAAAATTAGAAGTAAGCCTTTACGCTGGAACTGTCATAGAATCTGAGGCCAGACCCACATCTGAAAATTGTCATTATTTCGGCCGTAAAATTTACACTATATTTTTATAGGCGTGTTTGCGTAATGGTTCTGTTGACTCCTCATCGATATTTCATCTCTGCGTTCGTTTTGTATGTTCGAAATGCTGCAGTGGAGAGTCGGAGATGCTTCATGTAGACAATAAGAACTCTTTTCGCGAAACCACGACGAAACCAAGGGCGAGGGGGTTGATCGTGTAAAATCGATTTAAGCCCCTTACCCACCGCACCACGCAACCCAGTGACATACATATTCTGGCCGCTCCAAGGCCGTTCTTCTGTCAGGGTTTATTATTGTTATAGATCGTCTTTGCATGTGGGTGTTGCTGTATTTTTAGTTTGGATAGCTGTTTGGCCATTTTGTGGGAAAGAAATAGTCCTTTAGGCTTTCCGCTTGTGAGTATTTTGCTATTTTTATATTCCTGTGTCTTTCCCATTGTGTATGTGATAGGAGGTGTGGGGTAATTGTGTCGATTCCTGATCATTGTATTCACATCTATTTTACTTTTTTGCTGTGGTCATTGGAAAGAAGCTAGGATTTCCAATACGAAAACACGCCTATACAAATATATTGTAAACTTTACCGCCAATAAAATAGAAATTTTAAGATAAAATTGTGATTTTTTTCTTATTTCTGTTCAAAATATAGAGTGTGGGCACTCGTTAGAACCGTCTTATCGAGGCGGTTCTAACGAGTACCCACAATCTATATTTTAGAGCAGAAATAAGAAAAATAAGGTTCACCCCTGTAAACCCCAGATTTTACTAGATAAAAGTGGGCTGAAAGGGGATCAGAATTATATGGGTATGTTTTCGTGATGTAGGCATGTTTTAGGTGATTGTATCAATTTCGATTCACGCCTTCCTTTCTATTTTCATTTTTGAACAATCATATACATACAATTCTAGAACGCAGCTAATCAGAACTTGAAAATGAATAGGATTTTTTAACGTTTGATATATTTACTTACCATTGGCATGACTATGAAGGTGGAATTTGTTGACGGACAATCTGCAGCGAAACTATCGTGCATCGAAAACGTTAACGTTTCTTTAAGTCCAGTGGGCAAGCATTTTGCGACGTTAAGTTTCCAAGACGAAATAACTGAAATATTGATTACAAAAATGACAAAATAAATATAAAAAACAATGAAGTAAATACGTAATGGAAATTGCGACGGAGGATTAGTATTTAAATCTTGAATAAACTCTAATAACAGTCTGATGAGACAGCTTTATGAGGTGTTAAATCATATCGCATACAAATACGTGTATAACGGTTTGTCTCAATACCAAGAGAGAGAGAGATGGAGAGAGAGAGAGAGAGAGAGAGCACAGGAACATCCAATTGTGGCACCCCATTTATGAACGTTTTTGTTTTACTCTCTTCCCACTTAAGGCTAAGAATATGTTAATGGGCTCTCCCATAGATTAAAAAAATGCATGCGAGTATACCTAAACATTTTGCGTAGAAACATGCAATTAAAACGATATGTTACCTAGTTCGTTTAGGCACTATTTTTCGCGAAAGCATTATTATTCAATTGTCAGTTTGTTAAGACTAAAACGATACTCTTGTCAATAGAATGTTCTCAGAACTACTATTTAGTGTCGTCTCTATTGTTGATTAAAATCAGGTAAAAAACATCATTGACTACCGAGTTAGTTTACGAGCTACATCAGCATGATGAATTATAGGGTATATATGATGTATGCGCATTGTTACGTAATTTGTAAACGATAATTCAGTACTGTACCGTCAACGTTCCTATAAACCATGTCCAAAATAAACATAATTAACTAAACATGATGCATTAGCAAATATGTCACTGTGCATATAAAATAGCATTACGTTAAGACGCGAGTTATGACATGTTTCGTATTTAAATTCGTAATAAACTTATTCTTACGCTTTAAACTCCACAAACATAGATTCTGTGTGCATAATAATAATGGTTTTAGCACTAATAATGGAAATAGCCGTTCGACCACTTCACTTGGCCTTGCAATGCGTAGCGTTTCCTGGGCTGTAATATTTGATTCCGTGGATTTAGCAAAGTTATGTAAAACGGGTCATAGTGAAAATGCCAGTAATTGGTACTGCGACGACTATGAACAGACTGCGGGATATGCTAACTGATCTCAGTTGCCGCTAAATGGTCATGCTATATTATATGTTCCATTTCTGTTCATTGTCAATTTAGAATAATTTTTTTTTAAGATTGCAATAAATGACTTTCATTTGTTAACTTTGCATTGTTATATGGGATAAACTATCAATAATGAAATAATAAATAAATAGACATACTGAATTATGTGTTTACAACAGAGCCTGAACAAATATCATTATGTAACATGGCATGGGAGAATATGGAAATGTGCAATGTGGACGTATTTTGATAGCCAATGACTTTGCCGGTCTGCACGCGTTAAGTTTTGGGGCGATGTTGTCTACGCAATCTTGACATTAAGAAGTAAATGCATCGTTCTGAGGATTATCGAAGCACAATGAAATCTCGAAGTGGTTCAATTATAATTTCTTAGTGATCCAATGTTGTTCACGATTGGAAATAACACGGAATATTTAAATTAATTTCTAGTACTTACATTTTTATCCACAATCGGATGATGTATGTGACCAAAAATAGGAATGTATTTACACGCAGTTTCATTTTACCTGCAGAACAGCGTCGGCGGAAGTAAGGACGAGGATTGTGACCCCCAACCCCAGTGGAGTTCGTTTCCGCTGACCATTCCAATGCGGTTCTTCTGTCGCGGTTTATTTTTGCTATGATTTGTCTTTGAGTGTTTGTGTCGCTTATTATTTTATTTTGGATAGCCTATTTGCCATTTTGTGGGAAAGTAACAGTCCTTTTGGCTTTCCGCTATTGATGTTTCCATTAGGTCTGTTGTTTCATGTTTCTTTCCCTTTGGTGTCTCTGATGGGACCTGTGGGTTGATTGTATCGATTCCTGGCCATTGCCTCGCCTTCTATTTTAAACGTAGAAATGTTTCTAAACGTCTAATCCAGTAGAAAACCAGGGTTGTTTGAGGGGTGTGCATACGTGCCACTTTCTATAGGTAACTTGAAACGGCTGCGTTTTTGTATTGTGGCCTTTCCTTTGTAACGTGTTTTTACTAGTTTGAAGTCACACAATGCGATATCGTTCACTGAAGTTTGAACTACAATTAGTTCCAACAGAATATTAAACACTTTGCATTTATTGCACCAAAAATGTTAACCTTTGTGCACGATATTTGTCCTGGGCATAAATTTGAAATGCATTTTAATGTTTGCATTGTAAAAGTAATGACCAGGACAAAAAACATTTTCTACATAAGAAATTGGGACGTATTCCATTTTTTTTTTCGATTAAATGTGTGCGTTTATGAACAATCAAGTTTTCATATTTAACTAAGTTGATCACTTTGAATGTTTGTAGCCACGGGTCAGGGATATACGGCTAACTCCTTTTGCAACCTTGTAAGCAAGAGGTCGCCGGTTCGGGTCCGGTTCTTGTATTTTTTTCCAACTTTATTTCTTAAGGATTTATGTTACCATTCCTTTCGCCAAGTGATCATTTATGCTCTGTTATCGATACAAAAGACAAAGACTAGATATAAAAGTAGCAAAACCAAATAGGTCAGTTTTTAGTTCCGAGTGAAAAGAAATTTGGGAACCATCTGGATATATTTGTTTGGTCTCTCTTTCGGGGTTTCTTCTGAACTAAACAAAACGACTAATACTCTCTATAATGTAGGTCGCCGGCTTTATAATGCAGCTCCGCTTACTAGGTATAACATGTGCAGATCATGGCAACTTACACTTGTAAAACAGAAGTGAAGGCGACGATCACGATACAATTAACCCACAATCGGGACATGATGCTTCCACGCAGAGCTGAAACCGACCCGCACACGAGTATCTGGTAAACCGCTTAGAAGATCTAAGCCTGCCCAGGCAATGCGGTGCGAGTCGGCCCGTCCATGCTTATAAACCCTATTTGTTTTATTGGACGGCAGGGCTTGAGATGTAATTTCATCTCAATGTCGGGTAAAAATTTCACAAAATTAGAAGCAACGTCTCCAAAATGACTTTTACAGTGTTGGCGGAGACGTTAAACTTCAAATCAAACAAAATAACCCAAAGCTCCCATCAGAGACACCCAAAGGAAAGAAGCACAAACATGAAACAGCTTGACCCTAATGGAAACATCAAAACCGGAAATCCAAAAGGACGGTAACGTTCCCTCGCACGTCTTTGGCCGAGGGTTTGGTCACTTAAAATCGATTTAAGCATCCGAGTAAATCTTCTACTGACCGTTCTAAGGCCATGCTTCTATTGTGGTATACTATGTCTTCACATGAGTGTCTTGGTTTAATGTTCATGTATATAAAATTGTCAACGCGGTTCGCTCTGCTCATCAGTACTGTTGATTAGTTCTGAATAGCGGATTGCAAATTTATGGTAAAGAAACTGTCATTCTGATTTCCTACTAGTATAAGCTTGCATTTCGTGCCGTTGTTGTGCGAACATTTTTTGTATTTTTGTGTCGTTGACGGAAGGTGTGAGGATACCTTCTATTCTTCTATTTTATATTATTATGCACCTCACACTACCTTTATAATTATCTCAACGTTTTCGTTCTGCTATCTGCTCAAATAAGAGACTTCAACAATCGGAACAAAGTCCTGACTGCTTACTTTTGAAAATAGGAGTATCGGTGTCATAAGATCCGTATAGCTTTTGTAAATTCTATCGATGACATTCTAAATGGATTCAAAATTTAACACCACTGGCTTGAAAATGCTTCTGCAGCAATGAATGTCCGAGTTTTACTTTTTTCGGTTATATAAGTTGGTAATTTGTAAATCGGGTCTTTTAAAAAACACTAAAAAACCATTACCCGTTACAAAAGAAAATATTTAGACATTGATGTTATCCGACATACTGCATGCCCAGGTCTTTCAAATATTCCATGCCTTCGAGTCCCCATCGTCGCCTGATTTTTATGTTCTCGGAGATGAGCTAGTAATCCTTCATGCGGACTAAACCCATTATTTGTCTAACCTGCGACAGAACCAGGGGTGAAGATTTGGCCGTGTAAAATCGATTTCAGCCCACCCCACCAAACTGAAAAAGAAATTACTGACCGTTCCAAAGCCGTTATTACGTATCGTGGCTTATCATATTATAGTTCGTCTTTTCTTGTGTGTCTTGGTATTATCTTATTATTTTGGATAACCGTTTAGGCATTTTGTCGCAAAGTAACTGTCATTTAGGCTTTCTGCTTATGACGTTTTCATTATAGTTATTCTCATTAATGTTCGTGTTCCTTTCCCATTACGCAAACACGCCTATACAAATACATCGCCACATTTATTGCCGAAAAAATGAAAAATTTAAGATGAAAAAATGGGATTTTTTCTTATTTCTGCTCAAAATATAGATTGTGGGCACTCGCTAGAACCGCCTCATCGAGAAAAATAAGGGATAACCCCCCGAAACCCCAGTTTTACTATATAAAAGTGGGGTTCAAGGGGGTCAAAATTATATAGGCGTGTTTGCCTGATGCTTTATTGTCTCAGATGGAAGGTGTAAGTTAATTGTGTCGATTCCTGATCCTTGCCTTACCTTCTAATTTTAATCCAATCGCGAATATGTATTCCTTTTTGGCTTCAGACAGTCGAGAGTTAATGTGTGATGAGATGCGTTAGGCCCGCGTTTCTCTGGGTAGTAGTGTTTTTTGCGGTTATTCTTCGTATGGTTTGTCTTTGGGTGTTTGTGTCGCTTATAGTATTTTATTTTGGATAGCATTTTGGCCATTTTGTGGGAAAGAAACTGCCCTCTTGGCTTTCCGCTGTTGGTGTTTCCGTTGGGGTCTGTTGCTGCATGTTTGTGTTTTTCCCTTTGGTGTCTCTGATGGGAGCTGTGGGTTAATTGTATCGATTCCTTATCATGGTCTCTGCTTCTATTTCGGAGGGTTTACCTGGAGTTTATCAAATGCGTGGTGTCTGTTTCACCTGTGAAGTCTCGCTGCTTTACGAGTAGTATGAAACCTATGCACAGGTAAACAAACCTTATATAAGTTTGAAGAATATCTTTATTCACCTAGTCGGGGAGCTTGTTGGTTTGCTTTCCATTAGGTTTGTTATTCATACGCATTGTTCATTGGACTCCCCCCACCCCTGTTTTCCGTGTTCTTTATTTTTTATTGGTTTTTATTTTACGGCCCTTTCAAAACTATATCGAGAAGATCGTCAATCAGATGTGGGCGAAAACCGGAGTACGCAGGGAATACCTACCTGACCCTCTGTTGCAGAACTTGGCGTCTCACATCAGACCCGAAACAGGCTCAAACCCACAGCGATGAGAGACTTAATGATTTAGGAACAGCGCTCGTATCCAGTATGCCACGGAGGCCTGTTATAGCCGGTAAAATCCGAAGTTGAAGTCCCTCCCCAGCAGTTTTACCACTGACCGTCCTAAGGCGGTTTTTCTTTTGCAGTGTTTTATTAGTTAATTGGCTTTGTGCAGTTGGTTCATGTTTCGTCTGCTTTTGTGTGTGCCTCCGTGTCACTTACTTTCATAAGGTGACTTGAGATGGCTGCGTTCGTTGATTGTGGCCTGTAACGCAGTGAACTTTTATTACTAATCTGCAATAACCCTTGTTCTGTGACCGGGATACTTTCTAAGCATACATATTTGAATCTCCAATTACTTGGACATTTTTGGGACCACAAAAGTTTGTTCGGGGCAGTGGTAGTTCAAGCCACTGAGTGTCACTCATTCAATGACTCGGTCAGCTATGGTTAGCTTCCTATTGTTGAACTCTTATAAAAGCACTATATACATAAGAAATATTTTGAAATCAAAAACAGTTAGGTTTTTCTATTTTTACCTCGGAACTGAATGTTGTGTGTAAGGTAAAATTCCTAAAAATTAGGACACCTCGAGGACTTGCTGTAATTCTCCGCAAATATTTCACGATACAGCAAGGTGTCTAAAATGAACAGACGTAATGGCAAACAGTGAAGACCTTGATCAGACTGCTCCAGTCTGATCTGGGTCTTCACTGCTGTTCTAATACTTAGGATCATTATGGTATTTATTTATGTCACCTCAATGATTTCACACAACATAACTTCACTTTTTGTTGTACACTGAAACGAGATGCCTAAAAAATCCAATAATGGTTCCTGAATGCGTACCACTCCCGGTCTCGAATCAATTTTTTTTATTTTCAAAATGAGCCGAACGCTTGTGATTACAAAGCAGAATACAGAAGAAATCAATGCTTGAAAACAACACAACAACAGCTACTCTTCGGTCATCTCTGACAGTTGTCGGTTGCAAATCCTGCATGGGTATATGGGGTGTATAGAAAAATCCGCCCGTAGGGTCACTGTCCGGCATCATAAGGCTTGCCCAATGATGCCGGATAGTTATTTATTTATTATCAATTTCTTGACAACATATATACATACAAAGTACATACATATGCATCAAAGGATTGGATGTAGGCTCAGCCGGATAGTTATCACGAGGGACGTGTTTTTTTTTTCAAAGTAGAAGTAAAACAAAGATCAGGAATTGATACAATTAACTTACTCCATCCATAAAAGACACCAAAGGGAAAGAAATACAAACATTAAGCGACCAGACCATAATGGAAACCTAAACAAAGGAAGGCCATATGGACAGTTACTTTCCCACAAAATGGCCATATGGCCATCCAAAATTAAAAGACACAAGTGATACACACAGTAAGTAACAAACAACAACATAAATAAATCGCCACAGAAGAGCCGCCTTGGAACGGTCAGTGGAAGATTTCCACTGGGGGGCTTAAATCGATTTTACGTGGCCACAATCCCCGCCCCCACCTCCGTCGCGATTTAGACAAATAATTTGTTCAGTCCGCATGAAGGCCTCCTAACTCATCAGTGCAACATCTCCGTGAACACAGAAATCAAAGAACCACAGAGGTGAGACAACGGTGAGGACTCGACAGCAAGAAACCACTGAAATGCTGGAGCAAAAGAAAACCAACAGTTAGACTCCGATGAGCCCGACCAGAGACAGAGCATCAGGCACCAACCAACATTATCTCTTTAATTTTCAATAAGCCTTTACGTTGGAGCCGTCATAGAATCTGAGGCCTGACCCACCGGCGTGCAATTAAAGAGGGAAGCAAAGTTGCCAACCGTGATTGGGTTAACTACCATGCATGCAGTCTGTCGTATAATATCCATGTTGTACCCAATCTTTTTATATCGAAGAATGATTTTACGAAATTGGGTGCTGAAGTCATTGCGGTTATATATTTTTCTGAATTTATATACTAAGTCACCATAAAATTCGGGTTCCGATAGACCTTGTTGCAGAAGAGATTTAAGTCCAATATTGAATTTTGAAATTAAATCAGAATGGCGTCTATAAAATTTTGAAAAGGCTTTGCGTAGTTTATGGTACCGATAACCCTGATTAAGGAGTTTAGCCGTTAATAATTTATTACGAGTGTTGAAGTCAGTTACATGACTACACACTCTAGCAAATCGAATTAATTGCGAAATATAAACGCCATAGGATGGCGCACGAGGAACATCACCATCCAAAAAAGGAAAATTTACAATCTCAAAATCAAAGTCATCGCGTTTATCATAAATTTTGCACGAAACAAATCCATCTACAATAGATAGATGTAAATCCAAAAACGGGGCCTCGGTATCAGAAGAATTTGCTTTATTTAACTGAAGTTCTAGGGGGTAAATCTGACTGATCAAACCATCAAAATAGGTATTATCAATATTTAATAAATCATCTAAATATCGAGAAGTAGAGCTAAAAGCTTCAATAATTTCAGATTGGTTATCAATGGAAAGCGACAAAATGAAGTCTCTTTCATAACAATACAAGAACAGATCAGCCACAAGAGGTGCGCAATTAGTACCCATCGGAATACCCACAATTTGTCTAAATAACTTAGTACCGAATCTAATATAAATATTGTCAAGTAGAAAGGTGAGGGCATCACACACTTTCTGACATGACCAAAGTGTATAATTCTTATGCTCTTTAGAAGTGAAAAATGCATTTCTGACATTACATGCAAGATAGAGAGAATCTTCTCTGTGAAAAGCCCATTCAATTAAATCATTAAGCTTTTCTTTTATAAGATTATGAGGAAGTGTAGTGTAAAGAGTGGAAAAATCGTAGGTAGACAGACTAGAAGCACGAAACTGTCTAGATTTCAATTTATTTAAAACCTCGTTCGAATTTTTTATAGACCAAAACAGATTTCTTCCTGATCCTCAAGCCTCCCCTCAGAACCATATTAGATTCATTTTCTTACACACCTTGCATGTCTGACAGTTGAAATTTGTTATTAATACAGCCTCTTCGATTTTCGATGTCAACCATATTTTGATGACAACAATATGGCGTTTCAAAGTTTTACGACAAAGTAGGTGCAGTGACATCAAACTTATCGACGGTATACATGACGCCCTGGTCAACCAGTGCACATCAAACACGTAAAATGTCTCGATTTTTATCCGATCCCTGGAAAGGATAACCTGGGAAGGATAAGAATGTCTATTAGGTATCCTTATTATGTTGTGCAAGTATGTACTTTCCCTTATCGTCTCATCTGTTTATGCGTTAACTGGCTGTCTTGTCTAAATCATGATTATAAATTTGCGATTGCGCAGTCAACTTTTTACCTGCTTGAGAAATAAACGCTCTTATAAAGTCAACGCTATACAGGTAATGTATGGTTTACAAAGTAAACAATATCTTTTAAACAGACTGTGGGTGCAAGCCAAGATCTATATTTTGAGAAAAAATAAGAGCTGTGTTCATAATATTATCTAAACAAGAGGCTCAATGAGCCTAAACCGCTCACCTGAGGAACTTAAGTTTTAACAATTCACAGACTTGACTACTAAATCTGCTAATAGAATCCAGCCCATTGACCCTTACAGGATATAAGTCATCATTATTGCATTGCATTCCAAGTTTGAGACTTCTAGCTTCTATAGTTCCTGAGAAATCTTTGACGAAAATTTAACATTGCTCAAAATGGAGAGAAAGAAGAATGAAAGAACAGATGAACAAATAAGCTGAGAAAGCCCAATGTCTCTTACACAAAATAAGTCATCATTATTCTATTGAATACCAAATTTCATGCTTCTAGTATTTATAGTTCCTGAGAAATCTTTGATTAAAAATTTAACATTGGTCTATTATCTCTATATGGAGAGAAAGAAGAATGAAGGAACAAATGAACCAGACTAGCTCCAAAACCTAATGCAGCCTTTCCCCTTGCCCAATGGTGCTACGCATAAAATTTAAACAAGATTGGTCGACTGCCTTCTGAGATATGCTTCATTGAAAGTGTGGACGACGGATGGACGGACGACAGACGACGGACTCCGGAGCCTTGGTATACTATCAGCTCACTGCTATTTCTGTCACAACATTTTCCCTACGTTAAGTCTATGAGCAAATTTTTTTGTCCCTCAAGGTCACGTAACTCCGAGGTCAATATTCCGATTCGGCCCAAAATCGAACTTAACCGAGATTTTATGCCTGTCCTCGTTACCTGCAAGTTTGAAGCTGATATGAATAAAAATAAAGTTGCTATCGTGGTCACAACGTATTTTTTTATGCTCAAGGGCAGGTAACTTCAAGGCAAATATTCCGATTCGGCCCAAAATCGAACTTAACCGAGATTTTATGTCTGTCCTCGTTACCTGCAAGTTTGAAGCTGATCTGAAAAAAATTCAAGTCGCTATCGTAGTCGCAACATTTTCCCTAATTAAGTCTATGGGCAAATTTTTTGTCGCTCAAGGTCACGTAACTCCGAGGTCAATATTCCGATTCGGCCCAAAATTGAACTTAACCGAGATTTTATGCCTGTCCTCGTTACCTGCAAGTTTGAAGCTGATATGAATAAAAATAAAGTTGCTATCGTGGTCACAACGTATTTTTTATGCTCAAGGGCAGGTAACTCCAAGGCAAATAATCCGATTCGGCCCAAAATCGAACTTAACCGAGATTTTATGTCTGTCCTCGTTACCTGCAAGTTTGAAGCTGATCTGAAAAAAATTCAAGTCGCTATCGTAGTCACAACATTTTCCCTATGTAAAGTCTATGGGTAAATTTTTTGTCGCTCAAGGTCATGTAACACCGAGGTCAATCTTCCGATTCGAACTTAACTGAGATTTTATGCCTGTCCACGTTACCTGCAAGTTTGAAGCTGATCTGAATAAAAATAAAGTTGCTATCGTGTTCACAACGTATTTTTTTATGCTCAAGGGCAGGTAACTCCAAGGCAAATAATCCGATTCGGCCCAAAATCGAACTTGACCGAGATTTTATGCCTGTACTGGTTATCTGCAAGAATGAAGTCGATCAGAAAAAAATTGACGGAGCTAGAGTGATGACAAGCTTTTTCCTATGTGAAGTCTATGGGAGCTAGATGTTGCCATGGCAACCAGAGTTCCACTCAGATCTGCCTGAAAACCTAATGAAGCCTTTCCACTTGCCCAATTATGCGACACATGAAATTTGATCAAAGTTGGCCAAGCAGTCTTTAAGATATACATTTTTGAAATTCCCATTAACCCTAATGCAAAAACACACAAGGGCAGGTAGCTCCTATGTGAATGATCCGATTCTGCCAGTTATCGAACTTGACCGAGATTTCATGGCTGTGCTGGTTATCTGCAAGAATAAAGCCAATCTGAAAATAATTGAAGCAGCTACGGTGATGACAACATTCTCCCCATGTTAAGTCAATAGGCAATTTTTTCAACGCTCAAGGGCACGTAACTCCTGAGTGAATAATCCGATTCAGCCCAAAATCGAACTTGATCGAGATTTCATGCCTGTCCTCGTTATCTGCAAGAATGAAGTCGATCAGAAAAAAATTGACGGAGCTAGAGTGATGACAAGCTTTTTCCTATGTTAAGAACGCTCAAGGGCACGTAACTCCTGGGTGAATAATCCGATTCAGCCCAAAATCAAACTTGATCGAGATTTTATGCCTGTTCTCGTTATCTGCAAGAATGAAGACAATCAGAAAAAAATTGACGGAGCTAGAGTGATGACAAACTTTTTCCTATGTTAAGTCTATGGGAGATATTTGTTGCCATGGCAACCAGAGTTCCAATCCGATCTGCCCGAAAACAGTATGCAGCCTTTCCCCCTAACTGATAATGCTTCACATGAAATTTGATCAAGATTGGCCCACTGGTTCCGGAGATATACTTCTTTGAAAGTGTGGACAACGACGACGACGACGGACGCCGGCTCGTGGTATACTAATACCCCACATGAGCCTTTGGCTCAGGTGAGCTAAAAATGGCATTTCTCAAGCCACGAAAGGAAGCAGTCATCACTGGTCTGTGTTGTGTGTCATCTACCGTACTGTTTAGATGGCTTATTTAATTTCTAGCATGTATTTAACTGTAGTGTACAAAACCTGGTGATAAAAACACAACTAGTTCAGGTCGTACCAACTTAAAGGCTTATTGAGAATTAGCGAGATCTAATTCAAGGTAATGTTGGTTGGTGCCTGATGCTCTGTCTCTGGTCGGGCCCATCGGAGTCTAATTGTTGGTTTTCTTTTGCTCCAGCTTTTCAGTGGTTTCTTGCTGTCGAGTCCTCACCGTTGTCTCACCTCTGTGGTTCTTTGATTTTTTGTGTTCACGGAGATGTTGCACTGATGAGTTTGGAGGCCTTCATGCGGACTGAACAAATTATTTGTCTAAATCGCGGCGGAAGTAAGGGCGAGGATTGTGGCCATTTAAAATCGATTTAAGCCCCCCAGTGGAAATCTTCCCACTGACCGTTCCAAGGCGGTTCTTCTGTGGCGATTTATTTATGTTGTTGGTTGTTACTTACTGTGTGTATCACTTGTGTCTTTTATTTTTGGATGGCCATATGGCCATTTTGTGGGAAAGTAACTGTCCTTATGGCCAGCCTTTGTTTAAAGTAGAAGTAAAACAAAGATCAGGAATTGATACAATTAACTTACTCCATCCATAAAAGACACCAAAGGGAAAGAAATACAAACATTAAGCGACCAGACCATAATGGAAACCTAAACAAAGGAAGGCCATATGGACAGTTACTTTCCCACAAAATTGCCATATGGCCTTCCAAAATTAAAAGACACAAGTGATACACACAGTAAGTAACAAACAACAACATAAATAAATCGCCACAGAAGAGCTTTCTTTTATGGTCTGGTCGCTTAATGTTTGTATTTCTTTCCCTTTGGTGTCGTTGATGGGTGGAGTAAGTTAATTGTATCGATTCCTGATCTTTGTTTTACTTCTACTTTATAGATCAGGTAGAAATCTGTTTTGGTCTATGAAGAATTCTAATGTAGTTTTAAATAAATTGAAATCCATGCGTTTTCGTGCTTCCAGTCTGTCTACTTATGCTTGTTCCACCTTTTACACTACACTTCCTCATAATCTTATGAAAGTAAAACTTAATGATCTAATTCAATGGACATGTCATAGAGAAGACAACCTCTATCTTGCATGAAATGAAGCTCTCACCTTTCTACTTGACAATATGTTTTGTTTGATTTGAGGTTTAACGTCCCCATCAACACTATAAAGGTCATTTTAGAGACGTTGCTTCCGATTTTGAGGGACTTTTACCCGACATTGAGATGGAATAACATCTCAAGCCCTGTCACCCAATGAAATGAATAGAGTTTATAAGCATTCACGATCCGACTCGCAACGCTTTGCCTGAGCAGGCTTAGATCCTCTAAGCGGTTTACTAGTACTCGTGTGCGGGTCGGCTTCAGCTCTGCGTGAAAGCATCATGCTGCCCATCTATTTCTTCAAGCCCTGACAAAAGATTTGGTACTAAGTTATTTTGACAAGTTCTGGGTATTCCGATGGGTACTAATTGCGCACCACTTGTGGCTGATCTGTTTTTGTTCTGTTATGAGAGAGACTTCATGATGTCCCTTTCTGCTGAAAACCAGTCTGAAATCATTGAAGCTTTTAGCTCCTTTTCTAGATATTTGGATGATTTAATAAATATTGATAATAATTATTATGATGGTTTGAGAAGTCAATTTTACCCCCAGAACTTCAGTTGAATGAACCAAATTCTTCTGATACTGGGGCCCCTTTTTTGATTTAAATCTGTCTATTGTAGATGGGTTTGTTTCTTGCAAAATTTAAGATAAACGCGATGATGTTGATTTTGAGATTGTAAGTTTTCCTTTTTTTGGATGGTGATGTTCTTCGTGCGCCATCCTATGGCGTATATATTTCGCAATTAATTCGATTTGCAAGAGTGTGTAATTATGTGACTGACTTCAACACTCGTAATAAATTGTTAATGGCTAAACTTCTTAATTAGGGTTATCGGTACCTAACTACGAAAAGCCTTTTCAAAATTTTATAGACGTCATTCTGATTTAATTTCAAAATTCAATATTGGACGTAAATCTCTTCTGCAACAAGGTCTATCGGAACCCTAATTTTATGGTGACTTAGTATATAAATTCAGAAAAAAATATAACCGCAATGATGTCATAGGTCGAGTTTTGTAACAGTGAATAAAATTGAAACACAAAGTCATGTTCGTTGGACAGAATGACGTAGAAGTAGGTTCGTTCATCCCAACAACTGAATACACATTGGATGATCCTGTCATCGTTGGTACCAACGCCATAGAGCAAGTTAAAGAGTTTTGTAAATGAAGTGAACAGAGAGATGTATGTTCCAGTCATCGTTGGTACCAAAGCCACAGAGCATGTTAAAGAGATTTGTAAATGAAGTGAACAGAGAGAGATACCTGAAGCATTGAAAAACATTCCTTTCCTTAAAGGGAAGCAACGTTGGAGTCGTTAAGTCGACCTATAAGACAGACCTCAAAATTCGTCCTATGGAAACTGTAACTGTATCTGGATTAGTTAGTTTGAAAGATAACAGAGAATCAGCTATAATGGAAAAAACTGAGAGTGCATCAAACCGATTTGGCGTTTGTCCCCGGGTTGTTTCTCTGGAGTAGACAGGATCCTACCCGCGAGTTCAAGTTAGGCTCTTCAACAGTTCAGCGAAAGTTGTCAACATCAAGCCAAAATCTGACATGTGTGATCTCCATGAAGTTAAAGAACTGAGAAGCGTCGACCCTATTATGCAAAAGAAAGGAATCGTCCACATGAACCAACAGCAAGCCAAGAACATAGATGATTTGACAGATGATAAGGAGTTTTTGGAAAACATAAAATTAAAAGAATCAAAGATAACATCAGATCATAAGAAGAAAATGGCTGAATTCTTGCTGAAAGAGAAACACGTCTTTTCAAAAGGAATAAAGGACCTCGGCAACTGTGATTTAGTTAAACATGAGATCAAAATGAAGGATGACAAACTGTTCAAAGAACTCCATGGTAGAATCCCGCCAGCCATATTGGAAGAAGTATGAGAACGAAGTTCGAGAAAATTTGTGCGCCCCCGCCCCGCCCAAATGGGCTTGAAGAAATATATGGGCTGCATGATGCTTCCAAGCAGAGCTGAATCCGGCCCGCACACTAGTACTGGAAAACCGCTTAGAGGATCTAAGCCTGTCCAGGAACCGCGGTGCGAGGCGGACCGTCCATGCAAATAAACCCTATTGGTTTCATTGGGCGACAGGGCTTGAGATGTCATTTCATCTCGATGTCGGTTAGAAGTCCTACAAAATTGGAAGCGGTGTCTCCACAATGACCTTTACAGTGGTGACGGGGACGTTAAACCTCAAATCAAACAAATAAACAAACAAAATCGAGAATATTTGAGGGAGATGTTGGAGGCAGGAGCTATTCGACCCAGCACCAGTCCATTTTCCGAAAGAAAGACGGCTCGATTCTGCGAATTCTGCGAATTGAACAGCAGGACTGTCACAAATGCTTAAGCCATTCCGAGGGTCATCTCCTACCACATGCGAAGTATTTCAGCAAACTTGACTTACGCAGCGGCTACGCAGCGGATGGAAATCCAAGAAGAGGACAAACAGAATACTGCCTTTCAATTGGGACGATGGGCTTCTATGAGTTTAACAGGATGCCCTTCGGCCTGTGTGACGCTCCAGCGACCTTCCAGCGATTAATGAATGGGTGAGCTCAACTTGAAGGACTGCCTAATCTACCTCGACGACATTATCATCTTCTCGTCCACAGTAGAGCAGCATTTGGAGTGGCTAAAAGCACTGTTCGAACGTCTTACCGAGCACAACTTTAAATTGAAAGCCTCCAAGTGCGAGTTCTTGAGATCCAAAGTCGCTTACTTGGGGCATGTAGTGTCCGAAGAGGAAATTGAAACCGACCAGGAAAAGACAGAACCGTTAGGAACTGGCCTGTACCAACATCTGTGAAAGAAGTCCGCGCATATCTTGGGTTCGCCGGATACTACAGGAAATTCATTAAGACCTTCGCACGGATAGCAAGACCACTCAACGATCTCCTTGTCGGACAGTGCAAAAACTACACCAAGAAAAAGAAACAGGGGACGAAACTCAAACTGAAAAAAGTGCCGTTCACATGGACTGACAGAGCAAACGGCATTTGAAACGCTGAAAGAGAAACTTATGAGTCCACCGATTCTCGCCTATGCCGACTACACATTGCCGTTCAAGCTGCACACAGATGCATCAACTGCTCGACTGGGAGCTGTTCTCTACCGGAATTATAAGGAAGAAGACAAAGTAGTTGCATACGCTTGCAGGAGCCTCAAACCACCAGAAAGGAATAACCCTGCTCATAAGCTGAAATTCCTCGCTCTCAAATGGGCCTTTACAGAGAAGTTTCACGACTATCTGTACGGTGCTAAATTCAAGGTTGTAACAGACAATAATCCGCTGGCGTAAGTCTTCTTTACGGCTAAACATGACGCCACCGGACAGCGGTGGCTAGCTGAGTTGTTCGATCAGCTATCGCAGTGGAAAGAACAAAGCAGATGCGGATGGGCCGTCTAGGAAACAAGGGCAAGAAACAACCACCGTATTCCCATATGTCCTCAAGACTGTCTGTAAGCTGTTGACGGTAGAAGCAACCCCACTAGCTCAGACTCTGATGCATCCAAATGTCGAAGATGAGGTAGATGACGAAGTAAATAGTGAACATCTTGAAGGAACATCTTTGTCAACACAGGATTGGCAAAAAGCACAGGTATCGGACAAAACCATCATCTGCCTAATAGATCATGCGCTCAAAGGGCAGAAACCTACAAGATCACAGTCATCAGAAAATTGAATAGACAACAGATACCTGGCAAACTGGTAGATATTTAAGCGTAAAGACGGTGTCTTTTACCGTACCACAGAGATCAGAGAAGAAGCAGTTGATCAACTCGTTCTCCCAGAATCTAAGAAAGAGATCATTTGCAATGACTACTGATTATTTGGTACACCAAGGCCGCGGCAGGACTCAATCCCTGATTCAGCAGCGATTCTACCGGCCATTGTGTGGAAGTGGTATTAGAATAAAAAACTGCTCCTCCTACAGCTGCAGAGTTGGTCAACATATCGTCTACCGCCCCAATGGAGTTGGTCTGCATCAATTAACACAACCTCAAGAGATTAAATCGAGGCTACGAGAACATATTAGTCATCGCAGACCATTTTAGCCATTTTGCATTAGCAATACCAACTAAAATCAGACAGCTAATACGACAGCAAAGGTCCTCTATGAGAACTACTTCGTGCACTATGGTTTCCTAGCCAAGATTCATAGCGACAAAGGGGCTAACCTTTGAGTCTAAGATCATCAAGAAGCTATGTAAACTAGCGGGCATCACAAAGTCAAGAACAACTCCATACAATCCCATGGGAAATGGTATGGTAGAGCGCTTCAACAAGACGCTTCTCAACCTGCTGGGTACATTACCTGAAGATAAGAAGAGTGGGAGGGCAGCCCACATATCTACGTTAACCAATGCATACAATGCGGCTATACACGAAAGCACAGGCTTCTCGTCCTACTTCTTACTGTTTGGACGACATCCACGTCTTGCTATCGATGGCTTTCTTGGTTTTAAGAATGAAGAGCAAAAAGAGCACAAAGAGTACGCTGACCAACTCAAAGACAGGCTCAAGTATGCTTACAAGAAAGCAACAGAGGAGGCGAGGAGGAAAGCAGCCAAGTACAAATTTTACTATGATCGGAAAGTGAGGAATACTTTATTGTAAGAAGGAGACATAGTGCTCGTTAAGAAGGTTGGATTCAAAGGCAAACACAAATTGGCCGACATATTGGAACCGTGTACCTATGTGGTCCTGAGCAAGCCGATGCCTGATATACGTGTGTTTTATGCACAGAAAGTAGGAAGCACTGCAAAACCCAAGCTGTTGCAATCGCAAGATGTTGCTGCCGTTCTTCGGTATACCTGTACCAGCGGAGGGTGGTAATCAGGAATTTATGAATGAACAGGCTCAGGTGGTGGCTACCGAAGTGGACACAAGTGATTCTGATAGTTTGACAGATGTTGATAGCGAAAAGTGTTCACCAGATTCAGCAGGTACTTCTCCTGAGAGAAAAACAAAAACAACCAGTTCGAGCAGCATCATTCTGATGGGTTAGACAGTAGAGTACCCACGATACAACAAGAGCCAAAAATAGATAGAAGAACACAGCGAACGAGACGACCACCTGAATGGTAGATAGCACACCACCCATTCATGGTCGATAACAGAGCATTTGTGCCAGGCGAAGAACCATTTATAATTACTGTGAGACCCGAGGATATTGTGAAACATATAGATATTGAAGAGCCAGAATGAGACCGGACATAACCAGAAGAGTAATTTAGTGATATTATCCTTTGTCATCATCATCATCATCATCATCGTCATCATCATTATCATCATCATCATCATCATCATCATCATCATCATCATCATCAACGCTCTTACCTGATTTTTTTTTTAGTTAAACAAACAAGAAGTGGAGACAATGATCAGGAATCGATACAATCAACCCACAGCTCCCATCAGAGACCGAAGGGAAATAATCACAAACGTGAAACAAAAGACCTAATGGAAACATCAATAGCGGAAAACCAAAAGGACAGTTACTTTCCCACACAATGGCTAATAGGCTATCCGAAATAAAATAATATAAGCGACACAAACACCGAAAGACAAACTATAACAAAAATAAACTGCGACAGAAGAACCGCTTTGGAAAGGTCAGCAACAACGAATGCCACTGTGGGGAGGGGGGGGGGGGTTAAATCGATTTTACGTGGCCACAATCGCCCTAACTCTCGTCGCGATTGAGACAAATAATTTGTTCAGTCCTCATGAAGGCCTCCTAACTCATCAGTGCAACATCTCCGTGAACACAAATACTCAAACAACCACAGAGATGAAACAACGGTGAGGACTCGACAGCAAGATACCACTGAAAGCTGGAGAAAGAGAAAATCAACAGTTAGACTCCGATGGGCCCGACCAGAGATAGATAATCCGGCTACAACCAACATTGCCTTGAATTAGATCTCTCTAATTCTCTTTAAGCCTTTAGGATAGAACCGTCATAGAATCTGAGGCCTGACCCACCGGCGTGCAATTAAAGAGGGAAGCAAAGTTGTGAACCGTGATTGGGTTAACTACCATGCATGCAGCCTGTCGTATATCATTTATGCTGTACCTAATCTTTTTAAATCGAAGAATGATTTTACGAAATTAGGTGCTGAAGTCATTGTGGTTATATAATTTTCTGAATTTATGTACTAAGTCACTATAAAATTCGGGTTCCGATAGACCTTGTTGCAGAAGAGATTTAAGTGCAATATTGAATTTTGAAATTAAATAAGAATGGTGTCTATAAAATTTTGAAAAAGCTTTGCGTAGTTTATGGTACTGATAACCCTTATTAAGAATTTTAGCCGTTAACAATTTATATCGAGTGTTGAAGTCAGTTACATGACTACACACTCTGGCAAATAGAATTAATTGCGAAATATTAACGAGGAACATCACCATCCAAACAAGGAAAATTTACAATATCAAAATCATAACGTTTATCATAAATTTTGTACGAAACAAATCGATCTACAATAGATAGATATAAATCCAAAAAAGGGGCCTCGGTATCAGAAGAATTTGCTTTATTTCTGTGGGGGTAATCAAAGGTACTGATATCTGCTTCAAAAGTGGCCCATTCCATTGAATATTTTCAACTGTTTAAAGCCATTTTGTTGTTCTGATTCCAGACTGCCGTACAAGCAAAGCAGCAGCGATGTGATTTGGCGTCTACATTATATTTTATCCTTTCATGACACTGTGATAAACAGAAATGTGTAGTAATTTGTAAATTTCCGGGCGACATTTAATTAAGCGGGGAAGTGTGTCATAGGTCGAGTTTTGTAATATTGAATAAAATTAAAACACAATATCATGTTCGTTGTTTTATTCTTTATTCTATTCCAAACCCCATTTTCGGTCAATCCCATACTCCCAGGCATTCCCTCCCGTTGCCATATGGCCTAGTATGTACCTTAACAATGCATGTACCGCTTAATCGCTTATGGCCTTTAGCACAGCTAATTTGCATATTCAGACACTATGATCCAGTGCATTTGCCATTTTGAGCTTGTTGTGATAAGTTTATACTTTTCACATAGTCTGTACATGATTGTTATTTATGTGAAAGTATAGATAGTAAAAGTAAGTTATTTTGTATTTTAAAGAGGTTTGACACTGCAAGACAAAAAACCTACTGTGTATTGAAACCCGTGGTCACTGTCATATTGTTTACATGTTTATTTCATTTTAGAAAACATTAAATATTCGGACACTATGGTCCAGGGCATTCGCCAATTTGAGCTTGTTGTGATAAGTTTATACATTTCACATAGTTTGTACATGATTGTTATTTATGTGAAATTATTGATATAATTTCAGATGTTCTATGCCGTTGACAAAGCTCATGAAATGTTGACCATCCCCCTAGTACATGGACTTTGTTGATATCCAGTGACAGTCGAACCCGAGCGGTGACAGATTTGGTGGCCAGTGTGGGTCCAGCACCGCGTCTGAGGACATGAAAGAGTATGAAAATAAGTCTCGCAGCCGGACTGGATAGCCGGACTTGATAGGACTTAGAGATTCGGGACAAATCACATTAGGAGAGATTCGGTGCGAATCTAATTAGGCAGGGCGAAAATGTAGCAGGTCGATCGTGTGGCTCGGAAGCTAAGTCGGTAGAGTGTTTGCACGGTATGCGAAAGGATTGGGCTCGAGTCCAGGTCGAGTCATGTTCTTTTTACACTCCTGCAACAATGACTTCAGCACCCAATTTCGTAAAATCTTTCTTCGATATAAAAATATTGGGTTCAACATAAATGTTATATGACAGACTGCATGCATTGTAGTTAACCCAATCACGGTTGACAACTTTGCTTCACTCTTTAATTGCACGCCGGTGGGTCAGGCCTCAGATTCTATGGCGGTTCCAACCTAAATGCTTATGTTGGTTGGTACATGATGCTCTGTCTCTGGTCGGGCCCATCGGAGTCTAACTGTTGTTTTTCTTTTGCTCCAGCATTTCAGTGGTTTCTTGCTGTCAAGTCCTCACCGTTGTTTCATCTTTGTGGTTGTTTGATTTTTGTGTTCACGGAGATGTTGCACTGATGAGGTAGGCCAACATGCGGACTGAACAAATTATTTGTCGTAATCGCGACGGAAGTGAGGACGAGGATTGTGGCCACATAAAATTGATTTTGCAGTCGACCCAAAGTTATAAAGCGCAGTAGCTTTCACTGCTTAAGTCCACGTGACTATCACGGACCTGTAGGATACCATGTTAACAGTTATTGATAGAAACAGCCGCGCCATTTGTAACGCTTTGAGGTCACAGTGTTGCGTAAGAGGTTTTCTTTCTTATGAATGTTTTCATTGCTCTTAAAGGAACTCATTTTTGATTTTTATTTGCCTTCACTGCAGCTGGTGTTGTGCCGTGTGGCGGCCGTAAAACGTCTCCCCGTACATCAACCATAGTGTAGTTTATATTTTACTTTTGGTCCTTTGAGATCAGCGTGAATATTCTGAGAAATCAGAAATAAATTATTGGTTTAGACTCATATTCTAGACAGGTTTTTAATTATTTGGACCCCCTTTTGATCTATATCAGTCTTTGTATCGATTGCCTATTCGAAATTCGCAAAATTGCAGTATGTTTCCTCTGGCTTTTTTTGCCGGATCATTACAGGGTCACTGATGAGGCTTTATTAGCCGAAACTACGTAGTATGACCCATCTTCTTTCTTATGAATGTTTTCATTGCTCTTAAAGGAACTTATTTTTGATTTTTATTTCTATTGAAACTGGACTGGAATCATGCACTGGGTTTGGAAAACAGTGTAAACCCAGGTCTTACGCCGAAAAACGTGACGTCTGATAATGGGTTATACTGTTTGCTTACAGGCTTCAACGAAATCGTCTAAGTCCTCTTTTAGGACAATTTTCCATCCTACACTCTCAGACTGTCGTACCCGCAGTGCCTGCAGTGCTTTGATGATTTTCTATTAGTATATAAAAGAGAAATAATATGATTTCTATCAGATAAAAAAACTTGATACTTTCCTTTTTCTACGAAAAATATTACTTCTCTGCCGGGGAAATAAAGCTCTATAGCTGCAACTACCTTTTGTACAAGAGACAAGATACCGTTTTTGAAGTGAAATAGTTATATTCAAACGCGGGAATGTTTCAATCGCGTCGACGTGACGCAATGGTGTCTGGGAAGATATCAACAGACATTCAGAATGCATGACGTTTGAACCAGATGCAAAGCCGAAACGAAGAAAACCTGGACATGACCATTGAATAGGAAGCAAGGTTTGCTTTCTTTAATCTCACAATTTAGTTGTTTTATCACTGAAACATTTTGTTCCTTCTATGTTTATTCAAAACTGTACAAAGCGCTGTCAAAATTGTACCCATCCATTTTTTCTTCCAACCAGCTTCTGTATGTTTGTTTGATTTGAGGTTTAACGTCCCCATCAACACTATAAAGGTCATTTTGGAGACGTTGCTTCCAATTTTGTGGGACTTTTACCCGACATTGAGATGAAATGACATCTCAAGCCCTGTCGCCTAATGAAACCAATAACGTTTATTAGTATGGACGGTCCGCCTCGCACCGCGGTTCCTGGACAGGCTTAGATCCGCTTCTGTAAAACTACGCTGATTAAACAGTCAATTGTACCGGAATACATGTATTATCCAAAATTCAATATCAAAACAGTCTTAAAAGTCTATTGAAGCGCATGTACATTGTATTTTACAGATTATTCATTTTTCTATTTGAAATGTGGTAATTTACGGGAGGTACAATAATCCGTCAAAGAAACTCGTGATACGCATTGGTTTCTGTATCGGATTTTTTTCCTCCCAATGCACTCGTTTTAACTCCATCGGATCAGAAATCGCATATTTCAAAGAGGAGAATGAATAAATCTTTTGTAACAAATGCTTTCGGAGGACCTGAATAAGCCTAAGCTTCCGTTATGATGGTGTTGGCTTCTTTAACATTATTATTGTTATGAATGTTTATATAGCGACAAAACAAGGCCATACGCACTAAATAGGTGAAGACCAGAAGATAACCTTACCCGCTATGTTCTCGTAGCTCTGACCTTATAAATGCAAAAAACGGCCTGATTATGAATAGAAAATATAGCTCTTTTAACCGGCAACACTCTTTGGCCCCGGCTCATCGGGGCTTAGAGGTATAGATTGGGCTGTATGATGCTGAAACTGACCGCACATGGGTACTGGTTAACCGCTTAGAAGATCTAAGCCGTTCCAGGTAAAGTGGTGCGTGTCAGACCGTCCAGTACATATAAGCCTTTTTGGTGTCATTGGGCGGCAAAGCTCGAGATGTCATTTCATCTCTATGTCGGGTAAAACTTACTCAAAATTGAAAGCAACGTCTCCGAAATGACCTAAATAATGCTGACGGGGACGTGAAACCTCAAGCAAACAAACACGCCGACAACACTGCATTTTTTGAAACTTACGGAAGTTGAGAGTAAAATAGGTAGTGTTTGTGTCCAGGGTTATATAATAATCCTCATGGCCACCACGACGCCTTCTGTTGCCCAAAATATCGATAGTTAGTTCCGTGATCACTTCTCCAACTTCAGTTCCCGAATTAATCTCCATGACGGAATTGAGACCGTTGATAAAATCTGTTAAAATATACGCGAATATTAATATCTTTGAGACCTTTTCGGGCCACAAAAGGCTTACTATTTAGGGGTTTTTTAAGTCACTGTGGGTTGATGATAACGCAAGGACAGGGGACAAAACAGGAATATTTTAGAGATATATTTTGATATTCTCTAAAATAAAGGTACATATTGGAACCGCATCATCAAAGCAATTCTCAATAACACATGCATTTCATCGTTTATGGATATAGAAGACGCTGGTGCATTCAAGCAAGTACAATATCCAATTATCTGGTATTTGTGCTGGAAAAATGCGAGAAGCTTTTGCAAAAGCAAACATTTCTCAAATTGTTCAGCCAAAATATTAAAATAATAATTGTTCAAAGTTTTAACCATTCTCTAAATACAATGTTAGTCAGATGACCCTATTTATTACACGCTTACATTGGACGACGTCATTAGACACACCAACACACACACTGAAAATTAAATGAGTAAAGATACTTCAGAAAATGATCGGCATAGGGCCACAAGCCTATTCCACACATCAAAAGGAAAGACGGACAAACATGTGTTAAGAAACAACAAAATGGCAGGTGACAGGGCGCCGAGATAACAGCTCTTTTCCCAATCAGGGGCAGCTCAACTAAATCATTTGGGCGCACAGAAATGTTAAACTGAAAACATTTAAACATTGACAACATGAAACAAATGAAACAGCAACGAAAGTACCGCCTGGGGACGCCCAGTTATAATCACTAGGGGTTTAAATCGCCTTTACCCCCACCCGCCGCAAATCTGAGCGCAGTCTTCCTCAGAGTTACATGATAGTAACTTTTCTGGTATGAATACACTTTTCTCCAACTTATTGTATATATTGGCGGTATGAACAGTTTTAAAGTAGAAGTAAAACAAAGATCAGGAATCGATACACTTAAATTACTCCACCAATCAAAGACATCAAAGGGAAGATACCGAAATAATGTCATGATCACTAAGTTTGCCCCGAGGGGGGCTGAGAGGTACGTATCAAGCCAAATTGATTTAAGCCCGATCCCATCCTCAAAACCAGTAATGTTTTACTGACCGTTCCAAGGCACACGAACGTAGATCAATTAGTTTTTACTTTTGCTCTGGAAGCATTTAAGAAACGAGTCATGGCCATTTTGTGGGAAAGTAACTGTCCTTATGGCCTTCCTTTGTTTAGGTTTCCATTATGGTCTGGTCGCTTAATGTTTGTATTTCTTTCCCTTTGGTGTCTTTTATGGGTGGAGTAAGTTAATTGTATCAATTCCTGATCTTTGTTTTACTTCTACTTAATGTTATTTTCAATTGACTGGTAATCAGTGTTATTTGTCAAAACGATGATCGGAACGCTTCATGCTTACAAAATACACATGGATTCTAAGTTTACTTGATGTAGACTCTCCTACCATAATACAATTTATCTATTTTCTGCTTGTTTACGCTTTTTAAAAAATGTTAGACGGCTAGCTTGACTGACGATTTTTCCATAAAGCCAACCTACAACTTGTTAAATGTAAGAAAACATTAATTTGGATAGATGTAGCTGTTCTTTGTTTTTACGAGCCCTTGCAAAATTCAGAAATTGGTGGTTTTGTTTATATCTAAAGCCGGTGTTAACGGTTGAAATCTTTGGCTGTAATACACATTCATATTTACTGACACAGTAATAGCTTTCATGGAAAACGATAATGAAATCTTTTCTACTGTCATTCCTTCCCTTCCGCTGATTCAAAAAGGGCAGTTGTCAGTTTCTGGCGAAAGAATGTGTATTGTACTGGTGAACCGCTTCCGTATGAGCCTGCCCAGGAAAAGTGTAGATAGGTAAACTGACCGGCTCAAAAATGACCTAAATAGTATTGATTGGGCCGTTAAACTCCATTGTTAACAAATCAGACACCCTAATACAACAAAATGTGAAGAGTTTTGTCATTTTACTTTCCAATCCTATGAGAAACAATTTAATAAATGCTTAGCGTCGACGCAAGCTTTTAACAAGAGGCCCATGGGCCACTATGCTCACCAGAGCTCAGGTGGGCACTGCCTAATGGCAGCCATGTATTTTAACATAATATCATTTTAATCTACCAAATGAAACCCATGTCCAAATGAGCACCCATGTGGACTCAGTATCTGAAACATTAGGCCTTTTATGAAGTAGAGGGGGTGGGGCATGGACCCAATGGAGCCTTGGTTGGTATTACTAAATGCGTCTTATCATAAGGAACAAGAATATATATGGTTTAGCAGTGGGGATCTGTAAGGCCTCTTAAGTGGTGGAGGGGTTGGGGCATGCCCTGTTGATCCCAGGAAAGCCCAAGATTGTTGTCCTTAAATGTGTCTTATCATAAGGACCAATTATATATATATGGTTTAGGGGTGGGAATCTGAACGGTTTCGCAGATTTGTGGCCCTTTTATGAAGTGGAAAGGATAGGAGTGGCCCCTGCGGATTCCCTTCAGTAGGTGTGCTAATAATAAGGAACAAGAACATATATGATTATGGGGTGGGGATTTGAATGGTTTTTGAAATATAAAGCCTTTTATGAAGTGGAAGGGCGGGGCACATTGCCTCAGCACAAAGATACCCACAAGGTGGTGTGATTGAACGAGTCTTATCATAAGGAACAAGTATATGGTTTAGGGGTGGAGATCTGAACTATTTCTGAGATATTTGGCTTTTAATGAAGTAAAGCGATGGGGCAAGGCGTGGGCATGCCCCGGGGACTCCCAAGGTGGTGTCACTGAATGCGTCTTATCATAAGGCAGATGAAAATATATGGTTTATGGTGGGGCTAAGAACAGTTTCTGAGATATAAGGCCTTTTGTGAAGTGGAGGGGTGGGGCAAGGCCCCGGGAGACTCCCAGGTTGGTGTCTATGAATGTATCTTATCATAAGGAACACGAATATATCTGATTAAGGGGTAGCCATCTGTAGGGTTTCCGAGATATTGTGAGATTATGAAATTGAGGGGGTGGGGCATGGCCCCAGCACATCCTTGGGGAGTCCCAGGTTGGTGTCACTGAATGCCTCTTATCATAATGAACAAGAATATATATGTACTTTATACCGCAGCTTACACTGGCCACAGTCATCACAGGTTGATCTCTAGCACTGAAAATGCCATTGAGCTATATTTAATAACCTATATTCCAGAGAGTTTGCTGAGGTTGCGGTATATAGTATATGGTTTAGGGGTGAGGATCTGAACAGTTTCTAAGATATATGGCCTTTTAGGAAGTGAAGGGTAAGGCCCCGGCGCATCCCTGAATACCCCCAGGTTGGTGTCAATGAATGTGTCTTATCATAAAGATCAATGATATATATGGTTTAGGGGGGGGGGGGGGATCTGTAAGGTTTCCGAGATATTTGGCCTTTTATGAAATGGAGGGGTGGGGCATGGCCCCGGCGCATCCGGGGGACTCCTAGGTTGATGTCACTGAATTGGTCTTATCATAAGGAACAATAATATATATGGTTTAGGGGTGGGGATCTGAATGGTTTCCAAGATATTGGGCCTGTTATTAAGTGGAGGGGGTGGGGCATGGCCTCGGCACATACTGAGGACCCCAGGTTGGTGTCACTGAATGCGTCTTATCAATAGGAACAAGAATATATATGGTTTATTGGTCGGGATCTGAATGGTTTCTGTGATATAAGGCCTTTTATAAAGTGCAGGGGGTGGGGCATGGCCTCGGCACATCTTGAGGACCCCCAGGTTGGTGTCATTGGATACGTCCTATCAATAGGAACAAGAATATATATGGTTTAGGGGTCGGAATCTGAATGGTTTCTGTGATACATGGCCTTTACAGAAGTGCAGGGGGGGGGGGCATGGCCCCGGCACAACCTGGGTGACCCCCAGGTTAGCATAAAGCATATGGCTGAAAGAAGTTTACTCAAAAAACGTTTCTATAAAAGTTTTGTCAAATTATCTGCAATGACTTGGCAGTAAATGTCATATTTCAATTTTCCCCATAATAAGTCTATGGAAACTCTAAGCTGCCGTAGCAACCAAACTAATGAGCCGATTTTCATAAAATAAAACAAACGAAATTTCAATCCCCCAGCCCAAGGATGCTACAGATAAAATTTGGACCCAATTGGCCCAGTGGCTTCAGAGGAGATGTTTAAAAGTGTTGATGCCAGATATACGTCATACAACATACGACATACGACGACGGACAACTGCCTATCCTTTAAGCTCCCCCGGAGCCTTCGGCTCTGGTGAGCTAATAAAAGCTAATACTTGCTATTATTACTGTTTGTCATTGCAGGTATAAAATGTAAATATCTTTTTCTTTCTCTTTTATTTCCCGACATTCATGAAATGGCGGGGTATTATGTTTTAACCATCGAAGTTTTGAGTGTCCGTCCGTCCGTAAGCGCCTCATAGTTTTGTGTTCCCTACTCATGGAGTTATCGCCCCTAGAACATAGCCATGAAGCACTATATCTCCTGAACCTAATGCTTGATTCTGACGACCATACCCACATGATTACATTACTAGGATGGGGAAGAACAGCAATTAGTGTTTGATGACCATGATCATATTTTCAAGGGCACAGGCCCCAAAGAACTGTCACTTTGGGGCCAATTATGGCTTGTCTAACCCAATCTCACGAATACATCAACGAAATGTGGTCTAACCTAGCAGAGTATAGCATTGTAATTGACCAAAGATTTGATAAGATTTTGAAGACCTTGACTTTATTTTAAAGGGCACAGGCCCCAAAGATTTGATAAGATTTTGAAGACCTTGACTTTATTTTAAAGGGCACAGGCCCCAAAAAACTGAAAATGAGAATTGCAATCTGATTTACTTTCTATTGGAGCCATGGCTCTTTGAACATTGAAAATAGTCCTCTCAGCAATGTATTCTTTTCAGCTTTATTAAGGGTAATGCGATTTTGAAAACATGCCCCCGTAAACTCAAAATGAGAATTGTAATTCTGGTTTACTTACGTTTTGAGCCATGGCATTTTGAACACTGAAAATAGTCATCTCAGTCATTTATTTCTGTCAACTTTATTAAGGGAAAGAGTAATTAATCCTTACTTTGAATCCTTTTTGACTGTAATATGACACTCGCTTGATGTAATTGTAGTGGCGGGGCATCATGAAGTGCTTGCAGCTTTGTCTGTAGTCGTTTGACCATTTAGTGGGAAAGAAACTGTACTTTTTGGCTTTTCGCGTGTGATGTTTTAATTACGGTGAAGTTTTATGTTCGTGTTTCTTTTCGTTTGGTGTCTTGGATTTGAAGTTAAGTTGAACATATTTTGTTGCCTTTCAGAACAGCAATTAGGGTTGGGCCACAAGTTTTAACAACATTAGTTACGGCCCTTCCCTTACCATTTGTACAATATGTGAATAATGGCAAAATGTACACAAATATACAAAAAAAATAACGAACATCAGAAATATGGTTGCTGAGAGCGGGAGAGAGAGAGAGAAATAGATTTAAGAGAGCAGGATAGAAGTTATGTGTATGGTCCAGTTATGCGCCGCACCCAGTCATAGCGGACACAACCACTGCCAGGCCATCGTCTGTGAAACTATAGAGACTTATTTAAATCTTCCGCTGTCCTTTGTGAAGTGCTGGACTGCCTGAAAAAGAAGGACATTATCACTATCAAGGGCACCTTGTTTACCGTATAACTGACTATGAGTACTTAATGGGTGTTGCTTAGTAATACGTGCTTTCCTAAATAAATCAATTCGTGTGACAGCATAATTCGGTCAGTCAAAGAAAAATGTTTAGCAACTTCAATTTCAAAGCCAAATCGCATGAGACAACGATTTAAATTACTGCAGTTGTTTCTTATTCTTGTCTGCGAAACACTAAGGTAACGATTACCTTTAAGGACACAGTCTGGGATTTTTTTCTCAGCCAAATAGGTGCCGTTTAGGTTTATACTGAAAATTAGAAAATGAATTACACCGTTCCACTTCGGGAGTCAACTCGTTCAATAAATAAACAGATGATGGTATGCGGGACTTACGAAATGTTTCTCGTCGAATATAAAACATAAAAAAAAAGAATTTCTTAACTGATTACGCCCACCAAAGGTTGCAAGAGGTGCGACAGATAAGCAGGTGCCTGTCTATTTATATTTTTATACATCAAACATAATATTTGGTATTTTCTGCGCTCTGCTGGACTTGCCCAACCACACTCATGATAAAGGTTTATGAGTGAAATAGAAGTGGAGGCAATGATCAGGAATCGATAAAATTAACCCACAGCTCCCATCAGAGACACCAAGGGGAAAGAAACACAAACATGAAACAACAGACCCTAATGGAAACACCAATAGCGGAAAGCCAATAGGACAGTTACTTTCCCACAAAATGGCCTATGGGCTATCCAAAATAAAATAATATAGGCGACACATACACCAAAAGACAAACCACAACAAAAATAAACCGCGACAGAAGAACCGCCTTGGAACGCTCAGCGGAAACGAATTCCACTGATGGGGGGGGGGGGTGGGGGGGGTCTGAAATCGATTTTAGGTGGCCATAATCCTCGCCCTGTCCTTGTAAATAGCTATCATCAGTATAGTCAAATGACTGGTGGCTTTTTGAGACTGATCTAGTTAGGTCAGTGACTAGTCGAGCTGCCTCGTTGAGAGCATCGCGACCTTGATTGCTGCATCCGTCCCAAACAATAGACGAGTATTCAAGCGACGGTCTTAGCTATGTAAAATACATTTGGTTAAGAGCTTGGCGACTAAATGAAAATTTTAGTCGTCTCATCATACATAAAACCTTGTACCCAGATTTCAAAATATTTTCAATATGCGTGTTTCAATCTCCATTACAAGTTGAAGTCACCCATAGGTGTTTATAAGAATCTACAAATTCTATAACCGTATTGTCAAAACGTAAATTTGGCATAGCATGATTTCGTCTCAGAGAGAACAAGGTAGCTTCTGTTATAAACGGATTCAAAGTTACTAGTCATCGCTTTGCCCATAGAAGTAAAACAGATAGATCATGATTAAGGATGTCTTCAACATCTTGAACATTAGATGCAGAAACGGAAACTATCATCTGCTAATAGTGGGTTCAATTTAAGAGAATTTCGTGATATCATTAACGTATGCAAGGAAAAAAAGGCCCCCACACAGAACCTTGTGGAACTCCCGCAAACACATGCCAAACATCGGAAACAGAGGAATTGTCACGTACTTTTTGACTACGGTTAGACAGATAGTTAGAAATCCAAATCATAAGAGGGTCTTTGATTCCGTTTTGATCGAATCTTTCTGAAACTTATCTGTAAGGTAGCTGGGGATAAAACATCGTACGAGTTCGAAAACCAGCCAAGTCTGCCCGTTTTTCATCGAGTTACGTCCCAGTGATTGCTAAAAATGCCGATTTTTAGCTCACCTGTCACGTAGTGACAAGGTGAGGTTTTGTGGTCACATTTTGTCCGTCGTGCGTCCGTGCGTGCGTCCGTAAACAATTTCAAATAAGTATATCTCTAATACCCCACGGCCAGTCTTGATCAAATTTCATGAGAAGCATCATCAGGTAGGGTGAAAAGCTCCATAATGTTTTTTGGGCTGATCAGATTGGAATTCTGGTTGCCATGGAAACAAAAAGGTTCCATAGACTTATAATCGGGAAAACGACGTCTCCACTTTTACTCGGCCATTTCTGATCCGATCTTCATCAAAATTGCAGATAACCAGAAGGGGCTTACAGTCTACGTCGAGTTCGAATTTGGGCTGCACGGGACAAACAGGTTTGGAGTTACCTGCCCTTGAGCATAAATATAAGTGAAAAAATTCCATTTGCTTTGTCATGTGACATTTTCAGCAAAACATCCGGTATCAAACTAAAAGGACAAACATGTATACTTTAGACTTCTAGATATTCGGATGATTTATTAAATATTGAGATACCTATTTCGATGGTTTGATCAGTTAAATTCACCCCCAGAACTTCAGTTAAACCAAGCAAATTATTCTGGTTCCGCGGCCCCGGTTTTGGATTTACATCTCTCTATTGTAGATGGATTTGTTTCTGGCAAAGTTTATTATAAACGCGATGATTTTGAGTTTGGGATTGTACATTTTCCTTTCTTGGTTGGTGATGTTCCTCGTGCGGCATCCTATCGCGTTTATGTTTCGCAATTAATTTGATTTGCCAAAGTATCTAGTCTTGTTACTGACTTCAACACTCGTAATAAATTGTTAACTGCTTAACCTCTTAATCAGGGTTATCGGTATTATGAACTACGCAAAGCCCTTTCAAAATTTTGTAGACGTCATTCCGATCTAATTTAAAAATTCAATGTTGCTGCCACAAGGTCTACCGGAACCCGAATTAAATCGGTCTACGCTGCTTGCTCAAAGAACATGCATTTTTGTATAATTTACTTTAAACAAAACTAACCTGAAACCTAGGAAAACTCCACACTTACTTGGTGGACGATTCCATTGCCATATAGTGGGTTAACCCATAACATGCCAATCGCGCTTTGCCGTCTGCCGGTTACCTTGGAAGTATTTTTTGTTTGTTTGCAAACAGTGTGGTCCCGGATCAGAAACCGATCTGGGCCCACACTGTTTGCCTGTATGCAAAAATATTTCTCAAAAAGTTTGCGGACGACATACGCGGACGACATTTTCGGATGTAGCTTTTCTCCATGTTTTATGGGTTGATTTAAGTTAAATATGCATTTTCCTGTTACTTATCTGAAAGAAACCAGAGGACACGCAGCGTGTGTTAGGCGTCGTCTAGGCGTCGATGCAACGTCGTGACGTTTCATCGACGTTCGTGCGACTTTTGCGGACGCGTTGTGCAGGAAAAGGTCTTTTGTTATAAATACAGGTTTTGTTGTCACCTATTGACGATTGTTTATTCGCATTCTATTTTCTTTCTTCTTCAATTTTTTGAGCTGAAACGTGTAGAGGAGTGTACATTAGCAATGTTTAAACCGCTTTGGCCAAAACATGTGATTGGTGGCCACCCATGAGGTGTCTGATATTTTTGTTATCAATTCATGCTCGATAAATAATATCTACAGAGACACTCATTTCTTGGGTGGGTACCAGGGCATAACCATTGCAATATACTTTCAATGCAGACAGCAAGTCTTAGGTTTTCGGAAAGTATTTGTAATGCTTGTGCCTCTTTTTTGTTTGACATTTCTTGGTAACTGTGAAAAATTTGTTGCTTACAGCCTCGGTGTGAGCTTGGCATTTCAGTCCAACTGCATGCATGCCAGACAAATTCGCTATCCCTACCGTCGTGTGCGAGGTACATTCTCTACTTACCTGAATATAGAGGATCTTACATGAGTGGTAATGTATTATTGAATTTATTAAACGAGTTGAGGAAAAGGGATAAAATGCGAGGCTTTGCCGAGCATTTTATCCCTTTTTCTCAACGAGTTTAATAAATTTAATAATACATGGGCACGAATGCAAGATTCTATTTATCATATGACCTTTTAAACGCGTTTTATTCACGATTGTTTACAAAAATGTCAACATTCCGCCGTAAGTAACGCGACGTCAATAAGGACGTCGTACATGTAACGTTACGGGACGTATCTAGCTAATTTGCATATTTAATCCACTAGTGGATTATCGAAAATAATACATGACGTTATTACACTCTCAGACGCGACGTCATATGATAATATGATTTTATATACGTGGCTTTTTCTAATAAGTTTACTTGCGTGGGACATTGGTGAAACCCCAGGTCCGTCGGACTCAGAATCTATGACTGAAAGTACTGCATCAAATTATGATAGTTTTGATTTGTCTATATTTGAAAACCATTTCTCAGTTGTTCACTATAACATACATAGTTTACTTAGTAAGGTCGAACAACTCCAGGTGGAGTTGTCTACTTCGATGTAATCGCACTATCTGAAACATGGTTAAGTCCTAATGTAAGTGATGATGATATAATGTTTCAGATTTTTCAAAAGCCTTTTCGGAAAGATAGAATACACAATACCTATGGTGGTGTAATTGTGTATGTTGTGATGTATTCCTTGCTTCCAAATGATAACACTTTTATAGAACGTATTCAGGAAGGAACTCATTTTACTGAATCATCATCGTCTTTTGTTGACCTGATTGCCACTAATGATGAACCCAGTGTTATTTACTCGGGTGTAGGAGAATGTGTCCTTGACCAGACAATAAGATAACAGTATCATGTCTTTGTAGTATTTAGTTTCAGTAAATATAAACAGCCTTGCTTTAAACGAAAATCTGGAAATATGAGTCTGGAGATTCTGTCTTGCTAAATAAAATAATACGTGATTTCAACCGGACTTCTATAGAACATGTTGACATCAATGTATATGCAGCAAACTTTACAAAAAACTTTTAGACTTCTGTGGTAGGACAAAACCCAATAAAACTGTTAACATTCGCACTTCGGATCCCCCGTGGGTAACTAACGTCCTCAGAAATTCAATACGAAAACGCAAACGAGCACACAAAATAGCTAAACGTAATAATACCCCAGAAGCTTGGAGAAAATTTAGAAAACTTCGTAACAACAGCATTAATATACTTAGAAAGTCAAAACAAGATTATTAAGATAAATTAGCTGAGAAAATTGATTCCAATACCCTTTGCTCCAAAGACTGGTGGAAAACTTTCAAATCCTTAATTAATAACTCAAAACATGATGCTATCCCACCCATGAACTATAATGGTAGGGTCATTAACCTTCCTTGCGAAAAAGCAAACTTATTTAACAGTTATTTCGAGTCCCAAACACAACTAGATGACAATGGTGGAAATCCCCCATCTCCATCCCCCATTGCATACATTAATACGATTCATTTAGACATAGAATAAGTTCGTGAAATTTTAAAACCCTTATCGTTGGAAAGGCTCGTTTCCGCTGACCGTTCCTAGGCGGTTCTTCTGTCGCGGTTATTTTTGTTATGGTTTGTCTTTAGGTGTTTGTGTTGCTTATATTTTTTAGTTCGGAAAGACTTTTGGCCATTTTGTGGGAAAGAAACTGTTCTCTTGGCTTTCCGTTGTTGGTGTTTCCGTTGGGGTCTGTTGCTTCATGTTTGTGTTTCTTTCCCTTTGGCGTCTCTGATGGGAGCTGTGGGTAAATTGTATCGATTCCTGATCATTGCCTCTTCTTCTATTTTGTGGTCCCGAACGTATCAATAATCGCATTCGAGTCCATATATGTACCGTAACTAACCTTTTCAATACTTCTCTAAGAACCTCAATAGTACCTGGATAGGCACTAATGTTAGCCCAATCCATAAAAAGGATGATAAAAGTTCCGTAGAAAAACATAGACCTATATCTCTTATCAGTTCAGTTGGCAAAACTTTTGAAAAAGTAATTTATAAACATGTGCATAATCATCTTGTAGAAAAAAAGATTAGAACTTCATTCCAGTCTGGGTTTACACGTGGTGATTCCACAGTAAACCAGCTTGTAGATATCTAAAATACCTTTTGCCAGGCCCTGGACCAGGACAAAGAGGTACGTGCCGTTTTTGTGACATAAGTAAAACGTTAGACAGGGCTGGCATCGAGGTCTTATAGCCAAAGTTAATCATTATGGGATCTGTGTTCCTCCTTTGGAATGGTTCAAAAGTTATTTATCCATCAGATGCCAAAGAGTGATTATCCCATGTGGAAACTCGGATTGGAGGGAACTCAAAGCTGGTGTGCCTCAGGGATCTGTTGTGGGCCCACTTTTGTTTATTGTTTATATCAATGCTATTGTGAATGAAATTCAGTCTAATATTCGACTGTTCGCAGACGACACTACCCTGTATATTGTAGTCGACCCGCCAGACTCAGCGGCACAAAAGAAGGGTACATGTTTTCTGGGCCAGACTATCTAGTTTCGGCCAATTAACCTCATCAGTGACCCTCAAATATTTTCAAATTCCCCATTGGAATCAATGATCCCAAAGGACAAGAAAATATAAACTACACTATGATGTAGGGATGGGAGACTTTTTACGGCCGCCACACATTCCCAGACAACAGCTGTAGTGACGTTAAATATGTTCTATAAAAGGGTTATCCTTTGGAAGCAAGGATACACAGAAGGATATGAAGTGTACATGTTTTCTGGGCCAGACTAGCTAAGTCAGTTACAAGACTACACACTGTGGCAAATCGAATTAATTGCGAAATATAAACGCCATAGAATGGCGCACGAGGAACATCACCATCCAAAAAAGGCACATCTTCAATCTCAAAATCAAAATCATCGCGTTTATCATAAATTTTGCACGAAACAAACCCATCTACAATAAATAGATGTAAATCCAAAACGGGGCCTCGGTATCAGAAGAATTTGCTTTATTTAACCGAAGTTTTCGGGGGTAAATTTGACTGAACAAACCATCGAAGAAGGTTTCATCAATATTTTATAAATCATCCAAATATCTAGACGTGGAGCTAAATCTTCCCTGATTTCAGACTGGTTTACAGCAGAAAGGGACATCATGAAGTCTCTCTCATAACAAAACAAAAACAAAATAGCCATAACCGGTGCACAATGTGTATCCATCGGAATACCCACAACTTGCCTAAATAACTTAGTACCAAATCTTATGTAAATATTGTCAAGTAGAAGGGTGAGGGCTTCACACACTTTCTGACATGACCATAAAGTATAATTTTTATTTGAACGGAGGTCATGGCGGGGACCGTTTTAGGCCTGTGTGCCCAGACAGGGCACGGCTCAGCTTGCACCGACGTGCGGCTGATCTGTGTCCTAGCTGTCAGCACGGGCAGGTGCATGTAGATGTCTAAGGCATGCGCGTCGGGGACCCTTATCGGACTGTACTGATGTTCAGTCTGATCTGGTTCCTCCCTGGGCTGCTAGTATTGCGTGTATGGGAATAGGGCGTGACATAGGGTACACGCCTTGACCTCCGTTTCAGTGGAAGTCCAGTGTAAACTCGCATCATTCTGCACAAGTGCACAAGTGCATGGACTGCCTTTATTGGGCATTCAAGTGATTAATTTGTCTGCAGTATGTTATGGTTTATTATGGTTCCTTTAGCTGTACAGTTTTATTTATTCATACTTTTTCCTATTTATCTGGTACTCATTTTAGCTTTAGTTGGTGCATAATTATAATTCTATTCTCATTTTTATCATTATTGTTTATTTATTTATTTATTTATTTATTTATTTATCCTCTTTTGTTGGCATTTTAATATTTATTATTTTCTATATTTTTTTTTACTTTTTTCATTTATTTATTTATTTATTTATTTATTTATTTATTCTGTTATTTATTTATTTATCTATTTATTTATTTATTTGAGTGTTTTCAATAATGTAAGTTCATAACATGGTAGTGAATTTGCCTGGTCCTCTTGTGATGCTGTGGGCTGCTGGTGATGGTGCTTTCCCGAGATTTTGCGGGAGATGACGTCGTGTCTTCTGACGTTACGCCAACTTGTCTGCATCTTTAAGGAAGTGACACGACGTCGTCCCTGGCTACGGCAGATCATCATTACTTTCTTCCTGTCAGCATCACAAGCTGGATGTCACTTAGTTGTTCGATGAATTAGTAGATTCCTGAAGAAGGCCAAGGGCCGAAAATTCGAAAAAGAGTGATTTTTAATTCATAGACTATTTGTTATTTTCCCTGCGGAAATATAATTTAGAAGAATTTATAATATTTATGCTCTTCAGAATTGAATAAAAAGCATTTCTTACATAAATGCAAGATGGAGGGTGCCTTCCCTATGAAATATCCATTCAATTAAATCACAAAGTTTTTCTTTTATAAGATTATGAGGAAGTGTAGTGTAAAAGGTGGAAAGATCTTAAGTAGACGGACTTGAAGCACAAAAACGCCTGGGTGTCAATTTATTCAAAACTTCATTAGAATTGTTTAAAGACCAAAACAGATTTCTACCTGGTCTTTCGAAGACTTTGTCGCAATAGTTATCACATGTTTTTTGATGGCAGTCAAACATGAAGTAAATAATTTGGAGAGTTCGGTGGTGGTACAAGATCTTGAATTTGCAATAAACCATGCTTGTATGGTCTTTTATAAAGTTGAGGTAACCAATATAACGTAGGAAGCTTGTCTTGGCCTTTTGTAACACCGACAGCAAACTTGGTGGCTGAATTACTAATGTGGTCTTCATCTAAAGTCCTCTCTACAGCTAAAGGCTGAAGTTCATAGGCCTTAGTGCCACCAAGGTCTTGCTGAGGAGTGTTAACATAGTCAAGCCGTCAAAAAACGACCACATTGTTAGCGGCCTTATCAGCTGGAGCCGAAACAAACTTCTTATGAAATTCTTGAATACCTAGTTTAAGGTGACGTAAAGACGCCTGAAGTTTAGGAGGTAATAAGTTCGTATTTTGCGAATAAAAAGACATGCATTTGTTCACTAATTTCAGAATGCTACGTTTCCATTCCTTAAGAGCTTTATGCTCATCATACTCTCGTTTACACCATCGGTTACCAAATTCATTCAAGGCAGCAGCGATTTCATCTCTACATTAATTGAAATCAATTTTAGAAGGAAATCGATATTTAGGTCCTTTAGATATTATATTGCGTATCCTAGAATCAGGAATATTTTTTTTAAATTATTGCCAGTAATACTATGGCCAGCAGCAGGATAGCAATACACTGAATTTTTACAATCACATGTATCAGGAGTGTTAGTGTCAATGTCAAGATCAGAAACAAGTTTACTGAAATTAAAAATGATAGATCTAACAGGTTTATTGTATTTATAGCAAATTATGGGTGTTTCAGTATTTTGAAAATAAGCAGGAATGGATGCAATAACCGAACTGTCCCGGAAGATACCAGGTAAATCTATAAAATCCAAACCCTTGTTAATGAAGGATTTTTTGATGTAATGATGTTTGTGATTAATTTCAGAATCGATGAAAGGACGAAAAGCATGCTGAGTATAACCTCTAGTTAAAAGAGCAGCGTCGTATAACTGATTAGAACTAGTGTAGAATTTATTCTTCCCGGTATCTAGAATCCGCAATACAGAAATGTGTAATGAACTTAGAAAAGCAAGCATTGATTGGCGTCCATGATTCAATAATATTATGGACAGTCACTTCAGTCTTGTATTGTTTCTTTTAAAAGCACGTTATTTACATTTATAATCACCACTTTTTCTGGTGCCGTGCGATCTAGTTTTACGCTTTCGACAGTCTAGAAGCGAGAAAATATCAAAGTAGAAGTAAAACAAAGATCAGGAATTGATACAATTAACTTACTCCACCCACAAAAGACACCAAAGGGAAAGAAATACAAACATTAAGCGACCAGACAATAATGGAAACCTAAACAAAGGAAGGCCATAAGGACAGTTACTTTCCCACAAAATGGCCATATGGCCATCCAAAATTAAAAGACACAAGTGATACACACAATAAGTAACAAACAATAACATAAATAAATCGCCACAGAAGAGCCGCCTTGGAACGGTCAGTGGAAGATTTCCACTGGGGGGCTTAAATCGATTTTACGTGGCCACAATCCTCGCCCTTACTTCCGTCGCGATTTAGACAAATAAATTGTTCAGTCCACATGAAGGCCTCCTAACTCATCAGTGCAACATCTCCGTGAACACAAAAATCAAAGAACCACAGAGGTGAGACAACGGTGAGGACTCGACAGCAAGAAACCACTGAAATGCTGGAGCAAAAGAAAACCAACAGTTAGACCCCGATGGGCCCAACCACAGACAGAGCATCAGGCACCAACCAACATTACCTTGAATTAGATCTCTCTAATTCTCAATAAGCCTTTACGTTGGAGCCGTCATAGAATCTGAGGCCTGACCCACCGGCGTGCAATTAAAGAGGGAAGCAAAGTTGCCAACCGTGATTGGGTTAACTACCATGCATGCAGTCTGTCGTATAATATCCATGTTGTACCCAATCTTTTTATATCGAAGAATGATTTTACGAAATTGGGTGCTGAAGTCATTGCGGTTATATATTTTTCTGAATTTATATACTAAGTCACCATAAAATTCGGGTTCCGATAGACCTTGTTGCAGAAGAGATTTAAGTCCAATATTGAATTTTGAAATTAAATCAGAATGGCGTCTATAAAATTTTGAAAAGGCTTTGCGTAGTTTATGGTACCTATAACCCTGATTAAGAAGTTTAGCCGTTAATAATTTATTACGAGTGTTGAAGTCAGTTACATGGCTACACACTCTAGCAAATCGAATTAATTGCGAAATATAAACGCCATAGGATGGCGCACGAGGAACATCACCATCCAAAAAAGGAAAATTTACAATCTCAAAATCAAAGTCATCGCGTTTATCATAAATTTTGCATGAAACAAACCCATCTACAATAGATAGATGTAAATCCAAAAACGGGGCCTCGGTATCAGAAGAATTTGCTTTATTTAACTGAAGTTCTGGGGGGTAAATCTGACTGATCAAACCATCGAAATAGGTATTATCAATATTTAATAAATCATCTAAATATCTAGAAGTAGAGCTGAAAGCTTCAATAATTTCAGATTGGTTATCAATGGAAAGCGACAAAATGAAGTCTCTTTCATAACAATACAAGAACAGATCAGCCACAAGAGGTGCACAATTAGTACCCATCGGAATACCCACAATTTGTCTAAATAACTTAGTACCGAATCTAATATAAATATTGTCAAGTAGAAAGGTGAGGGCATCACACACTTTCTGACATGACCAAAGTGTATAATTCTTATGCTCTTTAGAAGTGAAAAATGCATTTCTGACATAACATGCAAGATAGAGAGAATCTTCTCTGTGAAAAGCCCATTCAATTAAATCATTAAGCTTTTCTTTTATAAGATTATGAGGAAGTGTAGTGTAAAGAGTGGAAAAATCGTAAGTAGACAGACTAGAAGCACGAAAATGTCTGGATTTCAATTTATTTAAAACCTCAGTCGAATTTTTTATAGACCAAAACAGATTTCTTCCTGATCTTTCAAAGACTTTATCACAATATTTAATTACATGCGTTTTAATAGCAGTAAGACAGGAAGTTAATAATTTAGAAAGTTCAGTGGTAGTGCAAGAGCTAGAAGTTGCAATAAACCGTGCTTTGTAAGGTCTTTTATGACATTATAGATATATTACCCTCATGATAAATGTTGTCATTAAAGCCCAATGGAAAAGGTGTCTGTAATAATTTAATCCATTTTAATTCACTTTCATGCCGTTCAATAATATTAAACCTAGATGTAGAATTTACATCATAATACGTAGTTTTTTTTTTCCACTGGCAAACTAATCGCATGTATAAAACACGATTTAACGAACACTATCGTAGAACGAGTAAGCCTAAAAAACTGACACTTTCTTGTCCTGTCATTTCAGACGAACAGGTCATTCTAGTAAAGATATTTCTATACAGCCAGTGGAAAAAAATATTGTGATGTAAATTTTGATGTCCCTTTCTGCTGAAAACCAGTCTGAAATCATTGAAGCTTTTAGCTCCGCTTCTAGATATTTGGATGGTTTATAAAATATTGAGGATGCCTATTTCGATGGTTTGATCAGTCAAATTTACCCCCATGAAACTTCAGTTAAATAAAGCAAATTATTCTGATACCGAGGCCCCAATTTTGGATCTACATGTTTCTGTTGTTGTAGGGTTTGTTTCTTGCAACATATATGTGGATGAAGTGCCTTGCTCAAGGGAACAACACTGGTCAGCGTGAAGCTCGAGCCCGCAACCTCTTGATCACAAATCCGATGCGCTACCACTGCATCAAGGAAGCAAGGGATACACCACAGAGCTGAAAAATATGAAGTGCGCATGTTTTCTGGGTCAGACTAGCTAGTGTCGGTCAATAAGGCCTCATCAGTGACCCATGCAATGAAGACCCCTCGAACTCGACACCTTTGTTATAATCTTTAGTTTGGGTTTGGGTTGTGGGTTTTCTTATTTTATTTTTTTTGTTAAATAGAGATTGAGGGTACTAGCTAGAAGCGCTTCTTTGTTATTGTGCTTACGAGTACCGAAAATCTATATCTCATGGTGTAACCTAGGACCAACGCTGGCTTTCAGCCATCGGGGCTTGGAGACATAGTCCTTCCGCGCAGAGCTAAAACCGACCAAACTTGATTACCGGTTAACCACTTAGAATGTAAAAGCCTGCCCAAGAAAGGTGGTGCGAGTGGGCCTAGCGGCTTCTTTGGTCGGCACCATCCTCACCAAGAAAAATAAAGCATGTTGTCAATAAAAATACCGAATTTCTCGGCTGGAAAACTGTCCTTGAGAACATCGGCGTAGGTGTGGGTAATTTCGTTTAAATCTTGGAAGAAGTGTGTATTATCAACCAGATATGAACCAAATCCATGAAATCCATAAAAAAAAATTACGAAGTCTGTGACATTGACCTGGAGTTTTGGTTTTACGGCCCTTTCAAGTTTTGTTTCTTTTATTTCCAGCCGATAATTAATTAGATGTGGACGAAAACGAAACGGAGTAGCCGGAGAAACTACATGTATCTTTCGTCATACTAAATACGAACTTGATCCATTAAATTGGTTAGCAAATGTGAGCCCTTATTAACAACGTTGACATTAAAAAATCTGAGTGTGTGGCCTTGACCTTGAGGTCATTGGCATGAGCGCATTTATATTGAAAATTGTGAAACCGTGACCTTGACTTTGATGTCATGGGCACTGATGCGGCTAGAGGTCATAGGTAAGGGCCAATGTATTGCTGAATAAACATATCATCATAATTCCATCATATGGTGTGGAAAATATAAGCTCTTTAAAGTTTAGGTTCTTCCTGGTACAGGTTACAGGACCACGTACGTACATCCCATACGGAAGGAAGTATGTGCAGGTGCGTACGCTCGTATGTACGAAAACCTTTAATGTCGACGGCGTGTGTGTGTGTCGGGGGGGGGGGGGGGGGGGTCATGGTCTGGCGTACTGCCATTTCGTCTATGTGCAACTGAGTATACATGTAGCTATAGAACATGTTCTTTATAATTTAAAATCAGTCATGCTGTAGGATCCATGTTGCAAATGAACTGAATTTATTTTTCATAGAAAGGCTGGACGGCCTGACAGATGAACAATCAATGAATAAATATAAAACAATTACTGACAAAAAACGCTTGTAAAAGGTTCATTATGACAACGTTAATTCAACGTTATTCTGACGTCACGACGTCCACAAAACAGATCAACTCGCCAGTGGTACAGTGGGGGAGAGGTTCCAGATAATTAATATCTGTATTTCACGATAATGAAATGGAAAAACAAGTTTGAAACAACGTAGAACCAACGTTGATTCAACGTTGTTTGTACTGAATATATATCTAGGTCCACTGGAACAATAATTTTAAAACGTGTTATTTACTTTACACGGCTATTTCAAGACGGCACGTGATGACGCATGTGACAATTAGTGGCCCCGTTTAAGAGCATATTCAAAATTGCGACATATTTTGGTGAAACGCAAATTTAGCTCGTACAAACAATTTGCGATGTTTTGATGAAACTGACGTACGCAGTTCTTCAAAAAGTGCGTACGAACAATTTAAGATTAATCGTAAGATGTTTATTGATGAAACTGTCCCCAGGGGCCAGTTTCATCAAAGCATTTGCGACGTGTTTTCGTCTTAGAAAGATCGTACGAAGTTCTTACGACAAAAATCCTGTTTCATCAAATGCTCGAGATCTGCGATGTTCGCACATTTTGTCGTATTTCTGAGATGAATATTTAGACGTCGCACATTGAAATTTTCATCTTGAACTTTGGACATGCCACTGGCATAGCGGAAGACGATAACGCGCAGCTTAGGTTATAGAATCTTAAGTTACATTCTTAAAAGTGTGGTAGGGAAAATGTCATTTTGTCCTGTCTCATAGGCTACGTCGGTCGGTGTGTGCTCGGAGGGGGATGTGCTGTGTTTGCCGGGTCTTGTCCATCATCCGTTTCGGTTTCAAAACTTTGGCGTTGAGACACACTGATGAAGATTAAATATCAGATAGGCCTCTGTGTCACTAAATTAGTTATAGTTACGCCTTAATTGCAACCACTGGGTCGATATCTCTGCTGGTGGATGATTCGTTTGTCCCCGAGGGTATCATCAGCTCAGTATCAGTTCCTTAGTGCTGAGGTTGATACTGCGGTGTTGACGTCAGTGCTCAAGTACTGATTTAAATAACGATATTATATCTTTAATTTTTGCAGCATAAATTTCTAATTGTTCTAAAACTAAGACTGACTTGTCAGGTGAGACATGTATCTTAGCGGATTTGGTTTACACTTTTTGTTATATTTTAAATTTTGCAAGTCTCGCTACTTTGGACATCCTCTTCCTGATGCCGGGGACTTCCGTGGAGTGTGTGTCATGTTTGCTGATGTTGGCTCGGTGGGGGACCCTATAAGTCCGCGGGTAGGCTCTCTTGCCTGATGCATCCAGCTGACCTGTCACATAGGCTACGTCGGTCGGTGTGTGCTCGGTGGGGTGTGTGCTGTGTTTGCCGGGTCTTGTCCATCATCCGTTTCGGTTTCAAAACTTTGGGGTTGAGACACACTGATGAAGATTAAATATCAGAAAGGCCTTTGTGTCACTAAATTAGGTATAGTTACGCCTTATTTGCTTACCTTCGCAGATCACGCCCATTACTTATACAGTATGTTCTAGAAAGGGTTATAATTTGGAAGCAAGGGATACACCACAGAACGGAAAATGTGGAGAGCACAATGTTTTCTGGGCCAGACTAGCTAGTTTCGGCCAATAAGGCCTCATCAGTGACCCATGCAGTGAAAACCCTTCGATTGTGCCACCTTTGTTATAATCTTTAGTTTGGGTTTGGGTTAGGGGTTTTCTTATTTTTTGTTAAATAGAGATTGAGAGTACTCGTTAGAAGCGCTTCTTTGTGGTTGTGCTTACGAGTACCCACAATTTATACTTCATGGTGTAACCTAGAACCGACGCTGGCTTTCGACCATCGGGGCTTGGAGACATAGTGCTTCCGCGCAGAGCCTAAACTGACCAAACCTGATTACTGGTTAACCGCTTAGAATGTAAAAGCCTGCCCAAGAAAAGTGGTGCGAGTGGGACCGCTCCTTACACCCTAGCGGCTTCTTTGGTCGGTAGGGTTTATGATGTAACTTCACCTCAAGGTCGGGTAAAAAGTCGTACAAAATTGAAAGCAGCGTCTCCAAAATGACCTAAGTACGTGTACATTGTTCCAACGGTTGGCGGGGACTTAACCCTTTTTGTACCAAATGGAATCGTCCTCTTTATATATAGGAGGAGCCCATTTCAAAATGTATGATTATCAGTTTGTGTTTTCTTCAAAATTGATTTGGAAAATGACTGAACTTTTTGCAAATATTGTGTGCCCTGATCAGACGCCGCGTTCTGTGGCGTCTGATCTGGGCCTGCACTGTTTGCCAATGTACCCATTTAGGGGTTTCCGGTACCAAATGGGTGTAAACCTCAATGCAAACAACAGAACTTACGCGTTCAGGTAGTTCTAACGATTACCCACAATCTTCGATTAGACTTTTGATTAAAATGAAGACTCTCTGTACCTCAAATCGACACATAAAACTAGAATTGTGAATACGACACAGATGCCCCTACCCAGGGACCATCCTCACCAAGAAAAAAAAGCACGTTGCCCCCAAAAAAAATAAATAAAAAAACGCATTTCTCGGCTGGAAAACTGTCCTTGAGAACATCGGAGTAGGTGTGGGTAATGTCGTTTAAATCTTGGAAAAAAGTGTGTATCATCATCTAGATATGAACCAAGTCCATAAAAAATAAACTACTAAGTCTGTGACATAGACCTTGAGTTTTGGTTTTACGGCCCTTTCAAGATTTATTTCTTTTATTTAGAGCCGATCACCAATCAGATGTGGGCGAAAACTAAACGGAGTAGCCGAAGAAACTACCTGTACCTTTCGTCATACCAAATACGAACTAAATCCATTAAATTGGTTAGGAAATGTGAGCTCTTATTAAACAGCGTTGACATTAAAAAGTGAGAGGCTGTGACCTTTACCTTGAGGTTGTTGGCATGGGGGCGTCTATGTTGAAAATTGTGAATCCATGCCCTTGACTTTGAGGTCATGGGCATTGGTACGGCTAGAGGTCATAGGTAAGGGCCAATGTATTGCTGAATAAACATGTAATCACAATTCCATCATATGGTCCGGAAATTATGAGCTCTTAAAAGTTTAGGTTCTTCCTGGTACAATGCCTTAATCAGAGGTTACAGTATCACGTACGTACATCCCATACAAAAGGAAGTACGTGTACGTGCGTACGCTTGTATGTACGAACGCTCGTATGTTCGAAAACCTTTAATGTCGACGGCGTGGGAGGTGGGGGGTTGGGTAGGAGAGGGTCATGGTATGGCATACTGCCATTTCGTCTATGTGCAACTGTGTAGATATGTAGCTATACACAGGTTTTTATGTAATTTAAAAGCAGTCATGCTGTAGAATCCATGTTGCAAATGAACTGCATTTATTTTTCATTGACAGGCTGAACGGCCTGACAGATGAACAATCAACGGGCCTAGTGGATAAGAGCGCTGACTAAATCATTAGATCTCTCACCGCTGTGGGTTCGAGCCTCGCCCGGGTCACATGAGAAACGCCAAGTTCTGCAACGGAAGGTCAGGTGGTTTTTCTCCGGGTACCCCGGTTTTCGTCCACCTCTGATTAACGATCGGCTCGATATCAGTGAAATAATCTTGAAAGGGTCGTAAAAAACAAAACCCCAAACCAATGAATAAATATTTGCTACAGACCGTTGCCAGCAACAAACTGGAGCTGAAAACTGGCATACTTTAAATACGAACACTAACATAGGATACGTCACGTAACGTTATCCTTATTAAACAACGTCATGTATTGACGTTTTGTGTTAAAAATCATGCATAAACTGTTTTTTATGTTCATCTTGTATTCATGCACTTACATTTCTGAATTAATTAAATTGAGAGTGAAAAGCTAATAAAATGCTCAGCGAAGTCTCACATGATATCTAATACTATAAACTCAACAATACACATGCACTCATGTTGAGGACCCCCCTCCCCCCCCCCACACCACCATTTACTGACAAAGACGCTTGTAAATGGTTCAATATGACAACGTTAAATCAATGGTAGTCTGACGTCACGATGTCCATAAAACAGACCAACTCGCCAGTGGTACAGTGGGAAGGGGTGCAAATAATTAAAATCTGTATCTCACGAGAATGAAATGGAAACACAAGTTTGAACCAACGTAGAATCAATGTTGATTCAACGTTGTTTGTACTGAATATATATCTATGTCCACTGGGACACTATTTAACTTTAAAACGTGTTATTTACTTTACACGCTTGTGACAATAAGTGCCCCCGTTTAAGAGCATATTCAAAATTGCGACATATTTTAGTGAAACACAAATTTAGCTCGTACGAACACTTTGCGATGTTTTGATGAAACTGACGTACGCAGTTCTTTAAAAAGTGCGTAGGAACAATTTAAGATTAATCGTACGATGTTTTTTGATGAAAATGCCCCCAGGTCAGATAAAATCGGAAACGTATATTGTTTACGTATGACAACAAAATCTCGCACTTGCACATTTTACATGTTTGTTTGTTTGATTTGAGGTTTAACGTCCCCGTCAACACTGTAAAGGTCATTTTGGAGACGTTGCTTCCAATTCTGTGGGACTTTTACCCGACATTGAGATGAAATGACATCTCAAGTCCTGCCGTCCAATGAAACCAATAGTGTTTATAAGCATGGACGGACCGACTCGCACTGCTTTGCCTGGGCAGGCTTAGATCCTCTAAGCGGTTTACCAGTACTCGCGTGCGGGTCGGTTTCAGCTCTGCGTGGAAGCATCATGCAGCCCATCTATTTCTTCAAGCCCCGATGGGCGGGGGCCAACATTTTACATGTAAACAATCTAAAAGAAAAAAACGCGAATTGAACGAAAAGGAGAAACCAGTTTATGTGATCATCGAGTTTATTATTGCAAACATGGAAACATATTCTTTTTCTTGAGTCAGTGCATTCAGAAAACCAATAAGACGTGCACCAGTTCTCTCTAAAAGAGGCAGTCAGCGAAATGCATGGCTTTTTTTACAACAGGCTGAATCCAGCCGTAGGTGAAGATTTCACTGAAAATAGCAAATAGAAAAGTAAAGAAATCTACACCAAACGGATGGGTGGCCTGCCTAGTCGCGATTATGTTTTGTGGAGTTTTTAATACTCCTTTTACTTACTGATGCAAACACAGTACATTCCACTACTGAAACAAATAATAAGAAGCAGAACGGAGAAAAATCGTGGCACCATACTTGCGCCTTTTTCATTTATTCTGAACATAACCCCACTATGTTGATTTATACAGTATGTAGCTACTGTCTTGGAGGGTCACATAAAGCGAAAATGCCTTGCGACATGCGCACAAAGCGAATACTCAGATCAGCGGGTGCTATATGGATAACAGTTAGCCTTTTCAGCGAAAAGCTGCATTCTGCCTTAGAAAGAATGCAGACTATTTTGAGTCTTCGCTGAGCGAGCATTCACATGTCCAAAGACGCATTTTCCGTAATACACGGTTCAAATATCTTGCAAATTACAGTGCAGAGGTAACTGTAAATATTAGAATATGTCCTTTTATGGAGGAACTATTAAAAACCCGAGCTTTAATCATCTTCGAGCCGCGTTACGCAAACACGCCTATTCAAATACATTGTCACCTTTATCGCCGTTAAAATGAAAATTTTATGATGAAAAATTGTGATATTTTTCTTATTTCTGCTCAAAACATAGAGTGTGCGCACTCGTTAGAACCGCCTCATCGAGGCGGTTCTAATGAGTACCCACAATCTATATATTTAGAGCAGGAATAGGAAAAATAATATATACACCAGGAAACCCCAGCTTTACTATATAAAAGTGGGGTTCAAGGGGGTCAAAATTATATAGGAATGTTTTCGTGATGGCATCGTGAAAATGAATCTTGTGATTGGCAAAATTTATGCTGACATTCCAAGATGTCCGGACAAGTTAACACATCATCACGAAAGCATGCCTATATAACTCTGACCCCCTTGAACCCCACTTTTATATAGTAAACCTGGGGTTTACAGGGATATACATATCAGTTACCCTCTATATGAGTTCCATTGCAGCACATTGACCTGTTAAAGATATGGTATCTCAGGACAAGTGAGCTTTATCAGGTCAACGTGATATTGCACTTTTATGAATGAACCGGGCTACTAGAAAAATGGAAAAATGTTATTATTATTGGACAAAATGGGAAAATGACTTGAAAAAATTGATAGGAGAAAATATGCTGAGCTGATACAAAATATATCGACCTGCGGAATGTTCGGACGCACTGAGGACCATCGATAACTGATTGTACGAGTAAATTGCTAATTTAAGAGTGTATAAGGGGGTAAACTGATAAATAGAATACCAAATTCGTATTATTTGATATCAAGTTTATCAGGCTCGGCTTCGAGAACGCATGTAGAATCGCTAGGCAAGTCTCGCGATTCTACTAGCGTTCTCGAAGCCTTGGCTGATAAACTTGATATCAAAAGACACTCACCTGGTATTCTCTATTTATATAGTAAACCTGGGGTTTACAGGGATATACATATTGCAATTCGACTTTTTGGTGGTACAATTTTCAATAGATTTAACATGTTTAAATAGGCATGTTTTCGTAATGTGAAAGGACAAAATCAGCCTACATACACACTCAGGCAAGACAGATTTCTTTGTCCACAATGGGAGCCTTGGATTCGTAATGTGCGGCTACAGATTTGACTGCGCATATGCGCAACCTCATCGTAGAATATGTCGTGAACACACGCCAGAAGACAGAATTTTGCTTGTGTGTTTATGTGTGGGAATTAAGTTTTTATTATTCCCCATTCGAAGAATGATGAAAAGAGCATATAGTGTTGTCCCTGTCCGTCCGTCCGTCCGTTCGTCCGTCCGTCCGTCCGTCCGTGCATCCGAAACTTATACGCAGCCAATAACTTTCTTATTTCTGGATGAATTTTGAAATTATTTTGCAGATATGTTAACAATCCTGAGACAATGTGTCGCCCACAAAAACCAGGCACATAACTTGGCAGAAATGTTCACCATCATGAGACGATGTGTGGCGCGCAAAACTCAGGTCCGTACCTCTAAGACAAAGGTCATACTTAGAGATAAAAAAAGGGTCCGAAACTTAAACACAGTCAATAGCTTACTCATTTCTTATTGGATTTGTTTCATTGGGCGACAGGGCTTGAGATGTCATTTCATCTCAATGTCGGGTAAAACTCCCACAAAATTGGAAGCAACGTCTCCAAAATGACCTTTACAGTGTTGACGGGGACGTTAAACCTCAAATCAAACAAACAAACAAAAACTTATTGGATTTGAAATTACTTTGCAGAAATGTTCACCATAATGAGATGATGTGTCGCTTGCAAAACCACGGTCAGTACTGCCAAAGTCATGGTCGTTCTTAGAGGTCAAAGGTCCAAAAAAGTTAATGAAGCTTAAACATGGTCAATAACTTCCTTATTTCTATATGGATTTTAAAATTAGTTTGCAGAAATGCTCATCATCGGGAGACAATGTGTCATGCACGAAACCCAGGTCCATACCTCCAAGGTCAAGGTCATACTTAGAGATCAAATGTCAAAGTGTCAAAAAGTTACACACTGTCAATAACTTTTTATGGATTAATACAAATATCGACATATTTTCAGGCGTTGGCATCCGTGTCCTGAGAACACATTTCTAGTTATGTTTGATTTGAGGTTTAACGTCCCCGTCAACACTGTTTAGGTCATTTTGGAGACATTGTTTCCAATTTTGTGGGACTTTAACCCGGCATTGAGATGAAATACATCTCAAGACCTGTCGCCCAATGAAATCAAAATGGGTTATCAGCATGGACGGTCCGACTCGCACCGCTTTGCCTATGCAGGCTTAGATCCTCTAAACAGTTTACCTGTACTCCTGTGCGGTCGGCTTCAGCTCTGTATGGAACCATCATGCATCTATTTCTTCAAGCCCCGATGCGCGGGGGCTGTAAGAACACAGAACGCCACGAAAATATTGCTTGGGGATTTGTTGAACGTAGATGTGGGCCGTTTCACAAGAGAAACATTACTTAAACACGCCTATACAAATACATTGACACATTTATCGCCGAAAAAATGAAAATTTTCTGATGAAAAATTGTGATATTTTTCTTATTTCTGCTGAAAATATAGATTGAGGGTACTAGTTAGAACCGCCTCGTTGAGGCGGTTCTAACGAGTGCCCACAATCTATATCTTAGAGCAGAAATAAGAAAAATAAGGTTTTCCCCTGCAAACCCCAGTTTTACTGTATAAAAGTGGGGTTCGAGGGGGTCAAAATTATATAGGCGTGTTTTCGTGATGTGGAATGCACTTTCATGAGAAATAATAAAACAAGCATGTGTAAGCATTAAATTCTTTCATTTAAGAATATACCCCCAATTTAAACGAAATCAGTTTATGTGGCAGAAAGTCCAGATCTGAAATTTCATCACGAAAACATACCTCCATAATTTTTACACCCTTGAATCTCACTTTTATATAGTAAAACTTGGGTTTACAGGGATATACCTTATTTTTGTTATTTCTGCTCTAAAATATAGATTGTGGGCACTTGTAAGAACCGGTTCTAACGAGTAGCCGAATCACCTCGATAAGGCGGTTTTTATTGAGTAGCCACAATCAATAGTTTGAGCAAAATAAGAAAAATGTCACAATTGTTCATCTAAAAAATTACGATGTTTCGGCGGAAAAGTTTATAACATATTTGTATTCACCATATTTGCATTATTTGCTGGCTCCCAGCTTGCACATTGTCAATACTGGAAAAACAGGTAACCAGACCCCCCTGACCTTTAAAGGTCAGGGGGTTCTGGTTACCTGTTTTTCCAACACAACCTTCAGACTAGGAACCAGCAGAAAATGCAAATTTCGTAATGTATTTCCTTGTCAAAGTAAAAGTAAATGACGGAAACGTTTAACTGGCTACTGGGTGGGGTGTATCTTATTCTTTTATCGTAGATGATAACCAGAGTATGGTTCTAAGATCATAAATGACATCACGAAAACACGCCTATATAATTTTGATCCCCCTTGAACCCCACTTTAATATAGTAAAACTGGGGGTTTACAGGGGTAAACCTTATTTTTCTTATTTCTACTCTTAAATATAGGTTGTGGGTACTCGTTAGAACCGCCTCAATGAGGCGGTTCTAACGAGTGCCCACATTTATATTTTGAGCAGAAATAAAAAAATATCTCAACTTTTCATCATAAAATTTTCATATTTTCGGCGACAGAGGTGGTAATGTATATGTATAGGCGTGTTTTCGTAATGGAACACAAAATATCACGTGAACAAGTCCGCGAAATATACACGTCCATACACCCGACTTTATATAGCGAGAAGGTTGGGTTTACGGGGTATACCTTATGTTTCGCATTTCTGCTCCACGATATAGGTTGTGGGTACTCTTTAGAACCACCTCAACGTTGCAGTATAATTAAGATAAATATCACGGATTTTCTTCAGAAAGGTAGCCATAAAAATGCACTATTTCGCACGGCTGTCTTATACCGTACTGTGTATTTTCAAGCCCATATTTTCTCCCTATATAAAGTGGGTTAAATCAGGGTTCACGATGTCGTTCGTTAACGAATCGTTATATCACGAAAACGCGCCTAATATAATTTTGACCCGGTTGAACCCCAATTTATACACTAAAACAGGGGTTTACAGGGGTAACCTTATTTTTCTTATTTCAGCTCCAAAATAAAGATTGTGGAAACTCGTTAAAACCGCGGTTCTCACGAATACCTACAATCTATATTTTGAGCAGAAATAACAAAAATATCACAAATTCACATATTAAAATGTTCGTTTTAACGTGGTAAAGTTTTGTATGTATTTACCCAATGAATCTTTGATTTTTCGAAATGGTGATGACACTATCTTATTTGCTGAACAAATGTGAGCAGCTTTTGCAGATTCAAATGCTACTCACTTGCATGTTTTTCTTTCAAAGCGATTCGGTACTTGCTAGAATAGTTAACGTCTAACCATGTTAATCTCAGGATGTTTGGAAAACCTTACGATAACACAGCCGTGTGATACAGTGCATTTTTCACATCTCCAAAATGGCTACTTTTCTGATGCAAATCCAAGACATTTTTCCTATTAATACCGCAAACATAGGTTGTGGGTGCTCGTTAGAACCGGTTCAATGAGGCGAATCCAACGAGTACCAAAAACCTATGTTTTTGAGCACAAATAATGAAAGTAATATATACCCCCGTAAACCCCACCTTTCTCTATATCAAATGGGTTTAGAGAGATGTCAATTAGACGGACTTGTCAATCGGGTGCATATTGTTATGCATAAGAATTTATTTTTCTGATTCCCACTTTCACCCGACTGTGACCTAATAGTGCTATAAATATCTTGTTAATCTTTTTATAGAAGATTCTAGAAAACTGAGTCACAGATTAATTTCTTTTTGAAAACAACATGTTTACAAGGAAAAGTACTTCAGAACCTTCCAGAAAGTTCAGGTTTGCATTATTTTTAGAAGATTATCTCATCTTATTCCACAACCCTGTGGAACATTCTAGAGAAATCTTAGGGTCTATAAAAGAGCATGTATTTTCTCATTGAGTCAGACTTTGGAGTTTGATGTTTGGGCTTATAAGGAAAGTTATTTCTAAATTCTGTGTTGGATTGTGAAAGGATATTACTTTTCATTTTGGACTGTGAATTCTGTGGGATCAAGGAAAATAGATTCATTCAGGATATTTCATAACAGAGCTAAGTACATTTAATTTTCTTACTTCTACAGGTTAAAGTTAACTTGTAAATAAATTTTGTTAAATTTTTCCGAAAGGCTTGTTTGCTTTTTCTTTCTGCTACGCATGGCTCGTAACAGAAATTGGGGGCTCGTCCATACACTGTAGACAAAAAGATCAGTCACCTAAATTACATAATAAACACTCCTGGGAGGCGCAAGCTAAAGCAGCTATGTCATATTAACATGCTTAAGGCATACATAGATAGGGACAATACGTATTTAACATCAGTCAATCTAGTTAGCTCTGTTCCACTTAATTCATGTGACAATGACTGTGAGGATATTAATTCAGTGAAGTCGGATCCCACATCATCAAAACTTCAGAATTCTGACATTCTACGGAATCTTGTCCAGAAACTGTCACATCTAGAGCCAAATCAGCGGAATGAACTGAAACAGCTAATTTTTGAATATGAACACTTATTTCCTGACATTCCAACACGGACAGACAAAATATTTCACGATGTGGACATAAATGGTTCTAAACCTGTAAAACAACACCCATACAGGATGAATCCTGTGAAACAAAAATATCTTAAAGAAGAAGTTCAGTATCTATTAGACAATGACTTTATTGAACCAAGCCAAAGTGAGTGGAGTTCTCCTTGTATTCTTGTACCAAAACCTGATGGGACATATCGTATGTGTACAGATTTTAGGAAAGTTAATTCCTTAAGTAAAACAGATAGCTTTCCTATTCCAAGAATGGATGACTGCATTGATAACATCGGGAATGCCAAATACATAACGAAATTCGACCTTCTGAAAGGATTTTGGCAAATTCCACTTACAGATAGAGCAAAGGAGGTTTTGGCATTCACAACACCGGACGGATTATTTAATTATAAAGTCATGCCATTTGGAACGAAAAACTCTCCGGCAAAATTTCAGCGCTTAATAAACATGGTAATTGCGGGGCTGGAAGGCTGCAGTGCTTATATCGATGATGCTATCATATACAACGACCAGTGGAATCAACATCTTGGGACTATTCGAGCATTCTTTGATAGACTGAGTAATGCCAAATTGACAATCAATCTTGCTAAAAGTGAATTCTGCCATGCAAGTTTGACATTTCTAGGTCATGTTGTAGGTCAAGGTCATGTGAAACCCATTGATGCTAAAGTTGAGGCTATCGCAAATTTTCCCGTACCCACGTGCAAAAGACAGCTGATGCGATTTCTTGGTATGGCTGGTTATTACAGAAAGTTCTGTAATAATTTCTCTGTCATTGCTGAGCCTTTAACAAATTTGCTCAGCAAAAGAACAAAATTCCATTGGAATGCAATATGCCAAAATGCTTTTGATAAACTTAAAGCCATACTCAAGAGTGAACCAGTTCTCTTAGCACCAAACTTTGAAAAGGAGTTTAAGCTAGCTGTAGATGCTAGTGATGTAGGTGCAGGTAGTGTTTTGTTGCAGGAAGATGAAAATGGTGTGGATCATCCAGATTGCTACTTTTCCAAAAAGTTTAATAAGCATCAGAGAAATTACTCTACCATAGAGAAAGAGTGCTTGTCTCTGATTCTTGCTCTGCAACATTTCGAAGTTTATCTTACCCCTACTACTGCACCGATTGTTGTTTTCAGTGATCACAATCCACTGACTTTCATACACAAAATGAAAAACAAAAATCAGCGGTTGCTCAGGTGGAGTCTCATGCTACACGAGTATAATTTAGACATAAGACATATTAGAGGGAGAGATAACATTATCCCTGATGCCCTTTCGAGAGCTTGAGCAGTGTCAGGAGTTGTGTTTTTCTTTCCTACTAAAGTGGATTGTAGATACATGTAATTTTATATGCCATGCTTAATATTTTATTATTCTTAAAGCAAAAGAAAGCTTTATTACATAAATCTTTCTTTTCCTCGAAGAGGGGGAGAGTTATGCATAAGAATTTATTTTTCTGATTCCCACTTTCACCCCACTGTGACCTAATAGTGCTATAAATATCTTGTTAATCTTTTTATAGAAGATTCTAGAAAACTGAGTCACAGATTAATTTCTTTTTGTAAACAACATGTTTACAAGGAAAAGTACTTCAGAACCTTCCAGAAAGTTCAGGTTTGCATTATTTTTAGAAGATTACCTCATCTTATTCCACAACCCTGTGGAACATTCTAGAGAAATCTTAGGGTCTATAAAAGAGCATGATTTTTCTCATTGAGTCAGACTTTGGAGTTTGATGTTTGGGCTTATAAGGAAAGTTATTTCTAAATTCTGTGTTGGATTGTGAAAGGATATTACTTTTCATTTTGGACTGTGAATTCTGTGGGATCAAGGAAAATAGATTCATTCAGGATATTTCATAACAGAGCTAAGTACATTTAATTTTCTTACTTCTACAGGTTAAAGTTAACTTGTAAAAAAATTTTGTTAAATTTTTCCGAAAGGCTTGTTTGCTTTTTCTTTCTGCTACGCCTGGCTCGTAACAATATTCATGTGATGTTCTCTCTTAAAATAGCATTATCCACTTCAACAGATTTTAAGAATCTTATATGGGTGTGAGGGTGGATGGAAAAATCCGTCCCGAGGGACACTGTCCGGCATCACGAGGCTTGCCGAGTGATGCCGGACAGTGATCTCGAGGGACGGATTTTTCTATCCACCCCTCACACCCATATTGGGTTCTTTTTCCTGCATACCTTCCATTTCTTAAAGCGGATTTTTACTGCTGCAGTCACTTCGGTTACAAACGTCCACCATATTGTGAAAATAATGAAAATAATATATACCCCCGTAAACCCCACCTTTCTCTATATCAAATGGGTTTAGAGAGATGTCAATTAGACGGACTTGTCAATCGGGTGCATATTTATGTGATGTTCTCTCTTATAATAGCATTATCCACTTCAACAGATTATAAGAATCTTATATGGGTGTGAGGGTGGATGGAAAAAATCCGTCCCGAGGGACACTGTCCGGCATCACGCAGCTTGCCGAGTGATGTCGGACAGTGATCCCGAGGGACGGATTTTTCTATCCACCCCTCACACCCATATTGGATTCTTTTTCTTGCATACCTTCCATTTCTTAAAGCGGATTTTTACTGCTGCAGTCACTTCGGTTACCAACGTCCACCATATTGTGAAAATAATATATACCCCCGTAAACCCCACCTTTCTCTTTATCAAATGGGTTTAGAGAGATGTCAATTAGACGGACTTGTCAATCGGGTGCATATTCATGTGATGTTCTCTCTTATAATAGCATTATCCACTTCAACAGATTATAAGAATCGTATATGGGTGTGAGGGGTGGATGGAAAAATCCGTCCCGAGGGACACTGTCCGGCATCACGAGGCTTGCCATTTCTTAAAGCGGATTTTTACTGCGGTTACCAACGTCCGCCATGTTGTGTTGACACTGCATGAATGTTTAGTGACGTTGCTGTGACGTCAACCTTAACGACGGCGCATACGAGGTCGTAATCAACCAGTGCATTTATCAAAAACGCGATTATATTCGATTTTGGGTCGGAACACCAGGGTCAGAACATAAGTTTCTATCCCAGGGTAAAATCACGGATTTCCTTGTCTGGTGTGCAAGAAATAAAAATGTCAGCAATGTCTTGTATTTTGGTGCGTTTAATTAAAAGGTAAAATAATTGATCTTCATATTTGTGTACATAACGTCAGAAAGATTGAAGCTAAATATTGATTTAGGGGCACGGAAGCTAGCACATTCGTTACGTTTACCAAAGAATATAATGACACCTCGTAAGTCAAACAAACGAATGGAATCCTATTGGGGTAAATTACTCGTAAGGGAACAAATAAAGCTTTTTTCTACTTGAACTATTTAAAATAGATTTTTAGCTCACCAGATCCGAAGGCTCCGGGGGAGCTTATAGGATAGGCAGTTGTCCGTCGGCGTCTGCGTCGTCTGCGTCTGCGTCGTCGTGTGACGTCAACACTTTCCTCTGAGCCGCTAGGCCGATTGGGCTCAAATTTCATCTGTAGCATCCTTGGGTTGGGGATTGAAAGTTTGTGTTTTTTTTATGAAATTCGGTTCATTAGTTTGGTTGCTATGGCAACTTAGAGTTTCCATAGACTTATAATGGGGAAAATTGAAAAATGGCATTTACTGCCAAGCCGCTGCAGGTATTTTGACAAAACTTTCATAGAAATATTCCTTAGGCAATCTACTATCTGCCATATGATTTTATGCCTACTGCTCATTTGTATTCGTTGCCATGGAAACCAAAATGAAAAAAAAAATAGAAAAAAAAAATACTTAAACAAGAGTGCCATGATGGCCCTGGATCGCTCACCTGATCCATATTGTACAAATGGAATTGAAGATAATATATGGTAGAGTAGAGGCGTGAGCAATTTTGGTTGACACAAGGAGGTTTTTATAATTTTAGCCATCTTGTTCATCCAAGCACAACGGATTAAGCAATTTTGAAAGCTTTTTTTTCCATTATGAGTCTATGGGAGCGAAGGGGCCCAGGGGCGTGGCCCATTGAGAACCAAGGGGCATGATTGGCAGGAATTATGTAGGTGACCACTTGCCGTTACTACATGCTAAATATATATAAGCTCTGGACCCCGTGGTTCCAGAGAAGAAGATTTATGAAGCTTTTTCCATTATGAGTCTATGGGAGCGAAGGGGCCCCGGCGCGTGGCCCATTTGGAACCCAGAGGCATGATTGGCAGGAATTATGTAGGTAACCACTTGCCGTTGCTACATGCTAAATATTTAAACCCTGGGCCCTGTGGTTTCAGAGAAGAAGACTTTTATGCCCCCGCCATTCGAAGAATGGTGGAAAGGGCATACAGCGTTGCCCCTGTCCGTCCGTTCGTCCGTCCGTCCGTGCGTGCGTCCTTGCGTCCGAAACATAAACACAGGCAATAACTTCCTTATTTCTTGATGGATTTTAAAATTACTGGGCAGAAATGTTAACCATCATGCGACGACGTGTCACGTGCAAAACCCAGGTTCGTACCCCCAAGGTCAAGGTCATACTTAGAGGTCAAAGGTCAAAAAAGGGTCCGAAACTTAAACGCAGTCAATAAGTTTTTTATTTCTGGATGGGTTTTGAAATTACTTTGTAGAAATGTTAAACATCATGAGACGATGTGTCATGTGCAAAACCCAGGTCCGTACATCCAAGGTCAAGGTCATACTTAGAGGTCAAAGGTCAAAAAGTGTCCGAAACTTAAACGCAGTCAATAACTTACCTATTTCTGGATGGATTTTGAAATTACTTTGAGGAAATGTTAACCATCATGAGACGATGTGTCACGTGCAAACCCAGATCCGTACCTACAAGGACAAGGTCATACTTAGAGGTCAAAGGTAAAAAAAGGGTCCGAAACTTAAACGCAGTCAATAACTTACTTATTTCTGGATGGATTTTAAAATTACTTTGAAGAAATATTAACCATCATGAGACGATGTGTCACGTGCAAACCCAGATCCGTACCTGCAAGGTCAAGGTCATACTTAGAGGTCAAAGGTAAAAAAATGGTCCGAAACTTAAACGCAGTCAATAACTTTCTTATCTCTGGATGGATTTTGAAATTATTTGGCAGAAATGTTGGCCATCATGAGACAATCTGCCTCACACAAAACCAAGGTCCTTACCTACAAGGTCAAGGTCATACTTAGTGGTCAAACATAAAATACGGGTCCAAAACTTAAACATGGTCAATAACTTTCTATGGATGAATACAAACATAGACATATTTTCAAGGGGGGGGGGGGCATCCGTGTCCTATGGACGCATTTCTGGTCTTATATATTCTTCTTATATATTTTCCTTATTTATGCATCAAACAAGGATTGTGGGTGCTTGTCGCTTCAGTTGCTGGATCTGTGTCCTATTTTCTCTCTCCGTCTACCTGCAAAAATAAAAAAGGAAACTATACTATTACACAAAATATCAGCAGGACTGTATAGGTTGTTATGGTTTTATAACTTTTTGGAGTTACATGAACATGTGTCTGGCATCGACAGGTAAATGTTTTTTTTTTTTTCTGTTTTGTGAGGGTTAAACAACACGTCTACTGTGATGGGTCCTTTTCTGTCGTCGCACAAAGAAAAACGTTATTTTTTCTCTCACTTTTGGTTAAATGTACGGCCCATTCCAGACTATTTCACTTATTTCCAGCCGATCGTTAATCAGAGGTTGGCAAAAACCGGAGAACATTACGAGAACACATCTATATAATTTTGACCCCTCATACCCCATTTTTATATTGTAAATCTGGGGTTTAAGGGGGTATACATTATTTTTCTTATTTCTGCTCAAAACATAGATTGTTGGTACTCGATAGAACCGCCTCGGCGAGGCGGTTCTATCGAGTACCAGCAATCTATGTTTTGAGCAGAAATCGACGAGGCGGTTCTATCGAGTACTCACAATCTATGTTTTTGAGCAGAAATAAGAAAAAAAAACACAATTTTATGACGTCACACTCTTCCACCCAGTAAGATATTGCAAATTTAATCATTGTACCTTTCAATTACCTGTTGAGGTTTTTTACGGCGTAGCCGTTATGGTTTTGCTTTTGTCCTACATTTTTCGTTATTCCATTGGTCAATAAAACCACATGTCCAAGGAGATGACCATTTCATTGGTCAATGATTTGCATAAATAAATCTACTCAAAAGTACGACAGTTTACTGAAGTTTTAACCTAGGAAATGTTTCGTTTTTTATGTGAGACATGAATGAAAAATATATACAGTTTCGGCTTGCTCACCGTCTTGTCCTTTGATGACCATACGTCATATGTATAATTGTGTTTCTAGTGAATTCTGTAACTGCTGCGGTGAAAAGCTATTTTGACCTAATTTCACGTGGTTGGTCTATATAGCGAAAGGAACCATTTCGCGAAAGGAAGGTTCCTTTCGCGAAAGGAAGAATTTTCTGCGAAAGGAATTGTTTGTTTGATTTGAGGTTTAACGTCCCCATCAACACTGTGTAGGTCATTTTGGAGACGTTGCTTCCAAGTTTGTGGGACTTTTACCCGACATTGAGATGAAATGACACCCAAGCCCTGTTGCCCAATGAAACCAATAAAGAGATATAGCATGACAAAAACATGTAATAATCGCATTACAAATTGTCAGATGTTAAATTTACAATACATGTATATGCTAAATAAAAGTTGCAGTGTATCATTTGTCTTCAGCATACTTTATGTCCTCCATTTTAACACAAAATGGACATTTTCGAATATCATTAATGTTATATAAATTCTGAAAAGGAATAAGTGTAATTTGAGTTTTAATTAGGTGCACATAAGATCAAGTTTCCGTCCGTTTGTCCCCCAGGTATTAGACTTCCTGCCTTGCCGTGGCCCTGGGGGCTCAATTCCCACTGGGCACATTGCCGCTGTGGTCTTTGTGCCCACTGGGAAGAGCTAAAGGAAGTACCACCCGTTTGCCGTGGGTGGCGTCCTGTAAGCCGGAAGAAGGGATCCTGGAGGTTGAGGGTTACCTGAGGTGGCGGTGCTTCAGGTTCCCAACACGCCTCTTTGGCCTGGCTTTTCGGTGTAGACGGGTGGCCGTGCGGTCCGGCACGGTCAATCGGCTGGTCACGCCGAGCCCTAGAGATACCACTTTGCTTTCTCTTCAACTCTTTTTGTATCTTTCCTGATACCAACCATATGCCCATTTACCTTACCCTTTTCTGTCTTTTTATCTCTAGAAGGCGGTGGCAAAACGGATCAATCGTGTAGGCATTTTGTTTATGCGAGTATATCTCACGTGTATCTCTAACACCTGCGAGTTGGATAACCACTCCATTATGGTGTTCCCTTGTAGGGCTCCACGGAGGGCGGAGAGCACTTGGGACGAAACTAGAATTTTTTCCTTATGCCTCATGGAAAAAAAAAATAACCGCAACGCATCTAAACACAACGCACCTAAACGTAAAAAACAAGACGATTCATCCGAATCGGATGAACACAGTCAACAAGCCAGTCAGCAGTCAAGTCAACAAACCAGTCAGCAGTCCGCTGAACCAAATTTCGACAATGTTCCGCGCTTCTTGGTTGTCTCGTCGCTTGACGATACACGAAGTGTATCCAGCCTTTCTCCTTTCGTAATTGAGAAATGTATCAACTCCATAGCCGGACACCCTAAGAGTATCAAAAAGCTCAAATCAGGTGACCTTCTCTTGGAAGTCGAGAAAAAACAGCAAGTTGTAAGCCTGCTAAGCACCAATAAACTCTTTGATCTTCAGGTTAAAGTCTCTCTCCACAACACGTTAAATTCGTCTAAGGGAGTGATTCGCAGTCCAGAACTGCGCCCTTGTACAGATGAAGAGATCGTCGATAACTTGAAAGATCAGTGAGTTGTTGGTGTTCGTAACATCAAAGTCCGTAGAAGTGGTGTACTAAAACCAACAGCAACTTATGTGTTGACTTTTAATACACCAGTTCTACCCAAGAAAATCAAAGTAGCATATCTTTCCATTAACGTAGAGGTATACATCCCAAACCCTCTTAGATGTTACTCTTGTCAGGCTTTTGGCCATCATGAAAGCAGATGTCAGAGAAAAAAACTCTGTCCTAATTGTGGTGAAGAAAAGCATGTTGATAATCACCTCAACTGCAAAAATGAACCCAAATGCGTAAATTGTGATGGCAAACATGCTGTTTTCTCTCGAGACTGTCCGGCATGGAAAAAAGAAAAAGAAATACTAACCGTCAAATACCAAAGGGGGATAACATTCCCAGAAGCGCGAAAAATTGTCGATGAGCGATATATAACACCAACCACCAGTTTCGCCAGCATCACAAAGGGTACTGGTGTAAAATGTACCAGCTCCGCGACACAGACTGCTGAATCATATATAGCTGAACTGAAAAAATCTGGTGCATGGAGTAAACCCACTCCAGCACCGCAAAGTTCAACCAACTTATCAAATGGCGCAATCCAGATTGCTTCGGATCGGTCGACAGCGACCGTACCGAAGCCAGCGCCGCACGTAAAAGAGAAACTCGACTCAGGTCGTACTAATAAGGGATCGGAAGATCCGACCAAAAAACATCAATTGTCTCAAAAACATACAGACAGACAACGTAAAATGGAAAGAGACAATATTAGATTTCAGAACAGATTCGGATCTTTGAGTGACAGTGATATGGAGTTCGCTGAAACTCCATCATCACCAAATGGCAATAACAGATCGAGGTCAGCAACACCACGAGCTGGTGGTAGCAGATCTATATCACCAATTGCAGCTCCAATATAGTTTCTAGTCTTAATCTCTTCATAAAATGGATTTAAAACACAAAATAATACAATGGAATTGTCGAGGTCTTAAACCAAATTATAATGAACTCTTATTACTTATTTCGTTATTAAACCCATCGGTTTTTTGTTTACAAGAAACTTTTTTAAAAACTGATGACAACATTGATGTCAGGGGTTTCAATACATACAACTATATCTATTCTGATGGTAGCAAACCATCTGGTGGCAGTTCAATTCTTGTTAAATCATGTTTACCACAAAGAGAGATCAAATTAAAAACAGACCTACAAGCTGTAGCAGTATCGGTTTCTCTGGATAAAGAAACTACAATTTGCTCTTTATATATTCCACCCTCATTTTCGTTAAAGCCCGAACATCTTGACTCATTGCTGAGTCAACTTCCATCGCCATATCTTTTAGTTGGCGACTTCAATGGTCACAATATTCTATGGGGCTGTAAAGATATCAATAACAGAGGAGCACTTGTTGAAGATTTTATTGCAAAGAGCGATCTTTGCTTGATGAATGATAAATCTTATACTTACCTTCACCCTGCGACAGGTCATTTGTCTTCTTTGGATCTCTCTTTGTGTCACCCATCTCTCTTCTTGGACTATGACTGGTCTGTTCATGATGATCAGTGCGGAAGTGATCACTTCCCTGTTATAATTGAGAGTGTAAACGAACCAGATGAGGACTGTAACCAGAAATGGAAAATGAATAAAGCCGACTGGGAATTATTCCATAATTTATGTGAAGAAGAGTTATCAATTGATCATTTTAATGAATCATCCGACATTGTTTCTGATTTCACAGATACACTTATTAACATATCAGAACAATGCATTCCAAAGACCTCCACAAATACTAAGAAAAGCAAGCCTTGGTTTAATAATGACTGTAAAGAAGCTATTAAAAAGCGTAAACAGGCTCTAAATAAGTTCTGCAAAAATCCCACTTCAGAAAAGCTCAACGACGTAAAAGTTTTTAGAGCTAAAGCTCGGCGAACAATCCGAGCTTCCAAACGAAAGTCATGGAGAGAATATGTCTCCAAATTGAACTATAAAACCCCCATTAAAAAGGTTTGGGATATGGTACGAAAAATTTCAGGAAAAACAAAGTCTTCTAGTTTTACACATTTAAATACTGAATTTGACACAATAGCTTCAACAAAAAAAGATATTTCAGATACTCTTGGGCACACATTCTTGAGAAATTCATCATCGCGTAATTATTCTGACACTTTTAGAAATTTCAAAAAGGACCAAGAGAAAAGAAATCTAAACTTTAAATCACTTAATCACGAAGAATACAACAAACCTTTTAACTTATCCGAACTCGTTGAAGCCATTGAAAAATCACATGATACGGCAACCGGCCCCGATGAAATTCATTATCAGATGCTTAAGCATCTGCCAAAAAGTTCTCTTACAACACTTTTAGATATCTTTAATAATATTTGGGAAACGGGGGTCTGTCCTGAGAGCTGGCGTGTAGCTACAGTTGTACCAATTCCGAAACCAGGGAAAGATCATGCAGAACCTACAAATTATCGTCCGATAGCTTTGACAAGTTGTTTGTGTAAAACATTGGAGAGAATGATAAACAAGAGATTAGTCTGGTACTTAGAGTCCAACAACCTCATTTCAGAATATCAATCGGGCTTTCGTTCGGAACGTAGTACCAATGACAATTTAATAAGACTAGAAACATTTATACGAGATGCTTTTATTAACAAAGAACACGTAGTAGCTGTCTTTTTCGACTTGGAGAAAGCATATGATACAACATGGCGATATGGAATATTGAAAGATCTACATAACATTGGCTTAAGAGGAAAACTTCCCAGTTTTATTGAAAGCTTTTTAGGGGAGCGCATGTTTCAGGTGCGTGTGGGGTCTACCGTGTCAGATTTCTATGATCAAGAACAGGGTGTCCCACAGGGTAGTATTCTTTCAACTACGCTATTTAACATCAAAATAAACAATATTGTACAATGTTTGGACGACAAAACTGATTGTTCATTGTATGTTGATGATTTTTGTATATGTTACCGTTCAAAAAATATGAAAACAATTGAACGAAAGTTACAACAAAATTTAAAAAGAATAGAAGAATGGACTGATAAAAATGGTTTCAAGTTCTCCAAGTCGAAAACGCAGTGTGTTCATTTTTGTAAACTACGGAAGAAACACGAACATCCTTCCCTGTTTTTATACGGATCACAAATTCCTGTTGTTGAAGAAGCCAAATTTCTTGGGGTCATATTTGATCAAAAGTTATCTTTTATTCCCCATATTAAATATCTTAAAGCGAAATGCTTAAAAGCTTTGAATCTTTTGAAAGTTTTAGCTCATACAAGTTGGGGAGCAGATCGGTATACTTTATTACATCTTTACCGGTCTTTAATAAGATCTAAATTAGATTATGGGTCTGTTGTTTATGGTTCTGCCAGAAAGTCCTATTTAAAATCCTTGGATACTATCCATCACCAAGGCCTTCGTCTGGCCATGGGAGCCTTCCGTACTTCTCCCGTATTAAGCCTTTATGTAGAAGCAGGTGAACCATCTTTAACCTCGCGCAGAGAGAAACTTTCTCTTCAGTATGCTATTAGACTTACTGCAAATCCATCTAACCCGGCATCCAAAATTTCATTTCGACCTCAATTTGTAGATAGGTATGAAACTAAACCCACAGCAATTAAACCTTTTGGATTACGTATTTTACCACTGCTGGAAAATTCAGGTATCGACCTTAAAAATATTCAAAAACATGAAACCGCCGAAGTTCCATCTTGGTGTATTAAACAACCTTCTATTCTGTTCGACTTACATGATGGCAAAAAATCCGAATCAAATCCAATACTTCTCAAACAAAACTTTCAGGTACTGCAATCACGTTACGATGATTACCAGCAAGTCTATACTGATGGTTCCAAAGAAGGAGATAAAGTTGGTTGTGCGTATGTTTCTAAAGATACGCACAAAACCATGCGCCTTCCAGATGGTTCATCTATTTTTACAGCTGAAGCCAAAGCAATAGACCTAGCTTTAGATTTTATCAGTTCTTCAACAATTCAAAAAGCAATTATATTTTCTGATTCACTTTCTGTGCTTAAGGCTTTAGACCATTCATCATCTAAAAATCCTCAAATTCAAAAATTGATCGAAAAACATCATGAAATTTCTAAAACACACCAAATCTTGTTTTGTTGGCTTCCGAGCCATATTGGCATTGTCGGCAATGAATATGCTGACAAGAAAGCAAAGGAATCGCTCAATCTTGATCCATCTGTTTTTAAAATTCCTTTTAATAATTTTAAACCATTTATCAATAGATACATCTTGTCGGAATGGCAAGGCGAATGGGACCGTGCAATAAATAACAAACTCCATGCCATTAAACCTGTCGTTAGTACAAAATGCTCTCCTCCACAGTTTTCCAGAAAAGAGGACGTAGTATTAACACGACTGCGCATCGGCCATACTAGAGTTACTCATTCTTATATTTTTAATGGTGATGATCAGCCTTCTTGTGTAGGTTGTGATCAGCCATTCACTGTGAAACATATCTTAATTGACTGTGTTGACTTTTCACCCTCACGTATTTTATATTTCAAAGCTGACACTTTGCAACAACTGTTTCGAGATGTACCTGTTGATAACATTATTTTATTCTTAAAAGAAATTGGTCTTTTTCATAAGATTTAACTGTTTCAGGTTTTTATACATTATCATTCTGACTTGTTACTTTTAATATCATCATAATTATTCATGCCGTTTAACCGTTAACCGACTGACGCTTATGACCCGCCAGGAGGGTTGACGCGTCGTTAAACAAGAAATCATCATCATCATCAACCGTCCGTTTGTCTGCTCGTCCGTTTGTTCGTCCGCCTATGCGTTTACGTTCACCATAGCGACAACCCGAAATGTTAACCCTAGCATTTGTGTTCAAAAACAGTAAATGATAACGTTTTCTTATTTGTTGTGCATATACTTGAGATCATATGCTCTTGAAATGAGGTCATGTTTTTAACCTTGACCTTTTACATTGACCTTAGCTCAAACAGGCGGGACACCGCCCTCTGCAAAGCTATTTTTCCTCGCGTGACATCTGAATTGTTTGAATACAGTAAACCAGTTCATAGCTAGACAATTGTTGCTGTCACTATTGTAGCTCATATTGCACGACCCGCAGAAAAAGCGACCGACTAAAGTCGGTTGATTTTCTAAGAGTGCCCTAAAATCACCGTGTCATTCTGTCAGTCTGTGTGTCCGTCCGTAACCCGTTTGTGAAAATTGGTGATAGTGACTTAACCGCTTGGAATATTTAAACAATTTTTGGCATACTGATAGATATCAATGAGATCTAACGAATGAACTTACGAAATATTATATTCCATTTAGTATAGGCTCGCCGAGGAGAAAAAAATGTGAAAATTTTCGAACTGCTTCTCCTCGGAAACCGTTGGGTCGATTGAAGTCAAATTTCATATGGAGCCTCTATTGGATGGGGGAAACCAAAATTTGCTAATGGGTCCAGGTCACATGACCCAAATGGCCGCCAAGCCATATATGGTCTGTCTGTCTGTCCGTCCGTAACCCGTTTGTGAAAATTGGTGATAGTGACTTAACCGCTTGGAATATTTAAACAATTTTTGGCATACTGATAGTATCAATGAGGTCTAACCAATGAACTTGCGAAATATTACATTCCATTTAGTATAGCCCCGCCGAGGCGAAAAATGTGAAAATTTTCGAACTGCTTCTCCTAGGAAACCGTTGGGCCGATTAAGGTCAAATTTCATATGGAGCCTCTATGGGATGGAGGAAACCAAAATTTGCTCATGGGGTCCAGGTCACATGACTAAAATGGCCGCCAAGCCATATATGGTAAAAACCCTTCAAAATAGTCTTCTCCAGAACCACTTGGCAGATTTCCACGAAACTTGATAAATAACATCTGGGGCGTAGGCCCATCATAAATTGCTAAAATGGTGACCCTGGGTTGACCTTGACCTTCTTTGTGCCTAGGTCAAACTTTGACACATATGCTTTTGTATTGGAAAAGTGAGAATTCATTTTATCCTGCAAACGATTCAGAATACAGTACTAAAGTATTAGATAAATTTTTGCTCCTTACGATAAGGCGCATTTATTGGGGGAACCGTTTTAGGTCCAGGTCACATGACCAAAATGGCCGCCATACCCATATATGGTAACACTCATCAAGCTAAAAGCATCCGGCGGGTCGTGCACTTCAGCTGAAGCACTGGTTTCTAAACAACCTTCCAATTAAATCTACGCCGCATATCTTTTTTAAAGATATTTCTTGTATAATATGTTGTGCGAACAAGGTATTAATTGTACATGTATAAATAATTATCTGCTGTAAACGGAAACCCCTACCTTTACAAGCATTATAAATCCAGATCAGAACAAAATGTTAGGCAACACATTACTCCCATAATAATCCCTATCTTAGAAAGCAGTATAGATACAGATCAGATGCCATCTGGTTGGGATCTATACTGTTTGTCAAGCAGTTTGTTAAGTTTACAAAACATAGCAAGAATGTGATGGTTAAAAGTCAACAATTGGAGATGCTTAATTTATTCAGCAGGTTAAGGGTTAAGCAAGTCAGATACAGAACCATATATTGTGTTTGTGCCTCACTGAGGGTCCAGTGTCAGACGCCTATTTCTGCAACGGAAACTCAAGCGGTTTTTACACTTGATACACTGATGGTTAATTCTTGAAGTAATTGAAATGATCTTGAATAGGCTGTAACACAATAACCAAAACTTTAACATGTAAATTATGTAGCCATATACAAGTCTGTATAATGAATGTTCTTGCAAGTTAATGGTAATGCAAGACTTATTTTTATTTATTTAGAGATAATACAAAAATATGGAATGGTAGATGTATCAGGCAGCGGGTTGGGGGGCAAATGTCCCTTTCTGAAATAAGCATTTGGGGGGGGGGGGGTTCCGAATGTCCACCTGTAAAAAAAGCCCCGGGGTGTGTGTGGGGGGGGGAGACGTCCATATCAAAAATTAGCTCTGGGAGGCAAATGTAAGGGTCACATTTTCAACTGGGGGGGGGGGAATGGGGGGGGGGGGGGGCAAATGTCCATTTTTAGATTAAGTCAATGGAGGCAAACGTCCTGGGGGGGCTCACGTTCGGAGACCCTTTGGACCGCTTGTATCGTTTCATTCCGAGGCGATCCCGTTCAGGTTCCGGGGCACCCCATTCCAGTTCCAGGTCCATTCGGATCCAATTCCAGGGGCAATCCCCATGAAAACAAGAACGACGACCTAACTTTAATCCTGTTCGCATTACATATTAAAATAAATTAGATGTCCCTTCCAGGGTTCCGTACGTGCTGGATTAGAATTATAGTTTCAGAAAGTACGTTTTTCATGATTTTTTACTACAATGAGTTAGTTACTTTTCGTAAGTTGTTTTGTCAGCAGATATGTTTAAGCAGCTGCATTTTCTTTTCTCTTGATTGTCTTCTGCAAAGGTAGTTGGGGGGGGGGGGGGGGGGGGCTACCCAGAGGTTTTGATAAAAAAAATACTTTATCATATTACGTCGCGTCTGAAAGTGTAATAACGCCATGTAATATTTTCGATTATCCCCTAGTGGATTAAATATGCAAATTAGTTACATGTAGTTACGTTCCGTAACGTTACATGTACGACCTCCTTAACGACGTCGCGTTTACTAATGGCGGAATATTGGCATTTATTTTTAAACAATCGTGAATAAAATGCGCTTTATATGTCATATGATAAAAAGAATCTTGCATTCGTGCTCATGCATTGTAGAATTTATTAAACTCGTTGAGGAAAAGTAATAAAATGCGAGGCTCTCTGCCGAGCATTTTATTACTTTTCCTCAACGAGTTTAATAAATTCAATAATACATGATCACTACTGTAAGATTCTCTATATAAAACATCCGTGTGACATAGTGTATTATGTCGAGATCCCAAACAGTCATCATGTGAAAAATCGGTGAAATGAACATGCCCTCAACTCCACTTTTTATTGAGAAAACTGGGGTTTACGGGGCTATTCATCATTTTTACATTACGCAAACACGCCTATACAAATACATTGCCACCCTTATCGTCGAAAAAATGAAAATTTTATTATAAAAAAATAGTGATATTTTTTCTTATTTCTGCTCCAAATATAGATTGTGGACACTCGTTAGAACCGCCTCATCGAGGCGGTTCTAACGAGTGTCCACAATCTATATTTTAGAGCAGAAATAAGAAAAATAAGGTATAACCTCGGAAACCCCAGTTTTACTATATAACAGTGGGGTTCAAGTGGGTAAAAAATATATAGGCGTGTTCTCGTGATGGCTCACCTGACCTACTTGAAGAAATAGATGGGCTACATGATGCTTCCACGCAGAGCTGAAGCCGAACGCACATGTGTACTGGTAAACCGCTTAGATGATCTAAGCCTCCCAGGCAAAGCGGTGCGGGTCGGACCGTCCATGCATATAAACCTTATTGGTTTCATTGAGCGACAGGGCTTGAGATGTCATTTCATCTGAATGTCGGGAAAATGTCTCACAAAATTGGAAGCAACGTCTCCAAAATGACGTATACAGTGTTGACGGTGACGTTAAACCTCAAATAAAACAAACAAAAATCATCTGACCGAAGGATATGGTAACTTTTGTGATCGTTAGATGTCCGTCGTCGTTCGCCGTGCGTCGTCTGTCGTGCGTGAACTTTTCTTGTTAATACTCTATAGGCCAAAGTTTTGCTCCAATCACAATCAAACTTGGGCAGAATTCTCATCATGACAATATCCCGGTCAAGTTCGAATATGGATCATGTCGGGTCAAAAAGAACGTCAGTAGGTCAAATCATAGGAAAACCTTGTTAACACTCTAGAGGCCACAGTTTTAATCAAACCATCATGGAACTCGCTCAGAATGACCATCTTGACAATTTCTCGGTCAGGTTCGAATATGGGTCATGTCCGGTCAAAAAGTAGGTCAGTAGGTCAAATCATAGAGAAAAGAAACCAAAACACTCTGGAGTCCCCTGTTTTACCTCTTTTTATTTTCCTATGTTAATAAATGAAGTTAAACAACGATCAGTTTACTTGTTGTCTCTGAAGCATAATAAATAGAGCTTAGCTGGGGCGGTGATTCAAAGAGTTGTGTGTGTCAAATCCTCGTCGAGGAAGGTTTTATTCTTTTTTTTTCTTTCTATCTTTTTTTTCCTTTTAAAATGCAAAAACAATTCATATTCCCCCACAAAAAAGTGTTCGGAGGGGTATTGCACATACATACATACATACATACATACATACATACATACATACATACATACATACATACATACATACATACATACATACATACATACATACATACAAACATACATACATATATACATACAAAAATACATACATACATATAGTCATGCATGCATGCACACACACATCAATACATGCACACACAGGCATGCATGCGCGCATACAGATGCGCTTGCGATAGTGTTGTCAGCGCACACGCACTTGTCTCGCGTTTGTATCGCGTGAGATACGCACTCGCAGTTCACGTGTTTCAACTGCGAATTACATTTAAGCCAATATCCTTAATAAAAAATAAAAGCGATACTGCGCATTAATCGTGATCGCCAATCTAGCCTGCGTGTCGATAACGCAGATACAACCTCCTCAGCGTTTCAAAAGCATCCAATCGATACCGCGTAACTATTTCGCGCTTATCGCCATTTTTACTTCTTTTTCTTCCCATTTTGGTTGTTTAAGGTTTTTTTTATCTGATTACTTCCAAAATCAGAAACAGGATTAATGAAAATGGATAAGCCATTTATTCAATCTTAGTAAAAAATGGTGCTATATGCCTGGGGGTAAATGGCAAAATACAGGTACAGATAGTGATTGAAGTTGATGATATATCTACAGGAAGTAGACTGCCAAAATGCAGGATGTTTATTGATCAACAGTTTTATGTCACCCAGGTACACCTTGGAGCTATAAAGCTAGTTATTTAAAATAACACTTCATTATCTTCAATTATTCCAGCTGTCAAGACCAAATATAATAAAAATAAAAAAAAGAGTTCCTTTAAGAGCAATGAAAACATTCATAAGAAAGAAGATGGGTCATACTACGTAGTTTCGGCTAATAAAGCCTCATCAGTGACCCTGTAATGATCCGGCAAAGAAAGCCAGAGGAAACATACTGCAATTTTGCGAGTTTAGAAAAGGCAGTCGATTCAAAGACTGATATAAATCAAAATGGGGTCCAAATAATTAAAAACCTGTCTAGAATATGAGTCTAAACCAATAATTTATTTCTGATTTCTCAGAATATTCACGCTGATCTCAAAGGACCAAAAGTAAAATATAAACTGCACTATGGTTGAACCCTTTTCATTCACTCACTCAAAGAAGCGACACATGTATTTATTTATTTTTATTTTCATTTATATATTTATTTATTGCCTTTTTCTTTATTTATTTTCCATCGGGTGTTTTCACGCGCGCGAGAGAGGCAGTGGCTTCGGAGTCTAACTGTTGGTTTTCTTTTGCTCCAGCATTTCAGTGGTTTCTTGCTGTCGAGTCCTCACCGTTGTCTCACCTCTGTGGTTCTTTGATTTCTGTGTTCACGGAGATGTTGCACTGATGAGTTAGGAGTCCTTCATGCGGACTGAACAAATTATTTGTCTAAATCGCGACGGAAGTAAGGGCGAGGATTGTGGCCACGTAAAATCGATTTAAGCCCCCCAGTGGAAATCTTCCACTGACCGTTCCAAGGCGGCTCTTCTGTGGCGGTTTATTTATGTTGTTGTTTGTTACTTACTGTGTGTATCACTTGTGTCTTTTTATTTTTGGATGGCCATATGGCCATTTTGTGGGAAAGTAACTGTCCATATGGCCTTCCTTTGTTTGGGTTTCCATTATGGTCTGCTCGCTTAATGTTTGTATTTCTTTCCCTTTGGTGTCTTTTATGGATGGAGTAAGTTAATTGTATCAATTCCTGATCTTTGTTTTACTTCTACTTTACACAACTACTACCCATTTACACCTGGGTGGTGTGGAGCAGTGTCATTACGTGTCGTGCCCAAGGACACACCTCAATACCGGTGGCCGGTTCGAACGAACAACCTCTCGATCATAAGTCGAACGCGTTATCCACTGCGTTATCAAGGCTGAAGTGGAGTTTCCGTGGTTTTCAACACGGAAACGCGCCCAGATACGTAAACACGTTTATACTAATACATTGTAAACTTTACCGCCGAAAACACGAATATTTTAAGGTTACAAAATTTGATATTTTCTTATTTCTGCTCAAAATATAGATTCTGGGTACTCTTTAGACCGCCTCGATTGCTAAAAAAATAGAATGTGGGTACCAGTTAGAAACGCCTGATCAAGGCGTTTCTAACGAGTACCCACAATCTATTTTTAGAGCAGAAATGATGAAAATATGATAAACTCCTCTAAACCCCAGTTTTGCTGAATAAATGTGGGGCTCAAGGGGGTAAAAATTATATAGGCATGATTTCGTGATGTTAAGTAGAAGTAAAACAAAGATCAGGAATTGATACAATTAACTTACTCCACCCAAAAAAGACACCAAAGGGAAAGAAATACAAACATTAAGCGACCAGACCATAATGGAAACCTAAACAAAGGAAGGCCATAAGGACAGTTACTTTCCCACAAAATGGCCATATGGCCATCCAAAACCAAAAGACACAAGTGATACACACAGTAAGTAACAAACAACAACATAAATAAATCGCCACAGAAGAGCCGCCTTGGAACGGTCAGTGGAAGATTTCCACTGGGGGGCTTAAATCGATTTTACGTGGCCACAATCCTCGCCCTTACTTCCGTCGCGATTTAGACAAATAATTTGTTCAGTCCGCATGAAGGCCTCCTAACTCATCAGTGCAACATCTCCGTGAACACAAAAATCAAAGAACCACAGAGGTGAGACAACGGTGAGGACTCGACAGCAAGAAACCACTGAAATGCTGGAGCAAAAGAAAACCAACAGTTAGACTCCGATGAGCCCGACCAGAGACAGAGCATCAGGCACCAACCAACATTATCTTTCTAATTTTCAATAAGCCTTTACGTTGGAGCCGTCATAGAATCTGAGACCTGACCCACCGGCGTGCAATTAAAGAGGGAAGCAAAGTTGCCAACCGTGATTGGGTTAACTACCATGCATGCAGTCTGTCGTATAATATCCATGTTGTACCCAATCTTTTTATATCGAAGAATGATTTTACGAAATTGGGTGCTGAAGTCACTTTTATAACCCCACTTTTATATCGAAAAACTGGGGCTTGTAAGGGCATGTCTATTTTTTCTTATTTCTGCTCAAAAAGATAGATTCTGGATACTGGTTAGAACCGACGTCGATGCGATTTTAATGAGACCCTTAATCTTTGTTTTGAGCATGGATATGAAAAATATAAGATTCTTGATCTGAAAAATTTCAGTTTTTGGTAAGAAAACATTCAATATATGTAAAAGGTTTGCTTCAGCGATGCCCGTCTACGGCATGACCCAAATGACACTTTTCCTGGCGAGCTATGTTGTCTGATGGAACAGTCTGATGACAGCCCTTGATATGATGCCAGCATATGCGGATTGATTTCTATATTTATTCAGGTGCAATATCCCAGATGGATAATGCCTTGCAAAGCAGAAGTCGATGGATATTAAGTGTGACGCAACGTCATTCTGTCATCTACATAAATCCTGCCAACCATGTCCTTGTGTCCAAGTTGGCCACGCCTTGGGGCTAATAAGCTCCTATAGACCATAATGAAAAAAAAAACTTCAAAAATACTCTTCTCTGAAACACCAAGACCCAGAGCACAGATAGTTATTGTGAGGCAGCGTCAAAGGGTCGCCTACGTAAACCCTGCAAACCATGCTCATTGGGTTTAAGCTGGCCACACGCCGATGATCATTAGCGCCTATTGACTTATAGAAAATCATTAAAAAACCTTCTTCTCTCAAGAACCACAAGACGAAGAGCATAGATACCTAGTATGAAGCAAAGTGAAGTGGTCATCTGCATAAACCCTGCCAACCATGCACCAAGTATCCACATTTGCAGTTCCTGTAGAGTTATAACAGGAAAAACTTCAACAAACCCTCTTCTCTGAGACCATAATGTTCAAAGCGTAGATATGTACACCAATAGCAGCTATATAAATCCAGCCAATAATGCCCCTAGTTCCGAGTTGGTGATGGCCGTGGGGCGCAATCAGCACCCGTCGTGGGAAAATCTTCAAAAATGTTATAGTCTGAAACCATAAGGTCCAGTGCTTAGATTGACTGTATTAGGCAAAGTTAAGTGGTCACCTACATACATCCTGCCAAACATGCCCCTGGGGCCTAAATTGGCAACGATATGGGGACCATTAGTTCATTTTGGGAACAACTTCGAAGATGTTCTTCTCTGAAATCACACAGGCCAAAGCTTAGGGTTTGATATGCAACAGTGTCATTTTGGCTTTCCGCTCTTGGTGTTTCCGTTGGGGTCTGTTGCTTCATATTTGTCTTTCTTTCCCTTTGGTGACTCTGATGGGAGCTGTAAGTTAATTGTATCAAATCCTGATCATTGCCTCTACTTCTATTTTGATATGTAACAATGTTTAGTGGTCTCCTATATATAACCTGGCAGTCATGCCCCTAGGGTCTAAATTGACGACGCTTAAGGCTTGTTAGCTCCCATAGACTTAAAATTGGATTTATATTTAAATCTTTTTTTCTGAAAGCATAAGTCCCAGAGCTTAGATATTAAGTGTGAAGCAACGTTATGTGGTCACCTACATAGATCCTGTACACCTTGACCCCAAGGGTGCATACTGGCCACAGTCCACGGCTCATTAGCTCCCATAGATTAATATTTGGAAAATAATCTTGCCTGAAACCATGGTGCCCAGAGCTGGAGCTCATTTGCTCCAGTAGACTTATTTCGGAAGAAAACACTTCAAAATTTCTTTTTCTCTAAAAAGCATAAGCCAGAGCTTAGATATTTAGTATGAAGCAACTTTAATAGGCTACCTACATACAGACCAGCTACCGGTTATAACCCATTTTTTGTTTCGCGGAGAAACAGCCTAACGCGAAATCGGCTACTTTCTCCGCAAAACAGCGAGAAAAGATAAAAATGAGCGAGAAATTTCTGCTGAAATTTCCCCGGTTTCGCGGAAAAAATTCTCGGAGATTCTCGGCGAAAATTTGACCGATTGCTTTCATTGAAAATGAAATTACCCGCGTTTCGCAGAGAAAAAAATACAACTGGGCCTACGTGAAATTTTCGGCTCATTATTATTTCTTCGTTTGTTTGGCGTTGTTTTTGTAAAGAAGGCAAATGGTAGTCATTGTTAAATCATAATCAAATATTCATTCATGTTACACAATTTCATTTAAGTTATTTATTTTTCCTTTGTATAATCCCTTTTTAGAAGACTCATGACAACTTTTATTCACATCACGAAAATACGCCTATTTATTTTTTAACCCGCTTAAACACCACTTTTAACTGTTTTTTTTTTTATTTTTATTTACAGGGATATACATTATTTATCTAATTTCTGCTCACATAGATTGTTGGTACTCGTTAGAACCGCCTCGTCGAGTCGTTTTGAAGTGTACCCAAAATCTTGAACAGAAATATGAAAAACTGCCAGAATTTTTATCCAAATTTTTCCGTTTTTAGTGGTAAAATTTTAATATATATTTGAATAGGCGAGTTCTCATAATGAGTCGTACATGTAGGTTATTAACACCATAATGATGTGTGACATTTACAAAAAGCTCAGCTTGATGAAATAGATGGGCTGCATGATGGTTCCATGCCTAGCTGAAACCGACCCGCAAGCGAGTACTGGTAAACCGCTTACAGGATCTAAGCCTGCCTAGGTGTGTTTTCATGATGTCAGGACAAATTCATTTATTTCGAGCTGACCGCGCTAAACTCGCAACTTTGCAGAATTTGTACCGAACGAGGTGCGAACCACAGCAGTGAGGGTCCTAATGAGTGTCAGCGCTTTAAGGATGCCCATTACCCTCGGGTCGTTTAGTGGATTTACGGCACTTTCAAGATTATTTCCCTTATTTCGAACGGACCGCTTATCTGAGTTGCGCTAAAACCAGAGTAAGACCACTTTCTGTAGCAGATTTTGGCGTCTCATTTGTGGCCCAAGCGAGGCGAAAACCACAGCGGAGAGACCTAATAACCGGATGATTAACCCTTTTTGTACCAAATGGAATCTTCCCCCTTATATATACAGGAGTCCATTTTGAAACTTAGCGGTATCAGGTTGATTTTTTCTTAAAACTTTGTCCGGGAAATGGCTTAACGTTTTGCAAACTGTGTAGGCCCTGATCAGACACCGCGTTCTGTGGTGTCTCATCTAGGCCTGCACTGTTTGCCAAGGTACCCCTTTAGGGGTTTCTGGTTCTGAATGGGTTAAGCGACAGCGCTCTTACCCATTAGGACACGGGGGCCAGTTACCTTGGGGGTGTACAGTAGACGTAACAAGATACCCAGGTTGCATGTCTGTACAAACTTTGCAGATTATCATGGAGAATTCTGTAGTTCTGCTCCAAGTTAGAGATCATACTTATATGCAGCATTGGAATGCTTTCCGCGCACTTTCCCCATATCAACCATTTTTGTACCAAATGGAATCTTCCTCCTTAAATATAGCATGAGTCCATTACAAAATTTAGGGATTTCAGGTTGTGTTTTCTTCAAAATTTATTAGGAAAATGGCCAAACTTTTTGCAAACAATGGAGGCCCTGATCAGACGCCGCGTTCTGCGGCGTCTGATCTGGGCCTGCACTGTTTGCCACGGTACCCGTTTAGGGGTTTCCAGTCTGAAATGGGTTTATGTACATGTATGAGCAAAATTGAATTGTAAAGGTAAGAAACACAAGCGAGCCTCCATGTGAGCTTAAGTGTAAGCATCAGTGATGTTTAATTACTCGCAGTGTAAGAAAAAGATCAACCAAAATGTAGAGTGAGATCAGCGCCCACATATACATGTACAAGCAGGATCCCCGTTATTATATACAGTTAATTTGATTTTTCTATAGTATTTACTTGAGAAAAAAATAAAGTACTCCCAATATGTTGAACCGATAGAAAATCAACAGTTTTCAATTTATGAAGCGTTGACACAACAGTAAAAAAGGAGCACAGAAAATATTCAACCTTTTTATACTGCGATGTACAGTGCAAAAGATGCAAATCATTATGATTCCAACCGGATCAAAATCATACTTTACGATCGCTAGAGTTGTCCATCTTTGTACGAAGAACATGCATTTCGTCTTATGCTTCAAACTTTGTGTACCAAATTTTAATGCATGGAAAAATACATGCACATGAACAAATATACATGTAGGTATAGGCAGATTTCGCGGAGATACATCGTGAACGACTTCATCTGTAGTAATTGGCTTTCTTCGAGAAAAAGCGATGTTTGCGGAGAAATTTCGCGACCTTTCGCGGAGAAATTAACCGCTTTGGAACGCGAATTTTTTTCTTCTCGGAGAAATTTCCCGCTTGTTCTCCGAGAAAAAAAGCCTATTACCGCGGGGAAAAAATATGGGTTATTACCGGTAGCTGGTCTGTAAATCCTACCAACCTTGCCCATGGGGTCCAAATTGGAAATGTCCAGGGATTCGTAATCTCCTAGAAACTTACAATTGGAAGAACGTCAAAGAATCTTTTTCTCTGAAATATGAGACACACAGCAAGAATGAGATTACAATACGAGTACAAACACCTTAGAATAAGGATAGATTACCTAGATTCCTTCCCGACCTTCCATGACTTATAAGCCAGTACTCCTACACTTATCCCCACTGCAACAGCAGCGACTCCAGCAACAGTAGACACCATAGCCACATTAGCTGGTTTATCAAAAATGCAGTCTCTATATCCTGGCTACCTGTGGTGCAGTTGGTAGTAAAGTCTACATCAATATTGGCCTCTGCAGTAGTGTTAGCACTGCCGTCTACGCCATTTGCATCTTTACAAATCACGTGTAGAATGTAGGTCTTTCCGTAGTCGATGCCATCAGCGGACGTTTGTACATTATCTGTTCATTAGAAGCAATAGTCAATGGTGCCTATATAACATCTTAAGACATTATTTTTACACAGCGCTGTTCAATTTACAAATGTTTACATTTTAGCACTTATGTGTCCAAATTATTTTGTTCAGTAAAGTTAATCGAGTTGCTACCTCTTTGGGAAAGACCTGCTAAATGGGCGTGTCGCCTTTTAACCCTTATCTTGCTATTCACGACAACCCCTATCTTTGCAAACAGTGTAGATCCAGATCAGATGGCTCCTGAAGAACCCTTATCTTGCTGTTCACGACAACCCCTATCTTTGCAAACAGTGTAGATCCAGATCAGCTGGCTTCTCCAGAAGCCATCTGATCAGGATCTGCACTGTTTGACATTCAATTTATGAATTTGTTGCAATAAATTACATCAAGTAATTCGATTAGTTGATAGACAGAAATGGGTGTGGCTTAAATGAATATTCAGCAAGATAAGGGTTAATTTTGTAGTTTTTAAGATGTGTTTGTCCGTGTTTGTTTTTGATGTCTGGGATATGCTAAACTCCTTAATCAGGGTTATCGGTACCATAAACTACGCAAATTCTGATTTAATTTCAAAATTCAATATTGGACTTAAATCTCTTCTGCAACAAGGTCTATCGGAACCCGAATTTTATGGTGACTTAGTATATAAATTCAGAAAAATATATAACCGCAATGACTTCAGCACCCAATTTCGTAAAATCATTATTCGATATAAAAAGATTGGGTACAATATGGATGTTATACGACAGACTGCATGCATGGTAGTTAACCCAATCACGGTTGGCAACTTTGCTTCCCTCTTTAATTGCACGCCGGTGGGTCAGGCCTCAGATCCTATGACGGCTCCAACGTAAAGGCTTATTGAGAATTAGAGAGATCTAATTAAAGGTAATGTTGGTTGGTGCCTGATGCTCTGTCTCTGGTCGGGCCCATCGGAGTCTAACTGTTGGTTTTCTTTTGCTCCAGCATTTCAGTGGTTTCTTGCTGTTGAGTCCTCACCGTTGTCTCACCTCTGTGGTTCTTTGATTTTTAGTGTTCACGGAGATGTTGCACTGATGAGTTAGGAGGCCTTCGTGCGGACTGAACAAATTATTTGTCTAAATCGCGACGGAAGTAAGGGCGAGGATTGTGGCCACGTAAAATCGATTTAAGCCCCCCAGTGGAAATCATTCCACTGACCGTTCCCAGGCGGTTCTTCTGTGGCGGTTTATTTATGGTGTTGTTTGTTCCTAACTGTGTGTATCACTTGTGTCTTTTTATTTTGGATGGCCGTATGGCCATTTTGTGGGAAAGTAACTGTCCTTATGGCCTTCCTTTGTTTAGGTTTCCATTATGGTCTGGTCGCTTAATGTTTGTGTTTCTTTCCCTTTGGTGTCTTTGATTGGTGGAGTAAGTTAATTGATCTTTGTTTTACTTCTACTTTCAGTTCTGACTGGACCAGGTTCTGAAATGGTTTTACTCATTCAACTATTACTCGAACAGAATACAACACACTCTCGCAGAAAAAAAGAAAGAAAGAAACAAAATAAATATAACTCATAGGCAACGCTAATTACTGTCCGAGCCATGTTTGGCATGATACATCTATCATCATTTTTGTCAATAATGCACGAATCATTATATTTAGTAAGAAACATCACTCTAACGATCAATGCATAGTCCGTACAATTTCATTTGATATAACGTTAACAAGTCCGTGTATTGAACACTCCTATATACCCCACACCGGGGTCTGCAGGGGTATACATAATGTTTCTAATGTTTGCTCAAAACATAAACTGTGGGTACTCGTCAGAACCATCTCACTGAGGCGGTACTAACGAGCACTTACAATCTATGTTTAGAGCAGCAATAAGGAAATTTTCAAACGCCAAATATGCACACGAGTGTGTAATCGTGATGCCACTCCGAGTGTGAGACCCTGTATGTATCACATAAGTAACTTCGCCCCAGCCCATCGGGGCTTGACGAAACATATTGAGCTCTTCGATACTTCCTTGCAGAGCTGAAACTGACCGAGCACATGAGTACTGGTAAATCGCTAATAGGAGTCTCTAAGCCTACCCAGGCAGAGTGGAGCGTATAAAACCTTTTGGTTTAATTGGACGTCAGGGCTTTGGCTGTCATTTCAGCTCAATGTCGGGTAAAAGTCCCACACAAGTGGAAGCAGCGTCTCCAAAAGGACCTAAACAGTGCTGACGGGGACGTTAAACTCCATATCAATCAGTCAACCAGTCAATCACAAAAGTAACTAAACCGAGTGTTTTAAGTATACCTGCATCCATCCAGAAGGTCTTTTCATCATTTGTTACGTTCACTAGACATTCAAATGAAACACATTGGCTCGTGTTATTTAACTGGAGGGAAGCTATTTCGACTGTAGCACTTGATCCACAGGTTCCTATATACACTTCAACCGATGCAGGACTTGACAGTAAGGGTTTCTTGGAACAAACAACAATAAAATTAGACGACAAATGACAAAAAATACCCTTACTATTTCTAATTTAACTTAATGTTTTTTGTTTGAAAGCGCGTTTTAAACCAGCTTAAAAGGGCATGACTTCTTGCATAGACGAGCTGCGCTGATCCTTGCGAGACTGCGCTTTAGTCTATGCTATACGTATCAGTTTCGCGTGCGCTAGCTCAGATAAGTGAGACAGCCTCAGTGCTGTAAAACTGTGAACTTACCAGTTCATTTTCCTTGTGAGCTTGACTGTGGCATCACGAAAACACGCCTATATAATTTTGACCCTCTTGAACCCCACTTTTATATAGTAAAACTGGGGTTTCCGGGGGGGTATACCTTATTTTTCTTATTTCTGCTCTGAAATATAGATTGTGGGTACTCGTTAGAACCGCCTCGATGTGGGGGTTCTAACGAGTGCCCACAATCTATATTTTGAGCAGAAATAAGAAATATATCACAATTTTTCATCATAAAATTTTCATTTTTTCGGCGATAAAGGTGGCAATGTTTTTGTATAGGCGTGTTTACGTAATGCATAACGTTAATGTATCTTGAGGCGAAATGACATTTCACACACTTCGGCACTTGTTTTGATTCGGCTTGGTTTGAAGTTAAACGACTCAGTCAACACTATTTAGGTCATGGCGAGCGGGCTACCTAACTACACAATTCAGGTACACACGTTTATCCATAAACTTTTAACCAGTGCTCATTCTTCTTCCAGCCCAGCATTTGTTACTGATCGTTTTACCTTATCATTGCTAAAAAGTCAATTTCAAACATGTTCGATATCATGCCCCGTTTACCTATTTTCATTAAAAGGTACTTAAGCAGGTAGTCAAGTTTGTTTGCTAGTATCTTGAACTTTCATGCGTCATTATCGGTTCCCTGGCAAGCCTCACTTTCAGGTTAGCAGTCCGTATACTGAGCACTCATGTAAAGTAGAAATGAAGGCAATGATCAGCAATCGATACAATTAACCCACACCTGCCATAAGAGACACCAAAGGTTAAAGAAACATCTACATTTAATAACTAAACCCTAATGGAAACATCACTAGCGGAAAGCCAAAAGGTCAGATACTTTCCCATTAAAATGGTCATTTGTCTACCCCAAACAAAACAAAACAAATCAAGAGCACCGCATGCGGGTGCCAATGCTCGGCTGCAGTTTCTTTTAAACAAAAATTCTAAGTCGAAAAATGGGTATAATTGTGCCAAAAATATTTTGAGGGTTACCTTACCTATTGGATTGAGTTCCCCTTTTCATAATGAACAAATTAGTCCGAGTTTCAAGTAAATATGTGCAGTAATGACATAGATATTACAAAATGTCCAAGTTTTTGCACGACGACGACGCAAAATTCTAAGTCGAAAAAGTGGCATAACTGTGCCAAAATATTTTGAGGATTACCTCACCTATTGGTATGAGTTCCCCTTTTCATAATGGACAACTAGTCCGAGTTTCAAGTAAATATGTGCAGTAATGACTTAGATATTACAAAATGTCCAAGTTTTTGCACGACGACGACGCACAATTCTAAGTCGAAAAAGGGGCATAACTGTGCCAAAATATTTTGTGGGTTACCTCACCTATTGGTATGAGTTCCCCTTTTCATAAAGGACAACTAGTCCGAGTTTCAAGTAAATATGTGCAGTAATGACTTAGATATTACAAAATGTCCAAGTTTTTGCACGACGACGAAGCAAAATTCTAAGTCGAAAAAGGGGCATAACTGTGCCAAAAATATGTTTGTGCTTCTTTCCCTTTGGTGTCTCTGAGAGGAGCTGTGGGTTGATTGTATCGATTCCTGATCATTGCCTTCACTTCTATTTTACCCCATCTATTGATATGATTTTCCCTTTTTATAATGAACAACTAGTCCGAGTTTCAAGTAAATATGTTTAGTAATGACAGAGATGTCAAAATGTCCAAGATTTTGCACGAAGACGACCCAAACGATGCCAGAGCTATGACAATACCTCGTCGTTTTCTTCGAAAACAGCCGAGCTACAAATAAGCGCTACACAAATTCAGAGACCGACCGTCAAGCGGTTAATTATCAAATGATTTAAAGAATTATGAGGATATTGAAAGTAAAAAGTCAGAATGATAAACATCTGAAATACATAAATCTTATGAAAAAGTCCTATTTCTTTTAAGAATAGAATGATATTATCAACAGGTACATCTAGGAACAATTGTTGCAATGTGTCGGCTTTGAAATATAAGTTACCTGACGGTGAAAGTCAGCACAGTCAATTAAGATATGTTGAACAGTGAAAGGCTGATCACAGCCTACACAAGTAGGCCGATCATCAGCGTTTAAAATATAAGAATGAGTAACTCTAGTATGGCCAATGCGCAGTCGCGTTAATACTACATCCTCTTTCCTGGAAAACTGTGGAGGAGAGCATTTAGTTCCGACGCCAGGTTTAATGGCATGGGGTTTGTTATCTATTGCACGGTCCCATTTGCCTTGCCATTCCGATAAGATGTATCTGTTGATAAAAATGGTTTAACATTATTAAAAGGAATCTTATCAAGAAAAACGCCAAATGGCATTATGTACGGTTTTTTTGAAAAAAAGGTTAACCAAAAGGTAAACCGGGACGCGAACGCCCAGCCGCCCGCCCGGCCGGCCACCCGCTCGCCCGCCCGCACGGACATCTCTTTTCTAAAGGACGGAAGTTTTCCTTGAAAAACCCGTCCAAAAATAGACGGCTCAAGATCGAGCGATTACTTTGCTTTCTTGTCAGCATACTCATTGCCGGCAATGCCAATATGGCTCGGCAACCAACAAAACAAGATTTGGTGCGTTTTAGAAATTTCGTGATGTATTTAATCAATTTTCGAATTTGAGGATTTTTGGATGATGAATGGTCTAAAGCCTTAAGCACAGAAAGTGAATCAGAAAATATAATTGATTTTTGAACTGTTGAAGAACTGGCAAAATCTAAAGCTATGTCTATTGCTTTGGCTTCAGCTAGTAAATAGAAGAACCATCTGGAAGGCGCAAGGTTTGATGCGTATCTTTAGAAACATACGCACAACCAACTTTATCTCCTGCTTTGGAACCATCAGTATAGACTTGCTGGTAATCATTGTAACGTGACTGCAGTACCTGAAAGTTTTGTTTGTGAAGTATCGGATTGATTCGGTTTTTGCCACCATGTAAGTCTTTGTTTGTTTTATATGAGGTTTAACGTCCCTGTCAACACTGTAAAGGTCAGTTTGTTCGAATTTTGTGGGACTTTTACCCGACACTGAGATGAAATGACATCTCAAGCCCTGTCGCCCAATGAAACCAATAGAGACTAGAGTTTATTAACACGGACGGTCCGCCTCGCATCGTGATTCCGCGGCCCCCGCCCGTAGGGGCTTGAAGAAATATATGGGCTGCATGATGCTTCCACGTAGAGCTGAATCCGGCCCGCACATTAGTACTGGTAAACCGCTTAGAGAATCTAAGCCTGTCCAGGAACCGCGGTGCAAGGCGGACCGTCCATGCTAATTAACCCTATTGGTTTCATTGGGGGACAGGGCTTGAGAAGTCATTTCATCTCAATGTCGGGTAAAAGTCTCACAAAATTGGAAGCAATGTCTCGAAAATGATCTTTACAATGTTGCCGGGACATTAAACCTTAAACAAAACAAAGCACCGCGGTTCCTGGACAGGCTTAGATCATCTAAGCGGTTTACCAGTACTAGTGTGCAGGCCGGATTCAGCTCTGCATGGAAGCATCATGCAGCCCATATATTTCTTCAAGACCTTATGGGCGGGGGCAAACCACCATGTAAGTCAAACATAATAGAAAGCTTTTTTAATGGAATCGTTGAACTTCAAACCATGATGGAACTGCGGCGGTTTCATGTTTTTGAATATTCCTAATGTCGATACCTGAATTTTCTAGTAGCGATAATATACGTTATCCAAAACAGTTGGATTGCTGTGGGTTTAATATCATTATTTTATTAATTGATTATCCTATATTACATGAGGTGAACCAATATTAAAAATCTTAAATCATGTTTTTAATTGTGTCAATTAATAAAATTGTCATTATCAAGTAATTTCGTATTGGCCCAGTTACAGATCCACGGTCAGCTTTATTGGCCTCGGCCTCCGGCCTCGTGCCAATACAGCAGACCTCGGACCTGTAACTGGGTCAATACGAAATTATTTGATTAATAACATTATACTTCTAATCTACAAATTCGGATGGAAAGGAAATTTTGAAAGCCGGGTTAGTTGGATCAGAAGTAAGTCTGACAGCATACTGAAGAGAAAGTTTTTTGCGCGAAGTAAAATAAGGTTCACCTGCTTCCACATAAAGGCTTAGTACGGGAGAAGGACGAAAGGCTCCCATAGCAAGGCGAAGGCCTTGGTGATGGATAGTATCCAAAGATTTTAAATAGGACTTTCTGGCAGCACTATAAACATATGACCCATAATCTAATTAATTTAGATCTTATTTAGGATCGGTAGAGATGTAATAAGGTATACCGATCTGCTCCCCAACTTGTATGAGCTAAAACCTTCAGACGACTCGAAGCTTTTAAGCATATAAATTTGTCTTCTACAACAACAGGAATTAGTGATCCGTATAAAACAGGGAATGCTGTTCGTGTCTCGCTCATAGCTTAAAAGAATGAACGCATTGCGTTTTCGACTTGGAGAACTTGAGACCATTTTTAACAGCACATTCTTCTATTCTTTTTATTTTTTTTGTATCTTTCGTTCGACTGTTTTCATATTTCTTGAACGGTAAAATATACAACAAGAGGCCCATGAGCCGCTATGCTCACCTGAGCTCAGGTGCGCACAGCCAAATGGCAGCCATGTATTTTAACATGATATCGTTTTAATCTACTAATTATAAAGTCTCCAAAATGACACACCCCCCCCCCCCTATCCAAATGAGCACCCATGTGGATTCAGAATCTGAAACAGACATTTAATGAAGTAGAGGGGGTAGAGCATGGACCCAATGGCGCCCTGGATGGGATTACTAAATGTGTCTTAAAATAAGGAATAAGAATATGGTGTAGCAGTGGGGATCTGTATGTCGGAGATATAAGGCCTCTTAAGCGGTGGAGGGGTTGGGGCATGCCCTGTTGATCCCAGGAAAACCCAAAATTGTTGTCCCAAAAATGTGTCTTATCATAAAAACCAAGAATATATGGTTTATGGGTAGGAATTTGAACAGATTCTGATATATGAGGCTCTTGAACGAAGCGGAAAGGAGAGAAATGGCCCATGCGGATCCCCAAGTTGGGAATTATGGGGTGGGGATTTGAATGGATTCTGTAATATAGAAACTTTTGTAAGTGGAGGGGCGGGGCACATTGCCCCAGCACAAAGTGACACCCAGGTTGGTGTGGTTGAACGAGTCTTATCATAAGGAACAAGAATATATATAGTTTAGGGGTAGGGATCTGAATGAGATATATGGCTTTAAATTAAGTAAAGCAGTGGAGCATGGACCAGGCACCCTGGCGGACTCTTAAGTTTGTGTTATTTGAATGCGTCTTATCATAAGAAAGATGAATATATATGGTTTAGGGGCGGGGCTCTGAACAGTTTCTGAGCTATATGGCCTTTTGTGAAGTGGTTGGGTGAGACAAGGCCCTGGCTTGACCCGGGAGACCTCAAGGTTGGTTTCAATGTATGTGTCTTATCATAAGGAACAACAATATATGGTTTCTGGGATAGTGGGTCATTTATGAAATAAAGGGGTTGTGGCACGACCCCTGCACATCCGGGGGCGGGGGGACCCCCAGGTTAGTGCAGCTGAATGCGTCTTATCATAAGAACCAAGAATATATAAGCTTAAGGGACAGTGTTCTGAATTGTTTCTGAGATATATGGCCTTTTGTGAAGTGGAGCGGTGGGGCAAGGCCCCGGCGCACCAAGAAGACACCCAAATTGGTGTCAATGTATGTGTCTCTTCATAAGGAACAGGAATATATATGTTTTAGGGGTGGTAATCTGTAATTTTTCCAAGATATTGGACCTTTTATGAAATGGAGGGGTGGGGCATGACCCCGTCACATCCGGGCGATCCACAGATTGGTGTCACTGAAGACGTCTTATCATAAGGAACAATAGTATATATGGTTCAGGGATGGGGATCTGAATGGTTTCTGAGATGTATGGCCTTTTGTGAAGTGGAGCGGTGTGGCAAGGCCCCGGCGCACCCAGGAAGACCCCCCAAGTTGGTGTCACTGAATGTGTCTTTTTATAAGGAACAATAATATATATATGGTTAAGGGGTGGGGATCTGTAAGGTTTCCAAGAAATTGGGCCTTTTATGGAATGGAGGGAGTGGGGCATGACCCTGGTGCATCCCGGGGGACCCCTAGGTTGATGTCACTGAATACGTCTTATCATAAGGACCAAGAAAATATATGGTTTTGGAGACGGGAATCTGAATGGTTTCTGAGTTATATGGCCTTTTATGAAGTGTAGTGGGAGGGACATGCCCCCAGTGCAACCTAGGGGACCCCATGTTGGCAAAAAAAAAGCATGTGGCTGAGATAAGTTTACTCAAGGAACATTTCTATAAAATATATCAACCAAACTAAAGAGTCAAATTTCATAAAAAAAAAACCTGCAAAGGCAAATATGGTGAATATTTCCATATACTCTCAGCCTCATAGAGCACTCGGTTTCAGAGGAGATGATTTTTAAGTATTTTTTTCTACTTGTTTTCATTTTGGTTTCCATGGCAACCAATAAAAATTAGCAGTAGGCGTAAGTCATATGACAGATAGTTTATTGCTTAAGGAACATTTCTATGAAGGTTTTGTCAAAATATCTGCAAAGGTATGTATCGATTCCTGATCATTGCCTCTACTTCTATTTGGCAGTTATTGCCATTTTTCATTTTTTTCCGATTATAAGTCTAAGGAAACTATAAGTTGCTATAGCAACCAAACAAAGTAGACGATTTTCATAAAAAAAACACAAACGTTCAATCCCCCAGCCCAAGGATGCTACAGATACAATTTGGCTCTGATCGGCTCAGCAGCTTCAGAGGAGATGTCGTTTGAAAATGTTGACGTCACACGACGACGACGACGCAGACGACAACGCAGACGACAACGACGACGGACCACTGACTATCCTTAAAGCTCCCTCACCGGAGCCTTCGCCTCTGGTGAGCTAAAAATCATCAATATACAATGAACAATCTGTTCTGTCGTCTAAACTTTGTACAATATCGTTTATTTTGATGTTACATAGCGTAGTGAGAACAATTCTACCTACCTTGTGAAACACCCTGCTTTTGATCATAGAAATCTGACAGGGTAGATCCCACACTCACCTCAAACGTGCGCTCCCATAAAAAGCTTTCAATAAAACTGGGAAGTTTTCCTCTTAAGCCAATGTTTTGGAGATATTTCAATATTCCACAACGCTATGTGGTATCATATGTGTTCTCCAAGTCGAAAAAGGTAGCTACTATGTGTTCTTTCTTAATAAAATCATTACATATAAATGTTTCTAGTCTTATTAAATTGTCATTGATACTACGTTCCGAACGAAAACCTGACTGATCAAAGTAATATCTTGTTTATCATTCTCTCCGTTGTTTTACATAAACAACTAGTCGAAGCTATCAGTCGATAATTTGTAGGTTGTGCATGATCTTTCCCTGATTTTGGAATTGGTAAAACTGTAGCTTAATTCCAGCTCTCCCGGCTCCCGCCCATCGGGGCTTGAAGAAATAGATGGGCTGCAAGACGCTTCCACGCAGAGCTGAAACCGACCGCACACGAGTATTGGTAAACAGCTTAGAGGATCCAAAATAGAAGTGGGGGCAATGATCAGGAATCGACACTAGCAACCCACAGTTCCCATCAGAGACACCAAAGGGAAAGAAACACAAACATGAAACAACAGACCTAATGGAAACATCAGTAGCGGAAAGCCTAAAGAACAGTTACTTTCCCACAAAATAATGGCCAATAGGCTGTCCAAAATAAAATAATATAAGCGACACTAACACCCAAAGACAAACATAACAAAAATAAACCGCGACAGAAGAACCGCCCTCGAACGGTCAGCGGAAACGAATTCCACTGGGGGGGGGGGGGCTTAAATCGATGTAACGTGGCCACAATCCTCGCCCTTTCTTCCGTCGCAATTTAGACAAATCATTTGTTTAGTCCGCATGAAGGCATCCCAACTCATCAGTGCAACATCTCCGTGAACAAAAATTAAAAAAAACACAGAGATGAAACAACGGTGAAGACTCGACAGCAAGAAACCACTGAAATGCTGGCTCTAACATTTAGACTCCGATGGGCTTGACCCGCCAAGGCAAAGAGGTGCGAGTCGGCCCGTCCATATTAATGAACCCTATTAATTTCATTTGGCGACAGGGCTTGTGATGTCATTTCATCTCAATGTCGGGTTAACGTGCCACAAAATTGGAAGCAACGTCTCCAACATGACCTATTCTGTGTTGACGGGGACGGTAAACCTCAAATCAAACAAACAAAACAAACACCAGCTCTCATGACAGACCCATGTTATTATTAATATATCTAAAGGTGTTGAAAGAGAACTTTTTGGCAGATGGTTAAGCATCTGTAAATGAATTTCATCGGGACCGGTTGCGGTATCATGTGATTTTTCAATGGCTTCAACTAGTTCCGATAAATTAAAAGGTTTATTGTATGCTTCGTGATTGAGGGATTTAAAGTTAAGAGTTCTTTCCTCTTGGTCCTTTTTGGAATTATTAAATGTGTCAGAACAATATCGCGGTGATGAATGCCTCAAGAATGTGCTGCAAAGAGTATCTGAAATATCTTTCTTAGTTGAAGGTTTTAAATGTCAAAACCAGTATTTAAGTGTTTGTAACTAGGGGACTTTGTTTTTCCTGATATTTTTCGTACCATATTCCGAACCGTTTGAATGGGTGTTTTATATTTTAATTTTGAAACATATTCTCTCCATGAATTTCGTTTTGAAGCTCGGATTCAACTCCGGTGTTTATGAAATTTTAACTCTCGACCTCAGTTCCATCACAGTATCAAACAAAATAACAATAACAAATTGATCCGCATGGAAGCTTTCTAGCTCAACAGTGAGTTATGATAACATATATGGAAAATGGTAATGTATAGATGAATATTATCATGAATCACGGTTGAGGACTCAACAACAATCCGACGTCAGAGCAGATGAAAACCACCATTTAGATCACGGAGGGTCCATCCTTCCCGAATTCTAATGAGTTAAGTTTGGACCGTCATCAAAGGGTCCGGAGTCCGGCCCATCGCCGTGCTACCAAAGAGCGAAGCAAAGTTAACCACTGTAAAAGATACGGTCTGTCGCATAACACCCATGCTATAACCAAATTTCTTGTATTCTGAGCTGACTAGAAAAATTATCACTACCTAGTATTCTTCTGAATTTGTAAACTTCTGTCTCTGGTCGGGCTCATCGGAGTCTAACTGTTGGTTTTCTTTTGCTCCAGCATTTCAGTGGTTTCTTGCTGTCGAGTCCTCACCGTTGTCTCACCTCTGTGGTTCTTTGATTTCTGTGTTCACGGAGATATTGCACTGATGAGTTAGGAGGCCTTCATGCGGACTGAACTAATTATTTGTCTAAATCGCGACGGAAGTAAGGGCGAGGATTGTGGCCACGTAAAATCGATTTAAGCCCCCCAGTGGAAATCTTCCACTGACCGTTCCAAGGCAGCTCTTCTGTGGCGATTTATTTATGTTGTTGTTTGTTACTTACTGTGTGTATCACTTGTGTCTTTTAATTTTGGATGGCCATATGGCCATTTTGTGGGAAAGTAACTGTCCATATGGCCTTCCTTTGTTTAGGTTTCCATTATGGTCTGGTCGCTTAATGTTTGTATTTCTTTCCCTTTGGTGTCTTTTATGGATGGAGTAAGTTAATTGTATCAATTCCTGATCTTTGTTTTACTTCTACTTTAATCCCAATAGAACTCAGGTTTCTACAGTCCCTGTTACAGAAGTGTCTTCAAAGAAATGTCGTAATGTCGACGATAAAATTTTGAAAACGTTTTGCGCAGTTTATGATACCGATAGCCTTGTTTTAGAAGTATAGCTGTTAAAATTCTTATGCGATCATTAAAGTCATCAACATGACAGCAAGCTCTACCATAACGAATAAACTGTGACATATAAACCCTGTAAGACATAGCCTTAGGGACGTCACCATCCAAGAAAGAAAACTCCGTGTTTTTCAGTTCTGTGGTCCATTCCTTGCTTCCAAAGGATAACCCTTTTCAGAACATATTTGACGTCACTACAGCTGGTGTCTAGGAATGTGTGGCGGCCGTAAAAAGTCCCCGTGCCCTACATCATAGTGTAGTTTATATTTTCTTGTCCTTTTGGATCGTTAATTCCATTGCTGAATTTGAAAATTTTTGAGGGTCACTGATGGGCTAATTGACCGAGGCTGGCTGGTCTGGCCCGGAGAACGTGTGCACTCCGTGTTTTACAGTTCTGTGGTGCATTCCTTGCTTCAAAAGGATAACCCTTTCTAGAACATATTTACAATTCCAAATTAAAAATCATCTCTTTTTCATAAATTGTGGAAGAGACAGTACCATTAGAAACAGTCAAGTGTAAATCCGAAAATGGGGCTTTAGAGTCATCAGAATTAGCCTTATTTAACTTAATGCTATTGGATAAATTCTGGCAACCATTTAATCAAAATAAACATTATCAATATTTAACATATGACGTCGCGTCTGAGAATGTAATAACGTCATGTATTATTTTCGATAATCCACTAGTGGATTAAATATGCAAATTAGCTAGATACGTCCCGTAACGTTACATGTACGACGTCCTTAACGACGTCGCGTTTACTTATGGCGGAATATTGACATTTTTGTAAACAATCGTGAATAAAATGCGTTTTAAATGCCATATGATAAATAGAATCTTGCATCCGTGCTCGTGTATTATTGAATTTATTAAACTCGTTGAGGAAAAGGGATAAAATGCTCGGCAAAGCCTCGCATTTTATCCCTTTTCCTCAACTCGTTTAATAAATTCAATAATACATGAGCACTCATGTAAGATCCTCTATTTAAAAGATCATCCAGATATCGAGAGGTAGGGTTAAACGCCTCTGAGTCAGTAACTCGGTTTGTTATTTTTTTCAGAAAAGTACAACATGGAATTCTTTCATAACAAAACAGAAACAAATCAGCAACAAGGGAAGGACAGTTTTTAACTATCGAAATACCAACAACTTGTCTAAATAATTGAGATCCAAACCTTATATAACTATTATCTAATAAACATGAATGTACTTCGCAAATAACCTGACATGTACAATATTCATAACGATTATTGTCATCTCAAGAAGCAGAAAAGCGTTTCTATCAGTCCAAATACAGGCACTATTCACGAAGAAAATAGTTTCAATTAAAGTAAATAGTTTCTCTTTAATCAGATGAGTTTATTATTGTTATAGATCGTCTACGAATGTGTGTACTGCTTATATATTTTTATCTTGGTAGCAGTTTGGCCATTTGGTGGGGAAAGTGACTTCCTTTTGGCTTTCCGCTTATGAAGGTTTAGTTCTTTCATATTCCTGTTTCTTTCCCTTAGTGTCTCTGATGCGGATGTGGTGTAATTGTATCGATTCCTGATCCACTTATATTTTGATTTTGTGTCTTGGTCATTGAAAATGAATCTAGGGTTTCTAGGTAGGTGTTAGGTACTCGTATCGATTCCTGACCATCGCTTCACGCCTTCCTTTCTATTTTCATTATTTAACTATCATACACATCAACTCTAAAAACAGCCATTTATACACTTGATTATTAATTGATTATCATGTATTACACCAGGTCAACCAATATTCAAAAATCATAAATCATGTTTTCAATTGCGTCAATTAATAAAATTGCCATTAATCAAGTAATTTCGTATTGGCCTCGTTACAGGTCCTCGGTCAGCTGTATTGGCCTCGGCCTTCGGCCTCGTGCCAATACAGCAGACCTAGGACCTGTAAATGGGCCAATACGAAATTATTTGATTAATAACATTATAATATAAATGGAAAATTTTAACTGTTGATATATATACTTACCGCTGGCATGACAATGAAAGTGGAATTTGCTGACGGACAATTTGCAGCGAAACGATCATGCATCGAAAACATTAAAGTTTCGTTAAGTCCAGTGGGCAAACATTTTGCGACGTGAAGTGTCCAAGACGAAACATCTGCAAATTGATTACATGACAAATTACGTATAAAGAAACAATTAACTGCAAAATACTTAATGGAATTTGCGACGTAGCATTAATATTTAAATCTTATTTAATCTCTAATAATAATCTGATGTGGCCACGTAAAATCGAGTTAAGCCCCCAGTTGAATGCGTTTCCGCTGACCGTTCCAAGGCGGTTCTTCTGTCACGCTTTATTTTTGTAATTGTTTGTCTTTAGGTGTTTGTGTCGCTCATATTATTTTATTTTGGATAGCCTTTTGGCAATTGTGTGGAAAAAGTAACTGTTCTTTCGGCTTTCCGCTCTTTGTGTTTCCGTTTGGGTCTGTTGCTTCATGTTTGTCCTTCTTTCATTTGGTGTCTCTGATGGGAGCTGTAAGTTAATTGTATCGATTCCTGGTCATTGCGTCTACTTCTAATTATGAGATGTGAAGTTATATCACCATATACGAATATAACTCTTTGTCTCAATAATAAGGGAGAGAGAGGAAACACACAGGAACATCCAATTGTGGCACCGCTTCAAAGAACCTTTTCTTACGCTCTTCCCGCTGAATGCTAAGAATTCAGTAAACAAGCTCTCCAAAAGACGTTTTAAAAACAAATGCATGCGAGTACATCTCAAGATTTTGCGTAGAAACATGCAACTAAAACGATATGTTACAAAGTTCGTAAATGCACTATTACCACGCGAAAGCAATATGACTCCCACGAAAATTGCCTAATTGTCAAGTTTAAACGCCTGTAGCAATATCCTTGTCAAGAGAATGTTTCTCAGAACTAATATTTAGCGGCGTATGCATTGCTGATTAAAATCAGGCGGAAAATGTCCCTGACTTCCGATATATTTTACGAGCTATAGCAGCATACAGAAGTATAGAGTATGCATGACTTACGCGGAGTTTTACGTAAATTGTAAAAGAGGTGTAAGTACTGTGCCGTCGACGTTCCCATAAGCTGTGGCTTAACACTTATCTTGCTGTTCACGACAATCCCTATCTTTGCAAACAGTGTAGATCCAGATCGGGTGGCTTCTGAAGAAGCCATCTGATTAGGATCTACACTGTTTGGCATTCAGTTTATGAATTTATAGCAATTACATCAAGTAATTTGATTGGTTTACAGACAGAAATGGGCGTTGCTTAAATGAATATTCAGCAAGATAAGGTTTTATGTGAAGAGCCACGAGAACATAATTTACTAAACATGATGCATTAGCAAATATGTCACTGTGCATGTAATGTTACAGTGCTTTAAGACGCGAGTCATGACATTTTCCGTATTTTAATTCGGGATAAACATTATCATAGCGTTTTAAGCTCCGCCATCATAGATTCAGTGTGCATAATTATAATGATTTTAGCACAAATAATGAAAATAGCCTATAAACCACTTCACTGGACCTTGTAATGCGTAGCGTTTCCTGGGCTGTTACATTTAATTCCGTGGATTTGATAAAGTAATATAAAACTAGTCTAAGTGGGAATGCAAGTATTTCTTACTACAAATGCTATGAACAGACTGGGGAATATGCTAACTGATCTCAGTTGTCGCTTGATGGTCATGCTATATTATATTTTTCACGACAGTTCGTTCTCTTAATTAGGGTTATCGGTATCACAAAATACGCGAACACTTTTCTTAATTTTATAGACGTCATTTCGATTAAATTTCAGAATTCAATGTTGGACTTAAATCTCTTCTCCAACAAGGTGTATCTGAACCTAATTTTATAGTGACTTTATAAATTTATAAGTTTATAAATTCAGCACTAGTGGCCCAAGTGGGAAGAGGCTGCTCATATATTACATTGCGCCTTGGTGGCCATATTGTCCATCACATCACATTGCCTTAAAGGCATTTATTCTGAAACAGTAAAACACACCGTGTGTCCATAATTGTTTTATTGCCCCCTGTGATATACTGACTATAGCAGATCAAAGGCGGCCCTTAATAGGGTGATTAGTAGCTCTTGTTGAATCCCCTGACTGAGACACTTAAGGGGAAAATCAATAATGTACACCAGTCAACAGTAAGTAATTTATTGATTTTCCCCAAGGCGGCCCCTTACCTGTTGAAGACAGAGGACTTCTTTCCAGTGAGCACTGAGGGCTACATAATATTATGTAATGAAATGATAGCCCTCAATAATCAAGAATAAATGCCTTTAAGCGATTCTGAATCATGGAGGAGATGGTAATCGAAGAATTTCAAGATGGCTGCCATGGCGGCCATCTTGGATACCAGAACGGAATGATTTTAGCCAATCTGAATTTCCATGTAACCCCGATGCCTCCCATCAAGCTTCAGATCAATTTGACCATTGGTTCAGGAGACGTTGTTTGATGAATGGCTTTTGGAACGGAACGATATTAGCAAATCTAAATCTCCATGTCACACTGATGCCTCCCATCAAGTTTCAGCTCAGTTCGACCTTTTGTTCGGGGGAAGATGTCGTTTGAAGAATTTCAAGATGGCCACCATGGCTGCTATTTTAGATATTGGAATGGAACGATTTTAGTAAATCTGAATCTCCATGTCATCCCGATGCTTCCATCAAGTTTCAGCTCAATTAGACTTGTTCATGATGAGATATCGTTTGAAGAATTTCAAAATGGCCACCTCGGTGGCCATCTTGGATAATACTGAATACAGAATCACCTTGTCACCCCGATGGTGCCTATCACGTTGCAGCTCAATTCGAACCTTGGTGCGGTTGGGGATATCAAGATGGCCACCACGGCGGCCATCTTGGATATTGGGACGGAACGGATGTTAGCAAATCTGAAAGGTACGGTGCCTCCTATCAAGCTTCAGCTCAATTCGAGCTTTGATTCCGGAGGAGATGTCGTTTTAACAATTTCAGGATGACCGCCATGGCGGATATCTTGGATATTGGAACGGGATGATATCAGCAAATCTAAATCTCCATGTCACCCCGATGTCCCGTATCAAGTTTCAGCTCAATTCCGCTATTGGTATGTGAGGAAATGTCATGTGAAGAATTTCAGGATGGCCGCCACTGTGGCTATCTTGAATATTGGAATGGAACGATTTAAGCAAAATAGAAGTGGCGGCAATGATCAGGAATCGATACAATGAACCCACAGCTCCCACCAGAGACACCAAAGGGAAAGAAGCACAAACATGAAACAACAGACCTAATGGAAACATCAATAGCGGAAAGCCAAAAGGACAGTTACTTTCCCACAAAATGACCAATACGATATCCAAAATAAAATAATAAAAGCGACACAAACATCCCAAGACAAACATAACAAAAATAAACCGCGACAGCAGAACCGGCTTGGAACGGTCAGCGGAAACCAATTCAACGGGGGGGGGGGGGGGGGGGGGGCTTAAATCGATTTTACGTGGCCACAATCCTCGTTATTACTTCCGTCGCGATTTAGACATATATTTTTTTAGTCCGCATGAAAAGTAGAAGTAAAACAAAGATCAGGAATTGATACAGTTAATTTACTTCACCCATAAAAGACACCAAAGGGAAAGAAATACAAACATTAAGCGACCAGACCATAATGGAAACCTAAACAAAGGAAGGCCATAAGGACAGTTACTTTCCCACAAAATGGCCATATGGCCATCCAAAACCAAAAGACACAAGTGATGAAGACTTCCTAACCAATCAGTGCAACATCTCCGGGAACACAAATAATCAAACAACCACAGAGATCAAACAACGGTGAGGACTCGACAGCAAGTAACCACTGAAATGCTGGAGCAAAAGAAAACCAACAGTTAGACTCCGATGGGCCCGACCAGAGATAGAGCATCAGGCAAAGTAGAAGTAAAAAAAGATCAGGAATCAATACAATTAACTTACTCCACCCATCAAAGACACCAAAGGGAAAGAAACACAAAACATGAGGCGACCAGACCATAATGGAAACTTAAACAAAGGAAGGCCATAAGGACAGTTACTTTCCCACAAAATAGCCAAATGGCCATCCAAAATAAAAAGACACAAGTGATACACACAGTAAGTAACAAACAACAACATAAATAAACCGCCACAGAAGAACCGCTTTGGAACGGTCAGTGGAAAGAATTCCACTGAGGGGCTTAAATCGATTTTACATGGCCATAATCCTCGCCCTTACATCTGTCGCGGTATACACTAATTTTGTTTAGTCCGCATGAAGGCTTCCTAACTCATCAGTGTAACATCTCCGAGAACATACAAATAAAAAAAACTACAGAGATGAGACAAGGTTGAGGACTCGACAGCATACAACAACAGAATTGCTGGAACAAACGAAAACCAACAGTTAGACTCCAAGGGGCCGGACCAAAGACGGAGCACCAGGCGCCAACCAACATAAAGAATACTAAAATAAAATTCCATTTATGTTTTTACGCTGGAACCGTCATATAATCTTAGGCCCGACCAACCGGTGTGCAATCAAAGAGGGAAGCAAAGTTGCCAACCGTGATTTGGTTAACCACCATGCATGCAGTCTGTTTTATAACATTTATGTTGTACCACGTCGTTATATATCGACGAACGATTTTACGAAATTTGGTTCTAAAGTCATTACAGGCATGTATTTTTCTAAATTTATATACTCAGTCACCATAGAGTTCGGGTTCCGATAGGCCTTGTTGCCGAAGTGTTTTAAGTCCAACATTGAATTTTGAAACCAAATCAGAATGACGGTTATAAAACTTAGAAAGGGCTTTAAGAAGTTTATGATTACGATACACCTGATTAAGAAGTTTAGCGGTTAATGATTTATTACGAGTGTTGAAGTCGGATACATGACAAGACACTCTAGCGAATCGAATTAACTGCGAAATATAAACCCCGTACGATGTCGCACGAGGAACATCACCGTCCAAAAAAGGAAAATTTACAATCTCGAAATCAAAATCATCACGTTTATCATAAATTTTGCAAGAATCAAATCCATCTACAATAGATAAATGTAAATCCAAAAAGGGGGTCTCGGTATCAGAGGAATTTGCCTTGTTTAACTGAAGTTCTAGGGGATAAATCTGACTGATCAAACCATCAAAGTAAGTATTTTCAATATGTAATAAATCATCTAAAATATCTAGAAGTAGAGCTAAAAGCTTCAATAATTTCAGATTGGTTATCAATGGAAAGCGACAACATGAAGTCTCTTTCATAACAATACAAGAACAGATCAGCCACAAGAGGTGCGCAATTCGTACCCATCGGAATACTCACAATTTGTCTAAATAACTTAGCACCGAATCTAATATGAATATTGTCAAGTAGAAAGGTGAGGGTATCACACACTTTCTGACATGACCAAATTGTATATTTCTTATGCTCTTTAGAAGTGAAAAATGCATTTCTGACATTCCATGCATATCTAAATCTCCATGTCGCCCCGATACTTCCCATCAAGTTTAAGCCCAATTCGACTATGGTTCGGGCGGAGATGTCGTTTGATTGTCAGCACGGCGGCCATCTAGGATATTGAAAATGAACGATATGAGCAAAATAGAAGTAGAGGCAATGATCAGGAATCGATACAATTAACTTACAGCCCCCATCAGAGACACCAAAGGGAAAGAAAGACAAACATGAAGCAACAGACCCCAACGGAAACACCAACAGCGGAAAGCCAAAAGGACAGTTACTTTCCCACAAAATTGTCAAAAGGCTATCCAAAATGGAATAATATGAATCTCCATGTCGTCCCGATGCCTCCCAGCAAGTTTCAGCTTAATTCGACCTTTGGTTCGGGAGATGTCGTTTGAAGAATTTCAAAACGGCCATCTTGGATATTGGAATTGAGCGATTTGAGCATATCTGAATCTCCATGTTACACCGATGCCTCCCATCACATTTCAGCTCAATACCACCTTTGGTTCCGGGAGGAGATGCAGTTTAAATAATTTCAAGATGACCACCACGGCGGCCATCTTGCATATTGGAACGGAAGGGTTTGAGCAAATCTGAATCTCCATGTCACCCCGATGTCTCCCATCAAGTTTCAGCTCAATTCGACCTTTGCTTTAGAAGGAGTTGTCGCATGAAGCATTTCAAGATGGCTGCCATGGCGGCCCCCTTGGATATCGATCTTTGGTTCAGGAGAAGATATTGTTTGAAGAAATTCAAGAAAGCCGCCATGGCGGCTATCTTGGATATTTTGGGGTAGAAGGTTTTTAGCACATCTGAATCTCTATGTCATCCCGATGCGTCCCATCAAGTTTAACCTCAATTCGACCTTTGCTTTGGAAGGAAATTTTGTATGAAGAATTTCAAGATGGCTGCCATGGCGTCCACCTTGGATATCCGAACGAAACGATTTTAACAAATCGGAATCTCCATATCACCAGCCTTCAAGCGAACTGAACAAATTATTTGTCTAAATCGCGACGGAAGTAAGGGCGTGGATTGCAGCCACGTAAAATTCGATTGAACCCCCCACCACACACACACACACCAGTGACATTCCTTTCACTGATCGTTCCGAGGCGGTTCTTCTGTCGTGTTTTATTTCTTCTGCTGTGGTTTGTATTTGAGGGTGTGTATCGCTTATATCTTTTCGTTTTAATTAGCTAATTGTCCATTTTGTGGGAAAGTAAATGTCCTTTTGACTTTCCGCTATTGATGTTTCCATTAGGATCTAGTTATTTCATGTTTGAGGTTTTCTTTCCCTTTTGTGTCTCTAAAGGGAGCTGTTGATTAATTGCATCGATTCCTGATCATTGCCTTCACATTCATTTTGTCCATGTAAAATATAGAAATAGATACCTGGGAAAAGCAACAGTCAAAGATTACAACGAAATAGTGGCAAAAAAATGAAGAGTAACTAAGTATCTAACATTGTCTTTCTTTCTACTGACACTGCGGCGGTCACATGTGACCAGTACCGCAGGTGTACATTACATACCTTCTATGTTTGCAGGATGAAAGCCTACACAGTAATCATATAATTACATTTAATCTGCACAGGGGGTTATCGCCTCAAGTTAACGCCCCGATCCGAAGGACGGTGTAGTTTGTGGCATTCATCCCTACAAATGATGCCAGTGGAGCATGTTCGAACACTGCATATTCTAATACCGCAGCCGTGATTCGAACCGGGGGCCTCTAGCACGATAGGCAAGTGCACATACCACTGAGCTACCACGCTCCACTGAAACAATGCTGAAACAATGCTGAAAAAGTCACAAACAGCACAGCAACCAGCTCCGCTTTTTCCAGAAGAGGTATCAGTGTGCAACAGACACAATTTAATAAAAATTAAATGGACAATAATAATAGTTATGCTATTAATTATACACATCCATAAGTACATACAACATGTGTCCCGTAGTAAAATCCGACAAAACTACATCAAAAACAAGATGGTCATGGTGACCCTGGATAGCTCACCTGATCCTTATCGCATAACTAAAATGGTAGGGGGTGGAGGTTGATCCCTTTGACATCGTGGGTCAGGTCCTAGTGCACCAGATGATGAACAGGCTAAGTTTAACAGCGTGGGGGGGGGGGGAGGGGTTTGAGGGGGTGACAAGAGGTTATGTGTAAAAGTGTAAATAGAATGAGTCTAACTTTCAATGACTCATGGTGACAAGGGATTGTGTGTGCTGGGGGTGGGGTGGGGGTGGGGGTAGCAGGGTGTTTTGATGGTGGGTGGAGGACAAGAGGCTGTGTGTGAACAGGATCAGTCTATCAACACGGGGTGGTGTAGATGGGGGCGGGGGGGGGGGGCATTTTATTTTATTCTTGAAATGGCAATATGTAATGGTGCCATATTTTATCGCAACACAACAATGAGCTGGGAACCGGTTAAGTCTTCTTTAACCGTGCTCATTGATAGGGTATTTAGGGTGAAACTCTTCATCAAGAGTTGACAGAAGGCAACATAGCTCGTCTTTAGGGGCCTAAGTTGAACAAGTTATGTGTTAGTGCATGCTGAGTGCGTGAGTTCATGTATGTATTTGTGTGTGCATGCATGCATGCGTGTTACATAAGAGGATGCATACATGCATGTGTGCATCCTTGCATACATGCATGTGTGCATGCCTGCATGAGCATATGCGTGTACATGCATGCAAGTGAGTATTTTTGCTTTCGAGTGTGTGTGCATGCATGCATGAGTTTGTGCATGCATACACGTGTGCGTGCATGAATTCCTGAGTACATGAATGCATACATGCATATCTGTGTGTGCACGAAAGCATGTGTGCATGCATGTCTGGGTGTGTCCGTGCATGCGACATGTGTAGGTGCATGCATATATAATTCACGAGTGTGTGAATGCATGTATGTGCACAGTCGCTTCGATTGTAGACGTCCGCCATATTTTGATGACATTAATGTTGCGTTATTGCCGTCACTGTAGGTGCGGTGTCGTCAAACTTAACGACAGCATATGTAATGCCCTATTCAACCAGTGCAATTCAAATACGTGAAATTTTTATCCTTTCCCTGGATAGAATAAACTGGGCTGAATAAGAATTTCTTCCCCAAGGTTAAGTCCCGGATTTCCTTATAATGTGTGCAAGTATGGCTTTTTCTAATTGCCTCATCTGTTTATGCGATTTACTGGCTGACCCTTATAAATTTGCCATTACGCAGTCTACTATTTACCTTTTTGAGAAATGAACACTCTTATAAAAAGTAGAAGTAAAACAAAGATCAGGCATCGATACAATTAACTTTCTCCACCCATCAAAAACACCAAAGGGAAAGAAATACAAACACCAAGCGACCAGACCACAATGGAAACCCAAACAAAGGAAGGCCACAAGGACAGCTACTTTCCCACAAAATGGCCATATGGCCATCCAAAATCAAAAGACACAAGCGACACACACAGCAAGCAACAAACAACAACATAAATAAATCGCCACAGAAGAACCGCCTTGGAACGGTCAAGTCGAAAAAGACAGCTGCTATGTGTTCTTTGTTAATAAAAGCATCTCGTATAAACGTTTCTAGTCTCATTAAATTGTCGTTGGTACTACGTTCCGAACGAAAACCTGACTGATATTCTGAAATGAGGTTGTTGGACTCTAAGTACCAGACTAATCTCTTGTTTATCATTCTCTCCAATGTTTTACGTTATGCAGATAATGGACGATTTACAAAGTAAACATAATCTTTCTTTGGCAGGTATAATACGACCCCACGTGCTTTATTTTGGGGTTATTTTCATCAGCTGAAAAGTATGTAATGTTTTGCACTTAATAGCATCAACTGTTGTTTGTGTGGTGAATATAATGTATTGGTATCATTAGTAAAATCAATGACAAAATGTAACAGTACCCCTTATGATTCAGAAAGAGAGAATTACATGTAAATTGTTGATTCTTGGTAAAGGTTAATATTGTGTGTGTGTGTGTGTGTGTGTGTGTGTGTGTGTGTGTGTGTGTGTGTGTGTGAATTCGGGTTTAACGTCGCTTTCAACAATTTTTCAGTCATATCACGACGGTGTCTGGTTGCGACAGGGAGCTCAATGCTCACTTTTATAGTGCTGCCTCACTGAAGTATCATGTCCCAGACACAATACATGATACCACACCCAGTCACATTATCCTGACACCGGGTCGACCAGCCCTAGCTCTACCCCTTAAATCTGAGTGCCAAACGAGGAGCAGCTAGTAACATTCTTAACGACTTTGGTATGTCGCGGCCCGGGATCGAACCCGTGACCTCCCGTTCCCCGAAGCGGACACTCTACCAACTGAGCTATCGGGGCCGGTAACTATTGAAGGTACTGTGACGCTGTGACTTTGGAAAGTAGAAGAAATATGCAACAGTAATTCAATGGCCTTTTGATAATTCAGAGTTCAAGCGTGACGAGACTAGTCCTTTTCTTATTGGAGCAAGTTTCGGATATCTTTTGTCACTGAATGTTAGAAATGACACTAAATGTTATGGAAATACAATGTATTAAAACTACATGTAGTAAGAAAACGTCGCTCAGGGAAGGCCACAACCTAAGAACGTTGTCGTCCTTTAAACCTCTGTCCGCTAACCCGAGGTATAAGTTTAAGATATCGTCCAAGGTAAAATGCCAACTGAAGGCGACTGTCTCTGGGTCGGGCCCATCGGAGTCTAGCTGTTGGTTTTCTTTTGCTCCAGCATTTCAGTGGTTTCTTGCCGTCGAGTCCTCGCCGTTAGTTCATCTCTGAGGTTGTTTAATTTTTGTGTTCAGGGAGATGTTGCAATGATGAGTTAGGAGGCCTTCATTTATTTGTCTTAATCGCGACGGAAGTGAGGGCGAGGATTGTGGCCACATTAAATCGATTTAAGCCTCCCCTCCAGTAGAATTCGTTTCCGCTGACCGTTCCAAGGTGGTTCTTCTGTCGCGGTTTATTTTTATTCTAGTTTGTCTTTGGGTATTTGTTTCGCTTATATTATTTTATTTTGGATAGTCTATTGGCTTGACCGTTTTGTGGGAAAGTGACTTTCCTTATGGCTTTCCGCTATTGATGTTTCCATTAGGGTCTGTTCTTTCATGTGTTTGTTTCTTTCCCTTTAGTGTGCCTAGTGTGAGCTGTGGGTTAATTGTATCGATTCCTGATCATTGCCTCCACTTCTACTTTACCTTATGGACGTCCTGTTATGAAAAGTGTAGTCGCGTATCACTGCGTTTTGAAAGACTATACAAGACGTAGGAAACAGAACAAGTTCCATGCAAAAATGTGAAGTATGATGATCCAAAAAGTTATATGTTTTAGAGTATTTGCAGTAACCCAGTAGTAAGTTTCAAGTAGTTTAGGTCGTAGTACCAAATCATTAACCCATAGACAAATGGTAAATATCAATGTTCAGACCAACAGACATGGACTCTAGAAGAATGTAATCAGGCGTCCTAGGATAGTAAGCATTGCTTGGTAAGCAAGCTTCGCCAACCATGCCTATCGACCTGAACGAAGAAAAGGAGTAAATGCCGAGAAGGTAATGTCCGAGATTTTGGAATGGCTTTCCATTGGCAAACACATCAGAAATGATTCTGGAAATGGTCACGTTGTACGGACCAACAAGATCATGGTGCCTCCAATAGAACTTCTTTAGTATTGATACCAGTTTCAAGGAATATAATTATCGGTATACCGTGTGTCATGGGCTTTAGTTAATATTCCGCTGAAACTGTGATCAGTTACTGTTGCATGCATGCTAACCTTGTATTCTGATTAACTGTGAGTAGCTCATTCAACACCAACAGCTATGCATGATTTTTCAGCAAACATATGTTAATTATTTTACTTTCTATAGCAATGAACATTTTGACAACTATTACGATAACGCATCCGTGCGACATCGTGCATTTTTACATCTCCAAAATGGCTACGTTTCTGATGAAATATGTGATTGTTTTTTTTATATCCACTGCAAGCATTGGTTGTGGGTGTTCGTAACGAATACCTATAACTTATGACTTGGAGCAGAAATAACAACACCAATCTGTGCCCCAGAACAAAATATTGTAATTTCAATTTTCATTAATGTAAATTAGGTTTATTGTGTTATGCATAAGAATTTATTTTTCTGATTCCCTCTCTCACCCCACTGGGTGACGTAATAATGCCATAACTGTATTGTTTATTCTTCTTAAAGAAGTTTCTGGAAAAATGAGCCACAGATTAATTTCAGTTTGTAAACAACTTGTTTACACGGAAAAGTAATTTGGAATCTTCCAGAAAGTTCGGGGTTGCACAATTTTTAGAAAATTACCCAATCTTATTCAACAGCCCTCTGGAATGTTCTAGATAAATTTTAGGGTCCATAAAAGAGCTTGATTTTTCTCTTTGAGTCAGACTACCTGAGGGTCACTGATGAGGCCCAATTGGCCGAAACTAGCTAGTCTTGCCCAGAAAAACATGGACACTCCATATTTTCCAGTTCTGTGGTGTATTCCTTGCTTCCAAAGGATAACCCTTTCTTAGAACATATTTTGAGTTTAAAGCTTTGGTTTATAAGAAAAGTTGTTTCTGAATTCTGTGTTGGATTGTTAAAGGATACTATTTTTTTCATTTCGGACTGTGGATTCTGTGGGATCAAAGAAAATAGATTCATTCAAGTATATTTCAGAACAGAGCTAAGTACATTTAATTATCTTACTTCAACAGTTTAAAAACAGTTTGTAAATAAAATTTTGTTATTTTTTCCAAGGGCTTGTTTGCTTTATCTTTCTGCTACGCCTGGCTTGTAACAATGGGTCGATTGTTTGCCAGTCGACCCAAAGTTATAAAGCGCAGTAGATTTCACTGCTGAAGTCCATGGGACTATCATAGAGCTCTATGAAATAATGTTATTTGCTATTTATAGAAGATTGCCACGCTATTCATATCGCTTTGATGTGACAGTGTTGCGTTAGAGAATTATCTACTGAACCTAGACTGGAATCATGTGTTGGGTTTGGCAAAGTGTGTAGACCCAGATCTTCCGCTGAAGAACGCGGTTTCTGATAATGGTCATGTGTGCTTACTGTGGGAGAGTAAACGGTTAAACGAAACAATGTAAGTTCTCGATTAGGACAATTTCTCCAGCCTACACTCCGATACAAACGACCCATCCGTGCTTTGATTATTTTCTAAGGCGTTAGTTTTGTATTTGGTCTTTTGATCTTTTTGGTTGTATGTCTGCGAATATGTTGTGAGTTGTTGTTTAGTGTTTTCTAATGGTCTCATCCCCCCTTGTTGGAAAGAGAGGGCTGATTTCCCCATTTCAGAAACACTCGTAATTGTTCTTGTTTTTGTATGTTTCCTCTTCCTCTTGGTGTCGAGAGTGGGCTGCGTCATGTGATCGTGGCGCTCCATGGGTCTTTGTTTTATTTTTTTCTGTAAAAAGGTTAGTGTAACGAATGCTTTAAGATGGCCCAAATAAGCCCATGCTACCCTTATGATGCTGTGTATTTATTTACCATTGTTATTTCTATGAATGTTTATTTTGAAATATGATTCAACAAGGTCATACGCTCGATGTAAGTGAATCTTACTGCTATGTTCTCGTATCTCAGACATTACAAATGCAAAACACGATCTTATTATAATATGAAAATACAACTAGTTTGACTGGCAATATAGAAGTGAAGGCAATGATCAGGAATCGATGCAATAAACTCACAGCTCCATTCAGAGACACCAAAGGGAAAGAAGCACAGACACAAAACAACTGGGCGCTAATGGAAACATCAATAGCGGAAAGCCAAAATGACAGTTACTTTCCATGGCCAATTGGCTATCCAAAACAATATTAGAGCTGTCAGTGAAACTGACTAGGGCCCCGGCAGTGCCATCAGAGGAGTTGGATATTTTTCAAAGGGCCATAACTCTTACAGTATTGTAGCTAGAGTTACGTAACTTGTCATGTAGTTGTGTAATGGTATTGTGACCTTATATCTAAAGTTTGAAGTCGATGCATTTGACGGTTTGTAATTTAATAAATAAAAAAAAACCGAAAGGGTATTACTATATGGCAACTAACAATAACGTCTGCTTCATTTTCATTTGGATTTCTATATTGATTTTGAAATTAAGATGAAAACAAAAGACCAAAAAAGCTGATTTTTTTTTGTTTTTCAAAAGGCAATAACTCTCAGACTATTTTTGCGAGAGTTAAGTATCTTGCAATAAAATTGTTTAATAGTGTTGTGATCTTACGTGTAAAGGTTGAAATGATGCGTTTGCATGTTTGTATCACGGAGATGTGGCACTGATGAGTTAGGAGGCTTTCATGCGGACTGAACAAAGTGTTTGTGTTAATCGCGACGGAAGTAAGGGCGACGATTGTGGCCACGTAAAATCGATTTAAGCCCACCGCCAGTGGAATTCGTTTCCACTGACCGTTCCAAGGCGGTTCTTCTGTCGTGGTTTATTTTGTTATGGTTTGTCTTTGGGTGTTTGTGTCGCTGGTATTATTTTATTTTGGATAGCCTTTTGGCCATCTTGTGAGAAAGTAACTACCATATTGGCTTTCCGTTGTTGGTGTTTCCGTTGGGGTTTGTTGTTTCATGTTTGTATTTCTTTCCCTTTGGTGTCTTTGATGGGAGCTGAGGCTTCATAGTATCGATTTCTGATCATTGCCTCTACTTCTATTTTGTAAGTTAAAAAGAAAAAATATTGATGGACAGACGGTCAGATGGACAGACGGACGTACGAAGACTGACGGATGGACGGACAGACGGACGGACGGACGGACAGACAGGGCATTGCTATAGGGCATCTGCAAATAACTATATGAAAAGTAGAAGTAAAACAAAGATCAGGAATTGATACAATTAACTTACTCCACCCATAAAAGACACCAAAGGTAAAGAAATACAAACATTAAGCGACCAGACCATAATGGAAACCTAAACAAAGGAAGGCCATAAGGACAGTTACTTTCCCACAAAATGGCCATCCAAAATTAAAAGACACAAGTGATACACACAGTAAGTAACAAACAACAACATAAATAAATCGCCACAGAAGAGCCGCCTTGGAACGGTCAGTGGAAGATTTCCACTGGGGGGCTTAAATCGATTTTACGTGGCCACAATCCTCGCCCTTACTTCCGTCGCGATTTAGACAAATAATTTGTTCAGTCCGCATGAAGGCCTCCCAACTCATCAGTGCATCATCTCCGTGAACACAAAAATCAAAGAACCATGAAGTTTCATTTGAATATCTATAGCGGTTTTAAAATACAGATGAAAAAAAAAAAAGACGAAAAAAGCTGAATTTTAAATTTTTCAAAGGGCTATAACTCTGAGAGTATTGAAGCTAGAGTTACGTAACTTGCCATACAATTGTGTAATGATAAGGAAACCATATATTTAAAGTTTGAAGTTGATAGATTTGACGGTTTAAAATCGTTAAATCGATTTATGTCCCCCAGTGGAATTCGTTTCCGCGGACCATTCCAAGGCGGTTCTTCTGTCGCGGTTTATATTTGTTATGGGTTGTCTTTGGGTGTTTGTGTCTCTTGTATTATTTTATTTTGGATAGCCTATTGGCCAGTTTGTGGGAATGTAACTGTCCTTTTGGCTTTCCGCTATTGTTTTTTCCATTAGGGTCTTTGTTTAATGTTTGTGTTTCTTTCCCTTTGGTGTCTGTAATGGGAGCTGTGGGTTAAGTTTATCGATTCCTGATCATTGCCTCTATCTCTATTTTATAAGTTATTAAGAAACAAACATGAAAAATGTAGACATTTTTAATTTTTTCAAAAGGGCCATAACACTGAGAGTATTTTAGCTATAGTTAGTAACTTGCCATGAAAATGTGTCAGGATATTATACCTTATATTTAAAGTTTGAAATTGATGCGTCAGACAGGGCAAAAACTATATGACCTCCCCCACGGACGGACAGACAGGGTGATTACTATAGGGCACCCGCAAATAAATAAGCGAAACACACACCCAAAGACGGACCACAGTAAAATTAAACTGCGACAGAAGAACCGCCTTGGAATGATCAGTGAAACGAATTACACTTGGGGCTTAAGCTACAATCCTCGCCCTTATTTCAGTCGAGATTTAGACAAATAATTTGTTTAGTGCGCCTGAAGGCCTCACTGCATTTTACTGAAACTTACGGAAACTGAGAGTAAAGTAGGTAGTGTTTGTGTCCAGGGTTATATCATTATCCAAATAGCCACGCCGTCGTCTACTTTCGCCAAAACTACCGAAAGTGAGTTCCGTGATCACTTCTCCAACTTCAGTTCCCGATTTAATCTCCATGACGGAATTGAGACCATTGATAAAGTCTGTAAAAATATAGCCGAATATAAGACACGTTTCCAGACAAAAATTTTATAAAAAGAGGTTATGGTCGCATTGTTCAACTTCATTTCATAAGGATTTATAAATTTATTGATGTCACTATTGGGTGATAATAACTTAAAGGCTGGAGTCAAAATACATCACAAAAAACACGCCTATATAATCGTGAACCCCTCAAACAACAATTTCATATAATAGAACTCGGTTTCATGCGGACTGAACATATTATTTGTATAAATCACGACGGAAATAAGGGCGAGGATTGTGGCCACGTGAAGTCGATTTAATAAAAATCAAAAATGAGTTAAGCCCCCCCCCCCCCCCCCCCCCCAAGTGGAATTCGTTTCCGCTGACCGTTGCAAGGCGGTTCTTGTGTCGCGATTTATTTTTGTTATGATTTGTCTTTGGATGTTTGTGTCGCTTGTGTTATTCTATTTTGGATAGCCTATTGGCCATTTTATGGGAAAGTAACTGTCCTTTTGGCTTTCCGCTGTTGGTTCCATTAGGTCTGTTGTTGCATATTTGTTTTTTCTTTCCCTTCGGTGACTCTGATGGGAGCTATAGGTTGATTTTATCGATTCCTGATCATTGCTTCCACTTCTATTTTACAGGGGTTTGAATTATTATTTTTTATATCTGTTTTATATTTGTAATCGTTAGAACGAGTACCTACAATCCATGTTTGAAGCAGAAATAAGAAACATATCAGAATTTTTTAGCTGATGATTTTCACTTTTTCACTTTTGGTGGGATACATTTCAGTATATTTGAATAGGCGTGTTTTCGTAATGAGAATGGTTTAGGGATATCGCTTCATCGACACGATTCTCAATTGCACATGCATTTCACTGTTCAAGATGTACATTCTGGATCCAGTGGTTAGAGAACCAAACTTTATCTCACCAAGCAAGGGCAATTTCTAAATTTCTGGTATATTGCTGAAAAAAAATGTGAGAAGCTTTAGCAAAAGCAAAATTTACTCAAATATTTCAGCCCCCACCACCTAAAATAATAATAATAATAATAATAATAATAATCATAAGTGTAAAATTTTAACCATAGGTGAACATCTGATCTATAGGTTTTTAGTCAAAAGACACGTGTCCAATGGACCAGGTCATTAGAAAACGTGATTTCAACTTATCGGTGTGTCACACAGTCAAGGAAACAAGAACACATGGATGTGTTCATGAGTTCAATATACTTTATTTCTCCTTAGTTTAAACTTTATTTCATTCAAATATAATAACACAAACATATAAACACAATATCATTGGATAAGTACAATTATATCTGAAAGGGATACAGATTTCTCCTTGTTCGCCCTTACGCTAATTGAAATACTGACTGCCGACTGGAAAACAACCCCAGTTTATATACAGATCAGCACACAAGGAATAACCAATAAAAATGTTTCAAAACTGCCTAGGGATATTTTAAGTACATGCTTGGGCACTTAAGAAGTCATAAGTTGGCAATTAAACGCCGGCTTCGACCATGTCCACTTGACATTCACAGCTCTGGGCTAGTCATTAGTATAAGCAGCCGTCAAAATATTGGTCCGATATATCTCAGGTTCTTTCTAGATGACATACTTGTTAATTTTGCGCATTTACAATCTACCGTGAAAATGCATATGGGTTTGTAGTCTCGTCTTTCCCCTCAGTTATGTAATATTGGTAACGTTCTTACATAAATAAACATACACGCAAGAACAGTTATTGTGTTACAACCCCAAAGCTATTTTAAAAAGAACTATATTCTTTTTAAAACGATTTAACCTCAATTTTTAGTGGTCAGTAACACAGTAAGGTTCGGTCATTACTTCATACAATGTCTTTATACAATGCTCAGTATGACTGAGTTTCTAAAGTCTTTATTATATACACAAACTATCAATAGCAGTCTCTGTCATTTGAAGAATTACTCTATTCTGTCCTGTAACTTTTACAATTAGCCCCGCCAAGCGAATTTGTGTCTTCGAGCATTCCGACATGACAAATTTTAACTGCGCATGCCTAGCCATTCAGGGGGGCCAGGGATATGGCTTTCTGTCTCTTCTTGATTCTGTGCTTGTATGAGCGAGCAGAGAAGGTTCCGGCGAGACTGCGCGGATGCGCAGGCTCGCCTGAACCATCGCTGCTGGCATAGGCGATAAGTACCAAAATCGCTTGACGGAGACCAATTGGTGACTCATTTCACGTAGTACCATTAAGTTGTACCATAGGTAGATGTACCATGGAAAAGTACCATGACTGTTGTACCATTGCGTTTTACCAAAGCGATTGTACCATTTGTCGTATTACTTGGTCGTACCATTATTGTGTAGTACCATTTAAGTTGTATGATGTGATGTACCAGTATGCCGTGCCATAATCGTGTAGTGCCATTTATGTTGTACCATGTGATGTACCGGTATGTCGTACTGTCATCGTGTAGTACCATTTATGTGGTACCATGTGATCGTATAGGTTCCTTCAGATTACGCGTTGAGTTTTATTATGCCCCCACGTTCGGTGAAGTTGGAGGGGCATATTGCTTCTGCTTTGTTCGTCCGTTCGTCCGTCCGTTACGCTTTTGATGCATAGCATAACTTAAGAATCGTGTATGCTAGGGTTTTGAAATTTCATATACGGATTCATCATGGAAAATTAGGGTACGCGTATTTTTTTTTCTCATCCAGATATTGCCCCTTTCAAGATTATGCACCTTTCAGAACTTATCTATTGCCCTTTGAAATGTTTTTGATAAAATCTTGTCAGCGAATATCTCAAAAACTATAAGAGCTAGAGCCTTGAAAGCTAGTGAATAGATTGGTGGTGATGAGTAGATGACCTGATTACCTTTCGACTAAATTCTGAAAAACACTTATTGAGTTATGGCCCTTTGTCACGTTCAATGGGTATTTTTACATTGTACCTCTATATGCTTTGTGATGCATAGCATGACTTGAGAACCGTATATGCTAGGGTTTTGAAACTTCATATATGGATTCCTAATGGAAAATTAGGAACGCGTATTTTTTCCGATCCAGATTGTGCCCCTTTCAAGAGTTATTGCCTTTGAATTTTTTTTATAAAATCTTGTCAGCAACATATCTCAAAAACTATAAGAGCTAGAGCCTTGAAAATTAGAAAAAAGATTGGTGGTGATGAGTAGATGACCTGATTAACTTTTGACTCAATTCTGAAAAATACTAAATGAGTCATGGCCCTTTGTCATTTTCAATGGGTATTTTTACATTGTACCTCTATATGCTTTGTGATGCATAACTTAACTTGAGAGCTGTATACGCTAGGGTTTTGTAATTTCATAATATGGATTCCTCATGGAAAAGTAGGGAACGCGTATTTTTTCTCATGCGGATTATGGTGCTTTCAAGGGTTAATGCCCTTTGATTTTTTTTATATAAAATCTTGTGAGCAAAATATCTCAACAACTATAAGAGCTGCAGCCTTGAAAGTTTGTTAATAGATTGGTGGTGAAAAGTAGATGACCTAATTAACTTATGACTAAATTCAGATAAATACTTAATGAGTTATGGTCCTTTGTCACTTTCAATGGGTATTTTTACATTGTACCTCTATATGCTTTATGATGCATAGCATAACTTGAGAACCGTATATGCTAGGGTTTTGAAATTTCATATATGGATTCCCCATGGAAAATTAGGGGATGCGTATTTGTTTTTTTATCTCATCCGGATTGTGCCCCTCTCGAGAGTTATTGCCCTTTGAATGTTTTTGATAAAATCATGTCAGCAAAATATCTCAAAAACTATAAGAGATAGAGCCTTGAAAGTTAGTGAATAGATTGGTGATGATGAGAATGTCATATGGTGACTTCTCTATCCTTTATGCTTCCTTTTTCTCCTGTTCAATCATTATTATAATATATTATTCTTATATATTTGACAGGTCAGTAGGCTTTTTCATATTCACTGAAATCATCAAATGCACCAGAAAAGACTTATTATACAGTTTTATGCAACGTGGGCGCGACATACTGTAATGTAAACAAACACTGTTCTATGCAAATGTCTTATTTCTGTGTGCTTGATTACACAATTCATATGCGTTCACATGTTATAGTGTTGTATTGAACAACACATCACATTATTTGTATTATTTTGACATTTCATTATTAAAATATATTATTCTAATATATTTGACAGGCTGGTTCCTTGAACCCCGTTCACGGTCTCCGGTGGGGTACTTGCCTAGGGCCAGTGCCAGGACCTGAGAGCTGTAGTCCTGCGATAAGTAGATGACCTGATTAAATTTTAACTAAATTCCAAAAAATACTTTATATAGTTATGGCCCTTTGTCACTTTTGGTATTTGAACATTGTGAAGTTAGTACATTGTGAAACGCAGTTCTTATGAGCAGTGTCCCAGTGTAGTGGGTAGAGTGCTGGACTGAGAATCAGTTTGTGGACAATGGATCTCAAGGGCGTGGGTTCAAACCTCCGTGGATGACTGGATTTTTCATAAACACACATAAACAGTTATTATGCCCCTCGCACAACAAAAGTGTTAGGAGGTGGGGATATTGCATTTGTCCTGCACATACATACATACATACAAGCACTTACGGAAACACACATGCATGCATGAACACACACACTCATGCATGCATTCAGACTTATGCATCTATGCATGCATGCAAAAACATGCACACATGCACTCGTGCATAAATGTACATATGCATACATGCACGTACACATACACTTATGATGCATGCATGAACATACACACATGCATGCACTCCGACTCTTGCATGCATATATGCATGCATGTACTCATGCATGCGTATACACACATACACTCATGAATGCATGCATGCACAAACGTATGCAGGCATTCATGCATGCACTCACACATGCACGCATACATGCACACATGCATGCATGCGCACACACACTCAAACATGCACAAACATGCTTGCATGCACTCATGCATGCATGCCAATACACATACTTGCATGAACATGAATAAACAAGCAATCATGCATGCACACACACTTATGAATAAAAACAAACACTCACACATGCAGACATGCAATCACACATGCATGTACACATCCCTCATGCAAGCACACGCGCATGCATGCACACACACACAATCATGCAGGCATGCATGCACACAACCATGTATGCTTGCATGCACACTCACACATGCATGTACAAACACTAATGCATAAATGCTTACGATCAAGCATCCATGCAAGCACACATGCATGCACACATGCACTTGTACATGCCTCCATGTGTGTGTATCCATGTATGCATGAACACACACTCCCGCATGCATGCATGCACACACACTTATGCAGACATGCATCCACTCATACACCCATACATGCACTCACACATGTATACATGCAGACATGCATACATATGTATGCAAACAATTTAATGCATGTGTAAACATGCATTTACACATACAGACAAACATGCATGCATGCACTCATGCATGGATGCACATGAATGTACATGAACTCATGCATACATGCATACACACACTAATGCATAAATGCTTGCACTAACAAATGCATACACGCACACATACACACACACACACACTCATGCAAACATACATGCACACATGCATGCAGGCATACATGCACACATACATACACACACCCACACACACACTCATACATGCATGTACACATGAAGACACACACTCACTTGCATGCAATCAAGCATGCATGTACACACACTTATACATAAATGCATTAGCTCACACATGCGTGCATACAAGCACACATTCATGCACACATAACTCATGCACACATGCATAATGCATGCAACTCACATACATACATAAAAATGCATGTACATTTGGTTATGGTCCTAGGAAAATTGGGCATTCATGGGCAAGCATATGGTTGGGGGGCATTGTGTTTTACAAACACCATTTCAAGTTTATCTTCCTTCATCCGTGTTGACTATGTGTAACAGGTATCAGATCGGTTCTTTTTAGCTGTTCTTGTCAAGTAGACGTTACTGAAATCTCGGTCTTGACTAGTACTTTTCTAATTAACTAGTCACATGGATTCAAGCACATCCGGCTGAAGTTCGTTTCCTGATATCTCACATTGTCCACTGTCCATAAGTTCGTTTAATATAACTTGTTCATAATTACTGTTCTCTAGCAGTTAATGACTGGTTAGTGGGTTGTAATGGATGAAGTCAGATCATCCAACCTGCCGACTCCTGATTGTATGGCTGGCTTGTCAGTTTATCTTTCTCTAGAAAAGCTCTCGTTTGCTGCAACACGTCGCCAACACCTGTTTGTTCTTCCGTCTGTATAAAGTGGGAGACCGGCACTCTTCTCTAGTTCAGTCACCTCTTGGCCAGGGTCTTCAGAGTAGGGAACGCTGGCTCGAGCCCCTCGAATACTTGTTTTCATACGGGCGGCGGGCAAGCAACCAGCCACAGCATTGCGCCACTTAGGAAAGATAATATAGCCCATGAAAACTGACGTTAAACTACCAAGAATCATCATACCATAACCTCACCAAAGAAAAGGCTGGACCTTCATGGGTCTGTCTTGACCCTCCTGACTCATCCCTTCGAGAAACTGATCCACCGGTACTTCTTTAAGATGCTAAAGGTAACCTGACAACACCCCTCAAGTTGGGCATGTTTGCATTACACAAACGCGCCTATACAAATACATTACCACCTTTATCGCCGAAAAAATGAAAATTTTATGATGAAGAATTGTGATATTTTTCTTATTTCTGCTCAAAATATAGATTGTGGGCACTCGTTAGAACCGGCTTATCGAGGCGGTTCTAACGAGTACCCACAACCTATATTTTAGAGCAGAAATAAGAAAAATAAGGCCTACCCCCAGGAACCCCAGTTTTACAATATAAAACTGGGGTTCAAGGGGGTCAAAATTATATAGGCGTGTTTTCGTGATGCCTTAGATGGCTACCAAATATTTAGATTTGTGAAGCTGTAAAATATGTTCTACAAAGGGTTATACTTTGGAAGCAAGGAATACACCACAGAACTGGACAATATGGAGTGAACATTTTTTTCTGGTCCAGACTAGCTAGTTTCGGCCATTTAGGCCTCATCAATGAATCTCAAATATTTTCAAAATTCCACAATGCAATCAATGATCCCAAAGGACAAGGAAATTAAACTACATTATAATGTAGGGCAGGGAGAATTTTAACGGCCGCCAAAAGCTTGCAAAATACTCAATTCATTATTGTGAATTGTATGTGAGGAACCAGCTTCATAGACCACTGTAAGGGTTACCCTGTCAGACGACGCTTTGCAACCTTTCCTGACCCTGATGCACGCATACGATACATATATATCAATATTTTGGCGTACTTCCTTTTCAAATGCCAAGTTAAATATGAAGGGGACCCTAGTGAAAAGGATATATGTATCGTTACTTAGGTATTGACCACGTGGAAGTCTTTGCTAAAGGCTACGACAGTAGTACACAGACATTTTGTGTTTTTCTGATCATTGCTAAACACGACCAAGGTGCATACGCTTGCTACATTTGTGTGAAGAATTGATTTTCTCAAGATGCTTTGCTTAGGAAACCCACTTAAGATACATCCCTATCATGTTGATTGAAGGGACTGCATTTAGTGCGTTCAGGGTTGATAGCGATATATTCAGATTCAAGTTTATAATACGTTAACATTTCCGTTTCTGTCTTATTATTGAATCGATAAACAGTACTTATCGGTAAGGTAGTCTAAATACCTTATATAGGTCCATCTGCTTCGTGTAGTCTATTAAACGTATTTGTATTATTATTGTGATGTTCGTATGTTACATTAAAGTGTGACATTTATATAATGACCAAAGATTGACATCGTTATCAACTGGCAATCCAAAGGAATTGGGAAGTTTGGTCCCATTGTCTTTAAGAACCATCTTGAATTTAGCAGGTTGTATGATGCTTGGAGATATCTTTTTTATGGACAGCGCATTTAATTGCACTTGAAGCCAAGGGTGGGTGGGGATAGTACGCTGACCTTTGAATTGCACATCTTATTTCCTCCACTACCATATCTACGGTAGCCAACAAATCTACAAATTCTTGTAATTCGAATACCTTATTATACTGCCACAAAATCCAGATCATTGTCAATGTACGATATTGCATCTATTGTGTCATTTATGTTTTATCTGTTTTGGGCAATTTCAGACCGAGTAACGTTCAGTACGAAGAGACATTTCACAATGTGTGCGTGATTAACTCTGGGACCGAGCCAATTTACTTATTTTACTCGGCATGTAATTTATGTCCTAACTACTTTGGGTGCCAAAGAGGAATCCTAGAACACCAGACATGAATCCAAATACTGTCATTTTTTGTGTATGCTTTAACGTTTTCAACTTTCAAAAGCTCCTTTAAAGACAACCTTGATGTTTTCTAACATGTTGATCTCATCTTGAAGAGACTGAAAGATCGTACCCTGTCCGTTTTCACTGCTGTAATGTGTAGACATTCATACTATTATGTTCTGAGTCATTTTCGAATCAGAAGTGAGCTTACCAACGCTGTTTTCTTGAACCTCTTTATCAAATACTAAAGTTAAAACCGAACGAGAACTAGAAAGAGACCTGTTTTTGTAAAATAAGTCATTTTCATGAATAATTGAATGATCAACTGCAGGATCCAGGTCAACAGAAACTAACCCAAAGCCCAAAATAAGAAAGAATAAGGTCACAATTTCAACCTGAAAAACACAAATATCATTACTAGATCGACCTGTAAGTGCAGTCGGTAATGATCGGTTTCTAACACCTAGGAATGGCCCCGATAATTAGTCATATGGTTACTACTTTTATCATATGACGTCGCGTCTGAGAGTGTAATAACGCCATGTATTATTTTTGATAATCCATTAGTGGATTAAATATGCAAATTAGCTAGATACATTCCGTAACGTTACATGTACGACGTCCTTAACGACGTCGCGTTTACTAATGGCTGAATATTGATTGTTTGTAAATAATCGTGAATAAAATGCGTTTTAAATGTCATATGATAAATAGAATCTTGCATTCGTGCTCATGTATTATTGAATTTATTAAACTCGTTGAGGAAAAGGGATAAAATGCTCGGCATAGCCTCGCATTTTATCCCTTTTCCTGAACTCGTTTAATAAATTCAATAATACATGAACACACATTTAAGATCCTCTATATCAGTCTATTATTAAACTCGTTGAGGAAAAGGGATAAAATGCTCGGCAAAGCCTCGCATTTTATCCCTTTTCCTCAACTCGTTTGATAAATGTAAGATCCTCTATATCAGTCTATTATTAAACTCGTTGAGGAAAAGGGATAAAATGCTCGGCACAGCCTCGCATTTTATCCCTTTTCCTCAACTCGTTTAATAAATTCAATGAAGGAGACCGTACCCGAAGTGGATCTCTATAAGGGTTCTCCTAACTCAAGCGTATTACAGCTAAACTAATTATGTGAAATTGTCCGCGATGCCATCCCAACCCCCATCTTAGTCGATTGGCCACATCATACTCTACCCTCTTTCTAGGATCTCATAGAGGCTCATGGGCGACTCCGCTTTTCCACAATCATTTAAATTCTTAAGTATGTAAAGGCCCTCAGTGACCAGACTGCTCATTTTTATACATATCTAAGTTAATGAGTAATTTTCGGTAGTGATTTATGTGCAAGCATATTGGGGTGCGGTACTGAGCATAAACAAGGTTGATGGCATTGTTTAATGAACGTCATTTCGATTTAGTTTCAAATTTCAATTTTGGACACAACTATTTCCTGCAACAGTACCTATCTTACCTCTAAAGTATACACTTCGGCAGAACGTATACCCTTTTACACTATTTTTGTCTATACAAAGTGGAGTTTTTTAATGCGGCCCATGTTACGGATTTCAATCATGCAAATAGTTGGTGTCGTTTGCTATGAAATGTCTTTTTTATATTAGAAGTGACGGCAATGACCAAGAATCGATAAAATAACCTTACGCCTCCACTCAACACATGTAAGGAAACAAACACCAACATTAAACAACTTCACCACAATTAAAATGTCAAAACAAATCTTTCACACAATATGGCCTAACGCACAGTATCCAGACTCGCTGTACCCTCCATCGGATGTATCTGGTGTATAAACAGTGATTTCTAACACTCGTGTGCAACCAGTAGTCAGAATTCGCCACGATTTAATTCTTTTCTGACATGTATTGCGTCATTTATGATGATTTAACTTCGTTAGCTTCTATGGGCTAAGTTAAATGCGTATTCCTTTATTTTGGTGACTGTTGTGCCTGGAACAACGATAAACTCATTGCCGTGACATGATTTTTTTTTTGTGATACACAGAACCTTTTACATCAAGATTTTTGTTTTTCAAAACACGATTATCGTTCTGTTATTTAAATCAGCAGTCTGTAGATTAATAACACGGTCCGCTAGTCATAGGATTTTCATCAAATTTCTAAAAATAAGCCGAAAATGGTTTAAAAGCTGTGTCACTTGATAATCTATACACTGTACCCCTAACTCCATTTTTAGTGTACCCCTAACTAAGCAAATGCTATGAATTACTGTACCCCTAACTACAGTCGGTGCATTGTTATAGTAATACGTTTACAAGACCATGATACCCTTTTAAGACACCTTGTTACTCCATAGTTTTAACTGAGTCTAACTGTTGGTTTTCTTTTGCTCCAGCAGTTCAGTGGTTTATTGCTGTCGAGTCCTCACCGTTGTCTCACCTCTGTGGTTCTTTGATTTCTGTGTTCACGGAGATGTTGCACTGATGAGTTAGGAGGCCTTCATGTGGACTGAACAAATTATTTGTCTAAATCGCGACGGAAGTAAGGGCGAGGATTGTGGCCACGTAAAATCGATTTAAGCCCCCCAGTGGAAATCTTCCACTGACCGTTCCAAGGCGGCTCTTCTGTGGCGATTTATTTATGTTGTTGTTTGTTACTTACTGTGTGTATCACTTGTGTCTTTTAATTTTGGATGGTCATATGGCCATTTTGTGGGAAAGTAACTGTCCATATGGCCTTCCTTTGTTTAGGTTTCCATTATGGTCTGGTCGCTTAATGTTTGTATTTCTTTCCCTTTGGTGTCTTTTATGGATGGAGTAAGTTAATTGTATCAATTCCTGATCTTTGTTTTACTTCTACTTTTTATGATAAACCGGAATGTCTCGAAGAACATAATGACTACTTTAAAGGATGCCAAGAATATTAAAGTGCTTTTGCGAAGTGTGTTTTAGGGGAAAAAACGTGTTCCCGTTCTATGAGAAGGACTCATTAACCACACATTGGTGCGACAGTACTTTGTCATATTTTCATGCTTTTTTCTGAAGAAAATTTGTGATATCATCTTATCAAAACATCATACACAAATTATCTATCAATCATCCATCTCTCTATCTATCTCTCTCTATCTATCTATACAGAGTCGGTCACTTCAGATACTGAATCGATCACATTTTGCCATTACCTCAGTTAGGTGAAAGGCTAAATTTAGAATTTAGCTTTAAACAAACGAGTTACTGGATGAGTACTGGACGAGTTCCTAAAACTATTTACAATCTAATTAGTAGAGGTATACTAAAACGAATGCATCTGAGTCCCAATCTATACTGTACGGCTTTAAACTCCCTTCGGTCTTTGCATCTATTTCAGATGTGGGAAGACTATTCCATTGAGGAACAGTTCTGAGAAAGAAAGAATGCCTCGGGACATCACTATGGTCCTGGTTCCTACAGTGTTTTGTATTGTTTACTTTTGATGCCCTTATTTGGGATGAAACTGTCGCATGGATAAAGTATTTATCTTTATTAAGAGACACTATACTGGAGTGTGTCTTATAGACAAAAGTGTCAATGAGGAATACCCTAGACGACCATCAGGAGACGGCTACTCCGAATCGCTGAGCACATCACCGACGCTTCTTTTATTTCGCCGTCGCCAATAGGTCCATCAAGCTACTGACTTCAGAATCTGAGTTTTAACATGGGAATGCCAAATGGGTGATGTATACCCAAGTTGAGGGCGAACCAGTGGCCTTTGTCTACCAAGGTGAAAAAGCAAACTAACGTTTAAGAAAACCTCAAGGCCTAGTTGATTTTATGGTTACCAGTGAAGTTGCTGACCCCAATCAATGTCGTCTGTGACGGTGATACTGGGATATTTGCCGGATTGAACATGCCCGAAAGTGTGCTGGTGTAGTAAATTGTCAAACATGCTTGTCAAAAAGATGTCGTGACTCCCTAGTCTACCAAGCACCGTTACGAAATAACACCTGTACAAACACATTGCAAATTTTTCCATCAAAAATATGAACATTTTCAGATGAAAAAATTGTGATATTTTTCTTATTTCTGCTCAAAATATAGATTGTGGGTACGAGACGGTTCTAACGAGTACCCACAATCTATATTTTAGAGCAGAAATAAGAAAACCAAGGTTTAATCCTACAAACCCCAGTTTTACTATATAAAAGTGGGATTCAATGGGGTGAAATCCATATAGGCGTGTTTTCATGATGTTCATCTGCCCACCATGCTAGTCGACATGAGACCGGATAATACTAGGAAGATCATTAATGAAAGACCCCCCCCCCCCGCACACACACACACACACACACACCTCCGGCCCCCGAAAAAGGACCGGTCCGAGTACCGAAACTTGTGGAATTAACGTTTCTTCAGATGAAAATGTTTGATTTAGTCCAAATGTAGACCGAGTGCCCGTTAGAAACGGCCTCAACAATTATGCCCCAATCAGGTGGTTCTAACGAGTACCCACAATCTTTATTTTCGATCAAACAAGGAAAATACTTGATTCTCCCGTAAATCCACTTTTCTGTACATAATGTGGGGTTTATAGGGGTCTTAGTTCACGGACTTGTTAATCTGATGTCTATATAGACGGGCTGCTATGGAATGGGGCATGAAAGAGAAGTGAACAAATAAAAAAAAAAAAAAAAAAAAAAAAAAGATTTGTAAATTCTCACTCTGCTGAATGATAACTATGAACCAAATAAATAAATTTATTAAATAAATAAATAAATAAAACTAAATTCACTTAATAGGTTGTCAAATTCCGGTAGCCCGATATCTGAATCATAACAGAAAGGAAACATTATGCATCTGCCTAATAGTTATAGGGGGATTACCTCGCCTACAAACTCCTGAATTAATGCCATGTTCAAAACTATGGGTATTGCATTTCTGTTTGAGGATATATGTTTTGCATCAGAATGACAAAAATATGAATAAATGAATACAGCCAGTGTGTATCTCCAGGTATGATTTGAATTCATAGAAAGTTGTTATAAAAAGTCACTAACTCCTCCCCATTCATATATATCACGTTAGTATGCCAGAGGCATATCACATTCTTTGAAGGAAAGATATTTTTCTGACAATTATAAAACACATTAAATTTTGCAACACCCACCCCCATCCATGTACATTCATGTTTCGTCTAAGGTTCCATTTATAGCTTGTTTTGTAATTGCAGACGTCGCATTCAAAGTAGAAGTAAAACAAAGATCAGGAATTGATACAATTAACTTACTCCACCCATAAAAGACATCAAAGGGAAAGAAATACAAACATTAAGCGACCAGACCATAATGGAAACCTAAACAAAGGAAGGCCATAAGGACAGTTACTTTCGGGGACCACAAAATGGCCATATGGCCATCCAAAATTAAAAGACACAAGTGATACACACAGTAAGTAACAAACAACAACATAAATAAATCGCCACAGAAGAGCCGCCTTGGAACGGTCAGTGGAAGATTTCCACTGGGGGGCTTAAATCGATTTTACGTGGCCACAATCCTCGCCCTACTTCCGTCGCGATTTAGACAAATAATTTGTTCAGTCCGAATGAAGGCCTCCTAACTCATCAGTGCAACATCTCCGTGAACACAAAAATCAAAGAACCACAGAGGTGAGACAACGGTGAGGACTCGACAGCAAGAAACCACTGAACTGCTGGAGCAAAAGAAAACCAACAGTTAGACTCCGATGAGCCCGACCAGAGACAGAGCATCAGGCACCAACCAACATTATCTCTCTAATTTTCAATAAGCCTTTACGTTGGAGCCGTCATAGAATCTGAGGCCTGACCCACCGGCGTGCAATTAAAGAGGGAAGCAAAGTTGCCAACCGTGATTGGGTTAACTACCATGCATGCAGTCTGTCGTATAATATCCATGTTGTACCCAATCTTTTTATATCGAAGAATGATTTTACGAAATTGGGTGCTGATGTCATTGCGGTTATATATTTTTCTGAATTTATATACTAAGTCACCCTAAAATTCGGGTTCCGATAGACCTTGTTGCAGAAGAGATTTAAGTCCAATATTGAATTTTGAAATTAAATCAGAATGGCGTCTATAAAATTTTGAAAAGGCTTTGCGTAGTTTATGGTACCGATAACCCTGATTAAGGAGTTTAGCCGTTAATAATTTATTACGAGTGTTGAAGTCAGTTACATGACTACACACTCTAGCAAATCGAATTAATTGCGAAATATAAACGCCATAGGATGGCGCACGAGGAACATCACCATCCAAAAAAGGAAAATTTACAATCTCAAAATCAAAGTCATCGCGTTTATCATAAATTTTGCACGAAACAAATCCATCTACAATAGATAGATGTAAATCCAAAAACGGGGCCTCGGTATCAGAAGAATTTGCTTTATTTAACTGAAGTTCTAGGGGGTAAATCTGACTGATGAAACCATCAAAATAGGTATTACCAATATTTAATATTCAAATCTTCTTTCTTCGTGGAAGCTTTCGTCTGCCTCAGAGACTTAAGGTAAGGACCTGTATATTCAGCCTGCCCGTGTCGAGAGACATAGGCATGCATCTCTATTCATTCTCACTGGCACTGACCGGTATGGAAGCCCTGACGGGCATTCTGACTTCTTTTTCTAACTTCCGACTTCCTACTTCTAACTTCCGACGTCTTACTGCCAACTTCCTTCTTCTCATTTCTGACTTCGACTTCTTATTTCCGACTTCCAACTTCTAAATTACTTCTTGCATTACACATCTGTGGTAATTATATGTGATGGAGTAGGAACTTCTAACTTCATCTCCTCTTAGTTCTTACTTCTGACGTCCTACTTAGGAATTCCAGCTTCTTGCTTCTGGCCGTTAACTTCTAACTTCTTACTTCCGACTTCATACGTCTAGTTCCGACTTCTTACTTCGGACGTCTGGAAGTAAGCAGTCGGAAGTATGAAGTCTGGAGTTAGAAGTCAGAAGTTGAAAGTAAGAAGTTATACGCAGGATGCAGGAAGTAGAAAGTCAGAAGTAAGAACTAAGAAGTTATGAAATTAGAAGTCTTGTCTAATCACATCACAAAGATGTGTAATGCAAGAAGTAATAAGTTGGAAGTAGGATGCCAGAAGTAAATGATTGTTTGGGTTTAACGACACGTCAACCCTTGTGGGTCATTTTGTGTCGTCCCCCAGAGAAAGAGAGAAAAGAGATAGAAGAGATAGTAGAAGATATTTGTGATGGACAGAGCAGAAAGAGGACAATAAATGGACGTGTAGAAACAGTAGAAATTACAACACTTCCCCATTACCCTTACCTGCTGCAATCACTGCAGGTCTTGCCCAACCGTCAGCCAGTATCAACTGGACGCCCCAGTGACCGTTGCCTCAACCGACCGCCCAGCTACAAGTAAAAGGTCGGAAGTTGGAAGTAAGAAGTCGGGAGCTGGTTGAAAGAAGGGCGTCCGAAGAGAGAAGTTGAATGTAAGATGCCATAAGTCAGGAGTCGGAAGTAAGAAAATGAAAGTAAGAAGTCTGAAGATAGAAGTTGAAAGATCGATGTCCCTCCGGGGCTTCAATGTGATGCAGATATAAAGGGCTCTGGACTATTTTGATACTATTTCCAATACCAAGGGGGCTAACCTGGGATATATGAAACGACTGTAGAATATTGCAAAAACGGCAATATGCTGGCAAAATAAATAGGATAGGTTCTGTGTGTGTTTTATATTAGCAACCGTACTGTCATTGGTGATTCTTATAAAGTTATCAAAATAGTGCCTGGTGGTTCCACGCAGAGCTGGTAAACGGATTGGAGGATCCAAGTCTGCCCAGGCAAAGTGGTGAGAGTCGGCCCGACAGTGCATATAAACCCTATTTGTTTTGTTTGGCGGCAGGGCTTGAGATGTAAGTAGGTTTGGGTATTTGAAGTTTTTAACTATTAATATTTTTAAGCTCTAGTGAGGCTAGAAAGAACAACAATTACAAAAAAAAATAAATAAATATATGAAAGATTTATAAAAGGCAGATTTAGATCTGAACTGATCTGATTATTATTAAGATCTGAACCAATTTGCTATCACAGTTAGATGTACAGCTACTCAGCAATTAATCGTACAGTAGTCTGCTCAAAGATGGTAGTTAGGGGTACAGTTGCACCTACAACACGTCATTTATTCAACTCCAGATTTTTCACAGATCTTCCATACCACAGCAATACCAACCATACATTCATTTAAAGATGTGCCGCCTAATCATAGTCATACCTCAAAACTTGAAAATATACGTACGTTCTCGAAGCATAGCGGCTCTGTCTTTGCGCAAGTTGTAGTTTACACAACATGTTGGAAACGAGTTTGTCAATAAAATCATGCAATTTTAGGTAAGGCTTTCGTCAGATTTAATTTTTAATCTTACCTGAGTTTGTCGCCGCTATATTACTTTGAAATACAGTTACACACTGAATAAAATCTAAAACATCTTGTAATTTTCGACCTCTGGTAACATACGAATGATTGCATTCGTTGTTTACATACCAGATGCATCCGATGGAGGGTACAGCGAGTCTGGATACTGTGAAACGGCTATCCAAAATAACAAGGCATCGCAGGCGATACAAATACCTTTGCACAAGACTACATCCTATGGGGAAAACACTGCATTGGCGAAAGTCCAACTTACTTTAGACGTTATCATTCGCAACATTTGTGTAAAATTTCATTAAAATCCATCAATAACTAAAGGCTCCAAAGCGATGACAATGTTTTTTGTTTTTGTTTTTTATAGGCACAGTGACATTGACTTTGAGCCCAGGACCCCGACAGTCGAATTGGACTGGCTCGAGATATAATCATTCCTACATTTAAGTAAAGTTATTTCATATTTCATTAATGAATGTAGGCACTAGGGCGATAACAATTTTTTTTTTCAAAAATAGCATGTGACCTTGACCTTAGGACCCTGAAAGTCGAGCTTGCTTGAGATATTATCATACCGTACATTTGTGTGAAGTTACATTAAAATCTATCAATAACTGTAGGCACTAGAGCTGTGAAAAAGGTTTTCTAGAAATAGCCACAGTGACTATGACTTTGTCACCTTAAATTAGGTATTCAAGAATTTCATAGGAAAATAGAAGTGGAGGCAATGATTAGGAATTGATAAATTAACCCACAGCTCCCATCAGCGACAACAAAAGGAAAGAAACCCAAACATGAAACAACAGACCCTAATGGAAACACCATTAGCGGAAAGCCAAAAGGACAGTTACTTTTTCCACAAAATGGCCAAATATAAATTAAAAAATATAAGCGACACATATACCCATAGACAAACCATAACAAAAATAAATTGCGACATAATAACCGCCTTGGAGCGGTCAGCGGAAACAAATTCGACTGGGAGCTTAAATCGATTATACGTGGCCACAATCCTCGCCCTTACTTACGTCGCGATTAAGGCAAATGATTTGTTCGGTCCGCATGAAGGCCTCCTAACTTATCAGTGCAACATCTATTCAAACAACCACAGATATGAAACAACGGTGAGGACTCGTCTGCAAGAAACACTGAAATTAATGGAGCAAAAGAAAACCAACAGTTAGACTTCGATAGGCCCGACCAGAGAGAGAGAGCATCTGGTACCAGCATTTGTTTGTTTTGGCTCCAGCTGATAATGCCGCTAACAATGTGATCGCTGTTTGACGGCTTCACTATGTTCACACTCTTCAGCAAGAACTTGGTTGTAATAAGACATATGAACTTCAGCCTAAAGCTGTAAGAAGGGCCTTAATTGATGACCACAAATGTCATTCAGCCAACAAGTTTGCTGTCTGTTTTACAGAAGGCCAAGACAAGCTTCCTACGTTATATTGGTTACCTAAACTTCATAAAAGACCAATACAAAGGAAGTTTTTTTTGCAAATGCAAGCTCTTGTACAAGCACTGAACTCTCCAAATTATTAACTTCATGTTGTACTGCTTACAAAAAAAATGTGATAAAACATTGCGACAAAGTCTTCGAAAGATCTGGTAGATATCTGTTTTAATATATAACCATTCTAATGAAGTTTTAAATAAATTGACATTCAGGCGTTTTCATGCTTCAAGTTTGTCTACTTATGATTTTTTCCACCCTTTACACTACACTTCCTCATAATCTTATAAAAGAAAAACTTAATGATTTAATTGAATGGACATTTCATAGGGAGGACACCCTCTATCTTGCATGTAATGTAAGAAATTCTTTTTTTAACTTCTGAAGAGCAAAAAAATTAAAGTCTATGGTCATGTCAGAAAGTGTGTGAAGCTCTCACCTTTCTACATGACAATATTTACATAAGATTTTGTGTTAAGTTATTTAGACAAGTTGTGAGTATTCCGATGGGTACTAATTGCGCACCACTTGTGGCTGGTTTGTTTTTGTTTTGTTATGAGACAGACTTCATGATATCCCTTTCTGCTAAAAACCAGTCTGAAATCATTGAAGCTTTTAGCTCCACTTCTAGATATTTGGATGATTTATTTAATATAGACAATACCTATTTCGGTGGTTTGATCAGTCAAATTTACCCCCCACCCCACCCAGAACTTCAGTTAAATAAAGCAAATTTTTTTCTGATACCGAGGCCCCGTTTTTGGATTTACATCTATCTATTGTAGATGGGTTTGTTTTGTGCAAAATTAATGATAAACGCGATGATTTTGATTTTGAGATTGTAAATTTTCCTTTTTTGGATGGTGATGTACCTCGTGCGCCATCCTATGGTGTTTATATTTCGCAATTAATTCGATTTGCCAGAGTGTGTAGCCATGTAACTGACTTCAACACTCGTAATAAATTGTTAACGGCTAAACTGCTTAATCAGGGTTATCGGAAACAATAAACTACGCAAAGCCTTTTCAAAATATCATAGATGTCATTCAGATTTAATTTCAGAATTCAATATTGGACTTAATTCTCTTCTGCAACAGGGTTTATCGGAACCCGAATTTTATGGTTACTTAGTATATAAATTCAGAAAAATATATAATCGCAATGACTTCAGCACCCAATTTCGTAAAATCATTCTACGATATAAAAAGATTTGGTACAACATACATGTTATACGACAGATTGCATGCGTGGTAGTGAACCCAATCACGGTTGACAACATTGCTTCCCTCTTTAATTGCACGCCGGTGGTTCAGGCCTTAGATTCTATGACGGTTCAAGCGTAAAGGCTTATTTAGAATTAGAGAGATCTAATTCAAGGTAATGTTGGTTGGCGCCTGATTCGCTATCTCTGATCAGGCCCATCGGAGTCTAACTGTTGGTTTTCTTTTGCTCCAGCATTTCAGTGGTTTCTTGCTGTCGAGTCCTCACCGTTGTTTCATGTATGTGGTTGTTTGATTATTTGTGTTCACGGAGATGTTGCACTGATGAGTTAGGAGGCCTTCATGCGGACTAAACAAATTATTTGTCTAAATCGCGACGGACGTTATGGCGAGGATTGTGGCCACGTAAAATCGATTGAAGCCCCCCTCCCCCCTCCCCAAGTGGAATTTGTTTCCGCTGACCCTTTCAAGGCGGTTCTTCCGTCGCGGTTTATTTTTTTATGATTTGTCTTTGGGTGTTTGTATCGCTTATATCATTTTATTTTGGATAGCCTATTCGCCATTTTGTGGGAAAGTAACTGTCCTTTTGGCTTTCCGCTATTGATGTTTCCATTAGGTCTGTTGTTTCATGTTTGTGCTTTTTTTCCCTTTGGTGTCTCTGATGGGAGCTGTGGGTTGATTGTATCGATTCCTGATCATTGCCTCCACTTCTAATTTTCATCGCTCGTAATAAATTGTTAACGGCTAAACTACTTAATCAGGGTTATCGGTACCATAAACAAAGTCTTTATAAAATTTTACACACATCATTCTGATTTAATTTCAAAATTCAATATTGGACTTTAATCTCTTCTGCAGCAAGGTCTATCGGAACCCGAATTTGATGGTGGCTTAGTATATAAATTCAGAAAAATATATAACCGCAATGACTTCAGCACTAAACCAGTGCTTCAGCTGAAGTGCACGACCCGCCGGATGCTTTTAGCTTTATGAGTGTTACCATATATGGGTATGGCGGCCATTTTGGTCATGTGACCTGGACATAAAACGGTTCCCCCAATAAATGCGCCTTATCGTAAGGAGCAAAAATATATCTTATACTTTAGTACTGTATTCTGAATCGTTTGCAGGATAAAATCCAACACAAAAGCATATGTGTCAAAGTTTGACCTAGGCACAAAGAAGGTCAAGGTCAACCCAGGATCACCATTTTAGCAATTTATGAAGGGCCTACGTTCCAGATGCTATTTATCAAGTTTCGTGGAAATCTGCACAGTGGTTCTGGAGAAGACTATTTTTGAAGGGTTTTTACCAAATATTGCTTGGCGGCCATTTTGGTCATGTGACCTGGACCCCATGAGGAAATTTTGCTTTCCCCCATCCCGTAGAGGCTCCATATGAAATTTGACTTCAATCGGCCCAACGATTTCCGAGGAGAAGCAGTTCGAAAATTTTCACATTTTTTGCCTCGGCCAGGCTGTACTAAATGGAATGTAATATTTCGCAAGTTCATTGATAAGATCTAATTGATATTTATCAGTATCCCAAAAATTGTTTAAATATTCCAAGTGGTTAAGTCACTATCACCAATTTTCACAAACGGGTTACGGACGGACAGATAGACAGACCATATATGGCTTGGCGGCCATTTTGGTCATGTGTCCTGGACCCCATGAGCAATTTTTGGTTTCCCCCATCCCATAGAGGCTCCATATGAAATTTGATTTCAATCGGCCCAACGGTTTCCGAGGAGAAGCAGTTCGAAAATTTTCACATTTTTCGCCTCGGCGAAGCTATACTAAATGGAATGTAATATTTCGCAAGTTCATTGGTTAGATCTCATTGATATCTATCAGTATGCCAAAAATTGTTTAAATATTCCAAGCGGTTAAGTCACTATCACCAATTTTCACAAACGGGTTACGGACGGACAGAGACAGACAAACCATATATGGCTTGGCGGCCATTTTGGTCATGTGACCTTGACCCCATGAGCAAATTTTGGTTTCCCCCATCCCATAGAGGCTCCATATGAAATTTGACTTCAATCGGCCCAACGGTTTCGAGGAGAAGCAGTTCAAAAATGTTTGAAAATTTTCACATTTTTCGCCTCGGCGAGGCTATACTAAATGGAATGTAATATTTCGTAAGTTCATTGGTTAGATCTCATTGATATCTATCAGTATGCCAAAAATTGTTTAAATATTCCAAGCGGTTAAGTCACTATTACCAATTTTCACAAACGGGTTACAGACGGACCCAAAGAAGGTCAAGGTCAACCCAGGGTCACCATTTTAGCAATTTATGATAGGCCTACATCCCAGATGCTATTTATCAAGTTTCGTGGAAATCTGCCCAGTGGTTCTGGAGAAGACTATTTTTGAAGGGTTTTTACCATATATGGCTTGGCGGCCATTTTGGTCATGTGACCTGGACCCCATGAGCAAATTTTGGTTTCCCTATCCCATAGAGGCTCCATATGAAATTTGACTTCAATCGGCCCAACGGTTTCCGAGGAGAAGCAGTTCGAAAATTTTCACATTTTTCGCCTCGGCGAGGCTATACTAAATGGAATGTAATATTTCGCAAGTTCATTGGTTAGATCTCATTGATATCTATCAGTATGCCAAAAATTGTTTAAATATTCCAAGCGGTTAAGTCACTATCACCAATTTTCACAAACGGGTTACGGACGGACAGATAGACAGACCATATATGGCTTGGCGGCCATTTTGGTCATGTGTCCTGGACCCCATGAGCAATTTTTGGTTTCCCCCATCCCATAGAGGCTCCATATGAAATTTGATTTCAATCGGCCCAACGGTTTCCGAGGAGAAGCAGTTCGAAAATTTTCACATTTTTCGCCTCGGCGAAGCTATACTAAATGGAATGTAATATTTCGCAAGTTCATTGGTAAGATCTCATTGATATCTATCAGTATGCCAAAAATTGTTTAAATATTCCAAGCGGTTAAGTCACTATCACCAATTTTCACAAACGGGTTACGGACGGACAGACAGACAAACCATATATGGCTTGGCGGCCATTTTGGTCATGTGACCTTGACCCCATGAGCAAATTTTGGTTTCCCCCATCCCATAGAGGCTCCATATGAAATTTGACTTCAATCGGCCCAACGGTTTCCGAGGAGAAGCAGTTCGAAAATTTTCACATTTTTCGCCTCGGCAAGGCTATACTAAATGGAATGTAATATTTCGCAAGTTCATTGGTTAGATCTCATTGATATCTATCAGTATGCCAAAAATTGTTTAAATATTCCAAGCGGTTAAGTCACTATCACCAATTTTCACAAACGGGTTACGGACGGACAGATAGACAGACCATATATGGCTTGGCGGCCATTTTGGTCATGTGTCCTGGACCCCATGAGCAATTTTTGGTTTCCCCCATCCAATAGAGGCTCCATATGATATTTGAGTTCAATCGGCCCAACAGTTTCCGAGGAGAAGCAGTTCGAAAATTTTCACATTTTTCGCCTCGGCGAAGCTATACTAAATGGAATGTAATATTTCGCAAGTTCATAGGTTAGATCTCATTGATATCTATCAGTATGCCAAAAATTGTTTAAATATTCCAAGCGGTTAAGTCACTATCACCAATTTTCACAAACGGGTTACGGACGGACAGACAGACAAACCATATATGGCTTGGCGGCCATTTTGGTCATGTGACCTTGACCCCATGAGCAAATTTTGGTTTCCCCCATCCCATAGAGGCTCCATATGAAATTTGACTTCAATCGGCCCAACGGTTTCGAGGAAAAGCAGTTCAAAAATGTTTGAAAATTTTCACAGTTTTCGCCTCGTCGAGGCTATACTAAATGGAATGTAATATTTCGTAAGTTCATTGGTTAGATCTCATTGATATCTATCAGTAAGCCAAAAATTGTTTAAATATTCCAAGCGGTTAAGTCACTATCACCAATTTTCACAAACAGGTTACAGACGGACCCAAAGAAGGTCAAGGTCAACCCAGGGTCACCATTTTAGCAATTTATGATAGGCCTACATCCCAGATGCTATTTATTTAGTTTCGTGGAAATCTGCCCAGTGGTTCTGGAGAAGACTATTTTTGAAGGGTTTTTACCATATATGGCTTGGCGGCCATTTTGGTCATGTGACCTGGACCCCATGAGCAAATTTTGGTTTCCCTATCCCATAGAGGCTCCATATGAAATTTGACTTCAATCGGCCCAACGGTTTCCGAGGAGAAGCAGTTCGAAAATTTTCACATTTTTCGCCTCGGCGAGGCTATACTAAATGGAATGTAATATTTCGCAAGTTCATTGGTTAGATCTCATTGATATCTATCAGTATGCCAAAAATTGTTTAAATATTCCAAGCGGTTAAGTCACTATCACCAATTTTCACTTACGGGTTACGGACAGACAGACAGACAAACCATATATGGCTTGGCGGCCATTTTGGTCATGTGACCTTGACCCCATGAGCAAATTTTGGTTTCCCCCATCCCATAGAGGCTCCATATGAAATTTGACTTCAATCGGCCCAACGGTTTCCGAGGAGAAGCAGTTCAAAAATGTTCGAAAATTTTCACATTTTTCGCCTCGGCGAGGCTATACTAAATGGAATGTAATATTTCGTAAGTGCATTGGTTAGATCTCATTGATATCTATCAGTATGCCAAAAATTGTTTAAATATTCCAAGCGGTTAAGTCACTATCACCAATTTTCACAAACGGGTTACGGACGGACAGACAGAATGACAGATTGACAGAATGACAGAATGACACGGTGATTTTAGGGCACTCTTAGAAAAAACCGACTTCAGTCGGTTGCTATTTCTGCGGGTCGTGCAATTTCGTAAAATCATTCTTTGATATAAAAAGATTAGGTACAACTTAAATGTTATGCGACCGACTGGATTCATGGTAGTTAATCCAATAACGGCTGACAACGTTGCTTCCCTCGTTAAAAGCACGCTGGTGGGCCAGGCCTCAGGTTCAGGCCCATCGGAGTCTAACTGTTTGTTTTCTTTTGCTCCAGCATTTCAGTGGTTTCTCGCTGTCGACCGTTGTCTCACCTCTGTGGTTCTTTGATTATTTGTGTTCACGGAGATGTTGCACTGATGAGCTAGGAGGCCTTCATGCGGACTAAACAAATTATTTGTCTAAATCGCGACGGAAGAAAGGGCGAGGATTGTGCCAACGTAAAATCAATTGAAGCCACCTCCCCAAGTGGAATTTGTTTCCGCTGACCCTTTTAAGGCGGTTCTTCTGTCGCGGTTTATTTTTGTTATGGTTTGTCTTTGGGTGCTTGTGTCGCTTATATCATTTTATTTTGGATAGCCTATTCGCCCTTTTGTGGGAAAGTAACTGTCCTTTTGGCTTTCCGCTATTGATGTTTCCATTAGGTCTGTTGTTTTATGTTTGTGCTTTTTTTCCCCTTTGGTGTCTCTGATGGGAGCTGTAGGTTGATTGTATCGATTCCTGATCATTGCCTCCACTTCTAATTTTCATCGCTCGTAATAAATTGTTAACGGCTAAACTTCTTAATCAGGGTTATTGGTACCATAAAAAAAGTCTTTTCAAAATTTTACACACGTCATTCTGATTTAATTTCAAAATTCAATATTGGACTTTAATCTCTTCTGCAGCAAGGTCTATCGGAACCCGAATTTTATGGTGACTTAGTATATAAATTCAGAAAAATATATAACCGCAATGACTTCAGCACTAAATTTCGTAAAATCATTCTTGAATATAAAAAGATAAGGTACAACATAAATGTTATACGACAGACTGGATTCATGGTAGTGAGCCCAATCACGGCTGACAACGTTGCTTCCCTCGTTAAATGCACGCTGGTGGGCCAGGCCTCAGATTCGGGCCCATCGGAGACTAACTGTTGGTTTTCTTTTGCTCCAGCATTTAAATGGTTTCTTGCTGTCGACCGTTGTCTCACCTCTGTGGTTCTTTGATTATTTGTGTTCACGGAGATGTTGCACTGATGAGTTGGGAGGCCTTCATGCGGACTGAACAAATTGTTTGTCTAAATCGCGATGGCTGTAAGGGCGAGGATTGTGGCCACGTAAAATCGATTTAAGCCCCCCCCCCCCCCCCCCCAGTTGAAATCTTTCCACTGACCGTTCCAAGGCGGTTCTTCTGTGGCGATTTATTTATGTTGTTGTTTGTTACTTACTGTGTGTATCACTTGTGTCTTTTTATTTTGGATGGCCATATGGCCATTTTGTGGGAAAGTAACTGTCCTTATGGCCTTCCTTTGTTTAGGTTTCCATTATGGTCTGGTCGCGTAATGTTTGTGTTTCTTTCCCTTTGGTATCTTCGATGGGTGGAGAAAGTTAATTGTATCGATGCCTGATCTTTGTTTTACTTCTACTTTTCTATGACGGTTCCAGCGTAAATACTAATGTTGGTTGTACCTGATGCTCTGTCTCTGGTTTGGCCCATCGGAGTTGGTTTTCTTTTGCTTCAGAATTTCAGTGGTTTCTTGCTGTCGAGTCCTCACCGTTGTTTCATCCCTGTGGTTGTTTAATTTTTGTGTTCACGAAGATGTTGCACTGATGAGTTAGGAGGCCTTTATGCGGACTGAACAAATTATTTGTCTATATCGCGACGGAAGTAAGGGCGAGGATTGTGGCCAAGTAAAATCGATTTAAGCACCACCCCCCCCACCCCCCCAGTGTATTCGTTTTCGCTGATCGTTCCAAGGCAGTTCTTCTGTTGCGATTAATTTTTGTTATGGTTTGTCTTTGAGTATTTATGTCGCTTATATTGTTTTATTTTGGATAGCCTATTGGCCATTTAGTGGGAAAGTAACTTTGCTTCTGTCTTTCCGCTATTGAAGTTTCCATTAGGGTCTGTTGTTTCATGTTTCTGTTTCTTTCCCTTTGGTGTCTCTGATGGAATCTGTTGCGCTGAGGATCCTGAAAGTCAATATCGCTCGAGATATTGCCATAAGGGACATTTGTTTGAAGTTATACTGAAATCGGTCAAGAAATGTAGACGCTCAAGCAATACCATTTTTGTTTTGTCTAGCCACAGTGACCTTGACCGTAAGGCCACGATCTTGAAAGTCAAACTCGCTTAAGACAATGCCATAAGAAACATTTGTGTGAAGTTATATTGAAATCGGTCAAGAAATGTAAGCACAAGAGCTATGACAATGTTTTTAACTAGACCATTGACCACGTCAGAAAGGGACCCCAGTCAAAGAAGTGTGGTACAAGTTTTTTTGTCAGACTGTAGGTCTTGTGGTGGTAAGTATGTGTGTGAAGTTTCATGAGAAAAAGGCAATACTTTGATTTTATGCCAGGTAAGGCCTTTGTAGGCCTTGTGTTGGCAAGTATGAGTGTGACGTTTCATAAGTGTGGGGCAAATACTTTGGAAGTTACGAACAAGGATAAGGTGGTTGGTTAAGGTGTGACAAACACACAGATAAAAGCAATATAGCTAAGGCCCTTTGTCAGAATGTTTTGTGTTTAACGTCCCGGTCAACACTGTATAGGTCATTTTGGAGAAATTGCTTCCAATTTTGTGGGGCTTTTACCCGACATTGAGATGAAATGACATCTCAAAATAGAAGTAGAGGCAATGATCAGGAGTCGATACAATTAACCCACCGGTACCATCAGAGACTTCAAAGGTAAAGAAACACAAACATGAAAGGGGACATAAATAGCGGAAAGCAAAAAGGACAGTTACTTTCCCACAAAATTGCCAAAAGGCTGTCCAAAATAAAATAATTTAAGCGACACAAAAAGCGACACAAAACCCAAAGACAAACCATAACAAAATAAACCGCGACAGAAGAACTGCCTTGGACTGGTATCAACACTAAAGAAGTTCTATGGGAGGCACCATCATCTTGTTGATCCGTACAGTGTGGCCATTTCCAGAATTATTTCTGATATGTTTGCCAATGGAAAGCCAAAAGAAAACTTCCAAAATCTCGGACATACAATTCTCGGCATTTACACCTTTTCTCCGTTCGGGTCGATGGGCATGGTGGGCGAAGCTTGCCATTTTGTCTATGGATTAATGATTTTGGATTAACGCTTTGTTACTACGACCTAAACTACTTGAATCGGTCAGCGGAAACGAATTACACAGGGCGGGGGGGGGGGGGGGGGTTGGGGGCTTAACTGGATTTTACGTGGCCACAATCCTCGCCCTTACTTTCGTCGCGATTCAGGCAAATACTGTGTTTAGTCCGCATGAAGGCCTCCTAACTCATCAGTGCAACATCTCCGTGAACACAAAAACAACAACGGTGAGGACTCGACAGCAAGAAACCACTGAAATGCTGGAGCAATAGAAAACCAACACTTAGACACCGATAGGCCCTGTCGCCCAATGAAACAAATAGGGTTTATAAGCATGGACGGACCGACTCACGCCGCTTTGCCTGGACAGGCTTTGATCCTCTAAGCGGTTTACCAGTACTCGAGTTCATGTGCGGTCGGTTTCAGCTCTGCGTGGAAGCATCATGCAGCTCATCTCTTTCCTCAAGCCCCGATGGGCGTAACTTTTTTCAACTCACTCACACGTAAGTCTTGTAATGGTTAGTATGTGTGTGGATTTTCATGAGAATAGAGCACATACTTTTGAAGTTATGACCAATTTTAAGCTCGTTTTGGTTTTAGATGAAACAAACACACGGACAAAAGCAATATAGTAATGGCTAGTTTCACACTGGTAAAGGCTAGCGCGCAGAGTAAGGAACAAACCAACAGCATAAGAATTTTTCTTCGCTCAGCATAAGGAAGAAAATTGCGGAATCGGCATCACATGTCCAGGTTTGTTGTTGTTCTAGATCTCGTGTTATGGTTACTAATCAATACGGCTGCTCACATTAGCTTCACGGAACACACATATTATTCAAAAAATTATCTTTGACGGTCCGAATTCGACAGTTATAGCCAGTCGAACGGAGAACCGGACACAATGGAGCCACTCGAAATCTCATTATTTTACATGAAGCGCTCTTTTGGGAAGATGGCATGCACTTTTTTAGTTGGTTGCAGACATACACATGATAATTCGGACTGTTGCAAATGCGATTTAAGGAAAATTGGAAATTGAAAAGCCCACAGTGAGAAATCCTAGTTCCATTTTCAACACAACGCCCACGGGCAAGGAAATGGGTACAACGCATATGTTTTTTTTTTAGTTTTACGTCCCACCAACAGCTAAGGTCATACGGAGAACAACGCATATGATAAGACACAAAATTTTCCGGGGGAAATAGCAGTTGTATGTCGTAGCTCTAATAAATTTCCATCTCAGATTAGGTTTTTCGATAATAATAATTAGTCCTACATAGTTTAAAGCACCAATTGTGACCTTTAGGAAACGTTCAACGTTCGTGTGCCTTGTCTTGGCATGCGCATTGCTCTGGTTCTAGCAAAATAATCATCCCCAATGGGGGATAGATGGATTGGGTTCATCGCGATCATGAATGTATGTCCATGCAGTATTTCTGGTAGAAATGTGTATGTTTGTTCTTCTGGCTGAAAATGAGGTAGATAACCTCGCAAAATCCGTGATACATACCTATTGCATGGTCATTAAAGGGCCTTTTTGGCCTCCACTCAAATACTCTCGTTTTACTTGCTAACAGACTTAGTTAATGGAAACATACAGCAACAAATTGTTTCGTCTTCATATTTATTCAAAATAACATGACTTTTGATGTGTTTGTATTGAGTCAAGAAATTAAGACGAAAATAGTAAGAGAAGTGTGATATGTGATAAAAGTATATCCCTTCGAAAGAAAAAAAACATAATCGAAAGTGCCTTTGGAATCACCTGATTCCATTAATATATCAGGTAGCAATGCTAACCATTTGTACACTAAGTGAGTCGTATCTAGTTTACCCACCCACTTGCATCATCATGGAGATATACGAAAAATGAAACATTACAGGATCAAAATGAAACAGGTACCAAATTTTTCATTGGGTTCAAGAAAATGAGTAATAACAACATATATTTATCTTTACTATGAACGTAGTATGGCAGTTTTTAAGTTGACATTTCTGAGAATGACCAAACATTAAGTTATGAAAAATTAAAAAAATAAACAAGGAGTCCACCTTTCAATTCGTTTATGTTCACCACATGTAAACATATCTTTATCCGTATACAAAATATAAAATATGCACAAGTACGGCTAGACTGGTATATTTTGGAAGCCACAAAGATGGCAAAATATTGGTCAAAATCAGCTGGGGGTAGGGGTAAAGTCATGGCTCAAAAACATACCTTACATGTATTTGTGTGTGTGTGAATTCGGGCTTAACGTCGCTTTCAACAATTTTTCAGTCATATCACGACGGTGTCTGGTTGCGACAGGGAGCTCAATGCTCACGTTTATAGTGCTGCCTCACTGAAGTATCATGTCCCAGACACATTACATGATACCACACCCAGTCACATTATCCTGACACTGGATCGACCAGTCCTAGCTCTACCCCGTAAATCTGAGTCCCAAGCGAGGAGCAGCTAGTAACATTTTTAACGACTTTGGTATGTCGCGGCCCGGGATCGAACCTGAGACCTCCCGTTCCCCGGAGCGGACACTCTACCAACTGAGCTATCGGGGCCGGTTTACATGTATTTGTATTTTGAATGACCGCACATTGCATTGCTTTTTTCTGTGAAGTTGTATCTTTTCATTAAACTTAATTTGGCTATCACCATTAAACATTTAGGAAACAAAGATTTAGTGGGAGAGGGGGGGGGGGGGTAGATATAATGGGAAATCTTACCAGGCCCTTTGTACGCAGTTCGTCGTCGGATATAAGACAAATATTAAGTATGCACATGTATTGATGTATTGGTAACTACACTTTTAAGCCAGCCTCGGTAGCTCAGTCGGACGCGCGTCTGACTGGTGATCTTGAGACGCGGGTTCGATACTTCCGGGGTCGGCAGCATTCTTTCGCGGAGATTGATCAAGAAACCTCTTCTACGGCCCTTCTCTACCTTCCGCTGATTCAGGAAGGGCGGTTGTCAATTTCTGGCGAAAGAATGTGCACTGTACTGACTAACCGCTTACGTATGCGCTTGCCCAGGGAAAATGTGGATAGGTAAACTAACCGACTCAAAAATGAGCAGATCAAGTTACCTAACGAAATCGGTTAACCAGAATGGTGCACATTCTTGATCAATCTCCACGAAAGATTGTTGCCGACCCCGGGAGGTTTCGAACTCACGTCCAGTCAGACGCGCACCGACTGAGCTGCCGATTCCGGCCTAGAGTGATAGGGTAGGCAAAAATCAAATAAAACAGAAACTACTCAGATACCTTCAATTCATTTAATATACAGTCAAACAAAATTGTGTCTATTTCATTCAAACTTGTGTGTGCAGAGTGGTCTTAATCCACACTGTTTGCAAACATTATTCAAAACATTGTTGTGGGTACAGAGTAAACTGTTGCCTCGTCCGAGGCAATTATAACGTGCAGTCACACCATTTACTACTGACAAGAAATAAGGAAGTTTAGGGGTGTGTTTTACAAAATCCTAAAAATATGTTGTGGGTCCATGTTAAGAGTGATTATGGCCATGTAGGGTCGATTTAAGCCCCCCCTCCCCCAGTGGAATTCTTTCCACTGGCCGGTCCAAGGCGTTTCTTCTATGGCGGTTTATTTATGTTGTTGTTTGTTACTTACTGTGTGTATCACTTGTGTCTTTTTATTTTGGATGGCCATTTGGCCATTTCGTGGGAAAGTAACTGTCCTTATGGCCTTCCTTTGTTTAGGTTTCCATTATGGTCTGGTCGCTTCATATTTGTGTTTCTTTCCCTTTGGTGTCTTTGATGGGTGGAGTAAGTTAATTGTATCGATTCCAGATCTTTGTTTTACTTCTACTTTACTTAATGAAAAATATCACAATGTATACGCAAACAAACAAAACCAACAATTTTAGTGTGAAAAAGGTAATAAGGAAAGCAAGGAAACATGACCAGTCAAACAAATCAGTCAGCCAGTTAACCACGTGTTAATTGATCTTGTCTTCCAACAAGTTTAATCATTATGTTTATCAATTATTATGCCTTTGCTACAAACGATTTTGGCCAGTCATATCATCACAGGGTTGAAGATATAGTTTAAAATCAAAATAAAATTTTGATTGATTTCGTTTAAAATCTTCTTTAAAATGTTCCTACCACAAGCATTCCTGAAAACAAACCAAAAACAATAAATTGTCAATTCGAACTGGACATTACATTAACCTGGCCAAATTGTCCTATCTAATAATTTTTGCTGGCTAAATTGTCCCAGGCAGAATTGTACTAAGTCAAATCGTCCCAGCAACATCGTCCTAGATTCATAGTGTGTGTGTGTGTGTGTGTGTGTGTGTGTGTGTGTGTGTGTGTGTGTGTGTGTGTTGGGGGGGTCATTATATTGATAGAACCAGAGCAATGCACATGCCAAGACAAGGTACACAAACGTTGAACGATTCCTTAAGGTCACAACTGGTGCTTTTAACTATGTAGGACTAATTTTTAATATCGGAAAACCTAATCTGACATGGAAATTTACTAGTGCTACGACCATACAACTACTATATTTCCCTGAAAATTGGGTGTCTTAACATATGCGTTGTTAAGAGCAAATTCTTTCCTTTAAGAGTAGAGCCCTTTTTAGATGGGCTCAACTAACAGGCAAGCAGATATGAAGTCACAAAAATTGTCTCCCTTGCAAAATCATGGATGCAACTCTGTCTCTGGTCGGGCCCATCGGTGTCTAACTGTTGGTTTTCTTTTGCTCCGGCATTTCAGTAGTTTCTTGCTGTCGAGTCCTCACCGTTGTTTGACCTCTGTGGTTGTTTGATTATTTGTGTTTACGGAGATGTTGCACTGATGAGTTAGGAGGCCTTCATGCGGAGTGCACAAATTATTTGTCTAAATCGCGACGGAAGTAAGGGCGAGGATTGTGGCCACGTAAAATCGATTTAAGCCCCCCAGTGGAATTCTTTCCACTGACCGTTCCAAGGCGGTTCTTCTGTTGCGGTTTATTTATATTGTTGTTTGTTACTTACTGTGATATCACTTGTGTTTTTTTATTTTTGATGGCCATTTGGCCATTTTGTGGGAAAGTAACTGTCCTTATGGCCTTCCTTTGTTTAGGTTTCCATTATGGTCTGGTCGCTTCATCTTTGTGTTTCTTTCCCTTTGGTGTCTTTGATGGGTGAAGTAAGTTAATTGTATCGATTCCTGATCTTTGTTTTACTTCTACTTTGTACCCATTTCCTTGCCCGTGGGCGTTGTATTGAAAATGGAACAAGGATTTCTCAATGTCGGCCTTCCAATTTCCAGTTTTCCTTAAATCGTATTTGCAACAGTCCGATTTATCATGTGTATGTCTACAACCAACACAAAGACGCATGTCATCTTCCCAGAAGAGCGTTTCGTGTAAATTAATGAGATTTTGTGGTTGAGTAGGACAACTGTGTCCGGTTCTCCGTTTGACTTGCTGTAACTGTCGAATTCGGACCATCGAAGATACATTTGTGAATAGTATGTGTCTTCCGTGAAGCTAATGTGAGCAGCCGTATTGATTAGTAACCATAACACGAGATCTAAAACAACAACAAACCTGCACATATGATGCCGATTTCGCAATTTTCTTCCTTGTCCTGAGCGGAAAAAAATCCTTATCCTGTGCGTTTGTTGCTTACCCTGCGTGCGGTATGGGGCACTAACAATATGCGCTGCTTCACATCATGTATCTATTTGAAGACCAAAACCTGGAAACTAGATTACTCACCATGTCAGGAAGTTCCCTCATAAAGCCATACGGGAAAAGTTCGGCAATGTGAAATCAAGGGAACAAATCTGTACTGGCAGTTTTTCCAGGTAGCCTCCAGAATTACGCTACTTGACACCTGTTTTAAAGCAATTCGGTTATTGCCGGTAGTTTGTAGTGACTATCGGTTGCGACCGTTAATCCTTGTCTCAGACAATAGCTTAAGGGTATTACAGTGGCATAATTGTTTTAACTAAAAATGATGATTTATTGGTCCATATATAATACAGATTAAATTGATTTTCAAATATTATAGTATTTTAAGGCAAAGTGTTTGTTTTATGCCGCATACATAAATTAACCTAATGCCACTTTTATTAATTTATTTATTAATTTATTTATTTATTTTCAGCGAAGTCGTTAGTTAACGAGTCGTTACAATTTTGATCATTTTGTACAGAAAAAAAATTAAATAAATGCGAATAGGGTTTGCATCAAAATTGCGAAAAGCTCCTCACATTTTCCAGCAGAAATACAAGAGTATTACGTACCTATTGAACAGTTAACGTTTTGACCAGTAGCGAGCTCATTAACCCATTCAGTATACCAGAAACCCCTAACGGGTTACATTGGCAAACAGTGCAGGCCCAGATCAGATGCCACAGAACGCGGCGGCTGTCTGATCAGGGCCTGCACTGTTTGCTTGAAGTTCAGTCATTTTACAAATAGATTTTGATGAAAACAGAACCTGACATCACTAAATTTTGAAACGGAGTCCTGCTGTATATAAGGTGTAAGATTCCATTTGGTACAAAAAGGGTTAACTTACGCTGCTTTGAACAACTTGGCCTTGATATTCAATGTGTGTAAAGTAGAACGCAGTTGACTCAGTGTTAAAGTTTTGATAATTTTGAGACGGATTGACAAACGCTACAATGTACAGTAGCTTTGCACTGCTGATTTCCACGTGCCTGTCACTGGTTTGTTTGAAACCCATCATTGAGACTGCTCTAACGAGTACCTACGATCTATTTCTTGGACCAGAAAGAGCAAAATAATGTATGCCCCTGTTAATACAGAGCGTGTTTTAGAGGGTTTCTTCACAGACTTGCTTTACGTGATGAGAAGCGGCTATTTATAGCCGCACGTTAGAGAGCGAAAGAATTTGCACTGTACTGGTGAACCGTTTACGTATAAGCCTGTCCATGAAAAGAGTGGATTGGTAAACTGACCGGCTCATAAATGACCTAAAAAGTGTTGACTGGGCCGCTAAATTCCAATACAAACAGAAGCTCTGTAAAGTAAGCTTTCCATAAAAAAAAGAAAATTGCAAATAGAATGGACCGAACCAGGCATCTGATCGGAGCAGTCACTGTTTGCATAAAACATAGGACCAAACTTTTTCTCCGTTCAGGACCTTTTCCCCAGTTTAGAGACAATCGAGCCACTACTAAGTTTTCAAGTTTCAGTATTTGCCTCATCACGTTAACAAGTCCGTGAAATGAATATCCCTGTAAACCCCTCTTTATACAGAGAAAACTAGATTTACGGGGGTACATGCTATGACATAGGTTGTTGGTATGAGTTAGAACTGCCTCCGTGAGGCAGTTCTAACGAGCACCCAAAACCTATGTTTGGTGACTAACTTTCATCAGAAAATAACCGTTTAAGAGAAATGAGAGAATGCAATATGCCACACGGTGTCGTAATGTCACGGACCTGTAGCAGACTCGAAACTTTAATTTTACTTTGATTTCTACCACATCGAAAAATAAACAAGATCATTTTTTTTCTTTTAATACCCACAATGTGATAATCCAATTCAATAACAATAAACATTCAGAAAAGAACAACTGCAGGATTGTGTTCTGGCAAGTTTATATAGTCCTGTTACCGCCAAATTATCCGCAGGAAACTCATTATACTCATGAAGATTATGACAAGGAGCAGCTAAGAGTAACCAGTTCCAGCAGGAGACAATCAAACGTAATCAACAAGGAGAATACTATCCATATTCAATAAGTAGCAAGTCATGGTCCATTGACTCGTGTTCTTCACGACACTCCCACCCGGAGGAAAGTCATCATATTATCCTTTTAACACGTTCAGGTTCCTGGATGGTTTTTATTTATCAAATGCAAAATATTCTTGTTCCACAGTTACACTAGTACCAACTAACTCATCTCTTAAGTATTTCAATTGTTTAGTGACAGTAAAAGTATAAACTTGATGTTTTATTTTGAGTTCTGACTTGTCAATTTCATGGCAGTTCACTGAGTCATCATCTGAAATAACAATAACGCCATCTTCTTCATTGTCCATAATCTGTTCACCATTTATGTCCTCATTCACATTTTTATCACTTTCTTGTTCACATTTCTCATTTTCATCCGGTCTATCGTTCTCATTTCCATCCATAAATCCATTACAATTTACACTTTCTTCTTCAAATATGTATTCTTCGTCGGTCACGTCTTCAAATTCATTTGTGTATCCAGTGTCACTCAAATTTTGTTCCATCATCATTTTTATTTTTCATGTAACTAACGTTTTCCATATCTACTTCCATCTCATCATCTTTTCGTGTATTGTTAATACTGTAACACTGCTCTCTCTCGGTCTAGCTTCCGGGCTATGAATGTCAGGATTGAATGCCGTGCTCTGATATCTGAGAGAAAGAAGGGTCACAATATTCTGTAGGTCCGCCTGGGCCGGCTGGATTGTGGAGAAGGATATTATAATGACGAATAAAGAATCGGTCAGATTCGCTATTTTATTTGTGACGACAGATGTACATACGCCAGGATAGGCGTATTATACCAAAATAAATAATAGCAGCTATCTGAAATTCTAAGTAAATCAAAGTAATGTCCATAGAAATATCTTCTCAAGCAGTCTATCATTAAGATTAATATAGGAGAGGATGCACCATGAATAGGTTCATATAATTTAAAAAGAATAATACAATGGGAAGGTCTTGTAACAGTTATGATACTCAACAGGATCAAAATTACAAGGGATAGTGATCCAATGGCTTTCACCCAAAACAGCTCTAAAAAATGCATAATCCGGTGAAATGGTTAACAGTTACAAGTTAATGAGTTATGGTGAATATCCGTAAGCCGAACATGAATAAAAATATGGTAGGATTGCCTTAATCTGCAGTTCTATCAATTCCAGTATCCTTCTGCTGGTCACAAAAGCAATAAATACAGGTCCCCTACTTTTCACCCAAATCAAGCCTTAAAATGGCAGATCTGGTGAATTGGAATGATTCACCAGATATGAGCGAAATATTGAAGTACAGAAGTTCATTTAACACGGCTAAGTCCTCAGTTTAGAATATTCAATAATATTAGAATAATGCTGTATCCCCTATAGATTCAGATAGATAAATCCCGAGACTTTCACCCAAAATGACAATCTCAAAGAAGCCTGTGGCTTCGCCAGATCTGGTGAAAGGTTGCAGACGATGAGTGTTTATGTGAAAATTACCTTGCCAAATGGCTTGCAAAAGGCCATATGGGTTGCAAACTTGAGGTGAAACTACCAAAGTTGTATTAATGGTGAGGTTTCACCCGATCTGGTGTGGAAAAGCTCCGAGTTTGGTTATCTGGTCAGAGACCACAACTGTCTTGGCTTCCCTCTGGTCGGAAAGCTGTTTACACACGTAGTAGCAAGTCCTTATATAGGCATTTGAATCACGCGCTCTTCTAAGAATTCACGTGGTGTAAACATGCGCAGTCCGGATGCGTGGGGTTCTACAACAACAACAACATCCGGAATACTCGGCTCTGTTCATAAGACACAATAGCGTTGGATTTTATACGACGCCATATTGATGCAGGAAAACTGTCAATACAGTCACAATTAAGCAAAGATGATCGTAAAATATAGAGTCATAAGCAAATGACAGGATCGGAAAATGAAAGCAGAATGAAGGGACTAACGCATAGAAACTATCTGTGTCGGGAATGGCATAAAGTTCGGTGATTTAATCGGTAAAAACACGGTGCATCCAGTCTCCAAACACTGACGTTATATCGACAGCATGTCAAACCGGCGGATACAAACATCAGCGATAAACACAGATAGCTTAGCATTACACAGGCATGCCAGGGACGCTACAATACCTCCCCACCTTAGGAATTCGGACCCCGAATAGGAGAGCAAGAAGTAAGTACCGGGTATGGAAATTTGTCAATGTAACACACCATTGGAGGCTCAAGGTCATGCAAGTGTAATGCTAGAACTCTGCAATAGATAGTGAATCATAAAAATATATACATATATAATCATTTGACAACCCTAGGTCACTGGAGTGCCCTGGCATGGACATATCCTAGGAAATGGAAAGATAATTTCTAATATCTATGACAATATAACTAATAGACTACACTAAAAGCTACATGGCATCAACAGGAAATTTCTCTATTAACTCCATGCCAGCTTGTGCCATAGCAGTACACTCCAGTGCCTGTACAAGACTGAAATTGTAAGCGAACTTGTCGTAACTTGTAATCTAGGTATCTGCCGACATATTAAATAGGTTAGTGTTATGATCATGTCTTGTACAGAGTTTATCAAATGGCCTTGTGAATACAACTTCATAGTAAATGCATAAAGTTACAATAAAGAACACTGCCTCCGGCACGCCATGGTCTACCAGGTTATTTCTGGAGGGGACAATGTGGAACGAGAAAAACAAAACTAGGGGGATGGGGCACTTTGACGAACTTATCGTCACATCATTTAGTCCAACCAGGTAGACAAGGCATGCACAGAGACAATGTTCAGCCATGTCATATGATATTAAAAATGTTCATATTGTAAAACAAATATATGGTCACACACTATGGTCCTCTTTGTCCATAGATTCAAAATCTCAATACATTTAAGACAAATTTGAACACTGGGAATTAATGATTCCTATCTTCCCCATGTTGGTATGATTGTATGCAGGGTAGTAGCTGGTGATTTTTGTAACCAAAAGGGGTGACACAAGCCCTAGGTGGTTCCTATTTCATGGGGCTGAAATCTGGAAACAGAACCATGCAGGTCAAGTGCCAATGCCAAGTTGACAAAAATCAGTTTGGTGTTACTTAAACCCTGAATAAATTGAGGCTACCAAATTCCAGTCATTGTGGTGACACAGACAATATTATATTATTCCGGCTAGCAAAGGCAAAGAATTATGATGATACGTAAGCAATGGAATTGCCTGCTATCATTTAAAATACAATAACAATACATATAAAATAACATTTTGCTTCTCCCCGGAATATATTACTATATTAATCTGCTTCACTTTCTTTTCAGAATCTCATCAAGTGAAAGAATAGAAAATCCTCCTTGACACCTGAATAGGTTACTATGGTAAGCCTATAGTTTCTTTCTTAAAATAAAGCCACAATTACGGTCAGGAAAACACGGTCTTTATAATTTTAGTCCCCTGCGAACCCCACCCTTATATAGCAAGATTGGGGCTGGCAGAGGTATACTTTAGGCTGTGAGCACTCGCCAGAACCGTCTCATTGAGGCAATTCTAACAAGCACCCACATTCCATGTTTTCCACAGTAAAAAAAAAATTAGACATCTGAAAATTTCATTTTAGACCATAAAACCTTCAATGTAGTTGAATAGCCATGTTTTCCTTATGTTCCTTATGCTTATAATTATTATTGTTATAATTATTATTATTATTATTAACAAGACTCTTTTGCAGTGAAACAGCAATGATAATGAAGAGTCTACCACTGACTACATTTATATATCAAGTCTATAGGACTTGACAGTAATAATTACATTTTATTTATTTATTATTACATGTATTATTATTTTTTTTTTTTATTTTTTTTTTTTTTAGAAGGTTCGGCACTGTCAGACATGCAACTCAGGAACCATACCTGTGATAATATTTTTTTTTTTTTTTTTTTAACCATATGAGGGAGATCTGCAATTGGGATGTAGGAGTTGTAAAGAATATACAAGGAACTTCTCAGTTCAAATGAGGGAGACTCCAAAATTTTACTAAAATTTAGCATAAGATGGGTAAAAATTAGCATCAAAATGAGCGGGTCTCCCTCCTGATAAGGGAGGTATCACAGGTATGATGAACACTTACAGCTTCCACCTTCATATGACTTGAGTTGTTGGTGGGACACAAAACGCTGACAGGAACACCCATTTTGCTTTTTCTTTTATACTGGGAAGCTTCACATTACAATGGACTGAAAGATCACATCATACCATAAAATTATGCTTATTATTATTATTATAATAATAGTTATATAATATATACATTTACAGTATACATTATATAATTATATATATATATTAATTTTTCTACATATTTTTTTTTTTTTTTTTTTTTTTAACTATACCCACCATATTATTTATAATTATTGTTAACTAGTATGATCTGATTAATTGGGAGAAAGTTAGGCAATAAATGATCTTCCGCCCAATGGGAAGCTTCTCAGAAACACATCGACTGTTGATCCTGATCAGAGAGCGAGGTGGTGACATTTTCAATATTTCCTGCTCTTGAATTCTAACTCAAGACGGTCTAGAATTATCTCCTCCAATCCCTTCAGACAGTAGAACCTGGCTTCTGTCAGAAGGGAGAGTAGGGCACTCTTCTCTCCAGGCAGGATCATCAGATCGAGGTGTCCCCCATTCCTTAAATAATCTAATACGTATTCAAAATATCTGGGATTCCTGTCAAAGCTGTATGTGTTCCCTTCTTGTGGTCGCATGGGACAAGTCCTCCTAAACAACATAGCCAGCATAGAGTCGGGGTCAGCCATTAAGGTTATGCGGGTTGTAGGGAAGACTTGTCCCCCGATCACAAGTCTGACAGGTGCCTCTTGACCTTCCTGTAAGATTGAATAAGACTTATATGCTATGTTTGACATATGCCTAGGTCCCTCTCTTCTCTCAAGAGGTTTAGTAGAACCCTTATATCTTAGGCAGGAGAACAACCTAGTGATATTATAAAACATATTATGGCTCCAGTTCTTCTCCACCCATTTAATTTCACTCTCATCCATGTAATCATATGTGACGGGGTCATTTTCCATCCGTTCTATAATCGAGTCCCCACTGGCAGGTCTTTCTGGTGATATCGGTACTTTCCTGAATTCTTGTCTGTCCTCAGTTTTACTTTCATTTTCATTTCCTTTATGATTATGTCTGGTCTCGCTGTTTTCTGACTCTGATTCCTTATTATTTTCCTTTCCTTCAAGTTCATTTTCATTTGTTTGATATGTGTCACCTACAGTATTCTTTGTTTCTTGGTCTTGTGTATTTCTTTGTACCTTATCATTTGACTCTTCTCTTACTCCCTCCTCTGGTTGATCAGTCCTATTATTAGGCTCTTCAGTAAACGTATTTCTATCCTCATTTTCTTCCACACTTGAATCTTTTCTCATTTCCATATCAACATTATCACTAGTTTCACTTCCCTCTTTTGTTTTGTTTTCACTTTTCTCATTTTCCTTCACACTTAACTCTTTCCTCATTTCCCTGTCTAAATTATCACTTGTTTGACTTGCCTCTTTTGTTTTACATGTATTTTCACTTTTCTCATTTTCCTTCACATTTAATTCTTTCCTCATTTCCCTATCTAAATTATCACTTGTTTGACTTGCCTCTTTTGTTTTATTTCCACTTTTCTCATTTTCCTTCACATTTAATTCTTTCCTCAATTCCTTATCTAAGTTATCACTTCTTTTATTTGCTTCTTTCATTTTATTTTCACCTGACTTATTTCTTTTCTCATTTTCCTTCACACTTAATCCTTTCCTCATTTCCTTATCTAAATTAACACTTCTTTGACTTTCTGCTTTCATTTTATTTTCACTTGACTTACTTTGCTTCTCATTTTCCTGTTCCTTCGATTCTTTTCTCATTTCCTTATTTAATTTATTACTGCTCCAGGGATAATTCTGGTGAAAATGCTGATGGGGCCATTTTGACTAAAAAGCAGAAAGAACTAGCTACCGAATGGCTACTCCCTATCTCTCCCCATGTAAAAATGGCCCCTGCTTTCCAAAACAAGGGGCCATTTTCAAAACTGATGGGACTATGGCCCCATGGCCCTGCCCAAAATAATCCCTGCTGCTCTTACTTGACTCTTTCAGCTTAATTTCACTAGATTTATTTCTTTTCTCATTGTATTCTTTCAGTGTAACTTTCACTTTCTTTTCCTGAATGTTTTCTTTCACCTCTTCCCTTATGTCTTTTTGTTCGCTTGTTTCTTTTCTCTCTCTGTTTTCTGACTTTTCAATCCTCTCATTAGGTTCTCTTAATTTGTTTTCATAGGTTTCATTTCTTCCCTCACTTATCACTGTCACTTTGTCCTTATTGTGGTCCAACTGTTTCTTTCCATTTTCATTTCCACTCATTTCTTTTATTAATTCCTGGACAGCTTTTTCTGTTTCCTTATCTTCTTCAACTTTACTTTCCTTCTCCCCTTTATGTATTTTACTTTTATCACTGTATGCAACATTGGACTTCTGTATTTTATTTACTCTTTCATTCTCTTTATTAATATTGATTTCATTTTCTACTTCTGCTGATTTTCTTTTCCTGATTACTCTTCTATCCTGTACTACACTTTCTTCACTTTCAGATTCAGATTCTGAACTGGAAGAGCTGGAGCTACTTGATGACACACTGAATGTAGCCGGAGACGAGTCACGGCTAGATTTAGGTGTCACCGTGCCACGAACTGGAGGGTCAAACTTTACTTTTGCCCAGCCTGGGTTATCAGGCTGGAACAGCTCTTCCAGTGGATCCAGAATCTGAATATCTGGAGACCTAGCAGAATAAAAGTCATCTCTTAGATGTGCTGGATCTGGCTTTCTACGTTTTGTAGGTGCTGATGTAGTCCCTTGACTGGGGGGTCTCTTTGTCGCTATCCTGGATGGTGGTATGGCGATGGATTTTGGCTCAGCTGCGGGCGGTCTGGTATCCTTATCAGCTTTGGTTGTTGCTGTCTGTGTCTGCTGTTGACTGTATGGGATGGCTTCCCATTTGAAAGGTAATACAGTCCTCGAATACTCTTCCAGGGCCTGTTGGCATTCCAAACCTCGCAGTCCAGAAATACGGTTGTAGGAAAAGATATTCTGTTTTGTTCCGGAACATCTCTTATGTTTGCCTAGTCTGTTGTAGGGATGGTTGCATGCATTGCACCAAAATCCAAATCCTGCATGGGCCTCCTCGATGTGGCGGCAGACTTCAAATCTGGACTTTAGGGGCACGATGTTACATATGAGACACCGGAACCTTGTGTCCTGCAAGTATAAAGGTTGGATAATGTGACCGGTCCTTCGCCTGCTGAACTCGTCATTTTTTTTTTTCCAAAAGCCTGGCTAGGGAGTCCACTCTGAAGAGTCCCGTGCATAGGCATGTTACCTGGTTACAACCGCTCTGCATGGGCACTGCAAAGATTTTATAAACAGGCAACTTTTCAGACAGCTATCTTGATATTACTTATTATCCATTTCGTAAAGAATCCTAATGTTTGTGTGTATATTTATACATGCTGTAGAACAGCCTTAGTAAATTGAGCTGAAAATCCCTGTAACATTATTACAACAGACTAGCATCCATATTTTGAAGCAAATTTTTCTTTTTATATTTCCAGTAAAACTGTCTCATGGAGCCATCCTGTGAAGATATATCCTTGATGGGGGCCGTTATGTGATGCATATATCATAGTAAGTATATATTATTGAGCTAAAAAGAAGGGGAGAATAAATAATTACATAAATAAACAAATATTAAAATAGGGTGGTGCATCCTCTCTGACTGCTTGGACATCCTATGCGAGTTTAATGATCCCTACTGGGTTTTCCGTTCGAACCAGGTTGGGGGGGTTTCACCTTGATATTTCTTAAGTCGATCATAATGAACAACTTTCATTTTACCTCGCGGAGATTGTTGAATCCTATATAGAATGTCTGTTAACTTCTCTGTAATTATGTAAGGACCTTTCCACGGCCTTTCAAATTTCAAACTGATTCCAGGTTTTCTTACCGGATTGTGGAACCAGACGCAATCTCCAACGGCATATTCCGTAAAGTTAACATTTCGGTCATAATAGTTTTTCATTCTGTCACTGGCTATTTGCATATGTTTACGCGCGAAATTGTGTATTGAAACCAGCTGTTTTTCCAACTGGTACGCATAATTAGTTTGACACATGCTTGCTCTTGTTTCTGGAATTCCAAGGGCGAGGTCTATTGGTAAATTGATCTGACGGCCTAACATCATTTCACAAGGGGTGACACCCAGAGTTGAGTGTATTGAGCTCCTATAGGCCATCATAAGCAATGACAGGTACTGGTCCCAGTCTTTCTGGTTTTGAGATACATAAAGGGACAGCATAGCTTGCACACTACGACATGCCCTCTCAACCATTCCGTCAGACTGAGGTCTACCTGGGGTTGTCCGTGTTTTCCTGATTCCCATTAGAGTGCATACCTCTTGAAATACAGCTGACTCAAAGGCAGAGCCCTGGTCACTATGTAGTTGATCGGGGACCCCGAAAATGGAGATAAATCTTTCGATCAATTTGTTTGCTATCGCTTTTGCATCCACAGTGACCATGGGTATAGCGTCTAACCATTTCGTGAAATAACACGAGACTAGAAGAATGTAGTGCGACTGGTTTATATTGGTGCTTGGGAGCGGTCCCATAACGTCAATGGCACATCTTTCCATGGGGTACCCTACCATGTACTGTCCCATAGGAGCTTTGGCTTTTCGGTATGGGGGTTTCCGTGATGCACAAATGTCACATACCTTGCACCAGTGTTCTATATCCTTCTCTTGATTGTACCAATAAAACCTGTTCCTTACTTTGTCAAGGGTCTTAGCTGGGCCAAGGTGACCAGCGGTCACTGTTGAGTGTAATAATAAAAATGCCGTCTTACGAAGACTATCCGGCAAGAGTATTTGATACCTTACCTCCCCTGGCCTCCGTTCACTCTCTAGTTTCCGGTGTAAAATGCTATCGATCAACACCAACGATTCCCAATTTCTCCAGTACATTTTTAACTCTAAACTATCTGGTGCTACAGTTGCCCATGCTAGTTTGTTACCTGATTCTTTCCAAGATAAAATTTGGCTCAAAATAGGGTCACTCCCCTGCTCAACCCTCACATTTTCTGGTGCCATACAATCTATGTCTATACATGAATCTGAGTTTCCGGTTTGCCTTATCGCAAAGTGGTTTGACTCACCTGTATGATCATTGTCCATGTTGGGCCCATCTTGACAGTCTATAATACTTTCATTGTTCGGTTGACCGGCACGTTGGTCATAAGAATTTCCGAAGCCGATTCCTCTATTCTCACTAACTGCATAGTGTTCATTAGGCGGACCAGCGGCCTTTGAACTGGTTTCTACAGCATGTTCGTGAGGCGGACCAGCGGCCTTTGAACACCTGCCACCACTTGCAGTTTTTAGTTCAGTTTCTGTCAGACTGTTTGGCTCAGTAGTAAAAGAGTCGTATTCTTACTCACCCCATCCTGTCTGTCAGGCCTTCCATTCTCTGAGCTCTGTTCCTGTAGGTGCACTTCCACAGCAACATTACTCTGGCTGATTAACTTATCTGATGATACCAGCTCATCCCTACTAGTACATACCTTTCTGCTAAGGCCTACTTCTTCTGAACTTTCCCCCGTTGTAATACGCTCCTTTTCCCCATTTTCCCGGGTGATCAGTCCGGATTCAATATTCTTCTCCTCTACCCTGTCACAATACTTACAGTGACTGTCAACACATGGACGTCTGCTGATACTATCTGCATTTTTGTGGGAAATTCCTTGTCGAAAAACTATTTCAAAATTGTAAGATGATAGAAATTCTAACCACCTTGCTAACTGGCCTTCCAAAATGGAAAAATTCATGAGCCATCTAAGGCTGGAATGATCACTCCTGACCATAAAATGTCTTCCATAGACATAAACATGCCAGTGTTTAATTGAGCTGATTACTGCCAGGAGTTCTTTCCTGGTCGTACAATACCTGCGTTCGGTTTTGTTGAAACATCGGCTATAATAAGCTATCACCCTCTCCTCTCCATCTTGTACCTGAGAGAGTACAGCTCCTGTTGCTACATTTGAGGAGTCACAATCAATTATGAACTTACCTCCCTTCTCTTGGGGAAATGCTAGTACTGGACTTGAAACGAGGGCTGTTTTCAATGTGTCGAAAGCGATTTCGCACTGATCTGACCACTCAAACTTACGCCCTTTTTCCGTAAGCACATGCAATGGCTTACAAATAGAGCTGAATCCAGGTATAAATTTCCTCATATAACTACAGAGACCTACAAAAGATCTTACCTCAGAGACGTTTGTAGGTCGCGGCCATTCTTGAACACTTTTTATCTTCATTGGGTCCATTTTAATGCCTTCCTCAGAAACTAAATGGCCCAGAAAGGTGCATTCTTTCTGTAGAAAGACACACTTTTCTGGGTTGAGTTTCAGGTTGGCATCTTTCAGCTTTTGGAATACATCCCGTAGGTTCTCTAAATGGATTTCGAAAGTCTTACCAAAAACAATGATGTCGTCTAGGTAAATGAGCAGACATTTATAGTTTAAACCGACAAATATCTTCTCCATGAGCCTCTCAAAAACAGCTGGACAGTTCGTACTGCCAAAGGGCATTACTTTGAATTGCCATAAACCACCCCCTGGGATACAGAATGCAGTCTTAGGCCTATCCTCTCTTTTTATCCTTATTTGATGAAAACCGCTCCGGAGGTCGACCGTAGAGAACCATTTGGCGCCTCCAAGTGCGTCTAAAGAGTCGTCAATTCTCGGCAAGGCTTGGGAGTCCTGTATAGTGACCTTATTTAGTTTTCTATAATCTATACAGAAACGGATGCCGCCTGACTTTTTCGGAACAATGATAACGGGACTAGACCAGGGCCCACAAGCTGGTTCGATGAGGTCACATTCGGCCATCATTTTTATCTCATTTTCTGCTTCTTGTCTTTTCGCGAAGGGTAACCGATATGGGGCCTGTTTTATAGGTTTTGTGCCGGGCACCAGATCTATTTGAAATTCTACGATATCTGTTCTACCTAAATCATGCGAAGAGCTTGAAAATGTATTCTGATACGCTAGCAGTAGATCTTTAAAGGCGGCCCTTTGTTCCGGGTTTAAATTCTGCGTGCTTTTAGAATACAACTCCCTAAGGTATTCTGGGATTCCGCTATTTCCAGGATTCTGAACACAGTCACGTGACTGAGTCGCATTTACTGAAACAAATTCCTCGGGTTGTATAGTCTCAAATGTAGCGACTATTGTATGCCTGTTTAAGGTCACGCTTTCCCCATGTGGGTTAGCTATGCGTATGGGAACAGTGCCATCTGATGGGCAAACCAAAGCCTTGGCCACCAGCAACCCTTTCCTTTGCAAAAACCTATTATCTACCTCAATGACACCGGTGCTGCGTTTGTTTATAACCCCAGTAGTATATCCTTCCACTAACATTTCTGTTTCGGGCGGTATAACACAACGCTCTGAAACGACTACTCTGCAACAAGTAGGTTGGGCTTCCCTGCTGTTTTCAAAACATCTGATCTTTTCCTTTTTGACTTTTAGACAGCTTTGCGTGAGCATAAGATCACAGTTATAAGCCTTGAGAAAATCCAAACCTAAAATGCCTTCATTTTCAATATCAGCAAAAAGGACCTTCACCTGAAGCTGCTGTGATCCCAGCTCTACCTTTAAGATGGCTTTACCCAGAAAAGGGGTTATCTCCCCTGTTACTGTAAGCAGTTTTTTATCTGTAGGCAAGACTGTCTGCTGAATTTCAGGTGAAAGTCTATCATAGATGCTTTTATTGAGAATGGAAACATTTGAGCCTGTGTCTATCAGAAATGTAAGCGGCACATTTTCTACTTTTGCAAAAATAAAGTACCCTTTTTCCATGCACCAATTATGCCTCATAGCTACGGTTTGGGTCCCTTCTAATTCAGCCGGTACCCGGACCCGTGGTTGGGCTGATGCCAGTTTCCCGACTGCGGCTGATTACCATAGGATTGCTGGTGACCTTGGTATTGATTTCGGCCATTAGAGTTATTTCCCCTGAATTGTTGAGTACGCCTAAAATTGTTTTGCCTTGGCGCATTGTGATTTCTGTTCCCAGAAAAGTTTGTGGACCTTCTGAAGCCATTAGAATTGGGCCTATCATTTTGGTTTAAAATATTACCGTTATTCCGAGCGGTAGTGTTCCTTTCTCTGTAAAGATTGTCGACGCGTTTCTGCAAAACATCAAAATTCCGGTTTAGGGAGCTCACTTGATTCTGTTCATTTTTGTCTTTATCCTTTGTCTCTTCGGTGTTTTGCTCGATTTTCCCAACAAGCCGCGTGCGCTGACGATCCGCGATGCGGTGGGCTTCAAACCTTATAGCCATGGCCTCGGCTTCGCTAAGCAGTTTTGGGCCAACCTCGCGTATACGGAGACGAATATCCGATTCTGGTAATGCATCGATAAAATGATCTAATGCTAAGGCTTCAGTTACATCCAATGAGGCATTCGGGTAGGCTTGTCGCGAAAGCTTTTTGATGGCTTGAGCTAATTCTGAGACGCTTTCATTTTTACCTTTAGCTCTAGATTTCAATTGGGCCCTGAAAACTTCCGCTCGGTTTTCAGAACCGTATCGGGCACTTAATTTCTGTACTAAACAAGTATAATCCTTGCGCTGTATCTCGGTTAATTCGCTAAGCAGTGAACGAGCATTGCCAGTCAAACTGTTGGCTAAATACAGTGATTTCTGCCTGTAGTTCCATCCATTTATTTCGGCGGTAATATTAAATTGAGCAAGATAATCTTCAAAATCATCGGTAGGTGCACCGGAAAACGACTGGGGCTTTAGTTTGATAGAGTTATCTCCCCTGCCCAAATTTGTGTCAGAGATGTTCATTTGACTGCCACCTGGAAGGGACAGATTTGGCACTGAGTTTGTGCTGTTAGTGCCTGTGACTGCTGTATAATGCCCATTACTAGCAACAGAGGCAGCTGTGTGTAAGGGATTCTGAACTGCAGTTGCAGTTATAGAAAAGGGGTTGTTGACTGCCGTTGCCGATGTAGGAAATTGCTGTAAATTATTCCTGTTCTCATTGTTTAGGGCAAGGGAGGTCACTCTGTTTTGATCCAAAACGCCAGTTGAATTTCCGTGTACCTCCGATTCTAAACTCTGGACATGCTTGTTTAAATCATTAAAGCGCTGCTGCATGTAATTATTCATTTCCGAAATACTGTTTCTTACGTGCGTAGCAATTTGAGTCATGTGCCTTTTGATGTCGGATTCCATGCGTGATAAATCAGCATTGTTATCGGAATCTAAAGAACTGACCGACTCATTATCCTCATTATCTAACGGGTCTACCTGCTGTTCTAACCCAGGCGGGTTATTTTCTGCATTTTCTGCCATGTTTTATGTAAATTTAGGCTTCTCCGCAAACCGCCGTACACCAGGTTTATATATCAAAATCTGTCACTTTTCTATTTTCAGGTGATGTCAAATATGACTGGATTGTCAATGGAGTGAGGGCTCTGCGATCTAATAGTCGTGTCCGCTGATTGCTGCTTATGACTAACAGCGTGACCATTTATTGTCGCGTAATTCTGAATTAAATAAATTTCATCAAACCGAAGTTGTGTTTTTAAATTGTGTTCTCTAAATTTTTTTTTTTTTTTTTTTTTTTTTTGAGGTTTGTCTCCAGTATGTATAGCTATATATCCAGTGTAATATAGGTGTGTGTTAATCAAAGGGTTCTCTCCAGTATGGATAGCTAGATGTTTGCCTTTTTGTTAATCAGAGTTATCTCTCCTGTATCCATGGATAGCTATATGTCAATATCAGTAGTTTGACTGCAGTATGTATACTGTATAGCTATGTGACGGAGTTTTGTCCCAAGTATGAATTGTCAAAAATACATGTGATTGCTCTAAATTTTGTCCAAAAGCAATAAAACTATCCCACTTCAGCAACACCAAATTGTAACACTGCTCTCTCTCGGTCTAGCTTCCGGGCTATGAATGTCAGGATTGAATGCCGTGCTCTGATATCTGAGAGAAAGAAGGGTCACAATATTCTGTAGGTCCGCCTGGGCCGGCTGGATTGTGGAGAAGGATATTATAATGACGAATAAAGAATCGGTCAGATTCGCTATTTTATTTGTGACGACAGATGTACATACGCCAGGATAGGCGTATTATACCAAAATAAATAATAGCAGCTATCTGAAATTCTAAGTAAATCAAAGTAATGTCCATAGAAATATCTTCTCAAGCAGTCTATCATTAAGATTAATATAGGAGAGGATGCACCATGAATAGGTTCATATAATTTAAAAAGAATAATACAATGGGAAGGTCTTGTAACAGTTATGATACTCAACAGGATCAAAATTACAAGGGATAGTGATCCAATGGCTTTCACCCAAAACAGCTCTAAAAAATGCATAATCCGGTGAAATGGTTAACAGTTACAAGTTAATGAGTTATGGTGAATATCCGTAAGCCGAACATGAATAAAAATATGGTAGGATTGCCTTAATCTGCAGTTCTATCAATTCCAGTATCCTTCTGCTGGTCACAAAAGCAATAAATACAGGTCCCCTACTTTTCACCCAAATTAAGCCTTAAAATGGCAGATCTGGTGAATTGGAATGATTCACCAGATATGAGCGAAATATTGAAGTACAGAAGTTCATTTAACACGGCTAAGTCCTCAGTTTAGAATATTCAATAATATTAGAATAATGCTGTATCCCCTATAGATTCAGATAGATAAATCCCGAGACTTTCACCCAAAATGACAATCTCAAAGAAGCCTGTGGCTTCGCCAGATCTGGTGAAAGGTTGCAGACGATGAGTGTTTATGTGAAAATTACCTTGCCAAATGGCTTGCAAAAGGCCATATGGGTTGCAAACTTGAGGTGAAACTACCAAAGTTGTATTAATGGTGAGGTTTCACCCGATCTGGTGTGGAAAAGCTCCGAGTTTGGTTATCTGGTCAGAGACCACAACTGTCTTGGCTTCCCTCTGGTCGGAAAGCTGTTTACACACGTAGTAGCAAGTCCTTATATAGGCATTTGAATCACGCGCTCTTCTAAGAATTCACGTGGTGTAAACATGCGCAGTCCGGATGCGTGGGGTTCTACAACAACAACAACATCCGGAATACTCGGCTCTGTTCATAAGGCACAATAGCGTTGGATTTTATACGACGCCATATTGATGCAGGAAAACTGTCAATACAGTCACAATTAAGCAAAGATGATCGTAAAATATAGAGTCATAAGCAAATGACAGGATCGGAAAATGAAAGCAGAATGAAGGGACTAACGCATAGAAACTATCTGTGTCGGGAATGGCATAAAGTTCGGTGATTTAATCGGTAAAAACACGGTGCATCCAGTCTCCAAACACTGACGTTATATCGACAGCATGTCAAACCGGCGGATACAAACATCAGCGATAAACACAGATAGCTTAGCATTACACAGGCATGCCAGGGACGCTACAATACTTATCATCTCAATTTTGCTTTCCTCATTGCTCATTTTATGAACGTCAGGTAAGGTAACGCCATTCGTTATTTCAGATTCATTCATGGTTTGTGCATCCATAATACTGTCCAAAAATTCATCACTGGACGCTTGTTTAAAATCGTAACTGTTCACGAAGTCGTCAAGTTCGGCCACCATGTCCAACACACTATTATCGTCGCTAACGTCACTGTATTTTGACGTTGTGAAGTTGGAAATTGTTTTGCCTTTATGCTTTGTTTTCTGGCTTCATCTTTTGTGAATTTATGGAGCTTCTCCAAATGACACTTGAGATTGCTCCTCCGAACAAATTTACTTGAACACTTTCAACTGTACATTTCCAATATTTAAGATTATTATGCTGTTCGTTTATATGCTTTTTAAATTCCTTTTTTTCGTAAACGTTCGGTCACAAGTATCGCAACGATAAGCCATTTTAGCACCAACTAAAGCGTATATACAACTCTATGTTTCAGTGCAAACTAATAGCTAATATATTTTTATCTAAACTCGATGTCCACGTGCGGTTTATGTATACAGGTACGGTGCGATTTTCTCGTGCATTTGGCTTGGAAGTAGAACTCGCTATAGACTGTTTGCTCCTAACCGGATTATAATTTACTCTTTGCTCCTTAATATATATGTATATATAGGGAATTGCTGAAAATCATATACGTTTCATTTACACTGATAAAAAATAATAAGCACTGTTATTACACTTCAACAATTCCGCAATGTGACAAGTTACTCAACTTCGAGAACATTCTTTAAACCGTTCATTGGCACTTACTCCTGCCTTTCTAACGGCAAGAAGGTTTGTGTTTTCTCCTTTCATAGGTGCTTTATCATTTGATTCATTTTCGTTGCTATCTGACGTTTCAATCGGGTAAAGCAAACAGAGTGGACGGCTTAATATTCTACCAGACTGTTTTTGAACCCTAGCAGATCGGACAAATCCATCCGCACTTTGAATAAGCTCTATCACTTTTCCTAACCTCCAACTCCCTCTTGGCATATTGTCTTTAATCAACACTATATCTCCTATGCGACAACTAACTTTCGATTGTAGTTTTCCGCTTTTCAGTTTCATCTGGGTCCTTTCACGTAAACTAGACAAATATTCGTGGCGCCAAATATTCCAAAAACTATCAAGAAGCCTTTGACCTTTCTTCCAGATTCGTAATAACACTTCGGCGGAACTGTCTTTCGGTTTGAAATCGGGGTCCTTATCATGAATTTCGGTCTCAGGAATTCCCGTGTTTGGATTCAGGCAAATAAAATGTTATCACTACAGTAGAGTTTATATCATCTCCTACATATACTAAAGGTCTTGAATTCACTTTTGCTTCTGCATCCTTTAACACGGTATTGAGTTTATCACTATCCAACAATTTTCGACAGATCGCCTTTCGTAATGACCTTTTTTCAAACCTACCAGTCTTTCATAGAACCCGCCCATCCAAGGGGCAGGTTCTACGATGAAAGTCCATTTTATTCTTTGGCTTGAACTGTAACTTTGGACATCATCACACCTGATAATATCTCTCCATATCAGTTCAGTGGTTTCACTGGCCAATTTGAAATGCATGGCATTATCGCATACTATTTCATTTGGCGCTCCTCTACTAGCAATGAACCTTCGAAAACAGTTTAAAAAGGCATTTGTCGACATGTCGGCAACCATCTCTATGTGCACAGCACATGTAACCATACATGTGAAGAGACATACCCAGACCTTTTTAGTTTGATTTTCTTCTTTAATATTTAGAGGGCCCATATAATCTAATCCAGTTTGAGAAAAGGTTGTGGATTTAGAAACACGTCCAGGAGGTAATTGAGCCATCGGTGGCATTTTGTAAGGGCCACCTTCTGTACGTCGACAGACTAAACAGTTATTTATCACTTTTCTGACTGTTGCTGTTCCTTTAGGCACCCAGAATCTATATCTAATGCCACTGTCTCACTATGCCGCGTTTTCACTGCGATGGGACGGCGTTGTTTAATTTTCCAGAACGCCGCGAAAGAAATATGGGACATTTTTGTGAACATGGACCTGTCATTGCGTCCCTACAGCGACCAAGACGTTGTTACGGAGCTTACATGGCGATCTATCGCGATTCTGCGGCGTTCTTGATGGCGATTGTATGCGCTCTCACGGCGCTTCCTCTGAGTTTTTACGGCGCTCACAATGCGTGCACTGCGCTTTTACGGCGCTCTCAATGCGTGCACTGCGCTTTTACGGCGCTCTCAAGGCGTGCACTGCGCTTTTACGGCGCTCACATGTTGAAGACGTTCTCAAAGTGTAAACAGACATCTTCATCAGTCGAACAGTTTTGTTTGATTTGAGGTTTAACGTCCCATCAACACATTTAGTCACATTATAGGTCATTTTGGAGACGTTGCTTCTAATTTTGTTGGACTTTTACCCGACATTGAGATGAAATGACATCTAAATCTCTGTCACCCAATGAAACTAATAGGATTAAATAGGCACGGATTGTCCGACTCGCGCCCCTTTGCCTGGGCAAGCTTAGATCCCCTAAGCGGTTTACAAGTACTCCTGTGCCGTCGGAAGCAAGTCCACCGCAATCACCGCAAGCAGAAGCAAGTCCACCGCCATTACCTTACACGGAATGAGTTACCTCAGAAGAAAGTTTTTCGGGACAGTACACAATCAAACTCTACTCTAGCCACTGTTTATACAAGCGGGCGGCCCCCTCCTATCGGGATTGGAAGAAATTGATGGGCTGCATGATGCTTCCACGCAGAGCTGAAACCGACCTCACACGAGTACTGGTAAACCGCTTAGAGGATCTAAGCCTGCCCAGGCAAAGCGGTGCGAGATACGTGTAAACTGTATTGGTGTAAACATGCTTATACGTGTAAACTCTATTGGTTTCATTGGGCGACAGGGCTTGAGATGTCATTTCATCTCAAAGTCGGGTAAAAGTCCTACAAAATTGGAAGCAACGTCTCCAAAATGACCTATACAGTGTTGACTGGGATGTTAAATATCAAATCAATCAATCAGTTAATCAATTATACAAGCGGAGCTTATATCTTATATGGCGTTGTAGGAGACCTCTGTGCGCCCCTGCCGAGCTCCTGTAGCGTTGTAGAGACCTTACTGCGCTGCTATGGCAACCTTACGGCGACCTCACTGCGCTCTGATCAGAACGCCGAGCGACGGCGTTTGTTTTGAGCATGCTCAAAATGCGCGCCGTCGCTTGGCGTTCTATGCGATCCCGACGCGTCTACTGGCGACGCTACTGCGTTGCTACGGCGATGTTTGCGATCGTACTGCGCGCACCTCGACGTTCTGCATTTTTCTTGGACGCAGCCCTGGTGTGACAGGGGTTTAACTTTACTGAATGTCTGAGAGACACCACTGTGTAACAACTGCTTATGAACACTTTCAATGATCAAGTGAGTAAGCTTATCTTTGTTAGGTAACAAAATTGGATGTCCAGCTGCTTCCGTTAAACTTGAATATTCTAGACGACCTTTACAGCGCAAAATGCCATCATCGTCGACATATACACCGAGCTGTGTTTGTAAGTTATTTCTTTTCCTTGATGTGATCGAGTGAAAGAAGTCCTCAAAATTCATTCTCTGAATGTGTAACACCCACATTTGTTCAACCTTTTCCACTTCATCTTTTGTAAGATGTTCTGTTGTAAATGTTTCACCTTTAAGTCTTTTAATAAATCGCATTGCTGTCGCAGTAACTCTTAAAAGTTTTATCACAGAAGAGTATTGTCTGAACCTATCTCAAAAGGTGCACTTATAGGGAAACATCTTTTCTCAACTTCTCTCATATCGCCAGAGAGAAGGCTTTTCACATCAATCTTCCTCTCGTGCTTTATTTCAGACTCAAATTCCTTTTTAACCTTTCCTTCCGTTAAACTAGCGCCGTCTTCTAGTGGCCACTCATTTAGAGGTTTCTTTAACCATTCAGGCCCATGCCACCATAGTGCATTATTTGCCAGTTTTTGCATAGTGCTTCCGCGACTTCCAATGTCAGCTGAATTGCTTTTTGTATCAACATAATGGAACTCGATGTCTTTGGGTACACAACATGGATATTATACGACATACTGCATGTATGGTAGTTAACCCAATCACGGTTGGCAACTTTGCTTCCCTCTTTAATTGCACGCCGGTGGGTCAGGCCTCAGATTCTATGAGGGCTCCAACGTAAAGGCTTATTGAAAATTAGAGAGATAATGTTGGTTGGTGCCTGATGCTCTGTCTCTGGTCGGGCTCATCGGAGTCTAACTGTTGGTTTTCTTTTGCTCCAGCATTTCAGTGGTTTCTTGCTGGCGAGTCCTCACCGTTGTCTCACCTCTGTGGTTCTTTGATTTTTGTGTTCACGAAGATGTTGCACTGATGAGTTAGGAGGCCTTCATGCGGACTTAACAAATTATTTGTCTAAATCGCGACGGAAGTAAGGGCGAGGATTGTGGCCACGTAAAATCGATTTAAGCCCCCCAGTGGAAATCTTCCACTGACCGTTCCAAGGCGGCTCTTCTGTGGCGATTTAATTATGTTGTTGTTTGTTACTTACTGTGTGTATCACTTGTGTCTTTTGATTTTGGATGACCATATGGCCATTTTGTGGGAAAGTAACTGTCCTTATGGCCTTCCTTTGTATAGGTTTCCATTATGGTCTGGTCGCTTAATGTTTGTATTTCTTTCCCTTTGGTGTCTTTTATGGGTGGAGTAAGTTAATTGTATCAATTCCTGATCTTTGTTTTACTTCTACTTTGTAGCTTTTAATTTCTTGTACTCTGTTCTTCACGAACACGGATAGTTGTTTTGTTGATGCAATCCATTTCAATGTACATTGTGAATCTGTGAATAGATATATACAATCCACTAGAGCCGCAATTTGTTTGCGCACAAATTCAACAGATCTCACTCCAATGAGTACAGCCATTTAGTTCTAGTCTTGGAATTGTAGTGTGTGTTGTTGGAGCTAGTCTCGTCTTAGTTAACACTAATTCCGCTTTTCTTTCCCTTTTACTGTGTTGAACTAAGTAAACAGTAGTGGCATAAGCTTTACTGGAAGCATCACAAAAGCATACAAGGAAACTTGCAATTCCATCTTGTTTGTTCGTTGTTACTTGTCTCGATATTTCGTAGTCAGATACTGTTATCAAAGTAGAAGTAAATCATTTTTGCTAGGTAACCAAATCTTGACATCCTCTTCAACCAGATCCTCATCCCATTGGAGATGTTTAATCCAAAGACTTTGAAGTAACAGCTTTCCTTTCAAGATTATCGGGGAAAATAAACCAAGTGGATCAAACACCCCAGCTATTTGTTTTAACACGGTTCGATTTGTAATACAAACATCTTTCAAAATCTTTGTTTGCTGTAATCTGATTGTATCACTTTCTCTGCTCCACACAAGACCTAACACTTTCATTATTTCTTCTGCAGCTCTATCCTTAACAGGAATACTGATAGTGACCTCTTCTGCATTTGATGCCCGCTCTCGCAGATTCATGTTTGCTTCTGAAAATATTTGTTTTGAACTCTTATATAAGGTAATTGCTTCACTAACTGAATTTACTCCTGCTATTAAATTGTCCATGTAAATGTCTGTCTTGATTTTCATGGCGATATCTGAATCATATGAATCTAAGTGGTAATTAATGGTTGCTCCTAATAAAAACGGGCTAGATATTACACCGAAGGGTACCCTACAGAAGCGATATTCTTGTATATTCTCTTGGTTGACCGAAGGATGTTCTAAATCTTTCAGCCATAAGAATCGTGTAACATCCCTCTGGCTGTTCTGTAGACATTAATGAAGGAACGCTTTCTCAATATCTGCCACTATGCCTATCTTGTGTAATCAAAATCGAATAAGCGTTCCACAAAGATCGTTAAGTAAGACAGGGCCTCTGTATAAACATTCGTTCAAACTTCTCTTTTCACACTTGCTTTTTGCTGAAGCATCATACACAATCCTTAACTTCGTTGTTGATTTTTCCGGTTTTATAACAGCGTGATGAGGAATATAATGGCGTATTCCATCACTATCTCGGCCCCCGCCCATAGGGGCTTGAAGAAATATATGGGCTGCACGATGCTTCCACGCAGAGCTGAATCCGGCCCGCACACTAGTAGTGGTAAACCGCTTAGAGGATCTAAGCCTGTGCAGGAACCGTGGTGCGAGGCGGACCGTCCATGCTAATAAACCCTATTGGTTTCATTGGGCAACTGGGCTTGAGATGTCGTTTCATCTCACTGTCGGGTAAACGTCCCACAAAATTGGAAGCAACGTCTCCAAAATGACCTTTACAGTGTTGACGGGGACGTTAAACCTCAAATCAAATCAAACCATCACTATCTGTTTTATCTACTTTTTCGGTTATATTCTTGTCCAACTGGTCTCTGCATTATATTTTTTCAAAACATCTGGTCTGGACTGTAATCTTGATACCAAAGATTTCAGACGTCCTACAGCTAATGAACGATTATCAGGAATTTCTGGATTTTCTTCTTTCCACAGCCAAGTAATATGGTATCTTTCATCACGAAAGGTTAAAGTGTCTCTGAAGTTTTTCATTGCTCGTTCATCATTGATATTTTCCATGTTCTCACTAATTCCGATGGCTTCCATTTTCTAAAAGTCCTCTAAGTCTGGTTTCTTAGGGAGTGACTCGTCTACGCTAGTAAACACCTCGGTTTTAGTAATATTATTACCATATGTCAAGATCAACATTTTAATGTCGTTAACATTTTCTTCTACTTCGTTTGTTCTTCCAGTCAAAATCCAACCAAGCTTTGATGACAGAAGATATAGACCTGGTTGGACTTCAATCTTGTGTCCCATAACAATATCCAAATAGTAATCATTGCCTATTAAAAGATCTATCGTATCTGTTTCAGGTTCTGTTGGAACAGTATCAGCAAGATTTAGGTTTTTAGTCAGAGCATCAAAGCTTCTCGTGTCTAGAATATTTACTGGTTTCCTATGTATTGCACTTGTAATGTTTTGTACAATGTTAGCAACGACTTTCATTTCTTCTCCATTTTTAGTTGGATATTTACCTTTGTAGATGCAGTCTTAATTATTTAGGCGTTACACTTCCAAATGTTACAAGTCGAATTTCTTGCTCACTTTCTTTTTCTAGGTTGAGAGATTTAGCCAACCGTTCAGTAACGTACGTTCGCTGAGATCCAGAATCTAGCAAAATTCTAACTTCCAGGTCTCTTAGACCTGAAGGATGTTTTAATTTGGTACGTGCAGTTTGCATAAATACTATTTCACTTGATGAAAGAAGTGCATTTTCTTTTTCCGCAGGAATGGATACAGACAAGTCAATCTCTTCATCGGCCACATGAACACTTTCTTTTATGACACTTCTTTTAAACTTTTTGGGGCAAAGACTTCTGTGATGGGCATTCATTTAACTACAGTATACGCACATTCTTTTACTTTTACACTCCTTTGATAGGTGTCCTTTTTTCAAGCACCTGTAGCAGCTCCCTTTTAAACACTCTTTCCTTTCATCGATTGACTTATATTCTGGACATTCGTCACTCCAATGACTTCTAGAGCAATATCTACACTGTAGTTTATTCAATGGTTGGAAGTTTCCTTTGGCGTCTACAGTCAAGGCCTCAAATGCGCCCTTGTTTCGAACTTCTCGAGTACTAAATTCCTTTGTTCTATTAAAATTTGACGTATATCTTCTCTGGCTGTTAAATGTGCGATTCGTTATACTTACATTTTCCCGTTTTACCTTTTCTGCCTTTTCAGAAGCAATAACATATTCTTTCAGTAAATCAAGTATCTTAGCCACAGTCCATTTGGATTGTGTACCTTTCTGAATCTCAAGATGACGAATCACATTCCGAGGTAATTTTGACTTGATAACTGAAACGAAAACATCCTGACTGATATTCTGTCCCGGAACTTCTAAGCTCCTGAGATGTTTGTCAATACTATCAGTCAGGTGTCTTAAACTGTCCACTGAATCACTGGCCGACTGCAAATTAATCATCTTGTTGTAATGGACGTCTTTTATTTCTTGAACATTTCCAAATCTGTCTTTCAATATCTCTATAGCAATCCCATAGTTTTCATTTGAAAGAGATAATCCGGCAATGGCACCTCTAGCCTCACCTGTAAGTTTGCTTCTTAGATAATTGAATTTATCTATATTACTCAGACTTTCATTCTTATGCACTGAATTCTCAAATGATTGCCAAAATTCTAACCATCGTAGTTTATCACCACTAAAACAACTTATTTCAAGTTTAGGAAGTTTCACTGGTGTTCTTTGATCTTTAGGACGAACGACACGAGTTTCAAGTAACTCCTGTTGCAGTTCTATTTGCTTCTCTAGCATCTTCTGTATTTCTTCATGCATACTTGGTTTCCTATCCTCTGAAATATTCTCTTTAAATTCTGCTTCTTCTTGCTTAATCATTTCATTTAACTGCATTTCAAGCGTGTTTAGCTGCGAACATGAGTTTAACGCAGAATCACACAGCTGAGTATCCTCTACAAGAGTTCTTTCAATAAAATTTTCATCACTTTCACCAACAGCTGCAGTTAATTTTTCTGACTGACTCTCCAGTTTAGCAGAATATGTTTGTAATTTTTCAACACATATGGAAATATTAGATAGTATTTCATTTTTATCCTCTTCCACTAAATCACTTGTTATTAGCAATGATGCGTTATGCACCTCCTTTTCAAGGATATTGAAATATCGCGTTCGCACGCCTTTCAGATATTTTACATTTGACATGGTGAATTAACATGAAAATTTTACTTACTTATAATTTTGAACACTTCAGACCTCATTACAAGAAGCTACATCCAAAAACACATTGAAAGACACCCTTCCAACATTTCACAGTTGCCATGGTTTTTCTTTAACTGTTCCACACACTTCCCGGGTTCCGGCACCAATCAATGTAGCAGACTCGAAACTTTAATTTTACTTTGATTTCTACCACATCGAAAAATAAACAAGATCATTTTTTTTCTTTTAATACCCATAATGTAATAATCCAATTCAATAACAACAAACATCCAGAAAGAACAACTGCAGGATTGTGTTCTGGCAAGTTTATATAGTCCTGTTACCGCCAAGTCATGGTCCATTGACTCGTGTTCTTCACGACAGGACCTGTTGGCCTCATTAAGCAATAAAGGGGAACACAGTGAGCAAACTGTTTCATTTTTAATCATTTTATTTGACAACAAATCGGTTTTAATCCGTTGAACCCATACTGGCCTAGAATCACTTAACCATTTTTGTACCAAGTGGAATCTTCCTCCTTATATATAGCAGGAGTCCATTTCAAAAATTAGGGGTGGCAGGCTGTGTTTTCTTCGTAACCTATTTGGAAAATGGCTGAAATTTTTTAAAACAGTGTACTGTTTGCCATGGAACCCGTTTAGGGGTTTCCAGTCTGAAATGGGTTAATCACGATCAGCAGAGAAATATTTGCATATCTGAAACAAACAAGGATATTATTTTCACACTGCGAAGCTTGTGATAAACAGCTGTTTAACTACAGTATACCGGCATACATTAGGTTAACAAGTCCTTGAAATGAACACCCCCTAAACCCCACTTTGTATAGGAGAAAGCTGGTGTTTAAGGGGTATACACTGTTTTTCGCTCATTGAGGCGGTTCTAACGAACACCCATAACCTATGTTTGCAGTATAAATAAGAAAATTATCACGGATTTTCATTAGAAAAATGGCTATTTTGGAGATATGAAAAAATGCATGTTGACGCGCGAGTGTGTTGGTTCTTGCTCCAAACAAAACATCGATTGTGGGTACTCGTTTGGAACGCTGTTAGAGATATATCTTGGAGAAGAAAATAGGATCCTTGAAAACAGCGAATAAGATTATATGACAAACCACAGACAAACCTGGCATCTGCACAATCTGATCAGAGTGTTCATTGTGCGTTATATGGATATATTTTGTTATAATTGAAAAGTAGAAGTAAAACAAAGATCAGGAATTGATACAATTAACTTACTCCACCCATAAAAGACACCAAAGGGAATGAACTACAAACATTAAGCGACAAGACCACTATGGAAACCTAAACAAAGGAAGGCCATAAGGACAGTTACTTTCCCACAAAATGGCCATATGGCCATCCAAAACCAAAAGACACAAGTGATACACACAGTAAGTAACAAACAACAACATAAATAAATCGCCACAGAAGAGCCGCCTTGGAACGGTCAGTGGAAGATTTCCACTGGGGGGCTTAAATCGATTTTACGTGGCCACAATCCTCGTCCTTACTTCCGTCGCGATTTAGACAAATAATTTGTTCAGTCCGCATGAAGGCCTCCTAACTCATCAGTGCAACATCTCCGTGAACACAATAATCAAAGAACCACAGAGGTGAGACAACGGTGAAGACTCGACAGCAAGAAACCACTGAAATGCTGGAGCAAAAGAAAACCAACAATTAGACTCCGATGGGCCCGACCAGAGACGTACATTGTGCTCTACCCTTTTTCTTTTTCTTTTTGGTTGGGGGGGTGTCGGGGTTGGGCTAAATTCTTATTAACAGAAGTTTAGAGGTGAAAGGGAAAGCGTTAACTGGACCGTGTCAATTAACTACAGAGAACGGTTGTCTTAAGACTACCTAACATAAGTTTGTCGATATCATGTCAACAGTTAAGGCTTCCGGGTCATAAAGCGATCAATTTGAATATACACACAGCGCGTGTCAACTCTTAAGTTCTATACATGTATTAATTGATGCATATTAATCGATACTTGTTAAATCAGCTTTTGTTGACTACTGATTAGCATTAAAATATATTTTGTTTTGCAACCCTGACAACACATTACAAAATATACCTGTACAACTACACAGTAAATTTTATTGCCGAAAAAGAGAACATTTTAAGATGAAATATTGTGAAATTTTCTGTTGCTCATAATATAACGAGTACCCTGAATCTATATATAGAGTAGAAATAAGAAACAAGGTTAACCTCTGTAAACCCCAGTTTTATTATATAAAAGTGGGGTACAAGGGGTCAAAATTATATAGGCGTGTTTTCGTGATGATTATTTTTCTGTGTGTATTTACGTGCAATATATCTCAGAAAATAATATTTGAACCAGGGCACAGCACTCCCTAAAATTTACGTGTGCCAAGCAAAGAAGCACATCAGCGTGCCCATCCTAGACTTCTCTTGCTGCATGAAGAAGCATCGGATCTTTCGCACAACGTAGACCCTGAAAAGAAAAAGTACCTAAGGGTTTTAAGTAGTATTCCCACAACCGGCATGATCGGCAGTAATTAGCAACAATTGCCAATTAAGCTTGTGTGTGAAGTACCCGAAAAAAAAAAAGATTTTTCACCGAAATCAATATATTTTCGCTAGTAAAAATAAATCAATAATTATTTTTTTTTTCTTCTTCTTTTGTAAAAAATATAAAGTGCTTGTTAATTTCGCATCAGTCACATGTAGAAAAAATATGTTAAACAAGAACAAACAAATCAAAAACAGTAACTATATAAATAAGACGAAATAAAAATAAATTTATTTCAGCATTAAAAATCATTAACAAAAATGTTTTCAGCAGCTCACTTTGACTTTCGTCTTAAACCAGCTAAAACCCGGAAATTTCCGATTTAATCCGATAATCGCGTAATATGAGAACCGATAGCTATAAATAGATACAATGAGGTGGGACGGCTCAAAGTACTGAAAATGGCAAGAAAACAACCTGACAATGACCAACTTTGTTTTTATTTTATCCTCAAATATTTGATTCTGTTGGGAAGAAAAAAAAACATTTTTCTTTTAGAATTTTTAATCACATTTTTAACATCGTATTTTATAATTTAATTATTGCAGTATAAAAACAGACACCCTCGTGGGTTTTTTGCTAATTTTCTATTGAAGTAAACGAGAGGTTCAGGAGACGAAGGGTCCTATTTTCATTTCAAAATTGACCAGTTTAAATTTTATCTAAAAAATATAAAATCATAATCAAAATTAAGATAATACATAATTTTAATCACATTTTCGCTATCTAGCCTAGTATGTTTTCAATCATGTCTTAGATTCACATGCCCAATTAATTTCTATACAATTTGTCGTGCGGTTTGAATCGGACACAGGTAATAGACGGATTACAATTGTCCCACATGTGTCAAAGAGGTATAGTACAAGTTATTGTAAGAATGCAGATCTTGTGATTGTAAGACTACGAATGTGTGTGAAAAGTAGAAGTAAAACAAAGATCAGGAATCGATACAATTAACTTACTCCACCCATCAAAGCCACCAAAGGGAAAGAAACACAAACATTAAGCGACCAGACCATAATGGAAACCTAAACAAAGGAAGGCCATGAGGACAGTTACTTTCCCACAAAATGGCCATATGGCCATCCAAAATAAAAAGACAAGTGATACACACAGTAAGTAACAAACAACACCATAAATAAGCCGCCACAGAAGAACCGCCTTGCAACGGTCAGTGGAATGATTTCCACTGGGGGGCTTAAATCGATTTTACGTAACCACAATCCTCGCCTTTACTTCTGTCGCGATTTAGACAAATAATTTGTTCAGTCCGCATGAAGGCCTCCTAAATAATCAGTGCAACATCTCCGTGAAAACTAAAAATCAAAGAACCACAGAGGTGAGACAACGGTGAGGACTCGACAGCAAGAAACCACTGAAATGCTGGAGCAAAAGAAAACCAACAGTTAGACTCCGATCGGCCCGTGAGAGAAAGGCAAATACTTTTGAAGTTATACCAGGTTAGGCATTTTGGATAAGTCAGAATGTAGGTCTTTTGATGGTTACTATGAGTGTGAATGAGTGTGAAGTTTCATAAGATCAGGGCAAATTCTTGGAAGTTATGACCAAGGAAAAGTTTTTTTGGCTAAGGTGTGGCAAACACACCGAAAAACGAAAAAACAATATAGCTATGTTCCGTTGTCAGTATGTAATTAAGTTCTGAAGTTAGATCCTTTGGAAGCAAGGAATTCACCAAATAAACGAAAATAGCAGACTCGGTTTTATTCAGTCTGTTCATGACCAGTACTGAAATGTGCAACACCGGCCAAGCCCTCTAGCACCGGCTTAAGTAATGTTTAGTATGTGGGTGAAGTTTCATGAGAGTAGGGCAAATATTTCAGAAGTTATGACTAAAGCTAATTGTTTTTGGTTCAAGCGAAACATACAGACGTAATATAGTTATGGCTAGTTAACAATATGTGCTGCTCCACACCATGGTCTAACTATATATGAATTTTCAGCCTGATTGAATGATTAGTGTAGGGGAAGTTAGCCGAAAACGCAATTTGTACAGAAATGTTCAAAGGGGCAAAACTCACGAAATATTTTGTGGACCGTAACCTCGAAACAACAGGCGCTACCCCACCTAATTGTCTAACTATCTACCAAGATTCAACTTCATCCGAAAAAAAAAATGGAGGAGGAGTTATCCGGAAACGAAGAAGTTCACAAAAATGTTTAAAGGAGACTAACTCTGTAAATATTTGTCAGACCGTGACCTGGAAGCAAGATGCACAACAACACCTCATAGTCGTACTATCTACCCAGTTTCAGTTTGATTGTATGACAACCGTAAGAGTTATCCGGCAGACGGACGGACGGACGCCAACCCATACCAATATACGACCGTTTTTACAAAACGGGCGTATAAAAATAGGCCCAGTGACCTTGACCGTCAGGCCACGACCTTGAAAGTCAAACACACTCGAGATATTATCATTAGGAACTTTTATGTAAAGTTATATTGGAATCGGTCAAGAAATGTAGCCGCTAGAGCGATGATAAAGTTTTTCTTAAAATTGCCACAGCGACATTGACCTTAAGGCCATGACGTTAAAGGTCGCTCACTCTCGTGATATTGCCATAAGGACCATTTGTGTGATGTTATATTGAAATCGGTCAAGAAATGTAGGCGCTAGAGCGAGGACAAAAGTACATACGTCCGTACGTAAATACGCACATGGCAAATGCTATGCCCCCTCACAAATGTGTTGTGCGAGGGGATAATAAGATATTATCAGCAAATACAAGCCTACAAGCAATGACAAACTATAAAAATAATGTACCGCCTTAAAACAGTCAGTAAGAAATATTCTTACTAGTTTTTCTGGGGGTGGGGTGGCTTAAATCGATTTTTCACGGTCATAATCCTCGCTATTGGTTGTGTCGCATTTAAGACGATTTTTTAACCAAGGTAAGCTTTTAAGAATCTTATATGGGTGTGAGGGGTGGATGGAAAAATCCGTCCCGAGGGCCACTGTCCCGTATCACGAGGCTTGCAGCAGACCGAGGACATGTAATTTAGCCAATACGAAATTACTTCATTAAGGACAATTTCATTGACACAATTAGAAAAAACATGATTATTAATTTTTGGCCTTGGTTAATATTGGTTGACCTGGTGTAATACAGACCTCTTTTTAATACAGGATAGTCAATTAATAAAGGACCTTACATTAGTGTTAATGTATAATTTAATTCATTAAATATTGAGGAAAAGGGATAAAATGCGAGACTTCGCCTACCATATTAGCTGCGAGACTTCGCCGACCATTTTTTACCTTTTCATTCAACTCGATTATTAACACGAACGCAAGAATCGATTCATGATAGGACTTGGAAAACACATTTCATTCACGTTCTAATATTTGTCAATATTCTCCCATTATTAAACGCGACATTGTCGTATGTGTAACCTAACTAATTTGCAGATTTAATAGACTAGTGGATTAACGTTTTTCGTATATCGTGTTATTACATTCTTTGACGCGACATCATTTTTCTATTACGCAAACACGCCTATACAAATACATTGCCACTTTTATCGCCGTAAAAATGAAAATTTTGTCAGCCTCGATAGCGCAGTGGTTAGCGCGTTCGACTCATAATCGAGAGGTTGTGCGTTCGAATCCGCCACCGGTATCGAGGTGTGTCCTTGGGCAAGACACGTAATGACACTGCCCCACTCCACCCAGGTGTAAATGGGTAGCAGTGGTCTAAAAGCCACTGCCTCTCTCTCTCGCGCGCGCGCGCGTGAAAACACCCGGAATGAGTGTTCGAGAGCGATTCAATAAGCTTAAAGCTTTCATCGCAATCGAACTAAAATAAATTAGTATAAACTAAAAATGAAAATTTTAAGAAGAAAAATTGTGATATTTTTATATTGATGCTCAAAATATAGATTGTGGGCACTCGCTAGAACCGCCTCATCGAGGCGGTTCTAACGAGTACCCACAACCTATATTTTAAAGCAGAAATAAGAAAAATAGGGTATACCCCCGGAAACCCCAGTTTTACTATATAAAAGCGGGGTTCAAGGGGGTCAAAATTATATAGGCGTGTTTTCATGATGTAAGTGGCTTTTTGAATAATTATTTGTTGAGTTTGCTCGACACAGATCAAAATAGAGTTACATTCCATGCTAATTTGAAAAAAATAGACAATCAACAATAGGAATTCCAAAGACATTACGATAACACACCCGTGCGACATAGTGCATTTTTCACATCTCAAAAATGGCTACTTTTCGCATGAAATTCCATGATATTTTTCTTATTTATACTGCAAACATAGGTTGTAGGTGCTCGTTAGAACCGCCTCGTTGAGGCGGTTCTAACGGGGAACGACAACCTATGTCTTGGAGTAAAAATAAGAAAAATAATGTTTACCCCCGTAAACCCCAGTTTTCTCTATATAAAGTGGGGTGTAAGGGGGTGTTCATTTCACGGACTTGTTCACGTGATGATAACGTTAAATGCATTTTCACCAAAACATATTACTCATGTCGCGATATGACTTTTTGCTATGCTCAAAGCTAATGTGTTTACATGTGCCCAAACGTTCCCTTTTTGGCACGTTTTATCTTTAGTGAGGTGTTTTGTTTGTTTGATTTGAGGTTTAACGTACCCGTCAACACTGTAAAGAACATTTTGGAGACGTCGCTTCCAATTCTGTGGGACTTCTACCCGACATTCAGATGAAATGACATCTCAAGCCCTGTCGCCCAATGAAACCAATAGGGTTATTAGCACGGACGGTCTGCCTCGCACCGCGGTTCCTGGAAGGCTTAGATCCTCTAAGCGGTTTACCAGTACTAGTGTGCGGGCCGGATTCAGCTCTGCGTGGAAGTATCATGTAGCCCATATATTTCTTCAAGCCCCTATGGGCGGGGCCGCTTTATTGAGGTGTACAAATTTGATAACTGAATATTGCACTAAAGGATCTCATGTCGTCTGGTAATATGCGACCGAAGAAGCACAAATCTTGGCATTATATTTGGGTCTGTTTTTAAATTCACCCATCTTGATTACTGCATTGTGATTTTTGATATGCTCAAAGCTAATATGAGTATGAAGAAAGCCTTCCTTTTTGACTTTTGATTATTAGTGAGGTTTACAAGTTTGATATTTAAATATCGCACTCTAGGAAGTTCCATTACCTCGTCCTTATGGTCGAGCACATTTCTTGGCATTATATTTGGGCCTACATCACGAAAACATGTCTATATAATTTTGACCCCCTTGAACCACGCTTTTATATAGTAAAACTGGGGTTTAGAGGGGTATACCCTATTTTGTTTATTTCTGCTCTAAAATATGGATTGTGGGTACTCGTTAGAAACGCCTCGATGAGTACTCACAATCTATATTTTGAGCAAAAATGAGAAAAATAGCACAATTTTTTAACTTAAAATTTTCATTTTTTCGGTGATAAAGGTTACAATGTATTGGTATAGGCGTGTTTCCGCAATGCTTTTTTTAAATAAAACTCATCTCTCTTGAATTATATAGTGTAAAGCTGTGTGTGTGTGTGTGTGTGTGTGTGTGTGTGTGTGTGCGTGTGCGTGTGTGCGTGTGTGTGTGTTAAAATACTACTTCTACTCACAGATGCATGCGCAGTACATTCCTCCACTGAAGCAAATAACAAGAAGCAACACGGCAATGAATCGTAGCAACATAATTGCGCGTTTTTATTGCAACTTAACTCATCCACTATTCTGAGTTATATAGTATGAAGTTACTGTCTTGAGAAAAGTCGCTGAAATGGGCCACATCAAACGGGACTGTCTTGAAAGATTGACGCGAAGCAAAGAATCAGACACGTCTGCTTTTACGATTGAGTACTTTATATTTAGTTGTACAGCTTTTCTCAGCGGAAAACTGCATTTTGCCTTAAAGGAAAGCAGACTAATTTGAGTCCTTGCTGAGCGAACATGCATGCGGAGCGTCCAACGTATTTTTGTTATGGTTTTTATTTGAGTGTGTGTATCGTTTATATTATTTTGTTTTTGATAGCTAGTTAGCCTTTTTGTTGGGAAGTAATTGTCCTTTTGGCTTTCCGCTATTGATGTTTTCATTAGTTTTCTAGGTGTTTTATGTTTGTGTTTCTTTCCCTTTGGCGTCTCTTAATGAAATTGCGGATAATTGTATCGATTCCTGATCATTGCCTTTACTTCTTTTTTTTTTTCAAATTGTTTAGAGATGACTGTTAATGTTAGAATATTATAGGTTGTATTAATCTTGCTGAATATTCATTTAAGCCACACCAATTTCTGTCTATCAACCAATCAAATTTCTTGATGTAATTTATTGCTACAAATTCATAAACTGAATGCCAAACAGTGTAGATGCTGATAGCCATCTGATCTGGATCTACACTGTTTGCAAAGATAGGGGTTGTCGTGAACAGCAATACAAGGGTTAAAACATCGAACTCTAATCAGGGGTATCCAGACATCTACAGTCACTAAGTCCTCGCTGTTTTTGTTCAATTAAGGATGGTGTATTCTTAAAGCAAATATTTGGATCAAACAACCTTTACAAACAGAAAAGTAACAGACCAATCGGAAATTATGAAGATCGAGAGTTGCTTTGAACACCAAATAAAATCAAATCAATAAGCTTTTCTTTCTTTATCTTCAGACCAAAATTATAACAGATCAATCAGAGAACATGAAACTTTGACCGACAATTAAAACAAATATTAAATAACTTTCAGGTTTTTCACGTTTGATTGGTAGTTAAAACAGTTTATCAGAGTCACGTCTATACAAATATGTAGTCACACATTTGGGCTAAGCAAAGACTCCGAGCAGCATGCGCATCACGTGAACATCTCCGTGAAATGAGATATTAACGAAAAACACGCCTATACAAATACATTGCAAATTTTAACGCCAAAAAGTAAAATTTTAGATGAAAAATTCTGATAGTTCCTCATTTTTTATTCCAAACATAGGCTGTGAGTGCTCGATAGATTTGTTTGTTTGTTTGATTTGAGGTTTAACGTCCCCGTCAACACTGTAAATGTCATTTTGGAGACGTTGCTTCCAATTTTGTGGGACTTTTACCCGACATTGAGATGAAATGATATCTCAAGCCCTGTCGCCCAATGAAACCAATAGGGTTTATACGGTCCGCCTCGCACCGCGGTTCCTGGACAGGCTTAGATCCTCTTAGCGGTTTACCAGTACTAGTGTGCGGGCCGGATTCAGCTCTGCGTGGAAGCATCATGCAGCCCATATATTTCTTCAAGCCCCTATGGGCGGGGGCTTGAGTGCTCGATAGAACCGCCAAATAGGCGGTTCTATCGAATACTCACCCTATGCATTAGAACCGAAATAAGAAAAAATAATGTATACCCCTGCAAACCCCAGTTTTGAAATATAAAAGTGGGTTTCGAGGGGGTCAAAATTATATAGGCATGTTTTCGTAATGTAACTGTGATTTACGGGGTATACACTATGATTTGTTTCTTTGATTTAGGGTTTAACGTCCCCGTCAACACTGTATACGTCATTTTTGAGACGTTGCTCACAATTTGGTGGTACTTTTACCCAACATTGAGATGAAATGACATCTATAGCCCTGCTTTCCAATGAAACCAATACTGTTTATATGCATGGACGGTCCAACTCGTACCACTTTTCCTGAGCATGCTTGGAACCGCTAGGCGGTTTACCAGTACTCAACGTGCGGTTGGTTTCAGCTCTGCGTTGAAGCATCATGCAGCCCATTTATTTCTTCAAGCCCCAATAGGCGGGGGCGGGGTATACATTATATTTCTTATTTCTTATGTTTCATATTTCTGCTCCAAGACACAGTTTGAGCGTACTCGTTAGAACCGCCTCATTTAGGCAGCTCTAACGAGTACCCTCAAATTACGTTTACGCGGGTATGTTATCATAATGACATCAGCCATATCTGGCTGTTCACAGTGGGTTAGGCAAATGTACGTTGCCAGAAAACATTTTCATGAAGTCAGTGAAGGTTGTATTCATCCGTATGAAACAGTGCACTCTTAAATATCTCCAAAATGTCAAATTTCTACGGAACCCGGGAGGGCACTTGAAATTTTTTTAATACGTTGTGCGAACTAGATATAAAGTTGTGCGAAAAAGATAATATCTAGTGCGGACAACATAATTTATCTTGTGCGGACGACTTAATATCTTGTCCGCACAAGATATTATCTTGTTCGCACAACATATTATCTTGTTTGCACAACATAGATCTTGGGAAGTTGTGCGAACAAGATATTATCTTGTGCGGACAAGATAATATCTTGTTCGCACAACATATTATCTTGTGCGCACAATATATTATCTTGTGCGCACAAGATATTAAGTTGTGCGAACAAGATAATATCTTGTCCGCACAAGATCTATGTTGTGCAGACAAGATATTATCTTGTGCGGACAAGATAATATCTTGTTCGCACAACTTAATATCTTGTGCGGACAAGATAATATATTGTTGTGCAGAGCACAAGATAATATCTTGTGCGGACAAGATATTATCTTGTTCGGACAAGATATTATCTTGTTCGGACATGATATTATCTTGTGCGCACAACTTATAAAAAAAAAAAAAAAAAAAAAAAAAACATGTTCCTGCCCGGATTCCGTAACTTTCGGATGATTTTTATGGTATTGTTTGGTTTATGGTCGAAACGTAGATTTTGGTTACTCGTTAGAACCGCATCACTAAGGCAGTTCTAACTAGCACCTTCAATCTATGTTTTTGACTACAAATACGACAGTAATTTTTGCCATATGTATATCATATTTTCTTGCACACCAGACAAGGACATCCGTGATTTTACCCTGGGATAGACATTTATGTTCTGACCCTGGTGTTCCGACTCAAAATCGAATATAATCGCGTGTTTGATAAATGTACTGGTTGATTACGACCTCGTATGCGCAGTCGTTAAGGCTGGCGTCATAGCACGTTACATGACGTCACTAAACATTCCTGCAGTGTCAACACAATATGGCGGACGTTGGTAATCGAAGTGACTTCTGCATTAAAAATCCCCGCTAAGAAATAGAAGGTATGCAAGAAAAAAGAATCCAATATGGGTGTGAGGGGTGGATAGAGAAATCCGTCCCTCGGGACGGAGTTTTCCATCAACCCTCACACCCATATAAGATTCTTATAGTAAACCCAGTTTTCTCTATATAAAGTTGGGTTTACAGCGATGTTCATTACACATTAAATATGATGCAGACATTAGTCCGCACCGTTTTTTCACCTCTGATGTTGTTTGATTTTTGTGTTCACGAGATGTTGCACTGTTGAGTTAGGAGGCCTTCATGCGGACGGAACAAAGTATTTGTCTAAATCGCGACGGAAGTAAGGGCAAGGACTGTGGCCACGTTAATTCGATTTAAGCCCCCCCCCCCCCCCCCGGCCAGTGGAGTTCGGTTCCGCTGACCGTTCCAAAGCGGGTCTTCTGTCGCGGTTTATTTTTAGTATGTTTTTTCTTTGGGTGTTTGTGTCGCATATATTATTTTATTTTGGATAGCCTATTGGCCATTTTGTGGAAAAGTAACTGTTCTTTTGGCTTTCCGCTATTGATGTTTCCTTGGTTGTTTCATGTTTGTGATTCTTTCCCTTTGGTGTCTGTGATGGGCACTGTGTATCGATTCATGATCATTACCTTCACTTTTATTTTTATGGATGTGTCTTTGCAAAGCGAACAACCTTGGTCGTATATTATTAAATTCGACAAGACCCCATTGGCAGTTTTTTTTTGTACATACAGTCGAATCTCTCTCTCTCTCTCTCTCTCTCTCTCTCTCTCTCTCTCTCTCTCTCTCTCTCTCTCTCTCTCTCTCTCTCTCTCTCTCTCTCTCTCTCTCTCCAAATTCATGACATCTTTATCATCTGGAGAGTAAATAGGTGGTCGTGTCTAAATATGTTACTCTATTGTCCCTTACATATCCAGCTTCATATTTGCCGAACAACAGGCATTTGCATTATGCGATAATCAATGCAGTGCGAGTTTTATGCAAAACAGAAGTGTAGGCAATGATAATTAATCGATACAATTACCCAACAGCTCCCATCGGTGGCACCAAAGAGAAAGAAACACAAATACGAGATAACTGGAAACATCAGGGGCCAGTTGTTCAAAGCATCGTTAGCTTAATGAGCTTGTTAGTGTTCATATTGTTAACTGTTCTAGCAAGTTTAATATTTAAAATTTTGGTATTTTTGCTGAAAAAATGTGAGCAGCTTTTATAAGCTGCTCACATTTTTTCAGCAAAAATTTCAGCATATTTGCCATATTTAATGATCAAAGTTTTTACGATACGTTAACTTACGACCTCGTTAGTTTTGAACAACTGGCCTCAGAAGCGGAAAGCCAAATGGACAGTTACTTTCCCACAAAATAGCCAATTGGCTATTCAAAACAAAATAATATAAGCGACACCCACACTAAAAGGACAAGCCAAGCAATAACAAAAATAATCCGCGACAGAAGAACGGCCTTGGAACGATCAGTGAAACGAATTCCACTGCTGTGCGGGTGGGGCTTAAATTGAGTTTTCGCAGCTGCAATCATCAACCTTTCATTTCTTGCGATTTAGACAAATAATTTGTTCAGTCCGCATGAAGGCCTCCTAACTCACCAGTACAACATCTCCGAGGTTACGAAAATCAAACAACCACAGAGATGAAACAACGGTGAGGACTCGACAGCAAGAAACCACTGAAATGCTGATGCAAAAGAAAACCAGCCCTACCACAGACAGAGCATCAGGCACCAACCAACATTGCATAAAATTAAATTATTTCTTATTCTCAGTAAGCCTTTACACTGGGACCGTCATAGAATCTGAGGCCTGACCAACCGGCGTGCAATTAAAGAGGGAAAACAAAGTTGTCAACCGTGGTCTGGCGTATATCATTTATGTTGTATCCAATATTATTATATCGAAGAATGGTTTTTCAAAAGTGGGTGCTGAAGTCATTGCAATTATATAATTTTCTGAATTAAAATCCTACATAGAAGTGAAGACAATGATCAGGAATCGATACAACTAACCCGCAGCTCCCGCATCAATGGCGGAAAGCCAAAAGGACAGTCACTTTCCCACAAAATGGCCAGTTCGCTATCCAAAACAAAATATTATAAGCGATGCACACGCTCAAAGACAAACCATAACAAAAATAAACGGCGACAGAAGAACCGCCTTGGAACGGACAGTGAAACGAATTCCACTGGCAATAAGTCGTCATAAAATTCGTGTTCTGGTAGACCTTGTTGCAGAAGAGATTTAAGTCCAACATTGAATTTTAAAATTAAATCGGAATGACGTCTATAAAATTTTGAAAAGGCTTTTAGTTTTTGAATTTATTTTAGGAAAAAAAACAACATTGTGTCCATTTATTTAAATGTTCTGAATAAAAATCAAAAATGATTTCCTTTAAGAGCAATGAAAACATTCATAAGAAAGAAGATGGGTCAGACTTCGTAGTTTCGGCTAATAAAGCCTCATCAGTGACCCTGTAATGATCCGGCAAAGAAAGCCATAGGAAACATACTGCAATTTTGCGAATTTCGAATAGGCAGTCGATTCAAAGACTGATATAAATCAAAATGGGGTCTAAATAATTAAAAACCTGTCTAGAATATGAGTCTAATCCAACAATTTATTTCCGATTTCTCGGAATATTCACGCTGATCCCAAAGGACCAAAAGTAAAATATAAAACTGCACTATGGTTGATGTACGGGGATGTACGTTGATGTACCTGTTTCGTTTTAGAATAAATGAACAACTTGGACATTTATCGTTAGGCAAATATTTCCGAAATGCCCAATGTGGATATTTTCTCGCTTCTGGACTGTCGAAAGCGTAAATCTAGATCGCACGGCACTAGAAGAAATGGCAACAATAAACGTAAATTACGCGCTTTTAAATGAAACAATACCGGGCTGCAGTGACTGTCCATAATATTATTGAATCATGGACGCCACCCAATGCTTGCATTTCTGTATAACGTATTCTGGACATCGAGGCGAATAAATTCTACGATAATGCTAATCAGTTATACGATGCTACACTTTTAACTTGAGGTTACACTCAGCATGCTCTTAGTTCTAATTAAGCACAAACGCAATTACATCAAAAGGTCCTTTATAAATAAGGGTTTTGATTTTGTAGATTTACCTAGTATCTTCCGGGACAGTTCGGTGATTTCACCAATTCCTGCTTATTTTCAAAATACTGAAACACCCATATATTTTCTTTAAATACAATAAGCCTGTTAGATCTATCATATTTAATTACAATAAACTTGTTTCTGATCTTTAAATTGACAATAACACTCCTGATAAATGAGATTGTAAAAACTCAGTGTATTGCTATTCCTTGCCGGTCATATTATTACTTGCAATTTAACAAACATTTCTGATTCTAGGATGCAAAATATAATTTCTAAAGGACCGAAATATCAATGTCCTTCTAAAATTTATCTCAATATGTGTAGAGATGAAATCGCTGCTACCTTAAATGAATTTGGTAATCGATGGTGTAAACGAGGTTGTGTTGAGCATAAATATGTTCTATATAAGGGTTATCCGTTGAAAGCAAGGAATACACAACAGAACTGGCAAATATGAAGTGTACATGTTTTCTGTGCCAGACTAGTTAGTTTCGGGCAATTATTCCTCATCATTGACCCTCAAATATTTTCAAAATTCCACAATGGAATCAATGATCCCAAAGGACAAGAAAATATAAACTTCACTATGATGTAGGACAGGGAGAAAAGAATATAAAAAACCCTCAAATAATAGAAACCTAGCATCCTGAAACTAGTGAACAAATTCAGTTCTTTCTTCTCTCAAAATACTTCTTCCTAAACTTAGGACGTCTTTACGTCACCTTAAACTAAGTATTCAAGAGTTTCACAAGAAGTTTGTTTTGGCTCCAGCGGACAAGGCCGCTAACATGTCGTCGTTGTTTGACGGCAACAATATGTTAACATTCTTCAGCAAGAGCTTGGTGGTACTAAGGTTTATGAACTGCAGCCTTTGGATGTAGATAGGGATGTAGTTGATGACCACATTTGCCATTCAGCCACCAAGTTTGCTGTATGTGTTATCGAAGGCAAAGACAAACATCCTGACGTTAAATCGGTTACCTAAACTTCATAAAAGACCATATAAAGCACTGTTTATTGCAAATTCAAGCTCTTGTTTCCAAATTAGTAACTTCAAGTTTTGCTGCCATCAAAAAACATGTCATCAAATATTGGTTTAAACTTTATTTTGATTGCTACACATACACGATACAAAACAGACAAATACGTATGATCAAGTATTTGACAATAAGCCAATGGCTCATGCGAGGGTCATCTCCTGGCATACATTTAAATGTACAGAGGTACTGTTAATGGTCAGGAAGTGGAAGCGTTGATGTTGATTTTGACATTGTAGTTTTTCCTTTCTTGGATAGTATTGTTCCTCTTGCGGCGATTATATTTCGCAAATAATTCGATTTGTCAAAGTGTCTAGTCATGTAACTGACTTCAACACACGTAATAAATTGCTAACTGCTAAACGTCTTAATCAGGGTTATCGGTGTCATGAATTACGCAAAGGTTTGTCCTTTTGGCTTTCCGCTATTGATGTTTCCATTAGGTTCTAGTTGTTTCATGTATGTGCTTCTTTCCCTTTGGTGTCTCTGATGGGAGATGTGGGTTAATTGCATCGATACCTAATCAGTGCCTTCATTTCTATTTTAAATATTTTACAGAAGTCTCTCCGATTAAATTTCATTCCTCTTTCTAGGTTCTCATAGAGGCTCATAGGAGACTTCGAGATGAAATCGCTGTTGCCTTGAATGAATTTGGTAATCGATGGTGTAAACGAGAGTATGTTGAGCATAAAGCTCTTAAGGAATGGAAACTTAGCATTCTGAAATTAGTGAACAAACGCATTTCTTTTTATTCTCAAAATACGAACTTATTACCTCCTAAACCTAAGACGTCTTTACGTCACCTTAAACAAGGTATTCAAGAATTTCATAGGAAGTTTGTGTTGGCTCCTGCTGATAAGGCCGCTAACAATGTGGTCGTTGTTTGATGGCTTCACTAAGTTAACGCTCTTCAGCAAGAACTTGGTGGTGCTAAGGGCTATGATCTTCAGCCTTTAGCAGTAGAGAGGGCTTTAGTTGATGACCACATTTGTCATTCAGCCACCAAGTTTGCTGTCTGTGTTACAGAAGGCCAAGACAAGCTTCCTACGTTATATTGGCTACCTAAACTTCATAAAAGACCATACAAAGCACGGTTTATTGCAAATTCAAGCTCTTGTACCACCACTGAACTGTCCAAATTATTAACCATATGTTTGACTGCCATCAAAAAACATGAGATAAAATAATGCGACAAAGACTTCGAAAGATCAGGTAGAAATCGGTTTTTGATTCCTGATCTTTGTTTTACTTCTACATTGTCTATAAAACAAAAACTAATGAAGTTTTAAATAAATTGAAATCCAGGCGTTTTCGTGCTTCAAGTCTGTCTACTTATGATATTTTCACCCTTTACACTACACTTCCTCATAATCTTATAACGGAAAAACTTAATGATTTAAATGAATGGACATGTCATAGGGAGGACACCCTTTATCTTGCATGTAATGTAAGAAATGCTTTTTTCAATTCTGAAGAGCATAAAAACTATACTTTATGGTAATGTCAGAAAGCATATGAAGCTCTCACCTTTCTACTTGACAATATTTACACTTGTGGCTGATTTGTTTTTAATTTGTTATGAGAGAGACTTGTCTTTTATGGGTGGAGTAAGTTAATTGTATCAATTCCTGATCTTTGTTTTACTTCTACGTTGCATATTAGGACTGTTTTGTTTGTGCCGTGTGGCGGCTGTAAAAGGTCTCCCCGTACATGCATTTAATGCTTATATTTTTCCAATCCTCAGGGATTGCTTATACAATTGCTTTTCACTGTTCCATCAATTGACATCCTTTAGATACCTGTTGAAGGTCATTATTAAACCGATGTTCGTTCCTCGTTGTATAACAACTGCTTGTTTGACATCCCTGTACTTTAAGTAGACTAAGTTTTATCCTTCATTAATAAGGGTATGGATTTTATAGATTTTCCCAGTATCTTCCGTGAGAGATCGGTGCTTTCTTCCATTCCTGCTTATTTTCAAAATACTGAAACACCTATAATTTGCTATAAATATAACAAAGTAGAAGTAAAACAAAGATCAGGAATTGATACAATTAACTTACTCCATCCATAAAAGACACCAAAGGGAAAGAAATACAAACATTAAGCGACCAGACCATAATGGAAACCTAAACAAAGGAAGGCCATTACTGGCAATTTGAAAATTATTCCTGATTCTAGGATAAGGAATATAATTTCTAAAGGACCGAAATATCGGTTTCCTTCTAAAATTGATTTCATTAAATGTAGAGATGAAATCGCTGCTTGAAAGAATTCGGTAATCGATGGTGTAAGCGAGAGTATGTTGAGTATAAAGCCCTAAAGGACTGGAAACTTAGCATTTTAAGACTAGTGAATAAACGCATTTCTTTCTATTCTCAAAATACTAACTTATTACCTCCTAAGCCCAAGACGTCTTTACGTCATCTTAAACTAGGTATTCAAGAATTTCATAAGAAGTTTGTTTTGGCCCCTGCAGACAAGGCCGCTAACAACGTCGTCGTTGTGTGACGGCTCCACTATGTTAACACGCTTAAGCAGGAGCTTGGTGGTACTAAGGCCTATGAACTTCAGCCTTTAGCTGAAGAGAGAGCTATAGTAGATAAACATGTTTGTCTTTCAGCCACCAAGTTTGCTGTGTGTGTTAACGAAGGCCAAGACAAGCTTCCTACGCTATACTGGTTACCAAAACTTCATAAAAAACCTTACAAAGCACGGTTTATTGCACATTCTAGCTCTTGCACTACCACTGAACTTTCTAAATTATTAACTTCCTGTCTTACTGCTATTAAAACGCATGTAATTAAATATTGTAATAAAGTCTTTGAAAGATCAGGAAGAATAAAATAAAAAATGAGTTCCTTTAAGAGCAATGAAAACATTCATAAGAAAGAAGATGGGCCATACTACGTAGTTTCGGCTAATAAAGCCTCATCAGTGACCCTGTAATGACCCGGCAAAGAAAGTCAGAGGAAACGTACTGCAATTTTACAAATTTCGTAGAAATCTGTTTTGGTCTATATAAAAATTCGAATGAGGTCCTTATGGCCTTCTTTTGTTTAGGTTTCCATTATGGTCTGGTCGCTTAATGTTTGTATTTCTTTCCCTTTGGTGTCTTTTATGGGTGGAGTAAGTTAATTGTATCAATTCCTGATCTTTGTTTTACTTCTACTTTAAATAAATTGAAATCTAGACATTTTCGTGCTTCTAGTCTGTCTACCTACGATTTTTCCACTCTTTACACTACACTTCCTCATAATCTTATAAAAGAAAAGCTTAATGATTTAATTGAATGGGCTTTTCACAGAGAAGATTCTCTCTATCTTGCATATAATGTCAGAAATGCATTTTTCACTTCTAAAGAGCATGAGAATTATACACTTTGGTCATGTCAGAAAGTGTGTGATGCCCTCACCTTTCTACTTGACAATATTTATATTAGATTCGGTACTAAGTTATTTAGACAAATTGTGGGTATTCCGATGGGTACTAATTGCGCACCTCTTGTGGCTGATCTGTTCTTGTATTGTTATGAAAGAGACTTCATTTTGTCGCTTTCCATTGATAACCAATCTGAAATTATTGAAGCTTTTAGCTCTACTTCTAGATATTTAGATGATTTATTAAATATTGATAATACCTATTTTGATGGTTTGATCAGTCAGATTTACCCCCTAGAACTTCAGTTAAATAAAGCAAATTCTTCTGATACCGAGGCCCCGTTTTTGGATTTACATCTATCTATTGTAGATGGATTTGTTTCGTGCAAAATTTATGATAAACGGGATGACTTTGATTTTGAGATTGTAAATTGTACTAGGTATTCAAGAATTTCATAAGAAGTTTGTTTTGGCCCCTGCAGACAAGGCCGCTAACAACGTCGTCGTTGTGTGACGGCTCCACTATGTTAACACGCTTAAGCAGGAGCTTGGTGGTACTAAGGCCTATGAACTTCAGCCTTTAGCTGAAGAGAGAGCTATAGTAGATAAACATGTTTGTCTTTCAGCCACCAAGTTTGCTGTGTGTGTTAACGAAGGCCAAGACAAGCTTCCTACGCTATACTGGTTACCAAAACTTCATAAAAAACCTTACAAAGCACGGTTTATTGCACATTCTAGCTCTTGCACTACCACTGAACTTTCTAAATTATTAACTTCCTGTCTTACTGCTATTAAAACGCATGTAATTAAATATTGTAATAAAGTCTTTGAAAGATCAGGAAGAATAAAATCAAAAATGAGTTCCTTTAAGAGCAATGAAAACATTCATAAGAAAGAAGATGGGCCATACTACGTAGTTTCGGCTAATAAAGCCTCATCAGTGACCCTGTAATGACCCGGCAAAGAAAGTCAGAGGAAACGTACTGCAATTTTACAAATTTCGTAGAAATCTGTTTTGGTCTATATAAAAATTCGAATGAGGTCCTTATGGCCTTCTTTTGTTTAGGTTTCCATTATGGTCTGGTCGCTTAATGTTTGTATTTCTTTCCCTTTGGTGTCTTTTATGGGTGGAGTAAGTTAATTGTATCAATTCCTGATCTTTGTTTTACTTCTACTTTAAATAAATTGAAATCTAGACATTTTCGTGCTTCTAGTCTGTCTACCTACGATTTTTCCACTCTTTACACTACACTTCCTCATAATCTTATAAAAGAAAAGCTTAATGATTTAATTGAATGGGCTTTTCACAGAGAAGATTCTCTCTATCTTGCATATAATGTCAGAAATGCATTTTTCACTTCTAAAGAGCATGAGAATTATACACTTTGGTCATGTTAGAAAGTGTGTGATGCCCTCACCTTTCTACTTGACAATATTTATATTAGATTCGGTACTAAGTTATTTAGACAAATTGTGGGTATTCCGATGGGTACTAATTGCGCACCTCTTGTGGCTGATCTGTTCTTGTATTGTTATGAAAGAGACTTCATTTTGTCGCTTTCCATTGATAACCAATCTGAAATTATTGAAGCTTTTAGCTCTACTTCTAGATATTTAGATGATTTATTAAATATTGATAATACCTATTTTGATGGTTTGATCAGTCAGATTTACCCCCTAGAACTTCAGTTAAATAAAGCAAATTCTTCTGATACCGAGGCCCCGTTTTTGGATTTACATCTATCTATTGTAGATGGATTTGTTTCGTGCAAAATTTATGATAAACGGGATGACTTTGATTTTGAGATTGTAAATTTTCCTTTTTTGGATGGTGATGTTCCTCGTGCGCCATCCTATGGCGTTTATATTTCGCAATTAATTCGATTTGATAGAGTGTGTAGTCATGTAACTGACTTCAACACTCGAAATAAATTATTCACGGCTAAACTCCTTAATCAGGGTTATCGGTACCATAAACTACGCAAAGCCTTTTCAAAAGTTTATAGACGCAATTCTGATTTAATTTCAAAATTCAATATTGGACTTAAATCTCTTCTGCAACAAGGTCTATCGGAACCCGAATTTTATGGTGACTTAGTATATAAATTCAGAAAAATATATAACCGCAATGACTTCAGCACCCAATTTCGTAAAATCATTCTTCGATATAAAAAGATTGGGTACAACATGGATATTATACGACAGACTGCATGCATGGTAGTTAACCCAATCACGGTTGGCAACTTTGCTTCCCTCTTTAATTGCACGCCGGTGGGTCAGGCCTCAGATTCTATGACGGCTCCAACGTAAAGGCTTATTGAAAATTAGAGAGATAATGTTGGTTGGTGCCTGATGCTCTGTCTCTGGTCGGGCTCATCGGAGTCTAACTGTTGGTTTTCTTTTGCTCCAGCAGTTCAGTGGTTTCTTGCTGTCGAGTCCTCACCGTTGTCTCACCTCTGTGGTTCTTTGATTTTTGTGTTCACGGAGATGTTGCACTGATGAGTTAGGAGGCCTTCATGCGGACTGAACAAATTATTTGTCTAAATCGCGACGGAAGTAGGGCGAGGATTGTGGCCACGTAAAATCGATTTAAGCCCCCAGTGGAAATCTTCCACTGACCGTTCCAAGGCGGCTCTTCTGTGGCGATTTATTTATGTTGTTGTTTGTTACTTACTGTGTGTATCACTTGTGTCTTTTAATTTTGGATGGCCATATGGCCATTTTGTGGTCCCCGAAAGTAACTGTCCTTATGGCCTTCCTTTGTTTAGGTTTCCATTATGGTCTGGTCGCTTAATGTTTGTATTTCTTTCCCTTTGATGTCTTTTATGGGTGGAGTAAGTTAATTGTATCAATTCCTGATCTTTGTTTTACTTCTACTTTGAATGCGACGTCTGTAATTACAAAACAAGCTATAAATGGAACCTTAGACGAAACATGAATGTACATGGATGGGGGTGGGGGTTGTAAAATTTAATGTGTTTTATAATTGTCAGAAAAATATCTTTCCTTCAAAGAATGTGATATGCCTCTGGCATACTAACGTGATATATATGAATGGGGAGGAGTTAGTGACTTTTTATAACAACTTTCTATGAATTCAAATCATACCTGGAGATACACACTGGCTGTATTCATTTATTCATATTTTTGTCATTCTGATGCAAAACATATATCCTCAAACAGAAATGCAATACCCATAGTTTTGAACATGGCATTAATTCAGGAGTTTGTAGGCGAGGTAATCCCCCTATAACTATTAGGCAGATGCATAATGTTTCCTTTCTGTTATGATTCAGATATCGGGCTACCGGAATTTGACAACCTATTAAGTGAATTTAGTTTTATTTATTTATTTATTTAATAAATTTATTTATTTGGTTCATAGTTATCATTCAGCAGAGTGAGAATTTACAAATCTTTTTTTTTTTTTTTATTTGTTCTCTTCTCTTTCATGCCCCATTCCATAGCAGCCCGTCTATATAGACATCAGATTAACAAGTCCGTGAACTAAGACCCCTATAAACCCCACATTATGTACAGAAAAGTGGATTTACGGGAGAATCAAGTATTTTCCTTGTTTGATCGAAAATAAAGATTGTGGGTACTCGTGTTAGAACCGCCTGATTGGGGCATAATTGTTGAGGCCGTTTCTAACGGGCACTCGGTCTACATTTGGATTTTTTGTGTTTGTATTTCTTTCCCTTTGGTGTCTTTTATGGGTGTGGTAAGTTAATTGTATCAATTCCTGATCTTTGTTTTACTTTTACTTTTCATGATGTCCCTTTCTGCTGAAAACCAGTCTGAAATCATTGAAGCTTTAAGCTCCACTTCTAGATATTTGGATGATTTATTAAATATTGACAATACCTATTTCGTACGATTGATCAGTCAAATTTACCCCCAAGAACTTCAGTTAAATAAAGCAAATTCTTCTGATACCGAGGCCCCGTTTATCGATTTACATCTATCTATTGTAGATGGGTTTGTTTCGTGCAAAATTTATGAAAAACGCGATGATTTTGATTTTGAGATTGTAAATTTCCCTTTTTTGGATGTTGATGTTCCTCGTGCGCCATCCTATGGCGTGTATATTTCGCAATTAATTCGATTTGCCAGAGTGTGTAGTCAAGTAACTGACTTAAATAAATTGTTAACGGCCAAACTTCTTAATTAGGGTTATCGGTAGCATAAACTACTAAAAGCTTTTTCAAAATTTGATAGGCTTCATTCTGATTTAATTTAAAAATTCAATATTGGACTTAAATCTCTTCTGCAACAAGGTCTATCGGAACCCGAATTTTATGGTGACTTAGTATAAAAATTCAGAAAAATATATAACCGCAATGACTTCAGCACCCAATTTCGTAAAATCATTCTTCGATATAAAAAGATTGGGTGCAATATATTAAATGTTATACGACAGACTGCATGCATGGTAGTTAACCCAATAACGGTTGACAACTTTGCTTCCCTCTTTAATTGCACGCCGAAGGGTCAGGCCTGAGACCCTATAACGGTTCCAGCGTAAAGGCTTATTAGGTCTGTTGTTTCATGCTTGTGCTTCTGTCCCTTTGGGGTCTCTGATGGGAGCTGTGGGTTGATTGTTTCGATTCCTGATCATTGCCTCCACTTCTATTTTTTATGTGCGGACCACATCATTGCCTCCAGTTCTATTTTGCTTTTCCCAAATCATTCACATTCTTAAGTATGGAGAGGTCCTCAATGACCTCCCACGGCAGATCAGACTGCTCAATTTTATAAATTTCTAGGTTAATGAGTAATTTATGTGAGTGATTTATGTGCAAGCACATGTGGCGCGTTACTGACCTGTAATTGACGGTCGCCTGTAGGAACCCCCGTTTAAAAGGTCGATTTCCTAATACAGCACATATACAAGGTCGATGGCCGTGTTAGCTCGTCAGCCCCTTTAGAAAGATTAGAGATCAAGTAGTTCGAGATCTCCCTCAGGTACTGCTCGATTTCCTTCAAACAGCTTCCGTCATGTAGGGCACTACATTAAATAGCGCATTTTCTTGTCTTAGCTTAACTTTCCTAGCTTTAAGCCTGCGGACAAGCTCTGCCAGAGGAATGTGATCTTCCTCCTCGGAGCCCGACCTTACCTTCCGGTACTTCTTAGCTAAACTAGCATCTGGACCCTCATCTGGACCCTCTGACTCAATCTGGACCCTCATCTAGACCCTCTGACTCCGAATCTGTGTCGGAAGTCATGGTCTCTTTTTCCGTACCTTAAGGTGTCATGACTTGGTGGGTTCGGCGAATCTTTCGCTGGCTCTAAGTTTGTTTGGTGAGGGCTGACTTTAGAAAAAGAGGTAAATATCAAGCCGTGTGATCATGTAAATCGATTTAAGCCTACCTCAACCAAGGCATTTTTACTGACCGTTCCAAGGCCCATGGCCGTAGACCAACAAAGGTTTACTTTTGCTCCGGAAGCATTTAAGAAAGTATCATGACTGGTTCAATATTATTTTCTATGGACTGGTTTGTCATCATTGTTATTAGTCCCAATGATTAAAATAGAGGTGAAGGTAATGATAAAACACAGGACTGACCGGAATGCTTTTGTATGTTTATCCCATGCTCTCATGCTTAAAAATAAACTTGTAGGTTACATGATGTTGAATTCCCTCCCATAATACAGTCCATCTATGTTTCTGCTTATTTTCGCTTTTTGTTGTAATGCTTGCATGTGTTTTATTTTTCATAAAGTTAACCTACAATGTAAAATGAAAGATATCGTTAATTTGTGTAGATGTAGCTGTTCTACTGATTTTACGTTTCGTTAGTACGAGACGTTGTAAATAGGTCCAAGCTTTTTGTAAAAGTTAATACGTGTTAATGTTTTACTGATTGTCTTTGAATGTATTTGTTGCTTACATCTAACAATATCTTTTAAATATGTTCTATAAAAGGGTTATCCTTTGGAAGCAAGGAATACACCACAGAACTGGAAAATATGAAGTGTACATGTCATCACGAAAACATGCCTATACAATTTTGACCCCCTCCAACCCCACTTTTATATGGACAAACTGGGGTTTAAAGTGGTAAACCTTATTTTTCTTATTTCTGCTCTAAAATATTAATTGTGGGTACTCGTAAGAACCGCCTCGATGAGGCGGTTCTAACTGGTACCCACAATCTATATTTTGAGCAGAAATAAGAAAAATATTCCAATTTTTCATCTCAAAATTTTCATATTTTCAGCGATAAAGGTAACACTGTATTTTTATAGGCGTGTTTTCGTAATGTTTTCTTTGTCAGACTAGCTAGTTTCGGCCAATAAGGTCAATACAGCCGTTTAGACATGTTGTTGGAAAGAAACTGCCCTTTTGACTTACCGCTTGCGATGTTTTAAATGCGGCGAAGTTGTGTTATGTCGGCGTTTCTTTAAATTTGGTGCCTTAGATGGAAGGTGTGGGGTAATTGTATCGATTCCTGATTATTGCCTTCGATTCTACTAGTATCTCGAATATCTTTGTCACGAGTACGGGAGGTAACCATTTGCCAGGATCATACATAATGTCGCGTAACAATGTCGTGTAAAATATAACATTCGGACAAACTCAGCATGTTTCATAGTTTGCTGAGCCTTCAGGCTAGGCAATGTTTCTGAAGATAAATGACAAACAGCCAAGTAATACATTGAAATTGCAGTCTTATTTTCCGAATGCAAGTGAATCAGTTTTGTTTGTATGATTTGAGGTTTATCGTCCCCGTCAACACTGTATAGGTCATTTTGGAGAAGTTGTTTCCAATTTTGTGGAACTTTTCCCCACTTTGAGATGAAATGACATCTCAAGCAATGTCACTCAGGTTTATAAGCATGGGCGGTCCGATTCGCACCGCTTTGCCTGGGCTGGCTTAAATCCTATAAGCAATTTACCAATACTCGTTGCAGTCGGTTTCAGCTCTGTGTGGAAGCATCATGGAACCCATCTTTTCCTTCGAGTCTCGATGAGCGGGGGCCGGCAAGTGAATCAGTGTTGCAAAGAAGTTCGAGCTACAATGCATACGTTTTCTTTCTTTCTTTTTTTTTTTTTTTTTTTTTTTTTTGGGGGGGGGGGGTAGGCGCGGTATTTTTACGGCCCTTTCAGAAACATTTGGCTTGTTTCGAGCCGAAAGTAAATCAAAGGTGCGCGAAAACCGGGTTATCCGGAGAAAAAAAACAACTGACCTTCCATGGCAGATCTTTGCGTCACATGTGACACGAACGAGGCTCGAACGACAGCGGCAAGAGATCGAATGTTAAAATGTCTGCGCTACTATCCACTAGGTCACGAAGGCCCGTTGTATTTGTGTTCTGGTGATAAATTTATCCCTAGGAAATAGTTTTCATTTGGCCTTGATATTGACCATTACCCTTCCAGAAACAAAATATTTAGTCATTATAGATGTTCGCAGTTTTTACGTCTGACATGTAGCAGGGTGGGAAAAGAGGTGTAAGATATCAAGTGCTGCACCTTTCTACTTGACAATATTTATCATTTGATGCCTGGGACTTCCGTGGAGTGTGGGCCATATTTGCTGATGTTGGCTCGGTGGGTGACGCCTATAAGTTCCCTGGTATGCGTCTCTTGGCTGATGCCTCCAGGTGACCTGTCTCATGAGCTACGTCGGTCGATGTGTGCTCGGAGAGGGATGTGCTGTGTTTGCCGGGTCTTGTCCGTCAACCGTTTACATTTCAAAACTTTGGGGTTAGACACACTGATGAAGATTAAATATCAGAAAGGCCTCTGTGTCACTGAATTTTATATAGTTACGCATTAATTGCAACCACTGGGTCAGTATCTCTGCTGGTGGAGGATTCGTTCGTCCCCGAGGGTATCATCAGCTCAGTATCATTTCCTTAGTGCTGAGGTTGATACTGCGGTGTTGACGTCAGTACTCAAGTACTGATTTTAATAACTATATTATATCTTTAATTTAGCAGTATAAATGTCTAATTGTTCTAAAACTAGGACCGACTTGTCAGGTGGGACATGTATCTTAGCGGATTTTGTTGCCACTTTTTGTAATATTATAAATTCTGCAAGTCTCGCTACTTTGGGCATCTCCTTCCTGATGCCCTGTGACTTCCGTGGAGTATGGGCCATGTTTCCTGGTGTTGGCTCGGAGGGGGACGCCTATACGTTCCCTGACAGGCGTCTCTGGCCTGATGCCTCCAAGTGACCTGTCTCATGAGCTACGTCGGTCGACGTGTGCTCGGAGGGTGGGGTGGGGGTGTGCTGTGTTTGCCGGGTCTTGTCCGTCATCAGTTTCGGTTTCAAAACTTCAGGGTTTAGACACACTGATGAAGATTAAATATCAGAAAGGCCGTTGTGTCACTAAATTTGGTATAGTTACGCATTAATTGCAACCACTGGGTCGGTATCTCTGCTGGTGGATGACTCGTTCGTCCCCGAGGGTATCATCGGCTCAGTATCGGTTCCTTAGTGCTGAGTTTGATACTGCGGTGTTGACGTCAGTACCCAAGTACTGATTTAAATAACTATATTATATCTTTAATTTAGCAGTAATAATTTCTAATTTTTCTAAAACTAGGACCGACTTGTCAGGTGGGACATGTATCTTAGCGGATTTGGTTGCCACTGTTTGTAATATTATAAATTCTGCAAGTCTCGCTACTTTGGGCATCTCCTTCCTGATGCCCGGGACTTCCGTGGAGTGTGGGCCATGTTTGCTGATGTTGGCTCGGAGGGTGACGCCTATAAGTTCCCTGGTATGCGTCTCTTGCCTGATGCCTCCAAGTGACCTGTCTCATGAGCTACGTCGGTCGATGTGTGCTCGGAGAGGGATGTGCTGTGTTTGCCGGGTCTTGTCCGTCATCCGTTTCGGTTTCACAACTTTGGGGTTTAGACACACTGATGAAGATTAAATATCAGAAAGGCATCTGTGTCACTAAATTTGGTATAGTTACGCATTAATTGACACCGTGTTGTGAGAGTCCCACTGACTACGAACTAGGCACCACTTGTAGCTGATTTGTTCTTGTTCTGTTATGATAGGAACTTCATGCTGTCCTTTTGTGATGAAAAACAATCTTCAGTTATTGAGGTTTTCATCTTGTTACCTAGATATTTGTAGGGTTTATAAAATCTTGATAATAAACTTCAATGATTTGTTTAGTCAAATGTAAGTGGTTATATTTTCATTTAAACAAAGCAGTATCTTTTAATACTGAAGTCCCGTTTTCGGATGTATAATGTCTATGTTAAAGGGTTTGTTTCATCCCGTATTTATAATAAACGAATTTGCCTTTTTGATTGTACAGTTTCCTTTCCTGGATGGCAATGTTTCATCGGCGGCATCTAATGGCATTTATTTATTGCAGCTGTTTGAGTTAACCAGCGTGTCTAGACATGTCACTGACTCGAACACTCGTAACCAATTGTAACTGCAAAACTTCTAAATTAGTATTATCAGTATCATGCACTTGACGAAGCTTTTCTATATTTAATCAACGTCATTTCGATTTTGTTTCAAATTTTTATTTTGAAATAAAGTGTATTCTGCTAGAACACCTATCATTACCATAAGGTATACTCTTCGGCAGAACGTATACCCGTTTACACTATTTTTGTCTATATTAAGCGGATTTCATTTATTATCATGAAAATAGTTGCTGTCATTTGTTATGGAATGTTCTTTTTGAAATAAAAGTGACGGCAACGCCCAGGAATCGATTCAGTTACCTTACATCACCATCCAACACAAGAAAGGAAAAGAAACACGAATTAAAAACTACTTCACCATAATTAAAATGTCGATAAAGAACAGCGCTTTCATGCAATATGGCCAAACGTCTATCAAAAATGATATTAGCAGTACATATAAACAGGGTTAAACTAAACAATAATAATCCATAACAGAAGTACCCCCTTGGAGCGGTCATAAAAATGTTTTTAGTGTTTTCATTTGGGGTGGGGGATGGTAGCTTAAATCGATTTCACTCGGCCACAATCCTCGCTTATGGTTCTGTCGCAGTTTAGACGAATATTTTGTTAACCAAGGTAAGATAAACAAAGACCTGCAAAGTTACACAGACTATCAAATATTTGCAGATGTAGAAGCTAGAGATATTCATTACGCCAACACATCCATGTTACACAGTGCACTCTTTTATTTCTTAAATACGGCCATTTTCCTGTGGAAAAGTGTCATATTCCTCCTTTTTTATCGCAAAATAGTTTGCAGGAGCGCTTAAGATGAGGTGGTTTTAACGAGTAGCAACAAGCAATGTCTTGGAGCAGACTTATTCACGTGGTGGTACTATCCAAGCAGCGACCTCACAGAGGCTGACCTGCACCGTTTTGTTAGCATATGACTCAATTAGGTTTCTCATCAGGTATAAGGGTCTGCAGTAAAATGAAATGCCCAAAATATAGTCTGCTTCCATGTTATACTTTAGGTTTTTGAGAGGTGTTTGAGTAAACAAAATTTCCACAATGTAAGTTTGGAGCAATAAAAACACGATGTTAGTGATAGAGGATCTTACAAGAGTGTTCATGTATTATTGAATTTATTAAACGAGTTGAGGAAAAGGGATAACATGCGAGGCTTTGCCGAGCGTTTTATCCCTTTTCCTCAACGAGTATAATAAATTCAATATTACATGAGCACGAATGCAAGATTTTGTTTATCATATGACATTTAAAACGTATTTTATTCACGATTGTTTACAAGAATATCAATATTCCGCTATTAGTAAACGCGACGTCGTTAAGGACGTCGTGCGTGTAACGTTACGGCACGTATCTAGCTAATTTGCATATTTAATCCACTAGTGGATTATCGAAAATATTACATGGCGTTATAACACTCTCGGACGCGACGTCATATGATAATAAATTATATACCACTGTAACAATGTCCTTCACCGTCGATTATACAGGGCTTCCGAAATGAAAGTTTACACTTTCATACATAATGCATTTCACTATCATGAAAATATGCACATATGTAGACAAAGGTTTTAAGTTTTATTTGTACAAGTTTGAAGTCAATATGTCATATAATTTGATTTTAACAATGGTTTGAGTATAATAGTACTTTTTGCGTTGAAGGCGTCATTTAAATAATGACGTTCTGAAGATGACGTCTTTTTTATTATCTTTGGCTGCTCCATTCGCTCTATAAAATTGTTGATTAACGTCTACAAATATCTCTACTAATTTTCTTCACTCCACATTTGATGTTTTTTAACAACATATCCGCGTCCACTGACTTTGGTTTGTAGACTTTCGACTTAAGGTAGCCCCAAAAGAAAGTAATCACATGGGTTCAAATCAGGGTTATGTGCGGGCCAAAAGTGTCCACAATCCTTTACCACAGAGTATCGCCTAAAATCACCTTATCGTCGACAGTTTCATGAAGAAAATCCAAATCTATATTTGATGTGTGTGCCGTTGCACTGTCCTGCATAAACCAGATGTTTTCAAGACTTCCCGTACACTTTTGAAGATCTGCAACAACACGCAAGGGCGAGGATTGTGGCCACGTAAAATCGATTTAAGCCTCCCAGTGGAATTCGTTCCACTGACCGTTCCAAGGCGGTTCTTCTGTCGCGGTTTATTTTTGTTATGGTTTCTCTTTGAAGTTTGGAGGCCTTCATGCGGACTTAACAAAGTATTTGTCTACATCGCGTAGGAGGTAAGGGCGAGGTTGGTGGCCACGTAAAATCGATTTACGCCCCACAGTGGAATTCGTTTCCGCTGACCGCTCCAAGGCGGTTTGTCTGTCGCGGTTAATTTTTGTAATGTTTGTCTTTGGGTGTATTATTTTATTTTGGATATCCCTTTGGCCATTTTGTGGGAAAGTAACTGTCTTTTTGGCCTTCCTCTGTTCCTGTGTTTCCGTTGGGGTCTGTTGCTTCATGTTTGTGTTTCTTTCCCTTTGATGTCTCTAATGGGAGCTGTGGGTTAATTGTATCGTTTCATGATCATTGCCTCTACTTCTATTTGTATTTCAGAAGCGACAGACAACGTCCAGAATTTACAGTGTCCGTAAAAACGGACGGTCTGATTATTCCGTGTGATGACATATCGCACCAAACTGTTTTCACTAAGAAAGGGTCTTTCTGTGAAGCAATGCGGTTGTTCATTTGCCCAAAGCCTCATGTTTTGTTTACGTACATGGCAGGAAAAACGAATGTGTGATTCATCAACAGAACCAAATATCACGGAAAGCGTAGATTCGTACTAATGTTTCACAATAAAGATACGTTGATCCGATGTCTAACGTGCCATCTTGAATATATTGTTTGTTTTTGTATGACGTCATGACGTCAAAACGTTAAATATTTTGGCGCGTTTATATTGCAATCAACAAAACTAAAACGACTAAAATATACACAAGTTGAGCAATGTTTTTACCATTTTAAAGTGTAAACTTTCTTTTCGGACACCCTGTTTTTGAGGCTGGCTACCCAGGAGGAAAGGGTCATAATTTCGCAGGTGACCAGTAAAGCGTTACGTGAACCAACAGCAACGCGAAGACACTTGAAGAGATCTTGAGATAGCTTCATGCTAAATTAATGACTCCAGCCATATTAATCGGCTTCGCAGGCGCATTTGTAAAACTTTAAATAGAGGATCTTACATGAGTGTTCCTGTATTATTGAATTTATTAAACAAGTTGAGGAAAAGGGATAAATGTGAGGCTTTTCCTCAACGAGTTTAATAAATTCCATAATACATGAACACGAATGAAAGAATATGTTTATCTTATGACATTTAAACTACTGCATTTTATTCACGATTATTTTACAAAACTGTCAATATTCCACCATTAGTAATCGCGACGTCGTTAAGAACGTCGTACATGAAGCGTTACGGGGCGTATCTAACTAATTTGCATATTTAACCCACGAGTGGATTATCAAATTTATTACATGACGTTATTACATTCTCAGACGCGACGTCATTTAAGAAATGAATTTTATTTTTCTGCAGTTCATGGACGTATGAACGCAGTGGGTCGCGTGCAAAGTAAATGAACCCCGAAGGGGTTCATGTAAACTTTGCTAGCGACCCACTGTCGTTCATACTTTCATGAAAAGCAGAAAAATTAAGTTTATTTTTTATATTTACATTATTTGCCCCTCATCACCTGGCGAAAAAAATGCTTGTAGGGCAAATTTTTAAAGCTGAAAAACATTTACACGCTGTGTTTCTACAATGAGCGGAGCAGCGTTGACGTCATCAACGCCCGTAGAGAACAATGGTTTAAAATGACGTCACTTAACGTCACTGAAAATCATGTAATTCGATGCGTTCATGGAAGTATGAACGCAATTGTTTTCTATAGGTTTACATTAGACTTTACACTGGAAATGTAAATATATGCTAATAAAGGATCATACACGAGTGTTGATGTGTTATTTAATGTATTAAAAGTTGAGGAAAAGGGATAAAATGTGAGGCTTCGAATCCGACCATATAAAATGCGAGGCCTCGCCACCGATTTTATTGCCTTTTCTTCAATGAAATTAATAAATCTTACAATACATGAGCACGAATGCAAGATTCTATTAATTATACGACAGTGAAACCGCCTTTCATTCACGTTTTTAATGTGTTATATTTCCCCATTAGTAAACGCGACATTGTTAAGGACGTCGAATGGGTAACCTAAGTAATTTGCATATTTAATAGACTAGTTGATTGAAGAATTTAACATATGGTGTTATTACATTCCCAAACGCGACGTCATATGATAAATTGAAGTGTTCTAAGTGCCGTTTTCATAATAAGTATATGTTGAGTTTGTTCGCCATAAATCTAAATCAGTTAAAGTCCATGCTAATTTAAAAAAAGGACAATCAACTATAGGTATTCTAAAGGGAACGTTAAATGCATTTTCCCATTACGAGAACACGCCTATATAATTTTGACCCCCTCATACCCCACTTTTATATAGAAAACTAGGGTTGTAGGGGGTATACATTATTTTTCTAATTTCTGCTCAAAAACATAGATTGTGTGTACTCGACAGAACCGCCTCGACGAGGCGGTTCTATCGAGTCCCCGCAATCTATGTTTTGAGCAGAAATAAGAAAAATATCACAAATTTTCATCTTAAAATTTCTAACTTTTGGCCATAAATATGGCAATGTATTTGTATAGGCGTGTTTTCGTAATGCCCAAATCTTAATACTCATGCCACGATGTGATTATTTGCTATGCTCAAAGCTAATGTGAGTATGAGGAAAACGATTCTTTCAGGCACTGTTATCTCTATTGATGTGTGCAAATTTGATATAAAGATAGTTTTATGATCTCATGCATTTTGTTCGCATGCTACTCAAGAAGCACAAACCATGGGATTATATCTGTGTCTTTTTTAAGTCATCCATGATCTTGATTTATACTGTGTGATTAAAGCTATGCTCAAAGCTAATGTGAGTATGAGGAAAACCTTAGTTTTTTGGCCTTTTTATCTTACGTGAGGTTTTCGAATTTGATATTTGAGTATTGCACAATAGAAAGTATTATGACCTCGTGCCTAATGGTCGAGCACAAATCTGGGCATTATGTTTGGGCCTATTTTTAAATTCAACTCATCCAGCTTGATTCATATAGTGTGAAGTTGTGTGTGTGTGTGTGTGTGCGTGTGTGCGTACGTGCGTACGTGCGTGCGCGTGCGTGGGTGTGTTTTAAATACTACATTTACTTACAGTTGCATGCGCAGTACATTCCTCCACTGAAGCAAATAATAAGAAGCAACACGGCAATGTTTCGTAGCAACATAATTGCGCCTTTTCAGTTAAACTTAACTCATCCACTTTTAAAACTTATACTCTATGAAGTTACTAACTCATCCACATTTGTGAGGTATACAGTATGAAGTTACTGTCTTGAGACGCGTCGCTGAAATGGGCAACATCAAACGAAAATGTCTTGAGACATGGGCGCTAAGCAAATACGCTGTCTGCTTTTTCGATGGGCACTAAATGAATGCGAGTTAGCTTTTTTCAGCGAAAGTTGCATTCTGCCTTAAAACGAAAACAGACAAATTTGAGTTCTTGTTGAGCGAACATTCATGCTGAGCGTCCGAAGACGCATCTTCCGTGATACAAGAACTAAATAGTGAATAGGTAACTGTAAACATTAGAATATTTCCTGATATAGAGGTAATTTAAACCTCGAGCTCTTGACATCTTCGAGCCGTATCGTGTAAATAGAACCTGTGATTGGCAAATGATACCCTTCCAAAACATAAGTGAAGGAAATGATCAGGAATCGATACAATTAACCCACACCTCCTATCAGAGACACAAAGAGAAAAGAAAAACAAACATTAAATAATTAGCCCGTAATGGTAAATAATCATATAAACCACATAATCGCCAATGACCAAACAAGAAGATACAAGCTAAACACTAAACACATACCCAAACACAAACCATAACAAAAATGAACTCCGACAAAAATACCACCTTGGAACAGTTACTGCAAATAACTTCACTGCGGGGGGGGGGGGGGGGGGGGGTGGGGGTAAGGGGGTTAATCGATTCAACTCGCCCGGGATTCCGTCGCGATCGAGACAAATATTTTTTTCAGTCCGCACGAAAGCTTTCAAACTCTTCAGTGCAACATCTCCAAGAACACAAAAATCTAACAACCACAGAGACGAAACAACGGCGAAAATTCGACAGGAACAAATTTCTGAAATGCTGGAGCAAAAGAAAACCAACAGTTAGACTCCGATAGGCACTACCGGAGACAGGGCATCGGGTTCCAACCAACATTACATACGTAAGTCTTTACGCTGGAACAGTCACATAACCTGAGACCTGACCCACAGGCGTACAATTCAAGAGTGAGGCAAAGACATCAACCGTGATTGTGTTAACTACCATGCACATTACGATAACACACCCGTGAGACATAGTGCATTTTTCACATTTCCAAAATGATGGCTACTTTTCTGGAGAAAATCTGTGATATTTTTCTTAATTATACTGCAAACATAGGTTGTGGGTGCTCGTTAGAACCGCCTCATTGAGGCGGTTTTAACGAGTACCCACAACCTATGTCTTGGAGCAGAAATATGGAAAATAAGGTAGACCCCGTAAACCCAAGTTTTCTCTATATAAAGTGGGGTCTTCATTTCACGAACTTGTTATCGTGATGCATGCAGTCTGTCGAATAATATTTGTGTTGTATCCAATCTTTTTATATCGAAGAATGATTTTACGAGACTGGGTACTGAAATCATTGCAGGTATATATTGTTCTGAATTTATATACCAAGTCAATTTATATACCAAGTATTATACCGATAACCCTGATTAAAAAGTTTAGCAGTTATTATTATAACAATTTATTAGGAGTGCTGGAGTCAGTTACATGACTAGACACTCTGGCAAATGGAATTAATTGGGAAATATAAACCATATACGATGACGCACGAGGAACATCACCATCTAAGAAAGAAAATCAATATCATCGTGTTTATCATAAATTTTGCAGGAAGCAAACCCGTCTACAATAGATAGATGTTAATTCAATAACGGAACCTCGATATCAGAAGAATTTGCTTTATTGAACTGAAGTTCTGGGGTAAATTGGACGGATCAGACCATCGAAATATATATTGTCAATATTTAATAAATCATCCAAATATCTAGAAGTCGAGCTAAAGGCTTCATCGATTTCAGATTGGTTTACAACGGAATGGTGCATCATGAAGTCGCTTTCATAGCAAAGCAAGAACAGGTTAGCCACAAGGCGTGCGCAATTCGTACCCATCGGAATACCCACAATTTTATTGTTAGGTAGAAAGTCGAGGGCCTCACAGACTTCCTGACATGACCATTAAGCATAATGTTATGCACTTCAGAAGTAAAAAAAAAAAAAAAAATCTTACATCACATGCAAGATAGAAAGAATCGTCCCTATGCAAGTTCCATTCAATTAAATCGTTAAGTGACGTAAATACGTCTTAGGTTTAGGGGTAATAAGTTCGTATAAAAAGAAATGCGTGTGTTCACTAGTTTCAGAATGCTCAAGCCTCCATATTAATTAAGTCCCTCCGAAACCTACGAAACCCCAGAAGGGACATGATTTTTTTTATTTTATAAGTTGTGCGCACAAGATAATATCTTGTGCGTACAAGATATTATCTTGTCCGCACAACATATTATCTTTTGCTTGTGCGGACAACATATTATCTTGTTCGCACAACTTCCCAAAATCTATGTTGTGCAAACAAGATAATATGTTGTGCGAACAAGATATTATCTTGTGCGCACAAGATAATATGTTGTCCGGACAAGATAAATATCTTGTGCGCACAACATATTATCTTGTCCGCACAAGACAATATCTTGTTGGCACAAATTAATATCTTGTTCGCACAACATATTAAAAAAAATTCATGTCCCTTCCCGGGTTCCGCAGAAAGCGGATTATAGTTTTAAAGGAAAAACTTCAGGGCCGGCTATTGTCCCTATTTAAAAAGATTACAGATATATGTTTGAAAATATTGTTGCCCCTGAAGGGGTATCCAGTCATCTTCAGTAAGAAAGTCCTCGCTGTTTTTTATACGAGTAAGGATGAAGTATTCTTGCACACCAGACAAGGAAATCCGTGATTTTACCCTGGGATAGAAATTATGTTCTGACCCTGGTGTTCCGACCCCAAATCGAATATAATCGCATGTTTGATAAATGCACTGGTTTATTACAACCTCATGCGCGGCGTCGTCATGCGTGACGTCACTAAACATTCCTTTTGTGTCATCACAAAATGGCGGACGTCGGTAACCGAAGTGACAGCAGCATTAAAAATTCGCAATAGAAATGGAAGATATGCAAGAAAAAGAATCCTATATAGGTGTGGATAGAAAAATCCGTCCCTCGGCAAGCCTCGTGATGCCGGACAGTGACCCTCGGGACGGAATTTTGCATCCACCCCTCACACCTATATAAGATTCTTATATTCTTAAATAAACAAAGTATATTATCAAACTACCTTTATAAACAGAAAAGTAACAGATCAATCGGAGAAAATGAAAGTCGAGAGTTGCTTTGAACAAAATAAAATAAAATAAAATCAATAAACTTTTTCTTTGCTTTTTTCACTTTGAACTAAAATCATAACAGATCAATCAGAGAACATGAAACTTTGACCGAAAATTAAAACAAATATTAAAAAAAAAAAACATTCAAAGTTTTTTACTTTTGATTGGCAGTTACAATATTTAAATAGGGAAACGTCAATCAAACATATGTATTCAGACATGCGGGCTCAGCAAAGACTCGGAGCAGCATGCGCATCACGAGAACAAATCCGTTAAATGAGACAACTGAGGTTTTCCTTGGTATACATTCTAGGTTTCTTATTCCTTATCTATACGACTAAATAAATAGATTATCCAATAAACTGCAAAAACACCGATCACATGGTGATTTTTTTTTTTATATCGAATTGTCATAATTTTGCTTTTATTTATACTTTTGATATATGAACTCTATGATGTGCGTTTATTTTGTGATTTTTGGGTTTTAGACAATTGCCGAATTTAAAATTCTTCCAACCATTTTCTCAGAAAACCTGCAGCGATTGGTCGTTTTTTTTTTTTGTCAATAAGCGCTTACATCGTAGCGACTTCGATTGGTAGTTCGATTGGTTTTAGAGCGCTAATATGCGATGTCGAGTCGTTTCGCCACTGGGTTGTTTCAGACATGTTTTGAAGAACGTTTCGATTATTGGTCCAAATACACAACTGATACCTTCACGCGGTCAGAAAACATGGCTTCTAAAAATTTTCGTCCAAAAAATGAAAATTTTCAGAGGAAAAAAAGAGATTTCCATTAATTAGTTTATACTAATTTATTTTAGTTCGATTGCGATGAAAGCTTCAAGCTTATTGAATTGCCCTCGAACACTCATTCCAGGTGTTTTCACGCGCGCGCGCGCGAGAGAGAGAGAGGCAGTGACTCTTACACCACTGCTACCCATTTACCCCTGGGTAGAGTGGGGCAGTGTCATTACGTGTCTTGCCCAAGGACACAACTCGATACCTGTGGCCGGATTCGAACGCACAACCTCTCGATCATGAGTCGAACGCGCTAACCACTGCGCTATCGAGGCTGACACGCATTATTTCTGCTTAAAACATTGATTTTGGGTACACGTTAGAACCGCCTCGACGAGGCGGTTATAACAACTACCCACAATCTATGTTTTAGAGCAGATATGAGGAAATATGAATACCCCTGCAAGCCCCACCAGTTTTTCCTATTGAAAGTGGGGTTTGCAGGAGTATTAATTACATGGGCGTGTTATCTTGCTGTCCCGTGCGTAAACTTCAAAATGAATATCCTGATATCACCCCCTCTCAACTTTAAACCGGTAAAGTATTGTTTGCTATAAACTTGGCATCATGTATACCCGCGCTTGCGCGAGTTTATTTTCTAGTAAACATTAAATATTGGGTTGGCATAATGATTTCCTAGCTCAAATCAATGCATCATCACAGAGACGTAAATCAAATGCAAACTCTGAGATGAAGCAAAGATGAGGGCTCCTAGCCGATCCCCCTTACACTGTTGGCCAGATATATAGAAAATCATTAGTTAAACCACAATGGGCCCAGCGACAGACATAACATCTCGCTTCAGTCCTCTGTAAACAAAGATTTTTGCTAAAGCCGTCATTGAGTCTGAAGTCTGACAAGCCGCTGTGCAATCAAAGTGTCCAGCATAGCTATCTACCTATATTCGGTCGACAACTACAGGTGCGGTCTGTCAGATGATTTCCGAACTGTACCCAACAGTTTTAACGAATTATAGTCTTTTTTAATTTCTCCGAAAAATGAGGTTTGAAATCTTCCACTGACCGTTCCAAGGCGGCTCTTCTGTGGCGATTTATTTATGTTGTTGTTTGTTACTTACTGTGTGTATCACTTGTGTCTTTTAATTTTGGATGGCCATATGGCCATTTTGTGGGAAAGTAACTGTCCATATGGCCTTCCTTTGTTTAGGTTTCCATTATGGTCTGGTCGCTTAATGTTTGTATTTCTTTCCCTTTGGTGTCTTTTATGGATGGAGTAAGTTAATTGTATCAATTCCTGATCTTTGTTTTACTTCTACTTTGCCCTAAAATCTTCTTATATTTATAGAGCAAATCTCCATAAACACTGATTGCTACACCCCTTGTTGCATATGAGTTAGGTACTTTGGTGTACGTTATTTTGTCATCGAATATGCTTAAGGAGTTGCATTTCTGTTCTCTTGTTTGTCTTGTGTACCTATCATTCAATCCCCATTGTTGTGGCGGGTATACCCAGAGGATTAGACAAAAAATATTTCGTCGATCATTACTGTAACACATCCTTATAACATAATGCATTAGGTCGATATAGAGTATCTTACATGAGTGTTCATGTATTATTGAATTTATTAAATGAGCTGAGGAAATGGGGATAAAATGCGAGGCTTTGCCGGGCATATTATCCCTTTTCCTCAACGAGTTTAATAAATGATTGATTAAGAGGATCTTACATGAGTGTTCATGCATTATTGATTTTATTAAACGAGTTGAGGAAAAGGGATAAAATGCGAGGCTTTGCCGGGCATTTTATCCCTTAACTCAACGGGTTTAAAAATAGACTGATATAGAGGATCTTACTTGAGTGTTCATGTATTATTGAATTTATTAAACGAGTTGAGGAAAAGGGATAAAATGCGAGGCTGTGCCGAGCATTTTATATCTTTTCCTCAACGAGTTTAATAATAGACTGATATAGAGGATCTTACATGAGTGTTCATGTATTATTGAATTTATTAAACGTGTTGAGGAAAAGGGATAAAATGCGAGACTGTGCCGAGCATTTTATCCCTTTTCCTCAACGAGTTTAATAATAGACTGATATAGAGGATCTTACATGAGTGTTCATGTATTATTGAATTTATTAAACGAGTTGAGGAAAAGGGATAAATTGCGAGGTTGTGCCGAGCATTTTACCCCTTTACCTCAACGAGTTTAATAAATTCAACAATACATGAGCACGACTGTAAGATTCTTTTTATCATATGACATTTAAAACGCATTTTATTCGCGATTGTTTTATAAAAATGTCAATGTTCCGCCATTAGTAAACGCGACGTCGTTAAGGACGCCGTACATTTAACGTTACCGGGCGTATCTAACTAATTTGCACATTTAATCCACTAGTGGATTATCGAATTTATTACATGGCGTTATTACACTCTCAGACGTGACGTCATATGATAAATCTCAAAACCAGTTAATTTGTTGATATTGTCCTTATTGATAGCCTGAACATAGGTTGTGGGTTCACACAAAAGATGTGTATCCCTGTAAACTCAGCTTTTCTCTGTATAAAGTGACATTTACAGGGGAGTCGAGTATCAGACAGACAACGGTAGGGACACTACTTTGTTTGGTAAACAGTTGTTTCAGCAGGATGTGCCTTGTGTTGTTTGTGACGTTCAGCACCGAACGCGAAAACTAATGATACCAGGACCGAAAACCTGCTATGATGGCTGAACAAAAAAATACTGGAGTTATCTGATGACCGGTCACCATACGAATAAGGCACAGGCGGATTATCATTGTGTTGATTCCGACCTGGAAGTCCTGCCTGATGGCCATGAGAATAAAAATGGATACTTGCTTTATTTTGTTGAAGTAGGATGTGGCTCGTTGAAGTGCCCACCCTACGTAAAAGGAAGGGAATTGCCATGCGTTGTATGCACAAAGTGAACATTTATTTCATAGCGTAGTGATAAAATGTCTATGGTACTTATATTTTTAAGTTGAGCTTAACAGCTTTCCACATGTCAGGTTTGGGGCTGGTAATTTTGCGTATGTTATATACTGTAAAGCTCAGGGGACAGTTGTTCAAAACTAACGACGTCGTTAGTTAACGAATCGTTAAAACTTTGGTCATTAAATATGGCAAATATGCTGACATTTTGGCTGAAAAAAAATGTGAGCAGCTTTTGCTGACATTTTTTCAGCAAAAATACAAAAAAATACGATATTGTACTTGCTAGAAGAGTTGACAATATGACCATTAACGAGCTCGTTAAGCTAACGATGCTTTTCACAGAGAAGATTCTCTCTATCTTGCATGTAATGTCAGAAATGTATTTTTCACTTCTAAAGAGCATAAGAATTATACACTTTGGTCATGTCAGAAAGTGTGTGATGCCCTCACCTTTCTACTTGACAATATTTATATTAGATTCGGTACTAAGTTATTTAGACAAATTGTGGGTATTCCGACGGGTACTAATTGCGCACCTCTTGTGGCTGATCTGTTCTTGTATTGTTATGAAAGAGACTTGATGAATGAATGTTTTCATTGCTTTTTGATTTTTATTTGCCTTCACTGCAGCTGGTGTTGTGCCGTGTGGCGGCCGTAAAACGTCTCCCCGTACATCAACCATAGTGCAGTTTATATTTTACTTTTGGTCCTTTGAGATCAGCGTGAATATTCTGAGAAATCAGAAATAAATTATTGGTTTAGACTCATATTCTAGACAGGTTTTTAATTATTTGGACCTCATTTTGATTTATATCAGTCTTTGAATCGACTGCCTATTCGAAATTCGCAAAATTGCAGTATGCTTCCTCTGGCTTTCATTGCCGGATCATTACAGGGTCACTGATGAGGCTTTATTAGCCGAAACTACGTAGTATGACCCATCTTCTTTCTTATGAATGTTTCCATTGCTCTTAAAGGAACTCATTTTTGATTTATTTTTCATGTTGTCGCTTTCCATTGATAACCAATCTGAAATTATTGAAGCTTTTAGCTCCACTTCTAGATATTTAGATGATTTATTAAATATTGATAATACCTATTTTGATGGTTTGATCAGTCAGATTTACCCCCTAGAACTTCAGTTAAATAAAGCAAATTCTTCTGATACCGAGGCCCCGTTTTTGGATTTACATCTATCTATTGTAGATGGATTTGTTTCGTGCAAAATTTATGATAAACGCGATGACTTTGATTTTGAGATTGTAAATTTTCCTTTTTTGGATGGTGATGTTCCTCGTGCGCCATCCTATGGCGTTTATATTTCGCAATTAATTCGATTTGCTAGAGTGTGTAGTCATGTAACTGACTTCAACACTCGTAATAAATTATTAACGGCTAAACTCCTTAATCAGGGTTATCGGTACCATAAACTACGCAAAGCCTTTTCAAAATTTTATAGACGCCATTCTGATTTAATTTCAAAATTCAATATTGGACATAAATCTCTTCTGCAACAAGGTCTATCGGAACCCGAATTTTATGGTGACTTAGTATATAAATTCAGAAAAATATATAACCGCAATGACTTCAGCACCCAATTTCGTAAAATCATTCTTCGATATAAAAAGATTGGGTACAACATGGATATTATACGACAGACTGCATGCATGGTAGTTAACCCAATCACGGTTGGCAACTTTGTTTCCCTCTTTAATTGCACGCCGGTGGGTCAGGCCTCAGATTCTATGACGGCTCCCACGTAAAGGCTTATTGAGAATTAGAGAGATCTAATTCAAGGTAATGTTAGTTGGTGCCTGATGCTCTGTCTCTGGTCGGGCCCATCGGAGTCTAACTGTTGGTTTTCTTTTGCTCCAGCATTTCAGTGGTTTCTTGCTGTCGAGTCCTCACCGTTGTCTCGCCTCTGTGGTTCTTTGATTTTTGTGTTCACGGAGATGTTGCACTGATGAGTTAGGAGGCCTTCATGCGGACTGAACAAATTATTTGTCTAAATCGCGACGGAAGTAAGGGCGAGGATTGTGGCCACGTAAAATCGATTTAAGCCCCCCAGTGGAAATCTTCCACTGACCGTTCCAAGGCGGCTCTTCCGTGGCGATTTATTTATGTTGTTGTTTGTTACTTACTGTGTGTATCACTTGTGTTTAATTTTGGATGGCCATATGGCCATTTTGTTGGAAAGTTACTGTCCTTATGGCCTTCCTTTGTTTAGGTTTCCATTCTGGTCTGGTCGCTTAATGTTTGTATTTCTTTCCCTTTGGTGTCTTTTATGGGTGGAGTAAGTTAATTGTATCACTTCCTGATCTTTGTTTTACTTCTACTTTGAACAACTGACCCCAGATTGCCCGAACGTCAATTGGACAATTGTAATGGCTGATAACGCGTTCTTGAATCCTTGAAAAATTCCTTCGACTGCTCTAGAAAACAGGAGAGGAATTATGTAGGGAGAGTTTTCTTAATTTGTGAACAGATTTCGGATAGTTTATTGTTGGCTTGCAGCGACGGCTGCAAGCCAGTTAGATTGGAAAAGTGGTTCCATTTTAGACTTCTCTTTCAATGTTATTTTGGATCCTCAGGTGTTTTTTTAAACAAAAATCAGAGATACAGTCAGCTTTTTCCGTATTCTGGTTCCCTCACCCTATAGCGCAATAGCTTTCGCATATTTTAATAGAATACAGGGTACCAGTTTAGTGAGAGATGGTCTAGTGACAGAGCTATCGTTTCTGTGCGAAAGTTTAACTAAACACCGAAGCGAATTTATCCACTAGGCCACGGTCTACTCAGCACTACCGTCAATACATTTTACCTTCAATAACATGTGCGAGTACATATTGGACATAAAGGTGAATATTATACTTTCCACATTTTCAATTACCTGCACGAATGAAATTGAATAATTTCATGTGAGATTTTAGAATAATAGCATTTACTGAAAATTATGATTTACCTGTCTGAAACCTCCATTGAATCATAATTCTTATGTAAAAACTTATTAGGGCCCCGCACTGAAAGTGTGGTTGCTCTAATGTAATCACTCTGTCCGTTCGTCTGTCTGTCCGTCCACAATTTTTTTATCCTCCATAACTTTCTTATTCCTGGATGGATTTAAATATATGCTTGGCAGAAATGTTAACCATAATGTGATGGAGTGTTGCGCGCAAGACTCAGGTCCGTACCTCAAAGGTCAAGGTCATACTTAGAGGTTAAAGGTAAAAAGGGTCTTTGTCGTGTCCAATCAATAACTTTGTTATTCCTAGATGGATTTAAATATTACTTGGCAGAAATGTTAACCATAATGTGACGGAGTGTCTCGCGCAAGACCCATAGCCGTACCTCAAAGGTCAAGGTCATACTTAGAGATAAAAGATCCAAAAGCGTCTTTTTTATTGTGTCCAATCTATAACTTTCTTATACCTGAATGGATTTAAATATTACTTAGCAGAAATATTAACCATATTGTGACAGTGTGTCACGCGCAAGACCCAGGTCCGTACCTCAAAGGTCAAGGTCATACTTAGAGGTGTTAGGTAAAAAAAACGTCTTTTTTATCGTGTCCGATCAATATCTTTCTTATATTGACTTGTAATCGAACCTTTATTACGTGTTGAGGTTTTACGTCGATACTATTAAGGTTATGTTCGAGACGTTGCCTCCGATATTGTGGGACTTTTACCCGACACTTGTAGTCATTTCATATGAAATTTTTGAAACTCGCCGAAGGCTTTTTATAAGTCCTGGGTTGGGCGTATCTTGCCTGATGCCTCCAGCTGACCTGTCTCATGAGCTACGTCGGTCGGTGTGTGCTCGTAGGGGGATGTGCTGTGTTTGCCGAGTCTTGTCTATCATCCGTTTCGGTTTCCAAACTTTGGTGTTTGGACACACTGATAAAGATCAAATATTAGAAAGGCCTCAGTGTCACTTAATTTGGTATAGTTACGCCTTAATTCATAAATATCATATGAAATGACCACTCGTGTAAGATCCTTTATGGTATATGTGTTTATCCATACGAAACAGGTCCTTTCCATTCTCTTATTGCTGTTCTTCAAAAAACGCGTATGCTGCTATCTACTAAGGTCAGACGCAGGATATCTGGCCTGAAGCTACCTTGGAGGTAATCTTGCAGAGTTTCAAATTCCTATTAATATGATTTCCAGTCCTGTAATACAGGCAAGCTCAATGACACCGCCAAATCGGCTCTGCAAACATCGTTTTGCTTTGCCTGTCACACAGATGTTCTTCCGTCATGGAAATGCTCTATTGAATGTATCCAACCCAAATCTGATAACGTAATCAATATCCCTGGGTCTGGGGAACGGAATGTATTTTGATTGTGATGGCTCACTGATAATGGTATTGTACCTAAACTCGGTTAAATCTCTATGATCAAGTGTGTAGGAGAAGTGTTGTGTAACCGAGTTTAAATCATAGGGGACCTGAAGATGTAACACTAGGATAACATACTCATATGAGAAAATGATCCTTTCTTCGCGTTAAGCTTACTATTTTCTGACGAGTATCCACAATCTATGTTTTCAGGTAAATAATTAAGGGATAACTGTATTGAAAATTGTCATTTGGGGAGGTAAATCGGAAGTTTTACTGTCGGAAATTCCGTTTTTTTTTTTGCGACCGTAAAACCGACGATTTACATTTTCAAAACAGTTATCCCTAATTCTAATGCACTTATCCTGTTCTTTTAAATTGTACTATTTTGCACAAAGCGTTGCATAAAAGCAAATGCCAGCCAATGAAAAAAGAACATTATGTAATCTTGCAGTATATACTGTCGCAAATATTTGGCGTATTCCAATCAGATGTCTCGTTACATATGTAAGTGCTTTAGAACGGACATAATATATATATACCCTATTAACTGTATTTGTCTCTTTATACATCTGATATTACATGGGGTGGTTGCGCCAGATTAACCCAAGCAAAATGTACGTCCTTGTAAAACCCATTTTTCTACATGTATAGTGGGAAAACAAGGGATTTAATCTTAAATGAAAAACAAAAACAAGAAACAAGGTACCCTTGACAACTTAATTTGTCTCTATTTAGTCACCAATTTTTTACCTATGTCTCTTTTGATTTTGTATCGTAAGACTTGAAGAAATATATAGGCTGCATGATGCGTCCACGCAGAGTTGAAACCGACCCGCACACGAGTACTGGTAAACCACTTAGAGGATCTAAGCCTGCCCTGGCAAAGTGGTGCGAGTCGGCCCGTCCATGCTTATAAACCCTATTGGTTTCATTGGGCGGCAGGGTTTGAGATGTCATTTCATCTCAATGTTGGGTAAAAGTCCCACAAAATTGGAAGCAACGTCTCCAAAATTACCTTTACAGTGTTGACGGGGACGTTAAACCTCAATACAAACAAACAAACGTCCTTGAGGGTCACTGATGAGGCCTAAGTGGCCGAAAGTAGCTAGTCTGCCCAAAAAAACATATACACTTCCATTTTTTTCAGTTCTGTGTTGTATTCCTTGCTTCCATAGGATAACCCTATTATAGAACTTATTTAACGTCACTACAGCTGGTGTCTTGGAATGTGTGGCGGCCGTAAAAAAGTATCCCTGCCCTACATCATAGTGTATTTTATATTTTCTTGTCCTTTGGGATCGTTGATTCCAATTACAGAATTTCGAAAATACTTGGGGGTCACTGATGAGGCCTAAGTAGCCGAAACTAGCTAGTCTGGCCCAGAAAACATGTACACTTCATATGTTTTAGTTCTGTGTTGTATTCCTTGCTTCCATAGGATAACAATTTACCCTATTATAGAACTTGTAAACCCCATTTGTCTACATATATAGTTGGGTTACAAGCGATTTAATCTTAATTGAAAAAAAAATAAATAAAAAAAATAAACAATGTACCCTTGACAACGTCATTTCTCTCTATTAATTTACCATTTTTTTACCTATGTCTCTTTTCATTTTGTATCGTAAGACTTAGTCTTGGAATAACATGATTATGACAGTGGGTTATGAAATTAAGCCAATATTGTATTCAGTCAAGTTTCATTGGAATCAATGTGTTGATCGGGAGGTAGGCTTTGATTTCTTAAAACTAATTACTATTAATTTATGCAAAATTAACAGGCAGTATATATAAAATTGTACTTTAATCAAAAGTTTGATAAAATATTAACAAAAGCGGTTGTCTAACAGCGGAAGGAATACGTTGGTATAGTGTTTTGTTTAGAATAAAGTATCAATTCTGATATTTCGCGTTGATACTAAATTAATCAACGCACTTGAATCATGTTACTTCAAAAACTAGCGCTAACGTTGCCAATTCAATACTGTTTTAGAACAGGGTATGTAACGGTTATGAATAAATAACACTTCTACAGCCTTGCTGTGAGAGTCGGCTCATTCAGCAACGCGGGTAGTGTGGTTGGCTTTGTCGGGAAGTTAAGCAACGAAGAGTGCGGTTAGTACCTGGATGAGTGCCCATGTTGCTTGACTTCTTGGACGACCCGGTACATGCTACAAGTATAACAGGCAAATAGCGACCCTTGTTACAGAACAGAAACATGCTCTGTTTGCCTTTGTAAATTAAATCACTAAACAGAACAGAAACATGCCCTGTTTGCCTTTGTAAATTAAATCACTAAACAGAACAGAAACATGCCCTGTTTGCCTTTGTAAATTAAATCACTAAACAGAACAGAAACATGCCCTGTTTGCCTTTGTAAATTAAATCACTAAACAGAACAGAAACATGCCCTGTTTGTCTTTGTAAATTAAATCACTAAACAGAACAGAAACATGCCCTGTTTGCCTTTGTAAATTAAATCACTAAACAGAACAGAAACATGACCTGTTTGCCTTTGTAAATTAAATCACTAAACAAGTATCCTTGTTTATTCGCTTTGATGGTGCTTGGTGTTGGTGTTTTAACCCTTATCCTGCTGAATAAATTAACAAGCCACACCCATTTCTGACTATCATCCGATTAAATAACTATCAGATAAAGTATGTCCATTCAGTTCACAAACTCCATGATAAACAGTGTATATCCTGACTAGATGGCTTCCAAAAAGAGTGTATATTCTGTTCAGATGGCTTCTTTGGAAGCCATCTGATCATGATCTACACTTTTCGCAAACATAGGGGTTGTCATGTTCAGCAGAATAGGGGTTAAATAACTCAGAATGGTTGAAGTGTCGTTAAACCCAAAATAATCAATCGTGCCGAAATTCTAAAATAAAGATGAATAGAGTGTAATGGTCATATGACGTAACCCGCCTGAGGCACCAGGGGGACAAGAGAAGTCAGTTTAATGACAAAGGTTGACTAATAAGGACTTATCGCGATAGTAAAACAAAGCCAAGCTCCTTATAGATGGACTTAGCTCTTTGTCGTGGAAACTAGCTCGCACAATAACCTCATAATCGTTCACAAGATACGTTTTCTACACCGCGATGGTTTTGCTTATTTATACATTTCTCACGCTTTAGTGCTTAAAAGGAGTCTGAATAGACTGATTCAGACTGGAAAATGAAATATCGGGGACTCAAATCTCCGTGTCGTAGGAATCGCCATACCCAAGCTCCAGCCAACCCCAGAGATCTGGGCTCAATACACGTCAACTGGTCAACTGCGGATAAGTATCATTACGATAACACACCTGTGCGTCATAATGCATTCTTCCACATCTTCAAAACGGTCAATTTTCTGATGAAAATTTGTGATAGTATTCTTATTTATACCCAAAACATAGGCTGTGTGTGCTCGTTAGAACCGCCTCATCGAGGCAGTTCTAACGAGTACCCGCAACCTATGTACTGGAGCAGAAATAAAGAAAATGATGTTTACCCCCATAAACCCCAATTTTCTCTATATAAATTGGTGTTTATGGGGGTCTTTATTTCACGGATTTGTTCGCGTGATGGTGTAGTGGTTACGCTACTCGCCTTGTAAACCAGGGATCGCAGGATCGATCCCTGGCTTCTCCAGACTTTCCGATGAATCTTTAAACCGAGGTCCCGTCTCCGTATGACCTTAGCTGTTGGTGGGACGTAAAACTCAAACAGCCACTCACACTATGCTCCTCGTGCGGATAAGTATTACTGCCGTTTCGACCCTTATGAACGGCGTTTGTAGCTTTTGTCCATAGCTACAGAGACTAGTAAGAACAGGTCATTCAGAAAAGGCCGCAATTCAAAAATGCAGCCATCTCAAGTCACCTTTAGAAAGTTACACGGATGCACACACAAAACAGATGAAACATGAACCAACTACACAAAGCCAAATAACAAATAAGACACTGCAAAAGCGGCTGCTTTGGGCGGTCAGGAGTAAAACTACTGGGAATCCTTCGATTCTTGAGAGCTTTCAAAATGAATAAATAAATACACAAATAAACTAGAGCCAATCGATAGCGCGCGCCATCGCATATCCCCGCGCTGTGAAAATCATGCCACTATAAAATAAAATTTTGTCACGACAAAATGACCAAAAGTACTTCTGTTTGACCTCTGGTGACCCAAGACATGCCCCCTGAGCGAAATTTTGCACCACTTTATTCTAATCTTCATAACCTTTGATTTGATATTCAACGTGCCCATGTTTCTACAAAATAGATTTTTGATCTCTTTGGCGGGTTCAGGACCCTACCGTATGGGGGAGACACTACAACATTCTGACTATGTTTTCCACCGTTTCTCTACAATAGGGTTCATACCTGTGACCGTTTCAAGATTCTAGCTCAATAAGCCACTATATTCCACTCTTCACTACCTTTCGGATTTGATATGGAACATGATTATGTTTGTGCAAAAAATAATTTTGACCACTAGGGCCCACAACCTTGGCCTCGCCCCAAAGGGGGGCATATCAGAATTACAAATAAGTTCCTCCAGACCTCATCCATGTATTGACTGGGCCCCGTCAAGCGATTTTGGTACTTATCGCGCAGGCTCGCCTGAACCTTCGCTGCTCGCTCATACAAGCAGTGAATCAAGAGGACCCTTCAGACAGAAAGCCATATTCCTGGCCCCTCTGAATGGCTGGGCATGCACAGTTAAAATTTGTCATGACGGAATGCTCGAAGACACAAATTCGCTTGGCGGGGCTCAACTGTTGCAGTTTCAAGATTCTAGCTCTAAAAGCCTAGGAAGAGTTGGGTGAGATGCGAAAAAAGGACCCAAAATCCTACTTTTTGACCTCTGTTGATTCCCAGGCATGCCCCCGGGGAAAACTAGTGCACCATTGTATTCTACCATTCATTACCTTCGATTTGATATGCAACATGACTTCGTTTGACTGAATGAATTTTGACCCCTCGGGCAGTGTTTGGCCCTACCCCTACTGGTGTGTGTGTGGGGGGGAGGGGGTCACATCAGAATTCTGAATGTGTTGCTGTAGTCCTTCGCCATAGGGCATTTGCCTATGACAGTTTCAATAGTCTAGATTAAATGGTGTAGGAACAATGGTGGGACATTACAGGCCGGCGGACGGACGGAGGGACATCCGGACGGACGGGGTTAATACATGATCCCCGCTTTTTCTTCGAAAAGCGCAGGGATAATAAATGTCGACACAAAGGAAACATTACTAAGTCAGTGCATAAAATTTACGACAAAATGACCATTTAATTTGAGGTTTAGTTTCGATTGGGGTCTAGTTATTTCATGTTTGTGTTTCTTCCCCTTTGGTGTCGCTGATGGGAGCTGTAGGTCAATTGTATCGATTCCTGATCATTGCCTTCACTTCTATTTTAACGTCCCCGTCAACACTATTTAGATCATTTTGAAGACGTTGCTTCCAATTTTGTGGGACTTTAACACAGCATTCAGATGAAATGATACCTCAATCTCTCCCGCCCAATGAAACCAATAGGGTTTAAATGAATGAACTGGCCGACTCGCACCACTTTGCCTGGACAGGGTTTGACCTTCAGTACTCATATGCGGTCGGTTTCATGAGTATTCTGACTAGAGTGGACGTTCATCAGGTTCACTGGGGACGTTAAAACCTCAAATCAAACAAATAAACATTCATCAGATCAAAACCTTATGTTGACCATAGTTTTTCATAGCGAGACATCTTGTTCACCCTGTTGAGCAGGCAGGTAAATCACTTCTGTATACTTTTAAGCGTATTTTCATTCATGTTTCGCGACTTTTATAAATGAGGCCAACTGTCTAATAACAGCTGTGAAGTACGTAAAGCGTCAATCAACTTTTAATGTGTATTTTAAACAAGAGTATATACTAGTCAAAATTGCTACTGTTACTCCTATTACCGGACTTAACAGTAGAGCTACATTAGTCAATGGGCAATGTTGATTGTAGGGTTAAGGGCAATGTTGATGGTAGGGTTAAGCAAATGTAGTATAATGCCTTAATTTCTGACTTGTCTGACTGTTCAATTAGTCCGTGTATGACAATGGAATCTTCCACCTTATAAGCTTGGAGTCTCCCATTTCCAATTTATGGGTGTCAAGTTTGTTTGTTTGTGGTAACTTTTACAACGATGTACTTTAAGCTTAAGCAAGTCGTGTACTTTCAGATCACACACCACATTATGTAGCATCTAATCTAAATCACGCAGAATGAGTTTTGTTGCATACATGCAACCTCGTGTCTGTGACCATATCCAGGATCCATGTCTTGCACTTTCCTCTTGCGCCTGATCAGTTGTTGTTCTCCACAGAAACGTTGGTTCATTAGTCATCACGAAAAACGTCTGTATAGTTTTGACCACCTTAAATCCCACATTTATATAGTAAAAAAGTGGGGTTCCCTGGAGTATACATTATTTTACTTATTTCTGCTCAAAAACATAGAATGTGAGAGTACGAGTATAAACCCTTGATCTATGTTTTTTGCGGGAATATAAAAAATATCAGATTTTTCATCTGAAAAATTTTCATTTTCTTTTTTTTGGTATCTATTTGAATAGGCGTATGTTCGTAATGGATATATGTTATTTCGCTTATTTATTGCTGAAAGATACTCGTTGCACGTCTCCTTCAGGCGGTTTTAAAAAGTACCCATTCTCTATGACTATGATCGGAGCAAAACACAAGCACACACAACCTATGTTCGGTACAGACGTAAGAAAAATATCACCAGCTTGAGTCAGAAATAAAAAAGTTATTTTAGGGACAGAAAAAGTAGCATTATCGAACGTTGCTGTATTTACAGAAAAGAAATAAAGAAATTAATGAATATAACAAAAACAAAAAAAAAAAAAAAAAAAAACCGGAAGCATCTCGAAAACAAGCCTATATAATTCAGACCCCCTTTAACCCCACTTTATTTAGTAAAACTGGGCTTTACAGGGGCAAACCTTATTTTTCTATTTTCTTCTCAAAATATAGGTTGTAGGTACTCGTTAGAACCGCCTCGATGAGGCGGTTTTAACGAGTACTAACAATCTATATATTGAGCAGAAATAAGAAAAATATAACATTTTTTCATCTTAAAATTTTAGTGTTTTTTTTCAGCGGAAATGTGTACAATGTATTTGTATATGCGTGTTTTCGTAATGGAGAGAAAGAAAGAAAGATACAGAACAAACAACCAGAACCAGAAGGATGCATTTTGTTTTGTTTGTTTGATCTGAGGTTTAACGTCCCCGTCAACTCTATTTAGGTCATCTTGGAGACGTTGCTTCCAATTTTTTGGGGACTTTTACCCGGCATTGTCACGAAACGACATCTCAACCACCACCGCCCAATGAAACCAATAGGGTTTATAGGCATGGGCGGACCGACGCGCACCACTTTGCCTGGACAGGCTTAGCCTTCTAAGCAGTTTACCAGTACTCATGTGCGGTCGGTTCCAGCTCTGCGTGGAAGCATCATATGCAGCCGAATCCATTTCTCCAAGCACCGATGGGCGGGGGCAAAGTATTAATTTTGACTAGTGTATATGTCAGTGAAGGACTGTTTACTGCAAAACAACAGGATATAAATTAAAGATTGTTTTATTTTGTTTATTTACAATGTGTCTCTTGGCACAAAGGACGAAATCTGTAACAGTGAAAGTGTGTCGAACAGCACCGATGAACATGTTGGTGCGTTTCTGTGTACTTCTGCTACTAGTCCCTTTACTAGGGGTAACACAACGCGACAGGTGTATGTTAAAATTCTGGTAAGTGAATTTCTATTATCTCTTATGTTTTGGGATTGAAGCTGAGATATATTTGTTATGGTTGAGTTAGGGTTAACTCTAACTCTAACCTTATGTTTATGTTGTGAACAACACACTATTGGTGCGTGCAGGTTTATCAGGAAAGAAAGTAACAGAAAAGAGGTCAAGAAAAAAAGCACCATAGTTTGCTAGAAAAATTGTACATGTAACTGAAAACATTAATAACATCATATTCAATTGGTTTTCCTGGGTATTCTAAACTATATTGGCCCACAACTCCTATCCCCAATTTTCTACCTTGGTGCTACCGGATACGCATGCCTTAATTTATTTGTTTATAATAAATCACTGACAACTGCGCCAGGTAGTCGGCTCTTTGGCGCCGTGATTTTACCCGAGCGACCCGGGTTTGAACTACATGGTAGGGAAGGATTTGTATTAGCTATGCTTCAGTCAATTGTTGCCAGTTTCATGTCGTAAGATGGGGGCTCGTCCGTGAGCGGACTTTGCGTAGGCTAAAAGGCCCTTTCGTCATCATGACTATGACTATATATTGTTGCGGCCCACAACTCCTACGCTCATTAATCTAGCTTGGTACATGTAGTTTACACATAGCTTATAGATTTATAACCAATCCCTGGCAATTGCATCAGGGCTTAGTGGTTAGAGCATTGTATTTTCAGTCCGGGTTCGAATCCCTCGACAGGAAGCGATCTGTTTTTGTTTATGCTTCATTCCTTCGTTTTGAATTTCATGTCATAAGCAAAACAAATAAATCTCTATTTAATATTACTGCATGAAAATTGCAACCATTAAAATGTGAAAATGTTTGCTGAAATAGCTAAGACATTGTTGAGGGTTGCTTTTGATTTTATTGGTTTGTACTAATTTAACATACAGTGATGTCACACTATACAGTTTATCTGTTGTTGTTTTTTTTTTCCTACATTCGTGAACACCGTCGAAGGCATTTGTATGAGGTTTTTAGTGTATATTGTTTACTTCTAAGAACTTAAAATAGAGTTCAAACTTAGATACACAGAACATGAACAGTTAGATCCTAAACGTGATAGAACTCTTCGAAAAATTCGCAAGCTGATCTCGGGTAGACAAAATAAAAAGATAGAAGACGGGCTAACCCTACTCGAGACTACCCTATCTAATGTTGTTCAAACACAGGTCGACCTTGAAAAGCGAAACTAAAATTAAAATTATTGCTGAAAGTTTCGCAAAAACGAAACAGGTCGAGATAGCGTTTATATACTAGATGGGGGAGAACAGTTTGACCCGTAAACGGGACAGGAGTAATATACAGTGGTCAGTCCACTGGTGCACTCTATTTGGACAATGGAGGATCTCCAAACATGCTCTGTCTTCCCAAAAGACACAGAATGCCGGGGAGTCCCAAACTGAAAGTTATCGCACATAATCTGTGAATTGCGAGTCATTGACGTCATTGTCATGTAGTTTTTAGCTCACCTGTCATGTAATGACGAGGTGAGCTTTTGGGATCACTTTTCGTCCGTCGTCCGTCGTCAGTCCGTGCGTCCGTCCGTAAACAATTTCTTCAAACGACATCTCCTCCTAAACCACTAATCGGATTTTGACCAGACTTCACAAGAATGATTCTTAGGTGGTCCCCTTTCAAAGTTGTTCAAATGGTTCTGGTCCGTTGCACATCTAGGTCACAGGAGCCAAAAATAGATTTTTTTTTTCACCGAAAACTTTAAAAATCTTTTTCTCTGAAACCGCAAGGCCCAGGTCATTGATATTTTGTATGGAGCTTCATCTAGTGGGCCCCTACGAAGATTGTTCAAAATATAGTGCTGGGACCAAAAATGCCGTCGCCCTGGGGCCCTTTGGTTTTACATGGGCTTATATAGGGAAAATCTTTAAAAATCTTTTTCTCTGAAACCGCAAGGCGCAGGTCATTGATATTTTGTATGGAGCTTCATCTAGTGGACCCCTACCAAAATTGTTCAAAATATAGTGCTGGGACCAAATATGCCGTCGCCCCGGGGCCCTTTGGTTTTACATGGGCTTATAAAGGGAAAATCTTTAAAAAAAAACTTCTTCTCTGAAACCGCAAGGCCCAGGTCTTTGATATTTGGTATGAAGCTTCATCTAGTGGACCCCTACCAAGATTGTTTAAATTATAGTGCTTGGGCCAAAAATGCCCCCGCCTCGAGGCCCTTTGGTTTTACATGGGCTTGTATAGGGAAAATCTTAAAAAATCTTCTTCTCTGAAACCACAAGGCCCAGGTCTTTGATATTTGGTATGAAGCTTCATTAGCCGAAACTTCGTAGTATGACCCATCTTCTTTTTTATGAATGTTTTCATTGCTCTTAAAGGAACTCATTTTTTATTTTTATTCATCTAGTGGACCCCTACCAAGATTGTTCAAATTATAGTGCTGGGGCCAAAAATGCCCCCGCCCCGGCGCCCTTTGGTTTTACATGGGCTATATAGGAAAAATCTTTAAAAACCTTCTTCTCTGAAACCGCAAGGCCCAGGTCTTTGGTATTTGGTATGAAGCTTCATCTAGTGGACCCCTACCAGAATTGTTCAAATTATAGTGCTGGGGCCCAAAATGCCCCCGCTCCGGGCCATTTGGTTTTACATGGGCTTATATAGGGAAAATCCTCTTCTCTGAAACCACAAGGCCCAGGTCTTTGATATTTGGTATGAAGCTATATCTAGTCGACCCCTACTAAGATTGTCCAAATTATAGTGCTAGGGCTAAAAATGCCCCCACTCCGGGGCCCTTTGGTTTTACATAGGCTTATATAGGAAAAAATCTTTAAAAATCTTCTTCTCTGAAACCGCAAGCCCCAGGTCTTTGATATTTGGTATGAAGCGTCATCTTGTGGACCTCTACCAACAGTGTTCAAATTATAGCCCTGGGGCCAAAAATGCCCCCCCACTCGGGGGCCCTTTGGTTTTACATAGAAACCGCAAGGCCCAGGTCTTTGATATTTGGTGTGTAGCTTCATCTAGTGGACCTTTGCCAAGATTGTTCAAATTATAGCCTTTGTTAATATTTGGTATGAAGCTTCACCTTTTTAGACCTCCCTCAACATTATGCACATTATAACCCTGGGGTCTATAATGGCACTCCCCGGGCCCACTTGTTACTCTATGGATCAGGTGAGCGATCTAGGGCCATCATGGCCCTCTTGTGTTTCATATTAGGATCACTTTTTGTCTGTCATCCATGCGTAAACAATTTCTTCAAACGACATCTCCTCCTAAACCAATGATCGGATTTTGACCAAACTTCACAGGAATGATCCTTAGGTGGACCCTTTCAAAATTGTTTAAATGGTTCCGGTCCGTTGCACACCTGGGTCACAGGAGCCAAAATAGATTTATTTCACCTAAAACTTAAAAATCTTCTTCTCTGAAACCACAAGGCCCAGGTCTTTGATATTTGGTATGAAGCTTCATCTAGTGAACCCCCACCAAAATGGTTCAAATTATAGTGCTGGGGCCAAAAACGCCCCCCGCCTGAGGCCCTTTGGTTTTACATGGGCTTATATAGGAAAATGTTTAAAAATCTTCTCTGAAACTGCAAGACCCAGGTCTTTGATATTTGGTTTGAAGCTTCATCTAGTGGACCCCTACCAAGATTTTTCAAATTATAGTGCTGGGGCCAAAAATGCCCCCGCCCCGGGCCATTTGGTTTTACATGGTCTTATTTAGGTAAAATCTTTAAAAATCTTGTTCTCTGAAACTGCAAGGCCCAGGTCTTTGATATTTGGTATGAAGCTTCATATAGTGGACCCCTACCAAGATTGTTCAAATTATTGTGCTGGGGCCAAAAATGCCCCTGCACCGGACCCTTTGGTTTTACATAGGCTTATATAGGGAAAATCTTTAAAAATCTTCTTCTCTGAAACTGCAAGGCCCAGGTGTTTGATATTTGGTATGAAGCTTCAGCTTGTGGACCTCTACCAAGAGTGTTCAAATTATAACTCTGGGGCCAAAAATGCCCCCGCTCCGGGGCCCTTTGATTTTACATAGACTTATATAGGGAAAATCTTTAAAAATCTTCTTCTTTGAAACCACAAGGCCTAGGTCTTTGATATTGGGTATGAAGCTTCAGCTAGTGGACCTCTACCAAGATTGTTCAAATTAAAGTTCTGAGACCAAAAATGCCCCCGCCTCGTGGCTCTTTGGTTTTACATAGACTTATAAAGGGAAATCTTAATAAATCTTCTATGAAACCACAAGGCCTAGGTCTTTGATATTTGGTGTGAAATGTCATCTAGTAAACCTCTATCAAGATTGTTAAAATTATAGCCCTGGGGCCAAAATGCCCCCGCCCCGAGAACCTTTGGTTTTACTTAGACTTAAATAGGGAAATCTTTAAAAATCTTCTTCTCTGAAACTGCAAGGCTCTTGTCTTTGATATTTGGTATGGAGCTTCATCTAGTGGACCTCTACCAAGATTGTTCAAATTATAGCCCTCGGGCCACAAATGCCCCCGCCCCGGGGTCCTTTGGTTTTACATAGACTTATATAGATATAATCTTTGAAAATCTTCTTCTCTGAAACAGCAAGGCCCAGGTCTTTGATATTTGGTGTGAAACTTCATCTAGTGCACCTCTATCAAGATTGTTTAAATTATAGCCCTGAGTCCACAAATGCCCCCCCCCCCCGCCCCTGGGCCATTTGATTTTAGATAGGCTTATGTAGGGAATATCTTTAAAATAATCTTCTTCTCTGAAACCGCAAGGTCTTTGATATTTGGTGTGTAGCTTCATCTAGTGGACCTTTTCCAAGCTTGTTCAAATTATAGCCTTTGTTGATATTTGATATTTTCACCTTTTTAGACCTCCCTCAACATTATGCACATTATAACCCTGGAGTCAATAATGGACCTCCCCGTGGCCCACTTGTTACTCTATGGATCAGGCGAGCGATCCAGGGCCGTTAAACAAGAGGGACATGATGGCCCTGGATCGCTCACCTGATCCATAGAGTAACAAGTGGGCCACGGGGAGGTCCATTGTTAAACAAGAGGGCCATGATGGCCCTGGATCGCTCACCTGATCCATAGAGTAACAAGTGGGCCACGGGGAGGTCCATTATTGACCCCAGGGATTTAAAGTGCATAATGTTGAGGGAGGTCTTAAAAGGTGAAGCTTCATACCAAATATCAACAAAGGCAATAATTTGAACAATCTTGGCAATGGTCCACAAGATGAAGCTATATTTATGTATTTTTATCTTCTAGGAATTAACAACACAGCTTGGCCTTCGCAAGACAGAACATGAGCACCTCGATTCTAAACTTGATACAATTCTACGAGAAATAAGCAAGCTAACCTCAGGTAAACAAGACACAAAGCTAGAAGAAAGGTTAAAGCAACTGGAAATTAAAATAGCTAATGTTATTGAAAAGCAAGTCGACCTAAGAAACGAAACTAAATCTCTTGCTGAAAGTATCGCAGAGACGAAAACAGGAAAAGGTACTGTTGATGGTACCGTTTATACTAGGTGGGGGCGAACAGTTTGTCCCGGAAACGGATCCGCAGTGGTATACTCTGGCTATGCCGCTGGTGCACATTACACGCATAGTGGAGGTTCTCCGAACATGCTGTGCCTTCCAACTGACCCACAATGGGGGAAATATGACGTAAGTGAGAACAGCGTTGGAGGTTATCTCTATGGAGTCGAGTATGAGATGGATAATGGTAGGGACAGAGCTCTATTTGATAAGCATTTGTACCATAGGGGCTTGAATCATGAAAAAAAAATGAAAAAAAAAAAAATTTTTTTTTTTTTTTTTTTTTTTTTGGTACTATATTAGAGACAAGGGGGGAAACTTCGGCACCATTTTTGGGGGGGGGGTTACCTCATTTTACCCAGTGTATCTTTTTCGCAAATGAAGTTTTTCACCTGCTTATTACGAATTATACAAGTTAAATATGTCCACTTTGCAACAATAATCCGCCACTGTCTGTCACTTGCAGGAAACATGTTTTTCTCGCATGGATTAACTCAGCAAATGTGAGACGCCAAGTTCTGCAACGGAAGGTCAGGTGGTTTTTCTCCGGGTACTCCGGTTTTCGCCCACCTCTGATTAACGATCGGCTCGATATGAGTGAAATAATCTTGAAAGGGCCGTAAAACCCAAAACCAAAAAAAAAAAAAAAAAAAAAAACTCAGCAAAGCAAAATTCGGCATAAACGTGTGACAAAAATTTTCAGGTTTTCATCAATCACAAGCGAACTAGTGTTACGGAGGAAACTTTTTTCGCTTTCAACTGATGTCTTTCATTCAAATGAACCTCTCTTGACCAATTTGAATCCAAAATGATGTATTTGCAGCTCTAAATTTAGATTTTATTACTTTTACATCACTTTATGTAAAAGATCAAGAAAACAGTCGTCGCGAAGCTTGGTTTTTCTGCTGATTCCGGGCTGCTCTATCGATGAACTAACGACCGGTACGACCGGTGCTGTTTAATTTTTATACCGTTCGCAGTAGTGACAAATGAGCATTATCGCTATTTTTCTTCCATTTTCAACTAAACCCCAAGAGGGGACACAGACGTTGTATACTGCATATACTCCAGTTTTGAGAGCTGAAAGAGTACACAGTCACCATGTAATTACGGTAGGGTTCTTTAACCTGCACAGGGGATGGTTCTCCCTGCACAGAGGTCTCCAGTTAACGTTCAGATTCGAAGGACGATGCACCGTTATGACATCATACCTGCAAAATTTATTATACAAATGGAACGTGTTCTGACGCCGAAATTTTGGCACCGCTGCTGGGGATCAAACCTGGGACCTTTAGCATCTGAGGCACTGAGCTAGGTGGGTGGCTAAATTTAGGAAGGCAGGGATTAGCCGCAGTTATCTCCTTACCGGACTCAGAAAATGTGAAATGTATTTTTTGTTGAAATCGTGGACGTTTTGTGTTATTTTCAAAACAGTTTCACTCATGCTTCTGTAGACAGAAATAAAACAAATGGACCCTGTATCGCTCACCTGAGCTAACAGATTCAAAGTTTTAGGAAGTGCCAGCCTTTACTGAAGGATTAATGGAAGGACATGGTGATGACAGGGTAAGCATTTTCTGCAAATCAAGTAGAATGTAACACTATGATAAATAGGCTGACCTCACCAGTTTTCAAACGCATCCCAGCTTTTATTCCTGACTTGCTAAGAAGATCCGATATAAACTGATGGGGCTATGGTGATGACAAGTTCAAAAATAAGCAATTAACTGCTGCAATCAAGTGGATGTTACTCTGTGAAAAATAGGCAAACCTCACGAGTTTTCAAACTCCTCCGAGCTTTTCTGCCTGACTTATTTGTTTGTAAGTTTCATAAAGATCCGATCAAAACTGAAGGGGCAGCAGTGCTAACAAGGTCGAAAATAGGCATTTTTAAGCAATCAAAGGCAGGTAACTCTATGATAAATGTGCCGACTTGGCCAGTATTCAAACTCATCCAAGGTTGTATTCCCAGCCACCTTACATGTAAGTTTCAGAAAGATCCGATCAAAACTGAAGGGGCTACGGTGATGACAAAGGTCAAACATCAACATTTTCAGCCATCAAAGGGATATAACTCTACGATAAATAGGCTGACTTGGCCTGTTTTCGAACTCATCCAAGATTTTATCCCCAGCCACCTTACATATAAGTTTCAGAAAAATCCGATCAAAACTGAAGGGGTATGGTGATAACAAGGACGTAAATCTATGATAAATGGGCCAACTTGGCCGGTATTCGAACTCATCCTAGGTTTTATCCCCAGTCACCTTACATATAAGTTTCAGAAAGATATTATCAAAACTGAAGGGGCTACGGTGATGACAAGGTCGAAAATCGACATTTTCAGCCATCAAAGGGACATAACTATATAGTAAATAGGCTACCTTGGCCGGTATTCGAACTCATCCGAGATTTGATCCACAGCCACATTACATAAAAGTTTCAGAAAGATCCGATCAAAACTGAAGGGGCTACGGTGATGACACGGTCAAAAATCGGCATTTTCAGCGATCAAAGGGATGTAACTCTATGATAAATGGGCCGACTTGGCCGGTTTTCGAACTCATCCGAGGTTTAATCCCAAGCCAACTTATATATATGTTTCAGAAACATCCGATCAAAACTGGAGGGGCTACGGTGATGACAAACATTTTCCCATTGTAAGTCTATGGGACCTTGTGATTGCCATAGCAACCAAAGTTTTCATGCGATTTCAAAAAAAAAAAAAAAAAAAAAGAAAAAAAAAAAAAAACCGCTAATGTCATCAATGCCCCACCAGAGGCATGCTACAGATGAGAAATGATTGAGATCAGCCTGCAGGCTGCAGAGATATAGCTGCTCAAAAGTGTGGACGGACGGACGGACGACCCACTATACTATAAGCTCCCCTGGAGCCTTCGGCCCAGGTGAGCTAAAAAACACCCAGCTTGTTAAAATGCCATCAATACGTAAATGTTCAAAATGATGCAGCATGGAAACAAGTTGTTCCCTAATAATAATAATAATAATAATAATAATAATAATAATAATATAAATAATAATGATAATAATAATAAAATAATAATTGCAACATATTCCTTTTTATGTTTTGAAATTTTGATCCTGGGTCGCGCTATTGGCCAGTAAATGACAATAAGCACTATTTAGGTTGTGCCCATTGGGTGATTTAAGGGGACAGAACCCCTACAGTGCAGCACACACATGTTCTCTCATCCGCGAGTTTCTGAAGTGGACGCTTCTATTAATGAATTCGTCCAAATCCATTAATGTAGGGACTTGGGTAAGAAAAAACACTGCTCAATTCTTCTGCTCAGCAAGTTTGTATTAATCTGAATAGGCACCACAATTCACCACAACACGGCAAACAAAGAAGGTCAGAATAAGGTAGAGCATATCAACCTGATGTTCTTGAGGGGGGGGGGGGGGGGGGGGGGGGGGGGAGAGTGAGGGGGGGGGGGGGGGTAGCGGGGATCATTTTACGGTCCTTTCGAGTTTATTTCACTCAAATCGAGCCGATTGTTAATCACATGTGGTCGAAGACCGTAGTATCCGGTAAAAATAAAAATAAAAAAAAACATCAGGCCTTCCGTTGCAGAACTCTTGAATGCCTTAAAATAGATGCCTTTTATGAAAGGTTTGATTGTGAAGTGCTTAGATCTGTTGAAAAAGTACTTGTATTAGCCTAGAGTGTATTGGAAAGTAAGTGAGAAATGGGGCCTTTTTCAATATATAGGACATTTAATTTTGGTGCTTTTGAGTAAAGCGGCATTCCAATCTTAGTGTTTCTCGACCAGGCTATTAAAAGGTTATAAATCGTTATTCATGCTCAATTCAGTCGAGCGTTAAATTTGTAATGCTCGCTAATTTTAAATACTAAAAGTTCATCAATTTTCCTGCTTATATTTGTTTGTTTGATTTGAGGTTTAACATCCCCGTCAACACTGCAAAGGTCATTTTAGAGACGTTGCTTCCAATTTTGTGGGACTTTTACCAGACCTTAAGATGAAATGACATCTCAAGCCCTGCCGCCCAATGAACAAATAGGTTTAATTAACATGGATGGGCCGACTCGCACCGCTTTGCCTGGGCAGGCTTAGATGCTCTAAGTGGATTACCAGTACTCGTGTGCGGGTCGGTTTCAGCTCTTCGTGGAAGCATCATTTCTTCATGCCCCGATGGGCGGGGCCGTTTCCTGCTTAGATAAGAACTGAATAATAGAATGTATGATGGGAATGAGGTCGAAACAAGGAATTTTCAAGCAAGTTTTCAGTTTAGTTAAGTATCATGTAGGATTTTGTCGAGCACGAGACTTTAATTCACTGAAAACGAGCCCGAAGCCACGACCGCAATATTAATTATTTTTCTCACCCAAACACTTTAAGGAATTTATTTGTTTGATTAGATGTTAAAAGTGCCCATCAACAGGTCATTTGGAGACGTTGAATCCATTTTGTGGGACTTTTACTCGACATTGAGATGAATTGACATCTCAGGCCCTGTCGCCCTATGAAACCAATAGTGTTTATAAGCATGAACGGTCTGACTCGCACCGCTTTGCCCGGGCAGGCATAGATTCTTTGAGCGGTTTAGCAGTTCTCGCGTGCGGTCGGTTTCAGCTCTGCTTGGAAGCGTCACGCAGCCCACCTATTTCTTTAAGCCCCGATGGGCAGGTCCGAACACTTTAAAGAATGCGTTGTGAACTGCACAAATATACAGAACTTAATAAGCGATAAAGCACATTCACACCAATGTAACACAACAAAATGTCAGTATTTTAATATTCATACCTCCTGGAGAATATCGTCATAATTTTTCCAGTGAGCCGCTAAAGTTTGTGTCTAAAGCATCCGTTTACATGTAAAGTGCTACGCATGAAATAAAAACCAGTGCATGTACATTTCATGACCTGCTTTCTTTGACACTTGACAGCAGTTTGATGACAAATTGAATGTCCATTTCATTAAAAGTTGATAAGGACATGTCATTCTGAGAAGCTGCTCCCCTAATTGCATGGATAACAAAACATGCTACAGAAGACGGTTTTGAAAACAAAATTACCTCAATGTGGGTCTTTTGCAATGACTGACATAATGGGATAGCTAATAAACCCTAGAGTGAGCAGCGATATGAGGCAAGGAAAACAAACACTTAAGAAATGAAAATTATTTTTCTGCTGTTCATGATAGTACGGACGCAGTGGGTTGTATGCAAAGTATGTGGGTTGTATGCAAAGTAAGTGAACCCCTTCGGGGTTCACGGGGTTCATGTAAACTTTGTTAGCGACTCGCTGTCGTTCATATTTTTCATGAAAAGCAGAAAAAAATAAGTTTATTGTTTTATAATAACATTCTATGCCCCTCATCACTGGGCGAAAAATAATGCTTATAGGGCAAACTTTTTAAACTGAAAAAACATTTACACCCATTTTACTACATAGAGAGGAACAGCGTTGACCTCACCAACGCCCGTAGAGAACCATGGTTTAGAATGACGTCACTTGATGTCACTGAAAATCATGTTACTCGATGCGTTTACGGAAGTATGAACCATACTGTTTTCTATGTGTTTACATTATATTTTTTTATTTATGAGCCGGATAAATTCCATACCCTATCAGTTGAGCATTAAAAAAAGTTTTATAATCCTTGGGCTTCAGGTTGGTGCAGTTTATGTCTGTACACCGTTCTTTCTACCTCTGGAATGAACAGTACACAATATTTCCATACCCCTCTAATTAATCTTAAGACTTCCGCAAATTTAATCCAAATATCTGAGAGAGAGAGAGAGAGAGAGAGAGAGAGAGAGAGAGAGAGAGAGAGAGAGAGAGAGAGAGAGAGAGAGAGAGAGAGAGAACAGCTAACATTAGACAAAATACATGTTGAAACGCTTTTTCCTTGGTTTCCACTTATCACAAAGAAAAAAAAAAAGAACGAAAATTCCTACAGGCCTATTGGCACCAAAACAGCCTTTGTTATTTAGGTAATAATATTAGAACACACGTTTAAAGTCGTCAGTCTTAGCTACCCGTCGCCGTGTACCGGGAACGAGCGTTTAAACATAAGGTGACGATGTCGTGTACATAGCGGCCCCCGCCCAAAGGGGCTTGAAGAAATATATGGGCTGCATGATGCTTCAACCGCAGAGCTGAATCTGGTCCCCCACTAGTACTCGTAAACCGCTTAGAGGATCTAAGCCTGTCCAAGAACCGCAGTGCGAGGCGGACCGTCCATGCTAATAAACCCTATTGGTTTCATTGGGCGACAGGGCTTGAGATGTCATGTCATCTCAATGTCGGGTAAAAATTGGAAGCAACGTCTCCAAAATGACCTTTACAGTGTTGACGGGGACGATAAGCCTCAAATCAAACAAACAAACAAACGTCATGTACACATGTTCTTTAGCACTCTGCCAAAAACACATATATTTTATACGATAGCCGTTGTGCAAGAAACTGACAAACATTTCCCCTTCAATACGGAGCTCTCTAGCAATCTCCTCGATAACGTGGGTTGTGCCCGTCCCAGCCTGGACATAAACAAGGCAGTTGGGCCCAGTTGGGCCTTGTTTTTTTAATCAGATCAAAGGCCGTCTTCTGCTTTTTAGTAAACATTTTATTTCCTTTTCTGCGCATGTGTCAAAAAAGTTACAGCGGCTGACTGGAAGCGATGCAATACAAAATTCCCAGAGCACAGCCCATTATACGTAGAAACACCATCCAGTTATCTTAGCTGCGTAATACGTGTATACGTAGTCCTAGCAGAATATGTTACATTGACAAAATAAATTAAAGGAGAAATCAAGGCTATCACACTCATTTTAACAGTAACAACTCCACTGCCGGAACGTAGTTTCAGAAGTTCCGGATTATATCTGTCCTGCACGTCCCGCCTTTTAAACACGACGATTATGGCAAGCGCCCGGGTTTCTGTACCGATCATTGACAGAACACTGCGAAAGCGAAGCAAAAGTTGGAAAAATCTATATTTAGAGCTGCGAGTACATCTTTTTGGCTTCAAATTGGCAAAGCGAGCTAAAGTTAAATGAAAGACAACGGGTGAAAGTGAAAACAGTTCCCCCCGTATCACTAGTTCGGTTGTGATTGATGAAAACCTGAAAATTTTTGTCACACGTTTATGCCGAATTTTGCTTTGCTGAGTTAATCCATGCGAGAAAAGCATGTTTCCTGCAAGTGGCAGACAGTGGCGGATTATTTTTGCAAAGTGGACTTATTTAACTTGTATTATTCATAATAAGCAGGTAAAAAACTGCATTTGCGAAAAAGATACACTGGGTAAAATGAGGTAACCCCCAAAAAAATTGAGCCGAAGTTTCCCCCCTTGTCTCTATTATAGTACCAAAAAAAAAAAAAAAAAAAATTTTTTTTTTTTTTTTTCATTTTTTTTTTTTTTTTTTTCATTTTTTTTTTCATGATTCAAGCCCCTATGATTTGTACCAACACGATGCACCCTGTGTTGTTTGTGAGGTTCATCAAAGAACGCGAAAACTGATGATACCCGGACGGAAAACCTGCTATGATGGTTGGACCAGGGAATACTGGGGCTATCTAATGAGTGGTCACTATAAACAAACTGCACAGGCGGATTATCATTGTGTTGATTCCGACCCGGAAGTCCTGCCTGGTGGTCATGAGAATAAAAACGGATACTTGCTCTATTTTGTTGAAGTAAGATGTGACGCTTTGAAGTGCCCACCGTACATAAAAGGAAGGGAATTGTCATGCGTTGTATGCACAAAGTGAATATTTATTTCATAATACATGTACAATGATAACATCTCTACAAGAAAGATGCTTGTGTTTTACAAGTTAAACAAGACGCTTATCCACTTGTCCATCACGAAAACACGCCTATATAATTTTGACCCCTGTTACAACGCATAATGAAGTAATGTAGTAATTTCTTCATTTTGATTTTTTTTATTTCATTATGCGTTGGCGTATTCGACGCGAAATGAAGTAAAAAAAAATATTTCATTTCGCGTTTATATGCACCATATCGACGCAAAATGCAGTAATGATGGAAAAACATAGCTGTCTACGAAAGGAGACCAAAGACTTAGGAAGCAATACAGGTAAATTCCAATATAAAGACCACATTTGAGACAGTTCAAAAGTGGTCTTTAAGACCACATTTGAACAGTCCCAAAGATGGTCTTCCACAAGAGCACACTGAATGTCGCAATCACAAAGAAAATGTAACTTTAACCTTCAAAATATGCTTTAAAAACAAAATTTGTCTTAATTTTAGGTGGTTTTAATGGCGAAAGTTCACTGTATTTGATTATGTTAGTAGAGTTAAAACTGAACGCCTTACGGTATTTTGGTCTCATGTCTGATGTTTTTCCCTCATTTGTGTTTTAAGGCTCAACACATGATCATGTAGTGCACACAAAGTTGGGGCGGGGGACCATATTGGCTTGGACCAGTCCATAGCCCAGTTGTTTGTCCATCTATGCATCTTAAAAGGAGTGCGATTGTGTTTCAGTTTCCGTCCCACCAACAGCTAAGGTCATACAAAGTAGCGAACTTGGTTTCAAGACTCATTCATACGGAAACGGGATCTCGGTTTCAAGACTGGGATCGATCCTGCTACCCAGGTTTATCAGGCGAGTAGCTATAGCATAACTACTACACCACATAGGCTTCTGTGTCTTATATAGAACTAGATACAAACTGTCGACGCATAATGAAGTAAAATTAAGTATGCCACCTATCACCGCAAAATGAAATAATTCTTTCATTTTGCGCAAACCTCTTAGTATCGACGCATATTTAAATAAAATCTACATTTTATTTCATTTCGCATCGACTCTGCCAACGCATAATGAAGTAAAAATTTCAAAATGAAGAAATTACTACATTACTTCATTATGCGTTGTAAGAGACCCCCATCGAACCCCACTTTTATATAGTAAAGTAGAAGTTGAGGCAATGATCAGGAATCGATACAATTAACCCACAGCTCCCATCAGAGACACCTACCCTAACCCTAAACTGGGGTTTGCAGGGGTAAACTTTATTTTTTTATTTCTGCTCTAAAATATAGATAGTGAATACTTGTTAGAACCGCCTCGATGAGTGCCCGTAATCTATATTTTGAGCAGAAATAAGAAAAAAATCGCAATTTTTCATCTTAAAAGTTTCAATTTTTTTTTGGCGATATAGGTTAAAATATATTTGTATAGGAATGTGTTCGTAATGTGTTGTATGGCCGCTTTAGTAATTCTGGGTAAATCTTCAATAAGTCGAACATCGCTGGTTCACTTTCATGGTTGATTCGAACTCAGGCTCTGGCCCCCACCCATCGGGCCTTGAAAAAATATATAGGCTGCTTATGCTTCCAGGCAGAGCTGAAACCGACCCGCACACGATTACTGATAAACCGCTTGGAGGATCTAAGCCTGTCCAGGCAAAGCGGTGGGAGTCGGCCCGTCCATGCTTATAAACCCCATTGGTTTCACTGGGTGTCAGGGCTTGAGATGAAACAAATAAGGTTTATAAATTAGAGTTGACGGTGACGTAAAACTTCTAAAGAAAAGCTAGGGAACATATTCATAATCAGTGTTGGGCCCCCGTCCAATTAGGCTTGAATAAATAGAGGGGCTGCATGATGCCTCCACGCAAAGCTGAGACCGACCGCACACTAGTACTGGTAAACAACTTAAAGGATCTAAGTTTACCCAGGCAAAGCGGTGCGAGTCGGTCCGTCCATGCTTATAAACCCTATAGGTTTCATTGGGCGAAAGGGCTTGAGATGTTATTTCATCTCAATGTCGGGTAAAAGTCCCACAAAATTGGAAACAACGTCTCCAAAATGACCTATACAGCGTTGACGGGGACGATAAACCTCAAATCAAACAAACAAACATAATCAGTGTTTGGTAGCTGTTTCGTAATTTTCCGAAGAGTATTTATTGAATCGTGTTGATGTGCGACCTTCTTTTGTTTCGGTTTTACGGCTCTTTCAAGGTTATTTCACTTATTTCGAGCACATCATTAATCAAAGTTGGGCGAAAACTGGTGTACCCGGAGAAAAACCTCATTGGTTCCGTTGCAGAACTTGCCTCTCACACGTGACCCGAGCGAGGCGCGAACCACAGCGGTGAGAGGCCTAATTATCTTATCTATAGGCCACGGAGGCCTGTGGCATGCTATTTAAATATGAATATTAACGCGACTATTGTGGAGATACCTAATGCATAGTTTTGGCCTTGTAACTATTGTTGAAATGCGCTATTCGAAAAAATATGATTTCGAACCTAAAGGTAAGTCAGTTTGTGCCTTATGCACTGTCTCTGCTCTAGCCAACCGCAGGCCAAACTGTTCATTAGGAAAACATGTCAATGTGAAAAAATGACGTCCAAACTGGTGTCAGAAATATCAAACTTTAGATAAAAAATGTGACGTCTTTCTTATTTCTACTTTCAACAAAGATTTTAGGTGGTCGTTAGAACCGCCTCAATGATGCGGTTCTAACGAGTACACACAACCTATGACTTGGAGCAAACATAAGAAAAATAATGAATACCCCATAAACCCCGGATTCTCTTTTCTAAAGCGGGGGTTAGGAGGGTCGTCGTTTCACGGACTTATTATCATGATGGGGTTTCGTTTCATTACGAAGACACGCCTATACAAATGTATTGTAAATTTTGTCGCTAAAATGTGATACAGAAACCGACGCTTCCATCAACACCGCCATCGCCAAAACCAACCCCGCCTAAAACCCAGCGACGATCGTCACCTACTCCAGCCACCCGAAGAGGTGGAGTCTACACGTCAGAAGAAACGATTTTGAGAGGGTACTACCCAACCCACACCAACCATGAACCAAGAAATTCCACCCGGGCAGAGCCTGGGATGACTTCCCCGCCATCATCCTAGAACTACACCGCTTGAAAAGACCAACTGAAAGCATCAACGTGGACCTTGCCGTTTACGCCTTCAAGACACCCGCGACCCCAGCATCCATAGTCTACCAAGGACCTACCTCCAAATATTACGACGAGTACGTCTGCAACAAACTGGGAAAGCGCACTGAAGAGACGCCCCCCCCCCCCCTTGAACAAGAAGAAAACCCGGAAGGTCCACAAACTTTTCTTAGATACGGCGATGGCGGAGGGATCGATAATTAGGAGAGCGCATCACTCCTAATACCCTGCACCGGTTTGAGATCGTGAACTTAGAGCAGCATGTCTGAAAAGTAGAAGTAAAACAAAGATCAGGAATTGATACAATTAACTTACTCCATCCATAAAAGACACCAAAGGGAAAGAAATACAAACATTAAGCGACCAGACCATAATGGAAACATAAACAAAGGAAGGCCATATGGACAGTTACTTTCCCACAAAATGGCCATATGGCCATGCAAAATTAAAAGACACAAGTGATACACACAGTAAGTAACAAACAACAACATAAATAAATCGCCACAGAAGAGCCGCCTTGGAACGGTCAGTGGAAGATTTCCACTGGGGGGCTTAAATCGATTTTACGTGGCCACAATCCTCGCCCTTACTTCCGTCGCGATTTAGACAAAAAATTTGTTCAGTCCGCATGAAGGCCTCCTAACTCATCAGTGCAACATCTCCGTGAACACAGAAATCAAAGAACCACAGAGGTGAGACAACGGTGAGGACTCGACAGCAAGAAACCACTGAAATGCTGGAGCAAAAGAAAACCAACAGTTAGACTCCGATGAGCCCGACCAGAGACAGAGCATCAGGCACCAACCAACATTATCTCTTTGATTTTCAATAAGCCTTTACGTTGGAGCCGTCATAGAATCTGAGGCCCGACCCACCGGCGCGCAACCAAAGAGGGAAGCAAAGCCGCCAACCGCGACCGGGCCAACCACCACGCACCCTGTTTACCATGGGTATTGCACGGCTACTTCATGTGTAGTCAATCCGACGCCAATCACGCGACCCATAAGAGAGAGTAAAATGACCTACATGTAGTTTGCTCTCGGGCAAGACGGAGAAGTCTCGATTTGCAGCCGAAATTGGCATAGATATTTTTGTTGCTTCATGCCCACTTTCGACCTGGCGTTCAAAATTCTAAATTGCAGTACTTCTATTTTACTTAAGGGAGGGCACTGACAGACCAGCACGATTCGTATTCCGCTGACAACTGCCGCGATTCGCAGCCCAGAAGCACTAAAAACTTAGCCACCTAGCCTTCCTCCTCTACCACGGCCAGACGGGCACTGACTATGGAACTAGATTTGCAGGGCGAAATTGACCATGTTCTATAGCCGCGATTGACGTCCCACATACTTTTGGAGACTCCGTCAAAAACCACCGTGACGGTAAATTACAAACCACTTTCACCTTTAATGCACCGTGACTGAGGCGAGAGGAGTAAACCGGAATTAATGTACAACTCCATGCGAAAGCCTTACCGAAAGTTGGAAAACTAATCCTGGACACGGTCTAGGGGTAGCCCCCAGTGGTTGTTACCTTAATAACTAGTTCAGTCAGTCAGTCAGCTAAAAATAAAAAAAAATAAAATGAAAAATTGTATATTTTTTTCCTATTTCTGCTCAAAATATAGACTTTGGACACTCGTAAGAACCGCCTCGATAGTACCCAAAATCTATATTTTGGCACAGAAATAAGGAAAATAAGGTGTACCCCTGTAAACCCCAGTTATTTTCTATATAAAAGTGGGGTTGAAGGGGTAAAAATTATATAGCTGCGTTTTCGTGATGCGTGTCACAGAGCAAGCTAAATGTCACCCCACAATGTACAATATCAGTTTAATCACAAAGCTAGCAAAATGTCACCCCACAGTGTACAATATTAGTTTTGGCCAGGTATAGGTGAGTTTAGTGAGCTGTAAGCTTACAGTGAAAATAAATTCAAGCAGAGGATTTTAGGACATTTAGACATGAGTGATTAGATGTTACCTGTGAACTAAACCTGTTTTATCAGTTACCCTCTATATATATTGCATTGTAACGCATTGGCCTGATAAAGATATGCTATCTCAGGACAAGTGAGCTTTATCACGTCAACGTGACATTGCAGTTTTATGAATGAACCGGAATACGGGGAAAATGACAGAAAAATTATAATTACTGGGAAAAAATGGAAAATTAAATGAAAACAAAAATACCATAGAAACATTATGGTCAGACTATACTAAATATATGGACAGATTATTGCTCGTCGGAATGTTGAGACGCATTGAGGATAATTGATAACTGATCGTAAATTGCGTATTTAAAGGGTAAATAAGATGATAAACTGATAAATAGAATACCAGATTCGCGTCATTTGATATCAAGTTTATCAGGCTCGGCTTCGAGAACGCATGTAGAATCGCTCGGCAAGCCTCGCGATTCTACAAGCGTTCTCGAAACCTTGCCTGATAAACTTGATATCAAAAGACACGAACCTGGTATTCTCTATTTATAGCCTTGACAACTTTCATTCAGCTGAAAAAGTTTCAAGGGGACACCATGTGCTCGAAGTGTTGAAAGAAAAATTCTATCTATTTATCTTGTTGGTGAATAGAGTGTTGGAAACACTGTAAGTTCTTGGTGTAGCTTAGGCCCCCTTTTTCTGAAATTGGCTGTAATTTGGAAATTTGTTATTTTCTATTTAAATTGTCACTATACCAGGCCATTGCTGAAATTCTGGAATTTTATTTTGAACTTGACCTATTCCCTTTGTAGCATAGGTCCCGTACGTTTTATTCTAGGTGGCTTTAACCCAGTGGGTCATTGCAAGGGCGAATCTAGCTGACAAACCCTTAGATCTTGGTGCCTGGTTGTTGGGGCTAAAGTTGAACATACGAGGATTTGTATACAGATGAATGGGGTTTTGCTACATGGACCCAGAGGGGATGTTTACGTGATACATAACATTAAACTATGGTGTAGAAATACTGAATCTGTATATTTTGGAAATGGTCGTTTATGGATGATGGCCTGAAAGTCTTGAGTTAATTTTATTCGCCTGAAAGTCTTCAGTTAATTTTATTCGTGATGAGTCTGACAGTACTTACTGTTCATTTTATCCAGAGTTTTAAGATGTATATAATGATGATATCTAAACATCATTCCTTATGATTGATGACGTTGCTACTGTGTGGTAGACACAACGTTATTATCAATTGCAAAAAGATTTAGCAAAACAGGCGTACAACTGTCAATCGATTGGGGTCGCGTAATCACAGGTTGTTTATAAATGCGTCATACTTCTCAAGCATAATAACCAATCAGAAGTTGTTTTGTGCAAGAGCGTCACCCATGAATATCTATAGTCCGTTTCGTTTCACACAAGTTTTCATTGACGTTCTCTATAACATCAGCCCTTATTTTGACGATTTTTTTAATTTCAACTTCAGCTTGTTTATTGATTGATTGATTGATTGATTGGTTGATTGATTGATTGATTGATTGATTTGAGTTTAAACGTCCCCGACAACACTATGTCATTTTGGGGACGGTGCTTCCAATTTATGTGAAACTTTTACCCGACCTAAAATGGCCAGTTTCAGCTCTGCGTGGCAGCATCATACAGCCCATTATTATTATGGACATACGAGAAAGACAGCATCGTCTCCTTCCGCTGATTCAAGAAGGGCAGTTGTCAGTTTCTGGCAAAAGAATGTGCACTGTACTGGTTAACCGCTTACGTATAAGCCTGCCCAGGAAAGTTTTTATAGGTAAACTGACCGGCTCAAAAATGACCTAAATAGTGTTGACTGGGCCGTTAAACTCCAAAACAAACAAACAAACGAGAAAGAGAGAATTAGCCGTTGAATTTCTCCGCGGGCAGAAAGCACAATTTCTTATTGGAATATACGGTGTTTCATATGCAAATAATGTTTTGATTTGATTGTTTAATCGTCCCCGTCAACACTATGTAGGTCATTCCGAGACGTTGCTTCTGATTTTGTGCGACTTTTACCCGACATTGAGATGGTATGACATCTCAAGACCTGCCACCTAATGAAACAAAGAGGTTGTAAAGGCTCACATCACTTTGCCTGGACAGGCTTAGATCCTCCAGAACTCGTATATGGTCAGTTTCAGCTCTGCGTGGAAGCATCATGCAGCCTATCTATTTCATTAAACCCGGTGCCCCCCCCCCCCCTCCCGCAAATATTAAGGGTGGGGCCAGCAATACAGATGCAGTTTTGGATTTTTTTTTTCACGAAGCCGTGCATTCATTGAACAATAATGGAAATATGTGTTTAAATCCAGAGGACCTGGTTAGAATAGACAAACTGTGCTATACACCGTTTGTTTTTTTTGTTCTGATCTAAACATCCTCTTCAACACTGTGTAGGTCATTTTGGAGATGTGGCTTTTCCAAGCCCGACAGATTATGGTTGTAATATTAGAGCAAGTTTTTGCGCCCACATTAAACCTTGTGAAATTGTGTTTTCAGTACATCAAAAAACTTCTTCACAAAAGCGAACTTCGAGCTGCAGTTAAAGACAAAGTATGTTATTATGACTGCGGTAAACAGTTACATCTTCAGACTGTGCTAGATATTGTTTTTGTTTGATTTTAGGTTTAATGTCCCCGTCAACACTGTTAAGGTCATTTAGGAGACGTTGCTCCCAATTTTGTGGGACTTTTACCCGACATGGATAGCAGATAGAAACAGTGACACCAAGTCCAAGTGATTAACCGGGCCTTCCTGGCTTGATGGGTATGGTCGCCCGGTCTCTAAACCGCTGTGATTCGAATCCCATTGGGATCACATGTGAAACGCCCAGTTCTGCAACGGAAGGTCAGGTGTTTTTTCTCCGAGTACTCCCGTTTTCGCACGACTCTGATTCAGGACCAGTCCGATATGTGAAATGATTTTGAAAGGTCCGTAAAAGTCGAACAAAAATATCCAAGAGGACTTGGTTAAAAATGTGACATGCATTTTAGCGGGATTTGGTCCATACAGATATTTTAGCTCACACGTTTTCGTTTAGACTTCTACCTATTTTGCTTTTCATAATTTTTTGGTCTAGCAACACATACGAATGCACATCTGTCGCACTGAATTAGGTAAAGTTACACTCATGATCGAGTCAACACTTGACGGCCAGCTTCGGTAGCTCATTCGGATGCGCGTCTGACTGGCGATCAGGTCGACGCGGGTTCGATACATGCCTGTGTCGTGGAGATTGATCATGGAACTTTTTCTGCGGTCATTTATACCGCTGATTCAAGAACCACAGTTGTCAGTTTTGAGCGAAGAAAGCACTGCACTGGTTAACCGCTTACGTATAATCCTGAGAGAAATTATTCCTTTTTGCGTCTCTTGTACTTGGTTTTAAGTATACAAAAAAAGACCTACCTTGGCAGGAGCTGGCGAGGTGCCCTCCGTTACTATGATATTAATTCTCAATGAATCAGTGCTCCCACAAGATTTAGTTGCTAGTCCCATAAATGTGATAGTAACGTTCTATGTACTCGTTTTCCAAATCCCGGAAAGAAACTCACAGAACCTGAAACTTACTTAAACGAGTTACTTCCTCTTGCAACAAGTTGCAAAATTCTAAATTCTCCATTGGAGCAACCGGTGTCCTCACTGAACTCCGTGTAGACCCCAATGTCAACGAGATCTTCTAGGACCATTTTAGATGCCATCACTGATAGCCGATGCCTAGCTAGTTGTGATGTACAGAAATATTTTGCGCATGTGCCCGTGTAGAGGCCCAAAAGACACTTTTATATGGGCTCATGGGTACGGCGGAGAGATTGAAACACCCGCTATACGTAAACTAGGCCAGTGATCTGTTAACAAAATGTCAGAAACCAATTTAAGCAACTGACCAGTATTCATATTAAAGGATAGTTCCCGTCATATGTAAATTAGAACTAAACGTAAGAATTTCAAGTGTTCCGACATGTTTTTTGAAGGACCTATTAACGCATAATCATGATTGATATGTTGTTGCAAGATGAAACGTTGGTCATAAAGATAATCATGTTACGATCTCGAAATGGTCAATGAAACTGTGTAACTACTAGGCAATTTAACCAAGGCAGCAATTTGCCTCATATTTGCTCCTAACAATAACAGAATGTGGGACTTCAAGAGAGCCGCCTAGTCTTCGTCTTCCGTGAAATGTTCAGAATGTGAGCGTGAACTGGCTCGCCTTACTGCTATTTGTCGAACGAAAAAAACATAGCGTCTGAGACTACTTATGCTATCCGTCATACATACTGTTTTTTTAATAGCAAGACAGAAGCCTCCACTGTGCATTGGTTAATGGGTATACTACTCGCCTTGTAAACCAGGGGTCGCAGTATCGATCCCGTCCCGGACTTTCGGATCAGTCTTTAAACCGAGGCCCAGTCTCCGTATGACCTTAGCTGTTGGTGAGATGTTAAACTCAAACACTCACTCACTCTTTTAGCGAGACATAGAGTGTTCATTCGTTCATTGTCTTGTCTCGACGGTAGACTATGTGGCGAAGCAATCGACTGAGAGAGAGAGAGAGAGAGAGAGAGAGAGAGAGAGAGACAGAGAGAGAGAGAGACAGAGAGAGAGAGAGAGAGAGACAGACAGACAGACAGAGTCATTAGAACACTTGCTAAGATTTTCAACTTCGTTTTTTTGGCTCTTTTAGCCATATGCGTGGCAACATTGTATTTTTTTGTTTTTTTTTTTGTTTGATTTGAGGTTTAAAGTCCCCGTCAACACAGTAAAAGGTCATTTTGGAGACGTAGCTTCCAATTTTGTGGGACTTTTACCCGACAATGAGATGAAATGACATCTCAAGCCCTGCCGCCCAATGAAACAAATAGGGTTTATAAGCATGGACGGGCAGACTCACACCGCTTTGCCTGGGCATGCTTAGATGCTCTAAGCGATTTACCAGTACTCGTGTACGGGTCGGTTTCCGTTCTGTGTAGAAGCATCATGCAGCCCATATATTTCTTCAAACCCCGATGGGCGGGGGCCAGGCAACAGTGTATGACAAAATTAATCTCAAAACTTTTCGGAATGGTACTTAATCAACATGCTGATGAAAAATCAAAGCATTGAATACCAGCGGGTCGATTGTCTCTGAGTGTAGGCTGGGAAAATAGTCCTGGACTAAAAATTTTTGTATAACCCTTAAATTCAAGTTTTTTAGCAAAAAGTGTAGACCCTGATAAGACGCTGCGTTCTGCAGCGTCTGTTTGTTTGTCTGATTTGAGGTTTAACGTCCCCGTCAACACTGTATAGGTCATTTTGGAGACGTTGCTTCCAGTTTTGTGGATTTTTTATCCGACATTGAGATGAAAAGACTTCTCAAGCCCTGTCGCTCAATTAAACCAATAGGGTTTATAAGCATGGACGGTCCGAGTCACACGGCTTTGCCTTGGCAGGCTTAGATCCTCTAAGCGGATTACCAGTATTCGTGTTTGGTTGGATTTAGCTCTGCGTGGAAGCATCATGCAGCCAATCTATTTCTTTAAGCCCCGATTGGCGGGGGCGTCTGCAGCGTCTGAGTTGGGTCTACGACATTTGTCAAGCCCAACCCATGGTTCCAGTCCAGATGCTATAGATAACCTACTGCGATAAAATTAAGGCTACTGTTTTCTATAAAAAGTTATATGGGTTTCATGCAAACCAGTGATAGTCACATGAACTTCAGGAATGGAACGTTTTTTATGCTAAGTAACTGGGTCGATTGACAAACAATCGACCCATAAAGTTGTTGGTGTTTGAAAGGTCCATGTCTGATTATAGCCTGCACATAATGTTGCCAGAGCTTTTGATGCTCATGTATATCAACAGGAAGCTTTTGTGGTTTCTGTCCATGGCTGTCAACATTTAGCATTAAAGCTGGCCATAGCTGATAAAACATAAAATGACACATTCATCGCCATAATCATTTTCAAAATTAACATTCATATACCTAGGCCCCGCCCATCGTGGCTTGGAGAAATTATCTGAAACCGACCGTAAACCGCCGAGCCTCTCGTCGCGTTTTGAAACAGACTAAAATGACTCTGTGGTTCTTTGATTTCTGTGTTCACGGAGATGTTGCACTGATGAGTTAGGAGGCCTTCATGCGGACTGAACAAATTATTTGTCTAAATCGCGACGGAAGTAAGGGCGAGGATTGTGGCCACGTAAAATCGATTTAAGCCCCCCAGTGGAAATCTTCCACTGACCGTTCCAAGGCGGCTTTTCCGTGGCGATTTATTTATGTTGTTGTTTGTTACTTACTGTGTGTATCACTTGTGTCTTTTACTTTTGGATGGCCATATGGCCATTTTGTGGGAAAGTAACTGTCCATATGGCCTTCCTTTGTTTAGGTTTCCATTATGGTCTGGTCGCTTAATGTTTGTATTTCTTTCCCTTTGGTGTCTTTTATGGATGGAGTAAGTTAATTGTATCAATTCCTGATCTTTGTTTTACTTCTACTTTGTGAATTTCCGTCATCACGCCACAATTTGACACATCAAGTTTGCGCTAGGATCGTCTTTCTGCAATGCGAAGTAAACCTCAAATCAAACTCTTATTATCTCTCTCTCTCTCTCTCTCTCTCTCTCTCTCTCTCTCTCTCTCTCTCTCTCTCTCTCTCTCGCTCTCTCTCTCTCTCTCTCTCTTTCTCTCTCTCTCTCTCTCTTGAAGAAATAGATTGGGCTGCATGGTGCTTTCAAACAAAGCTGAAACTGACTACATGAGTACTGGTAAACCGCTTAGAGGTTCTATGCCTTCCCAGAAAAATTGATGTGACCCGGTACCTCCCATGCATATAAACCCTATTGGTTCATTGAGCGGCAGGGCTTGGTATGTTATTTCATCTCAGTCCCACATAAGTGCAAGCAACGTCTCCAAAATGACCTATAGAATGTTGACGGGGACGTTTTGTTTGTTTGGTTTAAGGTTTATATTTTACTTTTGGTCCTTTGAGATCAGCGTGAATAGTCTGAGAAATCGGAAATAAATTATTGGTTTAGACTCATATTCTAGACAGGTTTTTAATTATTTGGACCCCATTTTGATTTTTATCAGTCTTTGAATCGACTGCCTATTCGAAATGCGCAAAATTGCAGTATGTTTCCTCTGGCTTTCTTTACCGGATCAGTACAGGGTCACTGATGAGGCTTTATTAGCCGAAACTACGTAGTATGACCCATCTTCTTTCTTATGAATGTTTTCATTGCTCTTAAAGAAACTCATTTTTTGATTTTTATTAACGTCGCCGTCGGCACTGTACAGGCCATGCTTTGGAGACATTGCTACAAATTTTGTGGGACTTTTACCCGATATTGAGATGAAATGACATCTCAAACCCTATCGCCCTATGAAACCTATAGGGTTTATAATCATAGACGGTCCGACTCGCACCGCTTTGCCTGGGCAGGCTTAGATCCTCTAAGCGGTTTACCAGTACTCATGGATGGTCGGTTTCAGCTCTGCCTGGAAGCATCATGCAACATATTTATTTCTTCAAGCCCCGATGGGTGAGGACGGTGACGTAAAACCTCAAATCAAACAAACAAACATACGTGCGCACGCATGTTCCTTAGGGCCCCGCCCATCGGGGTTAGGAGAAATTGACTGGGCTGCATGGTGCTTTCACACAGAGCACAAACGGACCGCACATGAGTACTGGTAAACCGCTTAGGATATCTGAGCTCTCTCAGGCAAAGTAATACGAGTCGGACCACCCATGCATATATTAACCAAGTTGGTTTTCATTGGGTCGCACGGCTTGAGATGTCATTTTTTGTCTTTCTCTATATACTGTCATACGCCATCGCGCACATTCTAGGCAGGTGTACTACTGAACTACCACGCTCCCTTTGATATCTCATCTCAGTGTCGAGTAAAAGTCCAACAAAATTGGAAGCAACGTCTCCAAAAAGACTTAAATAGTCCTGACAAGGACGTTAGACCTCAATTCAAAAACTGATATTCAATCGGAGCCGTTGATCATCAACCGTTCGAGGCTTATGACCCACAAATAGGAAATGCCAAATCAACTTTCGCAGCCGTGGAGTTTATGAAAAAGGCTATAATTACGCTCTAACTTTCCATCCGAAAATAACTTGCCTACGTGACAAAAAACGACAGATCAAGTGCAGTTTGTTGGTCAGTGCAATTGCTAAATCTTTCTGCAATCACTAGTATCGCTGAGTGGATTTGAAGCGTTAGCAACTAGTATGAATTAACGCTACAATTTGACGAAACTTTGCTGTGTGACTGATGTAACGTTACGTTAATGTATATTACGAAATAACACTTCAGCATGATTCAACAGCATACCTTGTAATGCTTTTGATATAACGTCACATTTTCTCGGAGAATGAAATAGCGTATTGACTGGTATAATGATATACATAGTAGTGTTGTTGACTTAACGTCACTCGTATTACTCTATTTTCCTGGAGTATGAGTTAACATTTTGATGTGGTACAATGAAATACCATATGGTGTGATTGACATAACGTCACATTAGCTCATCACGTTATCACTCTACTTGTTGGATTAACGCTATGATATGTCATTGTAGGGTATGGTGTTGTGTTAGCTCTTTAAAAGACTCAATGCTATGGTGGTATAGCAGTTAGTATTGAATATCACATTAACTTTATGAACTTTTTCTTAACGTATGGCTGATATAACGTTAACGTTACTTTATAAACTTTTGTGTCCATGCTACTACTGTGTGAATAATGTATGCATTCGAATGGACCGATGAACTACGTTTGGATACCAAACAGACATAAAACAGTGATGATAATAATTATAGTTAAAACTTTATGAAAAATGACTAGAATAAACATTAATTGATAAATACTTAAGCTAGTGTGGCTCATCACATTGATTATACATTTAGTATTATACCATGTATGATAAATGCTACATAAATACATAGAAACTATTTGATGTGTTTTTTTTTTCAAATTTTAACCGCATGGAGCTAGATGCCTTCTCATATAGTGAAGTGCAAGAACTTAGTTGTGACATTGGCGATCCCGGCAGGATCTAGCTATTATGCCATATTGTTTGAAAGGTAAGTGCCTTCTTTTAGTTATCATGGAAGATTTTATTGAGAGTGGCAAAGCTTTGGGTCTTGAAGGTGAGGAGTTGAAAGCATTTGTTGAGAGAAATAAGACTGAAAGAATACAAAGAGAGGAGAGAAAAGAGAAAGAGAGAGAAGAGAGAGAGGATAAAAGAGAGGCTGAGAGACAAGCTCGTGAGGAGAAGCAAGAAGCAGAGAAGAAAGCTAGTGAAAAAAGTTGGAAATACAGCGTTTGGCGAGAGAAGAGAAAACAAGAGAGAGAGAGAGAGAGAGAGAGAGAGAGAGAGAGAGAGAGAGAGAAGAGAGAGTTGAAATTAGCTGAAATGCAAGTTGCAGAGAGAGAAAAGGAAAGAGAGTAAGAGCTTGCAAGAAAGGAAAGTGAGGTGAAGATTCACTTGTTAGATAAGCAAATAGAATTAGAAAGGCTTCATAAAATTGATAGAAGGGAGGTTAGAAGATCATCAGATAGTAATCATCAAGAAGTGAAATCCCTAAACTGCCAGCTTTTAATGAAAGATTTGATAATATGGATGAATATTTAAAGTAGTTTGAGCGATTTGCAGAAAATGCTGCGTGGGAAAAGAGTAACTGGGCAACCAATCTAAGTGCTCTTATGCAGGGCAAAGCTCTGGACGTATATTCCCGACTTTCCCCAACTGATTCCCTTGATTATGATAAGTTGAAAGATGCTTTACTAAAACGTTTTCAGTTGACAGAAGAAGGTTTTAGGTCAAAGTTTCGTACTAGTAAACCAGAAGTTGGTGAGACTTCCTCACAGGTTGTGGTAAGACTCGAGGATTATCTTAATAGTTGGATGGATTTAGCAAAGGTAACCCAAGATTATGATGGTTTAAAAGATCTTATTCTTAGGGAGCAATTCATGCAAGCATCTGGTAAGAACTTACAGGTGTTCTTGAAAGAAAGAAAAGTAGCATCTGTTTATGAAATTGCTGAAATCGCAGAACAGTACAACGAGGCTCATAGTTCTTATGATGCGCATCGCCCAAACCAAACACACCAAAAGACAGTACAGGTAGTATTCTTGGGAAACAAGTGGGTCAGTAAAAAAACATTGATAGTATAAAGGAGAGGTATTGTTTTTTTTGTTTTTTTTTTTTGTAAATCACCCTCTCATTTCATTAGAAATTGTGCAAAAATGAATTCATCGGACATAGGTAAGAAAATAGTAAGTGCTGCTCGGTTTTCAGAACCGATTTTTGGTCGTGGTGGTAGAGGTGGTCACAGGGATGGTACAAGAGGTATAAGGGTATCTTTTTAATAGAGGTAGGGGAGGTCATAATAACAGTGGTAGTTTAAGGGTTGTTTCATATGATGAGTCTGAAAACACAGACCCAAAATCTGCTGCAAGTTGTGCAATCAATAACAGCATTATTGACTGTTGTGTAAATAATGGTGCAGTCAAGCTGGAATGTGGGCATGCATTGTCAGTTATAACTTTGGCATGTGAAGATGATAGCTCTTTTAACTGTAAAGGAAATCTGCCAGTATTTGAAGGGTATGTAGGGGATACCAAAGTAAAAGTTCTGAGAGATACAGGTTGTTCCAGTGTCGTTGTTTAGTCTCTAAAGGTGATATGACTGGTAACAATAAGTAGTGTGTATTACTTGATGGCACTGTTAGGAAGTTTCCTGTGGCCAAAATTACAATTAGGTCACCTTTTTATATTTGCGAGTGTGAGGCATTATGTGCAGAGATTCCAGTCTTTGACCTTATCCTAGGCAATATATTAGGTGTAAGAGATCTAGATAACCACATTGGAAACTGGGAAAGCCCCGAGGATCACTTCAAACATGAATGTGCAGGCGCAGTGCAAACCCTTGCCCAGAAAGCAACAGAAGGTAAGACCTCTTTGTTGTATGTACCCAAAGCCATTAGCAGCATAAATATTGATCAGGTAAGAAAGAGCCACAAGAAGATGATACCTTGAAAGTGGCTAGACAGCGTGTGTCAAAAGGTAATAAAAAGGTTTCCAGCGGTGGTGATACTCAATGGTATGAACAACATAATGGTTTGTTTTATAGAATGTTCCAGTCACCTCATGTTGAAAACAATAAAATTTGTAAGCAACGACTTGTTCCCCAAGATTTAAGGAAACATGTCTTACATATAGCTCATGATTCAGTGCTAGCAGGCCATAATGGTATGAGGAAAACTAAAGAAAAGGTGTTAGCAGTGTTTTACTGGCCCGGTGTACAGAGTGATATAGCCCGCTATTGTCGGTCATGTGACATTTGTCAAAAGACTTTTCCAAAGGGAAAAGTTCCAAAAACAACCATTGGGGAGTTACCTTTAATAGACACTCCATTCTCTAGGGTTGCTGTAGATCTGGTGGGTCCTATTCATCCTCCATCAGAAAATGGAAATCGTTTTATATTAACAATGATGGATTATGCCACAAGATACCCAGAAGCAAAAGCCCTATGATGTGGCATTGTAGGGTATGGTGTTGTGTTAGCTCTTTAAAAGACTCAATGCTATGGTGGTATAGCAGTTAGCATAAAATATCACATTAACTTTATAACTTTAACTTAACATATGGCCGATATAACGATAACGTTACTTTAAAAACTTTTGTGTCCATGCTACTACTGTGTGAAGGCCCCCGCCCATAGGGGCTTGAAGAAATATATGGGCTGCATGATGCTTCCACGCAGAGCTGAATCCGGCCCACACACTAGTACTGGTAAACCGCTTAGAGGATCTCAGCCTGTCCAGGAATCGCGGTGCGAGGCGGACCGTCCATGCTAATAAACCCTATTGGTTTCATTGGGCGACAGGGCTTGAGATGTCATTTCATCTCCATGTCGGGTAAAAGTCCCACAAAATTGGAAGCAACGTCTCCAAAATGACCTTTACAGTGTTGACGGGGACGTTAAACCTCAAATCAAACAAAACTACTGTGTGAATAATGTATGCATTCGAATGGACCCATGAATTACGTTTGGATACCAAACAGACATAATTCCGTGATGATAATAATCATAGTTAAAACTTTATGAAAAGTGACTAGAATAAACATTATTTGATAAATACTCAAGCTAGTGTGGCTCATCACATTTATTATACATTTAGTATTATACCATGTATGATAAATGCTACATAAATACATAGAAACTATTTGATGTTTTTTTTTTTATTTTTATTTTTTAACCGTATGGAGCTAGATGCCTTCTCATATAGTGAAGTGCAAGAACTTGGATGCGACAATGTGCTTCAGCATTTCGCAGTTATTTCATGCGGTCGTGTTCTCTTCATTGTTTCATTACGGTTTTCGTTTGATAAGTTTAAATGAATTCAAAGCTGATATGTTCTATGTTTATGAATATTTTACCAGCTGCTTGGCGTTTTCATCTCACTTCAATTTTATAGACCCACATAGATAGCTACGCAAATGCTAATGAGATGGGCATGACACTGTTCTTATCTGTGTCACAGAGTGAAATATTGGAAACTGGAGGAGCGCTTGCTTTTAATAACATCGACAGCCATCATGTGACCACAACCACAATAATAATATATCCCCGTGACAACTGGCGCCCCACGTTGGGCGCTAGTTGACACGGGAATGATTGTGAGTGAGTGTTTGAGTTTTATATCCCACCAACAGCTAAGGTCATACGGAGGTGGGAACTCGGTTTAAAGACTCATCCGAAAGTCTGGAGAGGCCCGGGATCGATCCTGCGACCCCTGGTTTACAAGGCGAGTAGCGTAACCACTGCACCACGGAGGCTTCTGGGGAATGATTGTATTAAGGTTGTTGTGGCCACATGAAGATGGCTGATGTTAATATGACGACGTTGATTTCATGGTCTTCTTCCGCTTTCTCGAGGTTAATGCACGACAACTAAGTTAGATGATACCATATTTTTCGCTATATTAGAAAACGTATCGATCTCTCGACCTCGGGTCAGTCTTTCTTTGTTCCTGGCAAGGGTAGGTCATACGACCACCTGAAGGACACAATTTATATAGTTTTTCTTATTACTAAGGATATTTATATCTATTTATCAGAATGACGAGGTAGAGAGAGAGAGAGAGAAGGTTTTCTAATATAGCGAAAAACATGGCATCATCTAACGTAGTTGTCGTGCATTAACCTCGAGAAAGCGGAAGAAGATCATTAAATCGCTGTCGTTATATTAACATCAACTATCATAATGTGGTCACAACCACCTTAATTTAATCATCCCCGTGACATCTGTATGCCTTATTGTTTATTATTTGTTATACGGGACCTTCCGCAAAAGCGGCCATTAAATACTGTTGTGGTATCGGGTCCATGTAATGATTCCCCCTTTATTTCCCGCTTTATATGGGAAGAATTAAGGCCTATGTTTGCCGATAAACATAGACTGGGCGTGTTAGCCTAATCATAATTCTAGTTCTTCATCAGTTTGTACATTTCTTGCGATATATTCGTTGAAATAAAAGCTCATTCCAAGAGCAAGACTCTCAGAACCATCTCGCACAGCGACACATAGTGACGTCAAAGAGCACGCTGTGAACCCGCGCGTCACGTGGTAGGACCTCAAAGCGTTCGTAACTATTGAAAACGCAGATGTTAGAAGACAAATAAGCGGAATTTAAAGCATTGGCGTTTTTTTTTTTTTCCTTTTTCTTTCGGTTGGGTTTGTTGCAAAGATGGCAATTTCTTGCACACCGGACAAAGAAATGCGGGCTTTTACCCTGGGATAGAAATTTATGTTCTGGCCCTGGTGTTCCGACCCCAAATCGAATATAATCGCGTGTTTGATAAATGCACTGGTTGATTACAATCTCATGTGCGGCGTCGTCATGCGTGACGTCACTTAACATTCTTGTTGTGTCATCACAAAATGGCGGACGTCGGTAACCGAAGTGACAGCAGCATTACAAATTGGCAATAGAAATGGAAGGTATGCAAGAAAAAGAATCCAATATGGGTGTGAGGGGTGGATTGAAAAATCCGTCCCTCGGGATCACTGTCCGGCATCACTCGGCAAGCCTCGTGATGCCTGACAGTGTCCCTCGGGACGGATTTTTCAATCCACCCCTCACACCCATATAAGATTCTTATATTCTAATTGAACAATCATTCCGCCGTGGCCTTTGATAAGTTCATTCTTATATTTTCGAAAGAATTCCCAATGTTAACCATTTTGTTGGCATTTTAACATGATTTCGATGCCAAAATTCGAATTTAAGGACTGCATGATCATTTTTGTTGATTTTATCGATGTGTAAACTCAGGCGAATACTCACAAACTTAGCATAAAGCCCTTTATACAGTTTGTGAATGTTTCGCCGGTTTGTTCGCGAGTGATTCGCTAAATCCACAAAAGTGAAATTAATTTCGATTTTAGATGCTTGTTGCATTAAAAACATTTTGAGGTTGACATCAAGATTTAGTTATTAATCTTTTCCGTGGCAAAACACGCTATCATTTATCGCCCCCGCCCATCGGGGCTTGGAGAAATAGATTGGGCTGCATGATTCTTCCACGCAGAGCTGAAACTGACCACACATGAGTACTGGTAAACCGCTTAGAAGGACTAAGCCTGCCCAGGCAATGTGGTGTGAGTCAGACTGTCCAATGCATATTAGACTTTTAGTTTCACCGGACGGCAGGGCTTGAGATGTCATTTCATCTCCATGTAGAGTAAAAGGCCCTCAAAATTGGAAGCAACGTCTCCAAAATTACCTAAATATTGTTGACGGTGATGTTCAACATCAATTTAAACAAACAAAACACGCAGTCATTTAAAACTGCAAAAACCTGAGATGATTTTTATTTCGCTTTATCATTAGAAATATTTGTTTGGTATTTAAAACGATACCCCCCACACCACACACGCCCCATCCCCCGTCAACCCCCACCACCAGCTACCGTTCTATCAGTTTAACGGACACGCGGCGCCTGGCACTGCTGAGTCGGAGTCAATCCAACATTGCAACGTTGAGTAGACGTTGCATCAGGGGTGCCTATTTTGGCGTTCTGCCTGCTGAAGTTTCTCAAATTAGTTTAACATTTCCCATGGTTATATCTGATGTATATATATATAAATTTGTGAAAATGTATTGCCATAGTTTGATATTTCTATTGAAATTCAGCTCAATGTCATTTATATGACCGGAGATTTCTCAATCGTCACGATGACAAGTCCGTGATACGAAGACCCCCCTAAACCCCAATTTATACAGAGAAAATTGGGGTTTATGGGGGTACAGATTATCTGCCTTTTTGGCGCAAAAACATATATTGTGGGTACTCGTTAGAACCGCCTCATTGAGGCGGTTCTAACGAGCACCCACAATTTATGTTGGAAGCAGAAATAATAAAGATGTTATCATTTTTACCTAATATTTATCATTTTCTGACACCATGTTGGAAGCCATTATTTCTTACGGACATGTTTTCCTAATGGAAGTACGAGTATCGTATCGCATCGATTCCTGCTTATTGCTTTCTCTTCCGTTTCATTTCTCACGTACAATTTCCTTCTTAGAATGTCAATACTATTTTAGAAAGACGGTGTGTGTGTGTGTGTGTGTGTGTGTGTGTGTGTGTGTGTGTGTGTGTGTGTGTGTGTGTGTGTGAATTCGGGTTTAACGTCGCTTTCAACAATTTTTTAATCATATCACGACGGTTTCTGGTTGCGACAGGGAGCTCAATGCTCACTTTTATAGTGCTGCCTCACTGAAGTATCATGTCCCAGACAAATTACATGATACCACACCCAGTCACATTATCCTGACACAGGGTCGACCAGTCCTAGCTCTACCCCGTAAATCCGAGTGCCAAGCGAGGAGCAGCTAGTACCATTTTTAACGACTTTGGTATGTCGCGGCCCGGGATCAAACCCGTAACCTCCCGTTCCCCGGTGCCGATAGCTCTACCAACTGAGATATCGTGGCCGGTTTTAGAAAGACAGCCATATGAACATTAATGAAGATATTACAATCAATAATCACATGCAAAATTAATTTGTTTTATTTTATACAATTCTGCGGAGGGCTCGACTTTTTGATATTTTAAGCGCTTGACGCTTTGCACTGCTTGCAAAAAAATCGACTGCATTGTGTGTAAACGTGCTCTGAAACACGTGCGTTCAGCACAGCCTCAAAGCAGTCCTGTATTAAGACAACCTTTTGGACTCTTCAAAAGTGGCCTTTAAGAACATTTTTGAACAGCCTTTATTTTGTTCTAGTTCGTCTCTGAATGTGTGTTTCGGTTTGGGAGAGCCAGTTGGCCATTGTGCGGGGAAAAAAACTGCCCTTTTGGCTCTCCGCTATTGATGACCCAATAAGGGTTTAGTTATTTCATGTCATGCTTGTGTTTCTTTCCCTTTCGGGTCTCTGATGGGAGGTGTGTGTTAATTGTATAGACTGTTTTTGGTATTGGTTTTACGGCCCTTTCAAGATTATTTCACTCATATCGAGCCGATTGTTAATCAGAGGAGGGTGAAAACCGGAGTACCCGGAGAAAACCCAACTGCAACCCGATTCCTCATCATTACCTTCACTTCTGTTTTTAGGATAACACGTGGCATAGAAAATACGAGGGAAGAAAAAGCTTGAACTTATATATGTTTTTAAGACAAGAATTACTCTTTATTCAAGGGTGGTCTAGAAAGCAGGATTTTACTATAAATCATTCCTTATCTTAAAGGGCCTTTGTCTGTAAAGAAGCATTAATACATCTCACCGCAAACAGCAAAGATGCTGGTGAGACTGTGCGGGTGGTTGTTTTACTGCGTTGTAATAAGAAACATTACGATAAGACAAGTGCATTCTTTCATATCTCCAAAATGATTGTTTGTTTTTTTTTTCTGATGAAAATGATTGATGTGTTTCTTATTTATATGCCAAACATAGTTCGAGCCTCGCTCGGGTCACATGTGAGACGACAAGTAGAAGTAAAACAATGATCAGGAATCGATACGACTAACTTACTCCACCCATCAAAGACACCAAAGGGAAAGAAACACAAACATGAAGCAACCAGACCATAATGGAAACCTAAACAAAGGATGGCCATAAGGACAGTTACATGAACACAAATAATCAAAGAACCACAGAGGTGAGACAACGGTGAGGACTCGACAGCGAAAAACCACTGAAATGCTGGAGCAAAAGAAAACCAACAGTTAGACTCCGATGGGCCCGACCAGAGTCAGAGCATCAGGCACCAACCAACATTACCTTGAATTAGAAAGTTCTGCAACGGAAGGTCAGCTGGTTTTTCTCCGGGTACTCCGATTTTCGCCCACCTCTGATTAACGATCGGCTCGATATGAGTGAAATAATCTTGAAAGGGCAGTAAAACTAAAACAAACAAAAATATATGCCAAACATAGGTCTAGGGTGCTCGTTAGAACCAGAACCGCCTCAATGAGGCGGTTCTAACAAGTACACACGAGTTATGTCTTAAAGCAAAAATAAGCAAAATAATATATACCTCTGTAAATCCCAGTTTTCTCTATATAAAGTTGGGTTTAGAGGGGTGTTCATCCACGGACATGATGGATGTTTGCTTGTCACGGCTTAGAAGAGCTGCAGTTTGATGCAAGTAAAATCACCCTTACATCTGCTGTCATCCACGGACATGATGGATGTTTGCTTTTCACGGCTTAGAAGAGCAGCAGCTTGTGGCCAGTAAAATCACCCTTACATCTGCTGTCATCCAAGGACATGATGGATGTTTACTTGTCAAGGCTAAGAAGAGCTGTAGTTTGTGGCAAGTAAAATCACCCTTACATCTGCTGTTGGAAACGTAGAAGACCGTTCTGTATTTTTGTCGCACTTGCTTTAGCAGGAAGACATAGGCGTGCAAGTTTCCGTCCGTCCGTCCGTTCGTTCGTCCGTCCGGTTGTCCTTCCGTCTTTCCGTCAACATTTTACACTGGGTGTCTTGTCATCGCAACTCCTCCTACAGTTTCATATTGATTATTTTGAAAGTTTGCGTGTGTTTTTGCCATGGTATGAGAATGCGCATGTGGTTTGGATTTATCGTCCGATATATTTTTGTCACTTTTTCCACATTGTGAACCTTGTCATTTTTAACCTACAATTGATATATGATAGGTACCTCTTGTCATCGCAACTCCTCTTACAGTTTTATACCAATCATTTTTAAACTTTGCGTGTGCTTTCGCCATGGTTTGAGGATGTGCATGTGCTTTCGACATAGTTCTCAGAATATTTTGTTTGGTTTGGTCGCCATGAGGCGGGCAAACCGGGTCTAATGACCAGATTGTAACTGTTCTCTGTGGTTGTTTGATTTTTGTGTTCTCGGAGATGTTGCACTAATGAGTTAGGGGGCCTTCTTGTGGACTGAACAAATTATAATTTTAAATCGTAACCGAAGTAAGGGCGAGGATTGCAGCTGCGTAAAATCGATTTAAGCATCCCCCCCCCCCCCCCACACACACACAACCACCAAAGGGGACATCGTTTTACCGACAGTTCCAAGGCGGTTATTCTGTCGCGGTTTATTGTTGTTATGGTTTGTCTTGGAGTGTGTGTTTCGCTGTAATTATTTTGTTTTTGATAGCCAGTTGGCCATTTTGTTGGAAAGGAAATGTCCTTTTGGCTTTCTGCTACTGATGTTTCCATTAGGGTCTAGTTGTTTCATGTTCGTGTTTCTTTCCCTTTGGTGCCACGGCTTGGAGCTGTAGGTTAATTGTAACTATTCCTGTTAATTGCCTTCACTTTAATTCTCTATTGCAGGAAAGGCTCCTGCGAGAATGCGTCTATGCGTACGTTCGCCTGTGCCTTTGCTGGTAATTATGCGTTTTAATGAAGAAAAAGGTAACTAGAGAGTCTAACAGTTCTTGTTGGAAATCAAAGCACTGACAGTACTGGTAGGCCTGTTGTCCCTGAGTGTAGGCTGGCAAAATAGTCCAGGACTGAGATTTTAATAGCTTCGATCAAGCCTTAAATTCCATTTGTCTTAGCAAACTGTGTAGACCCTGATCAGACGCCGCGTTTTGCAACATCTGATCTGGGACTACACTGTTTACCAAGCCCAACCCATTATTTCAGTCCAGAGTACCCTCTTACGATTCGCTAAGAATCGCGAGGCTATTTTCTTAAATTAACGTTGCCTGTTTTTCCGCCAAGTCAAAGATAGTAACATGGACTCCAGCATTGGAAAGCTTACTGTACTTTACAACTTTGTGTCGATTGATAAACAGCCGACCCAAACTGCAACCTTCTGGTTTGGCTAACGTATTCGGTTTCATAGTATTTGCTTCGACATGCACTTTTTATCATTTCTTTATTTGCCCACCTGCCGAGATCTCAATTAGTGCCGTAGTCCTTTTTAATTGCATCATCTCTGTTCAGTTAAGATTACATATAATTGCTAGTATTTTTGCCTTTAGTTGAAAAATAGAAATGAAAGCAATGATCAGGAATCGATGCAATTAACCCACAACTCCAAGGGAAACAGCACAAACATGAAACAACTAGACCAAAATGGAAACAATAATAGCGAAAAGCCAAAGGGACAGTTACCTTCCCACAGAATGGCCGCAAAAAGGACAGTTACTGTCCCACAGAATGGCCAACTGGCTATCCAAACAATATAACACAAGCTACACACACACTCAAAGACAAACCATAACAAAAAATGAACCGCGACAGAAGAACCGCCTTGGAACGGTCAGTGAAACGAATTCCACCGGGTGCCTTAAATCGATTTTACGTGGCCACAAGCCTCGCCCTTATTTCTGTCGCTATTCAGACAAATAATTTGTTCAGTCCGCATGAAGGCATCCTAACTCACCAGTGCAACATCTCGGTTAACACAAAATTCAAACAACCACAGAGATGAAACAACGGTGAGGACTCAACAGCAAGAAACCACTGCAATACTGGAGAAAAACAGAACAACTGTTAAGAAGATCAAATTAAGAACACTACATGCGCATCATAACACCCAGCATGCAGTGTGACTAATTAAATTATTTCGTATTGGCCCAGGTACAGGTACGGGGTCTGCTGCATTGGCCCGAGGCCGAAGGCCGAGGCCTAATGCAGCTGACCGAGGACATATACCTTTCGGCCTCGGGCCATTGCAGCTGACCGAGGACCTGTAGCTAGGTCAATGTGAAATTAATTGATCAATGACAATTTTATTAATTGAATCAATTAAAAAATCATGATTATTGATTTTTTATTCTCACTTGATCTCAGTTAATATTGGTTGACCTGGTGTTAATACGGACGACCTCCGATCAATACAGGATAGTCAATTAATAATATGATGTTATTGATCAAGTCATTTCGTACTGGCCAAGTTACAGGTCCGAGGGCTGCTGTATTGGCCCAAGGCCGAAAGCCGAGACCAATACAGCTGATCGAGGACCTCTAACTTGGTCAGTACGGAATTACTTGATTAATGACAATTTTATTAAATGACAAAATTGAAACAAAAAACATGATTATTGATTTTTGACCTGTTGTTAATACAGATGACCTCCGATCAGAACAGGATAGTCAATTAATGAATCATAGTTGGGAGGTCAGTTGTAAAGTAGATCGAATCATGAGTGCGTAGCGGTAGTGATTTGTATACCTACAACTGACCGGCAAACTGTGATTCATTACTCATCAATTTACATACTAGAGCTGATCTATTTCAATTTTAACACACTGAAAATCGGCAATAATGTTATTGTTTCCTTTAAAATCTCCCAACCGTTCGCCATTGTTAGAAGAAATCCCGCAAAAACTATTGTCTATATGTATTTTTATAATGTTTTGCGTCGAAGAATCTAGGAGTGACGACATAAAATGGCCATTATTTGCGTCTCGCTCTTCATCCCTGTGATTTATTGCAGAATTAATCACATTTTTTTATTTTCCTTATATGCGTGTTGTGTTAGAATCTTCACCCATTACGGATCATTAAAGACCAACAGGCCTGTTTTGATGTCAGCCTAGGTGTATCAGGTATTACACATTTATCTCCATTAGGCCCATACCACCTTATTCTAATACAGTGCGCCTATATAGGCAATGGGAAGGAACTGTGTTTTATTATGCAACAAATCACGGGGCGGAAGAGCATGCCGAGTGACATCATTAAAAGCTGTCAATTTATTACGTCTTTTGTAGATTCTTTGACGTTAGACGGTGTAACGTCAGTTTCTCGCATCGAAAACGTTTCAAAAGAACACAAATGCATGTATATTACGGGTTTTCTTATCACAATGGCGAAAGGTTGTGAGAATTTGAAGGAAACAACAACATTATAGCCGATTTTCAGTGTGTTAGAATCGAAATAGATCAGCTCTAGTCACTGATTTGTTGAGTAATAAATCACGGCCTTATTACCATAGCGATATAGGCAAATTACAAAATATTTGTTCAGTCAGCATGAAGGCCTCCTAACTCATCAGTGCAACATCTCAAATCAAACAACCTCTGAGCTAGAAACAACGGTGAGGACTCAAAACCACAGAAATGCTGGAGCAAAAAAAGATCAACAGTGAGACTCCGATTGGCCCGACCAAAGACAGAGCATCAGGCACCAGCCAAAATTACATAATATTTGATTCTCTCCAATTCTCAGTAAGCCTTTACGCTGGAACCGTCATAGAATCTGAGACCTGATCCAGTGGCATGCAATTAAAGAGCGAAGCAAAGTTTTCACCCGTGATTGGGTTAACTACCATACATGCAGTCTGTCGTATAACATTTATGTTATACCCTATCTTTTTATATTGAAGAATATTTTTCGAAAGTGGGTGCTGGATTCATTGCATTTATATGTTTTTCTGAATTTATATACTAAGTCAACATAAAATTTGGGTTCCGATAGACCTTGTTGCAGAAGAGATTGAAGTCCAACATTGAATTTTGAAATAAATCGGAATGACGTCTATAAAATTTTGAAAAGGCTTTGCGTAGTTTATGATACCGATAACCCTGATAAGGAAGTTTAGCAGTTAACAATTTATTGCGAGTGTTGAAGTCAGTTACATGACTAGACACTCTGGCGAATCGAATTAATTGTGAAATATAAACGCCATAGGATGCCGCCCGAGGAACATCGCCATCCAAGAAAGGAAAATTTACAATCTCAAAATCAAAATCTGCGCGTTTATCATAAATTTTGCAAGAAACAAACCAATCTACAATAGATAGATGTAATTCCAAAAATGGAGCCTAGGTATCAGAAGAATTTGCTGTATTTAACTTAAGTTCTGGGGGATAAATTTGACTGATGAAGCCATCGAAATAGGTATTGTCAATATTTAATAAATCATCCAAATATCTACATCTTAGGTTAAGAGGTAATACGTTCGTATTTTGAGAGTAGAAAGAAATGAGCTTGTTCACTAGTTTCAGGATGCTAAGTTTCCATTCTTTAAGAGCTTTATGCTTAATATACTGTCGTTTACACCATCGGTTACCAAATTGGTTGAAGGCAGCAGCGAATTCATCTCTACATTTATTGAAATCAATTTTAGAAGGAAATCGATATTTTGGTCCTTTAGAAATTACATTTCGTATCCTAGAATGAGGAATTATATTTAAATTGCCAGTAATAATATGACCAGCAGCAGGATAGCAATACACTGAATTTTTTACCATCACAGGTATCAGGAGTGTTGGTGTCAATGTCAAGATCAGAAACAAGTTTGTTGAAATTAAAAATGATAAATCTAACAGGTTTATTGTATTTATAGCAAATTATGGATGTTTCAGTGTTTGGAGAATAAGCAGGAATAGTTGAAATCACTGAACTGTCTCGGATGATACCAGGTGAATCTATTAAATCCAAAGGATATTTTGATGTAATGACGTTTGTGGTTAATTTCAGAATCGATGAAAGGACGAAGAGCATGTTGAGTATAGCCTCTAGTTAAACGAGCAGCACGTATAACTGATTAAAACTATCGTAGAATTTATTTGCCTCGGTGTCCAGAATACGTAATACAGAAATGGATAATGAACTTAGAAATGCAAGCATAGAGTGGCGTCCATGATTCAATAATATTATGGACAGTCACTTCAAACTGGTATTATTTCTTTTAAAAGCACGTAATTTACGTTTATAATTGACATTTTTTCTGGTGCCTGGCGATCTAGGTTTACGCTTTCGACAGTCCAGAAGAGAGAAAATATCGAAATCGGATATTTTAGATAGATTACCCTCGTGATAAATACCCATTGATTAAAGCCCAATGGAAAAGGTGTCTGTAATGATTAAATCCATTTTAATTCAGTTTCATGCGGTTTAATGATTTTAAACCCAGCTACAGAATTTACACCATGGTACTTTTTTCCACTGGCTGTATAGAAATATCATTTACAGAATGACCTGTCCATTTGCAATGGCGGTACAAGAAATCCTCAGTATTCTAGGCTCCACATCTATTTTACTCATTGTACGATAGTGTTCGTTAAATCTAGATTTTTACTTGCGATTAGTTGTCCGACGTACTGCATTTTACAATTTGCAGTCCGTCAGGTTATCACATACATGTATATCAAATCTGACGACTTACATGTCAATTTGGACATGTTTACTAACAGAAAAGCGTCTACCGTTTACAGAGGAAAAACGGTAGACACAGTGACTAAATGCGAACAGTATCTGCACCTCTTAGCATTGCACTTAGAAATACTAGGATACATTCCACTTCATTTGAAAGGGTTGGGATATTTTCTAAGAATGGGCGATTTTATAGGAGATAATCTAACTTTTAGATTATTTTTAAATAAATTGGTACTGCCTGCTCCACTTAAATTAACGGAAGTGGCAGAAACAAATTTATAGGTCAAAACAAATTTATTCGGTCTGACACTGCCACAGTTCTGTTTGTTTCTATGTGAACGTTGATGATAGTTGGGCCAAAACTGTTGCCTCTAGAGTTTTCACAAGGTTTTCCTATTATTTGACCTAATGACCTACTTTTTGACACAACATGTCTCATATTCGAACTTCCGCCAGATATTGTCATGAAGATCATTCTGACCAAGATTGATGATGATTGGACAAAACGGTGGACTCTAGCGTGTTCACAAGAAGAACTTACGCACGAAGGATGACGCACGGCGGACGACGACGCCGGACATCTCAAAGTCACAAAATATCTCACGTGAGTCTCGCGAGATGTGACGCTGTTTTATCATTTTGAAATTGTAGTTTTTTTTTTGGCTGTTTATTTATACAGTCAGGAGATTCGGTCGGAGACTGTCACTTTTTTGTGCAAATTTCCATGCGGAAAGTTTGTTCGATAGGACGAGCAATTTTTTTTTCGGTGATACTGTAATGTTAATTTTTGAGAGAACATTTGGAGAGCAGTTTGTTTTGTTTCTATGTGAAACACAGGACTCATGTAACTGACTTCAACAGTCGGAATAAATTGTTAACGGCTAAACTGTTTTAGACGTCATTCTGATTTAATTTCAAAATTCAATATTGGACTTAAATCTCTTCTGCAACAAGGTCTATCGGAACCCGAATTTATGGTGACTTAGTATACAAAAATTCAGAAAAATATATAACCGCAATGACTTCAGCACCCAATTTCGTAAAATCATTCTTCGATATAAAAAATTGGGTTCAACATAAATGTTATACGACAGACTACATGCATGGTAGTTAACCCAATCAGGGTTGAAAACTTTGCTTCCCTCTTTAATTGCACGCCGGTGGGTCAGGTCTCCGATTCTATGACGGTTCCAGTGTAAAGGCTTATTGAGAATTAGAGAGATCGAATTCAAGGTACTGTTTGCTGGTGCCTGATGCTCTATCTCTGGTAGGGCCCATCGGAGTCTAACTGTTGGTTTTCGTTTGATCCAGCATTTCAGTGGTTTCTTGCTGTCGAGTCCTCACCGTTGTTTCGTCTCTGTGGTTGCTTGATTATTTGTGTTCACGGAGATGTTACACTGATGAGTTAGGAGGCCTTCGTGCGGACTGAACAAATTATCTGTCTAAATCGCGACGGAAAAAAGGGCGAGGATTGTGGCCACGTAAAATCGATGTAAGCCCCCCCCCCCCCCACTTCCCGTGGAATTCGTTTCCGCTGACCGTTCCAATGCGGTTCTTCTGTTGCGATTTATTTTTGTTATTGTTTGTCTTTTGGTGTTTGTGTCGCTTATGTTATTTTATTTTGGATAGCCTATTGGGCATTTTGTGGGAAAGTGACTGTCCTTTTGGCTTTCCGCTATTGGTGATTCCATGATGTCTCTGATGGGAGCTATGGGTTGATTGTATCGATTCCTGATCATCGCTTCCACTTCTATTCAGCCATACTGCTTTTTTCTATGTCTGCAATAGAAGCCTCCGTGGTGTAGTGGCTACGCTACTCGCCTTGTAAACCAGGGATCGCAGGATCGATCCCGGGCTTCTCCAGACTTTCAGATGAGTCTTTAAACCGAGGTTCCGTCTCCGTATGACCTTAGCTGTTGGTGGGACGTAAAACTCAAACACTCACTCACTCTATGTCTGCAAGAACAAGCATGTAGTCAAGGTACATCATAACAGTGTACAGTCAAGACCGAGATCAGCTTACGTGCATGCGCGCAGGGTGATATGAGTCTTCGCTGGGCAAACGTGCCTCCTTTTTCCTTGGCGCGGCCTATAAGGAAAGAAAAGAAAAAACTGACATTTTCGTTAACTCTTTTATTCTCTGTTATAGTTCATAAACGATATCCACTCTGGACTTACTTATTAGAATATTAGAGCATGTGTTCAAATATAACAAGATATTTATAAGCATTTCAAGCAACTCTCTCTCTCTCTCTCTCTCTCTCTCTCTCTCTCTTAAACCTCAAATCAAACAAAACAAACTCTCTCTCTCTCTCTCTCTCTCTCTCTCTCTCTCTCTCTCTCTCTCTCTCTCTCTCTCTCTCTCTCTCTCTCTCTCTCTCTGATTATTCACTGCTTAGTTGTCAGCTCACGAATTATTAGAATATTACTGAATTTAAAAGCACAAATGAGCACACCGTTTCGTATATAAAACTTTTCACGCAAGCCTCTCTCTTTCTCTCTCTCTCTCTCTCTCTCTCTCTCTCTCTCTCTCTCTCTCTCTCTCTCTCTCTCTCTCTCTCTCGCTCGCGCTCGCTCGCTCGATCGCACGCAGGCACGCTCGCACAAACACACACACAAAATCTCTCATTCTCTCTATCCAGAAAGACTAACCGTATTTCATTTGAGCCGGTGCATGGCAAAAACTACAAGACGTGCGTGACCAGTAAATACTCAGATTAGCCTTTAAAGCAAAGAAGTCTGCCTAGAGACAGCGCTGTGCGCATGACTCTTTTATTTGCTCTCGACTATCCAACACCAACGACAAGTCTGACCAGACAGATAGAATGTGCAGACGTTTCTTTGTGCTAGTTGGTCGCACAGGTTGATTCCGTCTTAACGTAGATACGTTTTAAAACTTCAACTGCTAGAAAAGATCCTTGAGCAGTCGACAGTCTGATTTTTGAAATCCCTATACAAATACATTGTAAATTTTATCACATGAAAAAGGAAACCTGTGAGTATTAATCTTATTTCTGCTCAAAATATAGATTGTGGTACTCGTTAGAACCGCCTCGTCGAGGCGGTTCCAAAGAGTACCTACAATCTATAATTTTGAGTATAAATAAAAATATAGATTGTGGTTATTCGTTAGAACCGCCTCGTCGAGGCGGTTCTAACGAATACCCACAATCTATAATATAGAGCAGAAATAACAAAATTATGTTTACCACTGTAAACCCCAGTTTTACTATATAAAAGTGAGGTTCAAGTGGGTCAGAATTATACAGGTGTTTTTTCGTGATGGCATTTTTATTGTTTATGAGGCTGGACATTACATGTGAACTTACAATGTCAAGCCTTGTTTTCTCTGAAAAAAAAAAATGAAAATGCTGTCTGTACATGTACATGTAAGTCATTACAAAAACACACGTATACAAATACATTGTACATCTCACCGCGAAAACACAATCATTTTAGGATGAAGTTGACAATTGTTTCTTATTTCTAAAATAATGTTTTCTCCTGTAAATCTGAGTTTTACTATATGAAAGTGGGATAAAAGAGGGTCAAAATTATATTGGCGTGTTTTTGTGATGCCTCATTTGCTGTCAAATGATAAATTTTAGTCAAATATTGACTGCGTCGTGAGAAAACCTGCCTTAATTCACTGCGTCTAGTTTGCTCAGCAACACAGAGTAGCAAAAGGTATAGCAGCAAACACAAAGTTGCTGGTCAGACTGCGCAGATGCACATGCTGGTCTGCAATGCTGGTGCTCGCGTATGTCTAGAACCATCCCCCCGCCCCCCCCCCCCAAAAAAAAAAAAAAAAAAAAAATATGATATGATAGCATACTTTTGCGACTCAGTGCATTTTTTCACATCTCCAAAATGGCTGCTTTTTAGATGAAAATCTGTTATATTTTTCTTATTTATACTGCAAATAAAGGTTTTGGGCGCTAGTTAGAACCTCATGATTGAGGCGGTGCTAACGGGTACTCACAGCCTTTGTCTTGGAGCAGAAATAAATAAAATAATGTATACCCACATGAACCCAGTTTTCTCTGTATAAAATAGGTTTGGGAGGGGTGTGTTCATTTCACGTACTTGTTCAAGCGATAAATAAATAATTAAACTAAAAAATTAATATAAGAAAATATATAGAGGATCTTACATGAGAGTTCATGTATTATTGAATTTATTAAACGAGTTGAGGAAAAGGAATTAAATGCGAGGCTTTGCCGAGCATTTTATCCCTTTTCCTCAACGAGTTTAATAAATTCAATAATACCTGAGCACGAATGCAAGATTTTGTTTATCATATGATATTTAGAACACATATAATTCACGATTTTTGTAGAAAAATATCAATATTCCGCCATTAGTAAACGCAACGTCGTTAATGGCGCCATATGTGTAACGTAACGTCTGACTATTTTGCATATTTAATCCACTTGTGGATTACAGAATTTATTACATGGCGTTACGTATTACACTCTCAGACGCGACGTCATATGATAAAGATAAATAATAATAGACAGGTTTTCTCACGACGTCTTTTTTATTCTTTTGTTGAAATGTTATTGTTTCTGTTTTAAGTCTACCGTAATAAACAGCCGGCACACAACAAGAAAGCAACGTCGTATCAACGTCAATGCAACTTAATGACGTTGCGTCGACGATAGATATGACGCCTGGGGCCAGTTGTTCAAAACTAAGGATGTTATTATCCCTTATTATGGCAAATATGATAATATTTTTGCTGAAAAAAAAAGTTAGCAGCTTTTGCATTTGCAAAATCTGCTCAATTTTTTTCTGCAAAAATATTTTTGCTGAAAAAAATGTAAGCAGATTCAATCTGCTCAATTTTTTTCTTCAAAAATATTTTTGCTAAACAAATGTTAGCAGCTTTTGCATTTGCAAAAGCTGCTCACATTTTCTTTCAGCAAAAATACCAAAATTTTAAATATTAAACTTGCTAGAACAGTTAACAATATGACTGCTAACGAGCTCGTTCAGCTAACGATGCTTTGGACAACTGGACCCTGGTGGCCAGCGCCGACGGCAATATGGTGTAATGTTGTTATCAAAGAGTACTTTAATAAACAGTCTTGCAGAAAATCGTTGTGAGAACAAGCGAAAACAGCCCAGTAAGAGAAGCCGTTGCCATGGTTGCCGAGTTGCACAGATCTGTTTCACAAGAGCACAAATTCCCTTCTGTTCCACTTTCAGTTTTGGTTTCGCACGTATCTCCCTTTACAGGCGAACAACCACGTGTAACAACTGCAACAAAAGAAATAGAGGATCTTGCACTACTATTACTACTACTACTTCTACTACTACTAAAAATAATAATAAAAGTAGAAATAATAATAATAATAATAATAATAATAATAATAATAACTTTATTTCGAAAGGATAACATATTTGGCACGCGTGCCAGTCTAACATATTTGATTGAAAATTTTCAAAAGAAGCATTTGATACAGTAACATTCCAAGCTTGTTTCTAGTTTAAACTCAATATTATATCCAGTTAACACGATGAACATCTCTGAATCGACGCGAAATCACCATTGAAAAAAGTTTGATTCCCATGGTGATAGCTGACGCTTTAAAATTGCATTAATTATTACAGTTTAAAGAATATAAGAAACAGTTAATTTCATTTTTTTTTCAGTGAAAGGTTTTTTTTTATTTACTTATGAACACAAAAAATAAGTATTTTTACTCGTGGCTTCGCCAAATATCGCCAGTCGTGAAAATACTTGTTTTGCTGTTCATGAGTGAAATAAAACCCGATCTTAGACTGAAAAAGTAAATTAAACATCCTCTATGAATCCTACATGCCGTCCCCGCAGTTTAAGCACTGCATGAGCCTTAAAGCGCTGTGCACCCAGTGTGAGCGACCCGAAAGTGAGGTGACCCTTCCCCCCACCCCCCGACACACATCGGACGTCGTCATAATGTCACGCGCGAGTAGCCAAGTGTGATTACACATGTGTGTTCATCGCAATTTTAAAGCATGGCGCTATCCACCAAAAAGCACTACATTATTTCGGATTGAGTTTAAATAGTCATTTTACTTAGTAATACATACTTTGTGTGTCGCCCGACTCAGCCTTGAATTTACTGCATCCATTTGGACAATTATCATTCACTTTGACTCCAGCGTTCTTGTCAAATTCATCTTTACATTTATCTTCCGATGTCAATGGGGGGAAATAGCTACACTCATAACATTTCACTGCAGTGCTGCAAATGACCAAAATATGTAATTCTTACATAGCCAGTACAGAGGACCCGCGTTATAACGGCATTCGTTATGACGGCAAAACTGGTTATAACGACAGTTTCAATTGAATGAATTCTAAGCTCAAGGTTTAGCCTCGATTCTCAGCGGCTTGGGCTTTCCTTTGGTTGGATATACCCAAATCGAATCCATAGTCATGAAATATTCTTGTAATTTAATACTCAAAGAAACAAATGTTATAGATATTTGTTAGAATCGCCTCATGGAGGCGATTCTAACAAATGTCTATAAATTTGTTTCTTGGAATAAATGATATGGAAAAGACCTTTTATAGCCTACCATAATCCTAACCGGACTTCTTTTTACGGCAAATTCATTATAACGGCATAATAGCAAGGAACAAGTATTCTTACATACTTTTTCACACTCATAGGACTGACGAAAAACTCTCCAATCTAAGAAATGATTGATCAAATGTTCTGTTAATTTATCCTTTCACCCTCATTAAAACTGACTGATTTAATGTTGACTGGTGAATAGTAAAAATTGAATTGTTTATATACCCCTAATGGACTCATAAATGAAAGCCAATCATGGTCTCAAAAAGCTAACTGGGAATTGAAAATTATACATAAATGAGCAGTGTCACGATAACAGTTGTTGTAGGACACAGATCAACCTGCTCACATGTGATAAGTTTAACTTAATTGGTCATGTGTGCAATTCTAGGGAAGCTATGTACAGTGTAACTTGATTGGTTGATCGATGAATAATCAATCTGAAACGGACAGACCAAAACAGTGGACACCAAGATCTCTGAACACGGATCAGAGTCTTCACTGTTTGTAGGTAAATCAAAAGGTAAAGAGAAGCCAGTTTCCACAAAAAAAATTATTTTGGACCCATCAGCTGTCAGGTAAATAAATTGTAGTGCTTAACTATTGCAATCTCACAATCTGGTAGCAGCGCAGTCACCCTCTTCTGTCAGTGTGTGCTTATTTTATGAGTCCTATTATCTCTGACCGTGAGAGATATCTTGACAGCCAAAGTTTTTGGATTGTAACAATCCAACTTGAACTCGGGAGTCCTAGGAGTGTTCAGTGAAATATAGAGATTTCTAAGTGAAATCGAAATCGATATTGTCACTGTTTGAAACTGTGACAATACGATTTTTATTTTCACTGTTTGTGAATTCGATGTTTCTTCGAAAAATGTCACATTATTTCTTTGGATGTTAAATGTCAATTAGCTAAACGTTATAAATAGTGTAAGAAATTACGTCACGCACGTTTTCACATGATTCGGACGTTGATGACGTCACTTTTAGCACCTACCCAACGTAAATAAAGCACGCGACGCCAGACGAGCGTAGCAACTGCGGAAATTATTTAAATGCAAATTTCAAACAAACCGTGTGAAAAAGTAACATTCTAAGCTGTTTTTAGGTGCAAACTGCAGTTTACACCCAATATTATACCAAGTTAACACGCTGAACACCTCTTAATCAACGCGAAATCGACCTGGAAAAAGTTCAATCTCTATGATGATGGCTGTTGCTTTGAAAATGCGTTACAAATTACAGTTTAAAGCATGAAAGAAACAGAAAATTTAATGTTTTTAGTGTAAGATCAATTTTTATTTCACTCATGAACACCAAAAGTTGTATTTTCACTCGTGGCTACGTCACTCGTGAAAATACTACTTTTGATGTTCATCTGGTGAAATAAAAATCGATCTAACACTGTAAAAAAAAAAAAAAATCCTCTATCTGTCGGTATAACGCGGGTCCTCTGTTGTTAAATCCAGTGATATATTATGTGATAAATCACTGGGTGGAACAGCGAGACGAGAAGAGCCGCCTTTTTATGCCGTTGCATGCCGCTGTAGCGTGAGATTATTGATCCCGTGAGATTCTTCAGTCGCATAGGAAATACCTAACAGGAAATGAATGACATTTCTCACGGCCTTCTTGCGCATGTGCAGATATACCTTGGTATTAAGGTTCTCACGGGTTATAAGATCTCACGCTTCGCCGCTTCACATTATTACCTTGACGATAGATGGTGTAACGTCGTTTTCTTGTATCAGATATGTTATGAAAACAGGTAAAAGCATGTGATACAGTCAGTTATATTTGCGGGATTCCTTTAAACACTGGCGGAATATAGGAATAATCTGAAGGAATCAATAGCATTTTCTTCGACTTTTACTGTTAGAATCGAAATAGATCAGCTCTAGAGCCATGATTTATTGTGTGATAAGTCAATGTTTGTCGGTCAGTTGTAAGTCGACAAATCACATGCGCTACGCGCTTGTGATTTGATCCAGTTATAACTGACCTCCAAACAGTGATAAATTACGGCTACAGCTGAGCTATATGTTATATATAGTTTGACTTAAATATTTTTATTTTGGATATCCGTTTGGTGCGGAACTCTGGAAGGGACATTTTTTTTTTTTAAATATGTTGTGCGAACAAGATATTATGTTGTGCGGACAACATAATTTATCTTGTGCGGACAACATATTATTATCCTGGGCGCACAAGATAATATATTGTTCGCAAACACATAATATCTTGTTTGCACAACATATATCTACGGAAGTTGTGCGAACAAGGTATTATCTTGTGCGGCACAAGACAATCTTGTGCGGACAAGATAATATCTTGTTTGCACAACTTAATATCGTGTGCGCACAAGATAATATGTTGTCCGAACAAGATAATATGTTGTCAACACAAGATATTATCTTGTGCGCACAACATATTAAAAAATAAAAAAAATCATGTCCGTTCCCGGGTTCCGTTGTTTGGCCATTTTGTGGGAAAGTAACTTTCCTTTCGGCTATCCGCTAATAATATGTTTTCGTAAGGGTCTAGTTACTTCATGTTCATGTTTCTTTTCCTTTGGTGTCACTGATGGGAGCTGTTGGGTAATTGTATCCATTCCTGATAATCGTCTTCACTTTTATTTTATTTCCTTGTTTTCGGGAAACGATTGAAAAAAGAAGGGAGAGCGATGATCGGGGATCGATATCCAAGTGGACACATAACGTGTATGCAACATCGCATCAACGTCGATGCAACGTTACGACATTGCATACACGTTGTGAGCCCGCTGGGTGCAATTACATGTACATGTGCCCCAGACGTCAAAGAAGAAAAAACAACAACAACAACAACAACAAAAAAAACAAAAAAACAAAGTTAAATATTTTCACAAAAATGAAAACGCCAGTCTGTAACATATAACATGTATAACACGTATGCCATATAATGTGGAAGGGCCTTTAGAAACTAGCCTTTTTATGATCTATGCTGTTGGTGGGTCGTAAAAGCTTACCAAATTAACAGTTACTTTACTTTCTAAACTGTTAAAGCTTAATTTAGAATCTTTCTTTCTATAAAATATTGGTTTTAATATCAGGCAATAAAATGATGCATTGTACTACTTTCTAAAACTTGATTTACATGTCTTGTTTATATTGGCAGCCATTCAAGTAAATTGGACCAAATTCAAATCGTCATTTGACTTATAAAATATGTGATTACGCAGTAACCTTCTAGACATATGCAGGTGCAGTAAACAAAACTTACAAAATTCTTAAATGTATACTGATCTGTCACTCATAGAGGGGTATTTGTATATGCATATGTCTATCATTCAAGTGTGTCAGATATAAGAGTGTATATTTTAATGTTATGTCAATTAAAGAGGTGCAGTAAACTTTTAAGGGAATTTAGGAAAACAATAACTTTAAAATAATTGCGTGGTAGCATACTAAAACTATGCAGTATGATTGACGTTTGCACAAATAATAAGGGTGTAAACGTGAATTGTCAAATGTATGAAATGCTCAGAGAACATATGTACGGTCCTGTTTTGAACACGTTAGTTAGATCTGAATTTGGGTTTTTGTAGAGAGATCCGAGCTGGTTATGATAAGATCTCTTTTTTGAAAAGTATCAGATAGAAATTATTCTGATACACATTTTGGTTTTCGCGGAAATGAAATAGATTGAAATGAAAATTAAAAATAAGAAGCTTTTGAAAGACTTTATTTATTGTGTTAAAAGCGAAGGACTAAAAGAAAACTATACGACATAGGTCTACGGTTCCCCACTACGTTACAAATCGGACAGTTAAATTATTTTTCCAATGTCCAAACGGCTATCCAAAATCAAGACGAACTATAACAATAACAAGTATTAGCTTTTACAAATAGCTTAAGTCTACGCTCGACACATATTAAGTTGTAAAAAAAAAAAAAAAAAAAAAGATTGGAAAATAAAATGACAAAAATGATGCGAATGTTATATTAGCCAGAAAATATGGAAATTTATAACCCCCAAAGATTCGAAATGTTAATACATGTATTTCATATTTAAACAAACGTACCAATATTTCTTTTTGACAACGACTTGTACTAGCGAAACGAATCAAAGCACTGAGACGTGATAGTGCGATTGACTGTGATGTTTGGATTTTGCGTCTGGTCGGTAGTTTAAATCAGACTTATAATGACTATAAAATTGAATAAACTCCTATGAGCATAACTGTTTGAAGCTATCCCGGGCCAGAAAGCGTATTCATGTTGTAAATATAAATTTAACGTGTTGCTTGAATATGAGTTTGGACCGTTGGATATAAAAAAAAAATGACTTTGCTTTGGTTACCTTATGTTATAGCGATGTAACGTCGTCACTATGAACGTAGCATTTTTATGCCCCGACCTTTGAAAAAGTTGGGGGCATATTGCTTCTGGCTTGTCCGTTCGTTCGTACGTTCGTGCGTTCGTCACGCTTTCTTCTGCATAGCATAACTTAAGAACCATGTATGCTAGTGTTTTGAAATTTGATATATGGTTTCCTCATGAATAAATAGTTGACCAGTATCTTTTTCTTACCCGGATTATCTCCCCTTTTTGCGTTATTTCCCTTTAAATTAAAAAAACATAGAAAGCTTGTTAGCAAGATATCTTAGAAAGTGTTCGGGCAAGAGCCTTGAAATTTAGTATACTGATTGAGAGCGAGGAGGAGATCACCTGTTTAAATTTTCAACAAATTTAACGGAATTTTGTTAGAGTTATGGTCCTTTGCAATTTCTGGCCATTTAATTGTGTTGCTTTCTGGTGCATAGCATCACTTAATAACCATGTATGCTAGTGTTTTGAAATTTCATATATGGATTTCTCATGAAAAAATCGTTGACCCGTATTTTTTTTTCTTTCCTGAATTATCTCCCATTTTTTTCAGTTATTTTCCCTTTACAATAAATGACATAGAAATCTCGTTAGCAAGATATCTCAAAAAGTATTTGAGCTAGGGCCTTGATATTTGGTATACTGATTGGGTCTAAGGAGGAAATTACATGATTAAATTATTAACCAATTTAATGAAATTTTGTTAGAGTTATGGCCCTTTACGATTCCTGGCCATTTAATTGTGTTGCTTTCTGGTGCATATAATAACTTTATAACCATGTATGCTAGTGTTTTAAAATTTCATATATGGTTTCCTCATGTAAAAACAGTGACTCGTATTTTTTCATATCCGAATTATCTCCCCTTTTCTAGTTATTCCCCTTTTAATTAAATAACATAGAAAGCTTTTGAGCAATATATCTCAAAAAGTATTTGAGCTAGAGCCTTGATATTTAGTATACTGATTAAGACTGAGGAGAAGATCACCTGATTAAATTTTCAATCAATTAAAAATTTTCTTAATGTTATGGGCCTTTACAATTTCTCGCCATTTAATTGTGTGATTTCCTGTGCATAGTATTACTTAAGAACTATGTATGGTAGTGTTTTGAAATTTCATATTTTGTTTCCCCATGAAAAAACAGTTGACCCCTATCTTTGCTTATCTAACTTATCTCCCCTTTTCGTATTATTTCCCTTTTTAATTAAATAACATAGAAATCTCGTTAGCAAGATATCTCAGAAAGTATTTAAGCTAGAGTCATGATATTTGGTTTAATGATTGGGACTAAAAAGGAGATCAAATGATTAAACTTTCAACCAATTTAATGAAAATTTGTTAGAGTTATGACCCTTTATAATTTCTCGCCATTTAATTGTGTTGTTTTACTGTGCATAGTATTACTTAAGAAATATGTATGCTAGTGTTTTGAAATATTATATATGTTTTCCACATGAAATATTAGTTGACCCGTATTTTTACTTATCTGACTTATCTTCCCCTTTTGCGTTATTTCTTTTTTTAAATAACAGAAATCTCGTTAGCAAGATATGTCAAAAAGTATTTAAGCTACAGCCTTGAAATTTGGTATACTGATTTGGGCTGAGGAGGAGATTACCTGATTAAATTTTCTATCAGCTTAATGGAATTTTGTTGGAGTGATTGTCCTTTGCATTTTCAGGTCATTTAATTGTGTTTCTTTCTTGTAGCAAGATATTTAAAAAAAAAACTATTTAAATTTTTGCCTAAAAACTTGACAGGCTGATTTGGAATGACTAGAACATCAACTGATTAACATTTGAAAAAAAATCTGATTTTTTTTATTTTTGGCGATAATGGCTTTTTGGAAATTTGGGCATTTATGGACAAGCATATGGTTGGGGGCATAGTGTTTTACAAACACCATTTCTAGTTATGTTTTATGTTGACGTCATTGCGGAACAGACGCTATCGTTTAAACAACGTTTTGAAGTAGCCCGTATGCCATGTTAGTTTTATGGTCGCATCTGAACAGTTGATATGGAATTGTGGGGCGTTTCCGTTAAAATTTGTCTCAGGAAATGCAAGAGTGAGAATCAATCATGTTTATTTCATTGAAATAACATATGCCTGGTCCCTCGGAGGGTATTCAGACAGCAAATGTTATCCACGAAAAACTATGGATGATCTCTTCTATATTGAAAGGTCTTTTATGAGGTCTAATCTGTCGAAACCATCTTACCTGGCCTAGAAAATTTGTACACTCGATTTTTTTCCTCAGGTAAATTTCAGTTTGTGTTTTATTCCTCAGGTAAATTTCATTTCTTTTTCCAGAGCATAAACCTTTGCAAAATGCATTTACTACACCTGATAAAAAGGAACTGTTTGGACCGAAATTGTTTTCATTGATATTCTTATTCCTTTTTATTATTAAAGATTTTCGAAAAGTAGTTTATATTTCTTTACCGTTACTTGCAAGTATTCCAGCTGAATAAATCTGAAATGGGGTTTCACGTCCCAGTCAACACTATTTAGGTCATATTTAGCTCATCAGTAGACCTGTCCATTTTCATGGACAGGCTTATATGTAAGCGGTTAATCAGTACAGTGTACATTCTTTTGCCAGAAACTGACAACTGCCCTTCTCGAATCAGCGGAAGGGACATAATTACCGCGATCAATCTCGACGAAAGAATGTTGCCGCCCCGGCAGGATCGAACCTGCGTCCTACCGACCATCAGTCAGACCGCATACGACTCCGCCTCCGTGGCCTAGTGTAGGGCGCAGACTCTTAATCATTACATTACGAAAACATGCCTATCTAAATATATTGAAACTTTTACCATCAAAATCTGAAAATGTTCCGAAGGAAAATTGTAATATTTTCCTTATTTCTGCTCAAAGTATAGATTTTGGGTACATGTAAGAACCGCCTCGACGAACCGGTTCTTACGAGTACCCACAATCTATGTTTATTAGCAGAAAAATGAAAAATAATGTATACCCTGTAAATCCCAGTGTTACTATATAAAAGTGGGGTTTAATTGGCACCAAAAGGATATAGGTGTGTTTGCGTGATGGGTCTCTGAAAACCAAAATAACATTATCCCTTGTTATTGATATAAACACTCCTATAACCCATATATGCCTAGCGTCTTTTCTTGGGGGGGGGGGACATTTTACAACTATTGCAGACCAAGATCAGACGGCACAACGTCGCAACTGATCTGGGTCTAGACTGTTTGCTGAAAGTGCATATTAATGCTATTACTACTAACAACACAAACCTGACTCCCCTATTTTCAGAAATTTTCCTTTTCCGCTGAAAAAATTTACAATGTTTTGTATAGGCGTGTTTTCGTAACGAAAATAATGAACATGCCCTAAGAACCACCCAGTAGGCACACGTCGCTAGGGCAACGTCATATCAACGTCGGTGCAACGTCATGACGTTGCACCGACGTCGATGTGACGTTGCATAAACGTCATGACGTTCTACCGACGTTGATGTGACGTCATAATTACGTCATGTGCCTGCTTGGCAGTAACTGTGCAAACTGGTTAGTACGGCTCTTCATGGCCTAGTTGATAAGAAAGCTGTCTCAAGGTTCTCGCCTTTGTGGGTTCAGGCCTCGCTAGGGCCATTTATGAGACACTAAGCTCTGCGACGGAAGTTGAGTTGCTTTTCTCCGGGTACTCCGGTTTTTGCCCACCTCTGCTCAACGATCAGCTCGATACACGTATATTCAAAATAATCTTGTGATGGCCGTAAAACCAAAATAGAAAATAGTTCAAACTGTTAAGCATTTGTTCAAATCAACAATAAACATCATGACAACTCGACAAGGAAGGCGTGCCTCCGTGGACTATTGGATAAGATCGCTGACTTAATTATTAGGTCCCTCATCGCTGTGGTTCGAGCCTCGGTCGTTTCACATACGAGACGTCGAGTGCTGCAACCGAGTCAGATGCGTTTTCTCCGGATAGTCCGGTTTCCTCCAAACCTCTGATTGGTGATCGACTCGAAATAAGTGAAATAATTTTGAAAGGGTCGTAAACCCTATCCCTATACAACAAAGAAACAGGTTTATCATATGACGTCGCGTCTGAGAGTGTAATAACGTCATGTATTATTTACGATAATCCACTAGTGGATTAGATATGCAAATTAGTTAGATACGTCCCGTAACGTTACATGTACGACGTCCTTAACGACGTCGCGTTTACTTGTTGCGGAATTTTGACATTTTTGTAAACAATCGTGAATAAAATGCGTTTTAAATGTCATATGATAAATAGAATCTTGCATTCGTGCTCGTGTATTATTGAATTTATTAAACTCGTTGAGGAAAAGGGATAAAATGCTCGGCAAAGCCTCGCATTTTATCCCTTTTCTTCAACTCGTTTAATAAATTCAATAAAACATGAGCACTCATGTAAGATCCTATATTTACCTTTCTTTAACTGCAGCAAAAATAGTAAAAAGGGCAAGAAGTAACATCTTAGTCTCCATTTCTTTACTTCTGTACAAACTACGCTGAAAGCGAAATTAGTCAGTTACATATAGCGCCCAACTGCACGACTAGTTATCCCGGGGAAAAACCGGGTATAAATACCCGCGTGAGTCGTACTGTAAGTAACTGTACCTTTCAGCTTTTTCAGAACGGATACATTTTTGTGCACTCTCAAGCTTACATAGATACCAAGCACTCTGTAGAGTCGGACGGTGCGAATCCTGCAGCGCTCTGTTCATTGCAAGGATACCTAATTAAGCGATAGCTCTGGTCATTGTGTGTTTATGAGCATGTTGATCTGGTCCCTTGATGATTGCACAAGTGTTGCTGTAGATTTTGTCTTGCGCTATTAGTTTTTATAATGTAGACACGCACATTCGTTCCGATGGGTGGTTTGGTAATTATGTAAAACGAATTGTATTACATACATTCAGCTGTTGGAATGCTAATGTACAGCTGAAAACACATACCTATTCAAATACATGTACATTGCAAATTTTACCGCCGAAAGATGAATCGAAGCACTGAGAGTGCTGGTGGAGCGTAGCTTTGATAATTTGCGTTAGGCAAATTTAGCGTCTGAGTGGTATTTTAAATCAGGTTCATATAGATCCAATGGACATAGCTGTTTGAAGCTATTCTGGGCCGGAAGTCGTGTTAAAGCAACAAGACCTATATTGAAATTAACTTATATTTTTTGGAGAGTAGCTCTTGCAGCGTAGCTCCAGTAAAATGAGAAGTGATTTCGGCACTACTTTAAGCGTTACTGCGTATGACAAATATCACCAGTGAGAAAATAGACCCCTGTGTTAACATCGTAGATTATTACGCCATGCTGTACCATGAGTCTCATTATGACCTACACTGCATACTTACAAAAGGTTCAGCCATTTTTGCCAAATATTTCGTGGAAGCCACAACCTGACATCCCTGATTTTAAAATGAACCCATTCCAATCTGATATAAGGTTGAGGATTCCATTTGTTTCAAATGGGTTAAAAGTACGCAGTGTGGGTCGATAATGTAATTGTTGGAATCATCCAGTCAATGAGTTTGGACAGGTGCACGTCAAATTTTAAGGAGCAAGGCTTAAATTTTGCAGTTTAGACACAGATGAGACGCCACTTGTTGTAGTGTCTGATCTGGGTCTGCTATGATTGTCCCCTAAAAAGGCTGCTAGACATATACTCAAAGTATGGGTTGGTGGTGGGGGGGGGGCAATGCTACTTTGTTTAAAGCGACTAGTCTGCGTCTTAGGCATGTGACCATAAAGAAAGCAAATTATCAGCTCAGACCAAAGTTCGATACCTGCCGGGTTCGCCAACATTCTTTTCAGGAGATATATCGTGAAATCTGTTCCACGGTGATTCTATCCCTTTCGCTGATTCAAGAAGGGCAATTGTTGGTTTCCGGTAAGTGACTGTGCACTGTGCTGTATTGACAATACCTAACCAAAGAATTTGCCTTAATTCCAGATCATTTCATAAATGGCCTCGTCGAGGCAATTTATTTTTATATAATGATAACGGAGTATAATGTATAAACCTCTTCAAATATTCCTATGAATTGATATTGACAATAACTAACCCAAGAAACTGTCGTATGCAAGATCACTCCATAAATGGCCTCACCGATGCAATATATACGTGTATTTAGAAAACAATTAGCAGAGTATAATGTTCAAACCTCTCTGAATATTCCGCTCATTTTTGGCATTCGGATTAATATTGACAATATCTAACCCATGAGGCTGTTTTATGCACGGAGTATAACATCTAAACCCGGCTTTGATCATTTCCGGCATACAGGTTGATATTGACAATACATAACCCGCAAAATTACTTTACGAACGACCTCGCCCAGGCAAACTGTTTGAAAAATTATTTCGAAGTGTAACTCCTAATCTACTTGGAATATTTTGACACCTGTTAGCATGCAGATAGATAATGTACAGATCTAACCAACCAGATTTCTGAATGCCCAATTTGTTTATTTTAGCCTCGGCACGGCAAAAAATTCACCCACAGACACGGTCGTATAACTTTCAAACCGACGGGTATATTTTTATAATGTTTTTCATGCAGATGTAAATTGACAGGATCAAGCTAATGCTATTGTCTAAATCCAGATAGCTTAATAAGCAGCCTGGCCGAGGCAATTTTAAAGACTTATTATGGATGTAAAACTTATAAACTGCTGGGAAAATTATGATAATTTTTCATTTGAAGCTAAACATCATCAAGACGTAACTTGAAGAATATCTAATGCAAGATGAATAACTTACCCAAGGTAATTTTTCAAAAACTGATTACATAAAATAACTTTAAAGCTGCCAAACTATTGCGCAAGCCGAACAATAGCTCAGCAGATATCTTCTCTAAACTGTAGAACTGCATGGTTGCTATATTGCTCAAAAACATTGATTGTCGGTACTTGATAAACTGCCTCGTCCAGGCGGTTTAATCAAGTCCCCGCAATCAATTTTTTGAGCAGAGATAAGAACATATCACAATTTTGTACCTTAAAATTTCTATTTTTTTTTTTTTGCCGAAAAATTGACAATGTATATGTACAGGCGTGTTTTCGTGATGGTTGTTGCGGGGTCTACACCTTAGCGTGAGTTAATTTCAATATAGGTCTTGTTGCTTTAACACGACTTCTGGCCCAGAATAGCTTCAAACAGCTATGTTCATTGGATCTATATGAGCCTGATTTAAAATACCAATCAGACGCTAAATTTGCCTAACGCCATCAAATTATCGAATTAGAAGCCTCCGTGGTGCAGTGGTTACGCTACTCGCCTTGTAAACCAGGGATCGCAGGATCGATCCCGGGCTTCTCCAGACTTTCGGATGAGTCTTTAAACCGAGGTCCCGTCTCCGTATGACCTTAGCTGTTGGTGGGACTTAAAACTAAAACTCACTCACTCAAATTATCGAAGCTACGCTCCATCAGCACTCGCAGTGCTTTGATTCTTATTTCTTCTCAAAATATAGATTGTGGGTACCCAACATCTATATTTTAAAACACAAATGTTTACCCCTGTAAAATCCAGTTTTGCTGTATAAAAGTGGGGTTTACGGGGGTCTAAATTATATAGGTGTGTTTTTGTTTATGTGTACGCGATACCAATCACTCTTTATATTCAGATCGGACGGTGAAAACCATGCTACGTTCTGTCCATTCCAAGGAGACCTAATTAAGCGAAAGCTCTGGTCATTGTGTGTTTATGAGCAGGTTCATCTGGGCGATTGATGGTTGCACGGGTGTTAATGTAGATTTTTCTTGCGCTAACATACATCTATATATAGACACACAAATGCGTTCCAATGGGTGGGTTTTGTATGTAAGAGTGCATGCTTAAAGTACAGCTTGTAACAGTTTATAAAGTTTTACATTGTATTCTAACACACCGCGCATATTAAGGCCGCCATCGGGGCTTGAAGAAATAGATAGGCTGCAAGATGCTTCCACGCAGAGCTGAAACCGACCGTACACGAGTACTGGTGAGCCGCTCAGAGGATCTAGGCCTGTCCAGGCAAAGGCGTGCAAGGTGAACCGCCCGTGCTTATAAACCCTATTGGTTTCATTGGGCGACAGGGGTTGAGATGTAATTTCATCTAAATGTCGGGTAAAAGTCACACAAAATTGGAAGCAACGTATGCAGTGTTGACAGGGACGTTAAACCACAAATCAAACACACATATATTTGGGCAACGGAAAGAAACTGTATGTTTTTGCACACCAGCTCTGGAAATCGATAGATTTAGCTTGGGACAGACTATAAGAATCTTATAGGGGTGTGAAAGGGGGATGGAAAAATCCGTCCCGAGGGTCACTGTCCGGCATCACGAGACTTGCCGAGTGATGTTGGGCAGTGATCCCGAGGGACGGATTTTTCTATCCACCCCTCACACCCATATTAGATTCTTTTTCTTGCATACCTTTCCTTGGCTTAGCGCGGATTTTTAATGCTGCAGTCACTTCGGTTACCAACGTCCGTCATATTGTGTTGAGACTGCAGGAATGTTTAGTGACGTCACGTAACGTGCATGACGTCAACCTTAACGATGTCGCATACGAGGTCGTAATCAATCAGTACATTTATCGAAAATGCGATTTTATTCGATTTTGGGTCGGAACGTTAGGGTCAGAACATAAATTTCTATCCCAGGGTAAAATCATGGATTTCCTTGTCTGGTGTACAAGAAATTCTGTTCTAACCCCTGGTGTTATTGTCCAAAATCGAATAGTCTTTCGTGTATAATAAATGCACTGGTTGAATACGCCCTTATATGCGCCGTCGTTAAGGTTGACATCACCGCACGTTAAGTGACGTCACAATAGGGCGGACGCCGGTAATCGAAGTTACTGCAGTATTAAAAATCCACGCTCAGAACGGTATGCAAGAAAAAGAACCCAACATGGATGGAAGAGGTGGATAGAATAATCCGTCCCTTGGGATCGCTGTCCCGCAAGCCACGTTATGCCGGACCGTGACCCTCGGGACGGATTTTTGCATCCATCTCTCACACCCATGTAAGATTCTTATATTATTCTGCATTATATTACAGGCGGAAGAGCGTTGTGCGATAAACCGCCGTATTACGATGTCACTCGTGGATACTTTGACGTTAAAGGTTAAATGTCATTTTCTGGCATCGCAAATATTCATTACATTGTAGCCTTTATGGCCGAAAAACGAAAATTTTAAGATAAAAAACAAAAAAAATGTGATATTTTCTTATTTCTGCTCTAAAATGTAGATTGTGGGTACTCTTTTAGAACCGCCTCGATGATATTTTTCTTATTTCTGCTCAAAAAAGATTGTAGGTACTCGTTAGAACCGCCTCGATGAGACGGTTCTGCTCTAAAATATAGATTGTGGTTACTCTTTAGAACCGCCTCGATGATATTTGTCTTATTTCTGCTCAAAAAAGATTGAAGGTACTCGTTAGAACCGCCTCATCGAGGCGGTTCTAAAGGGTACCCACAATCTATATTTTAGAGCAGAAAAAAGAAAAATAAAGTTTACCCATGTAAACCCCAGTTTTACTATATAAAAGTGAGGTTCAAAGGGGTCAAACTTTAGTAGGCGTTTTTTCCTGATGAGACTCGTAAATAAGGTCATGTTTAAAAGGCAATAAAATTAGCGGGAATTCACAGGCTTGAGGCATTTGAAGGTAATGCCAATTTCCACTGCTTTAGAATCCATTAAGACAAAACATCCGTTTGGCAGAGTGCATTCTTTCACATCCCAAAAAGGTTACTTTTCTGGTAAAAATTTGTGATACAATTCTTATTTATACTTAAAACGTATGTTAAAGGTGCCCGTTAGAGCCGCCAAATTGAGACGGTTCTTACGAGTACCCACAACCTACTTGGAGCAGAAATAACAAACATATTAAATACCACCGTAAACCTCAATTTTGTCTATATGAAGTGGGGTTTACGGGGATTGTGGGGTTCACTGAGTTCTTACATGTATATCAGCTCTAGTATGTGAATTATTGCGTTATAAATCACAGTTTGTCAGCCGGTTGTAGTACGAGGACTGTTCAAATATGAATGCAAGTAGAATGTTTTCTCGTGCACTAATGCGAAAATCACCTGGAAATAAATATCACAGCGTCGAATAACATTTTACCTATACATTGATACCAAACCTGTTAAAATCCGTCCACTTTAGCCCTGTATATCGTTCGATAAACACTGTCTACTCTTGTATATTAGTACAAAACATGGTTGGAAGAAGGTCAGAGTACGCCGATGAAATACGGTCCTATATTAAGAAACGTTGTATTCTTGGTATACGGTGCAAAGACATTTTTGATGAAATATGTTCGGTTTATGGGCATAATGAAATGTCTTTTCCGACAGCTTTTCGTTGGTGTAAGAAATTCAGCTGTGGGCTAGGCTCAACAGAAGATGCACCACATGATCGTCGGCCGAAAAGAGCAAGATGCCAAGATGGTTGCTAGAGTGAAAGAAATAGTTGCTACCGATGCACGATACACAATTAGGCAAATAGCTAGTATGGTTGGCATCTCATTAGGAGCAGCTCATACAATTCTGAAACGGGATTTGAAAATGAGAAAGATCTGTGCTAGATGGATTCCCCATCAGTTGACAGATGAGCAGAAAAGGACACGCGTTCAGTGCACAAAGAAGTTGCTAAAAAGTTTCCAAATAACAATGCACGTGCTTTCGCTAATGTCGTCACAGGTGACGAGACATGGGTTCACTTTTTTGAGCCAAAACGAAAGATTCAGAACAAAATATGGGCAACAAATTATCGCAAAAGACCATGCATTGCAAAGCGGACTATGAGCGTCAAGAAGGTAATGTATGCCATATTCCTTTCAAGTCAGGGCCCTGCTATTCAGGTTGCTGTGCCTACATGTAAAAACAAACCTGTAAATGCGAAGTTTTACAAGAATAAAGTTCTTCGAAAATTGAAGAAATGTTTCAAAGAACGAAGACCCGCAACTAGTTTTGCCAATGTCAGATGGCTACATGACAATGCGTCATCGCACAAGGCGTGCATTGTGCAAGACTATCTGAAGCAGGAAAAGGTTGTTGGACTCCCTCACCCCCCGTATTCCCCTGACCTTGCCCCGTGTGACTTTTTTTGTTCCCGCGGCTGAAAAATACCTTTCTGGTCGAAAATTTGTACAGCGCAAACACCTCGGTTCTGCAATAGTCCAGTGCCTTCATAGTATACCTCGAAAAGACTACCAAAATGCATTCAATGATTGGATCAGAAGACTGAAAGTTTGTATATCTGTTGAAGGGGAACATTTTGAGGGGACAAAATAAATTTTTCATCGAAATCTATCACGGAATCATTTTTATGTGCTTAGTTGCATTCATATTTGAACAGTCCTCGTAAGTGGACAAATCCGATGACTCGCTTTACGCGCTCTTGATTTGATCTACTTTACACTGCCCCAAAACTGTGATTAAGTACTCCACAATTCACTGCTGGAGCTAATCTATTTATTAAATGAAATGTTTTGTACGGAACCCGGGAAGGGACATGTTTTTTTATTTTTTATAAGTTGTGCGCACAAGATAATATCTTGTGCGGACAAGATATTATCTTGTTCGGACAACATATTAACTTGTTCGCACAACATATTATCTTGTGCGGACAACATAATATCTTGTTCGCACAAGATACTATCTTGTTTGCACAGCATAGAACTTGGGAAGTTGTGCGAACAAGATATTATCTTGTGCGGACAAGATATTATCTTGTTCGCACAACATAATATCTTGTGCGGACAAGATAATATCTTGTGCGCACAAGATAATATCTTGTGCGCACAAGATATCTTGTTCGCACAAGATCTTTGTTGTGTAGACAAGATATTATCTTGTTCGCACAACATAATATCTTGTGCAGACAAGCTAATATCTTGTCTGCACAAGATAATATGTTGTCCGCACAAGATAATATCTTGTGCGGACAAGATAATATGTTGTGCGGACAAGATAATATCTTGTCTGAACAAGATAATATCTTGTCCGCACAAGATATTATCTTGTGCGCACAACTTATAAAAAATAAAAAAACGTGTCCCTTCCCGGGTTCCGTACGTCGGAGTGGGGGGTGGGGGGGGCATATAGTATTTGCCCCGTCTGTCTGTTTGTTTGTCACAAAAAACATTAACCTTGATCATAACTTCAAAAATATTTGACCTAGTCCCATGAAACTTCACAAACTTATTCACCATCACAAAGACTACATTCTGACCAAGGGCCATAACTCTGTTTTCATTTTTGGCTGAATTGTCTCCCCTTGAATTTTTTCAAAAATTGAGACTGAAATTGGCTTCCACGGGGTCATTGGTCACCTATGGTGACAGCTCTTGTTTTCTGATGAATTGTTTTGTTTGTTTGATTTGAGGCTTAACGTCCCCATCAACACTGTAAAGGTCATTTTGGAGACGTTGCTTCCAGTATTGTGGGACTTTTACCTGACAATGAGATGAAATTACATCTTTCAAGCCCCGATGGGCGGGGGCCGTGTTTTCTGATAGAAATGTGTGATATTTTTCTTGTTTTTAAACATAGGTTGTGGGTGCTCGTTAAAACCCGCCACTTTGAGGTTGTTCTAACAGGTACCCACAACCTATGTCTTGGGTTAGAAATAAGAAAAATAATGCTTATCCATGTAAAGCACAGTTTATCTGTTTAAGGAGGTTTTCATTATATGGACTTGTTTAAATGATGAAACCCCAAAAACGGGACAGGGCCAGGTCTTGATCAGGGCATTCACTGCTTGCAAAAAAAAAAAAAAAAAAAAAATACGAGATTTTTTTTTTTTAAATAAATTGCTGTATGTAAGCCGAAACCTGACACTCGTAAAATCCCATCCTAACAAGTGTGCAATGAAGTGAATGATGTTTTCAAAGTCATGTGCAAATGTTTTAAGGTTAACTGCAAACGTGTGTTTTGACATTGCCAAGGTCGTTTAGAAGGTTGGGTAAGCAACACGTTGTTCGAACCATACATGTACTTCCAACAAATGTGTCCAAATGTATTCTGCATCCTTACAAGGTCTAAGGTCATATGGAGACGGAGCCTTGGTTTAAAGACTTGAGAATCACGGAATCGACCCCAAGATTCGGGTTTATGAGGGTACCAAACTGCTCTGTTTCTTTTGCATCTTCAAATAATTTTAATTTACATATATTTTGCAATGGTTTCACAACTCTGCCACAAATCGTTTGTTGTGAGTACTTCGTTGTTAGTCCCCCGCCCATCGGGGCTTGAAGAAATAGATGGGTTGCATGATGCTTCCACGCAGAGCTGAAACCGACCCGCACACGCCTGCATGTCCTGGCTAAGCGGTGCGAGTCGGCCTGTCCATGCTTAAAAAACCCATAGGTTTCTTTGGGCGGCAGGGCTTGAGATGCCATTTCATCTTAATGTCGGGTTAAAGTTCCACAAAATTGGAAGCATCATCTCCACAATGACCTTTACGGTGCTGACGGGGACGTTTAACCTCAAATCAAACAAAAAACTTTGTTGTTAGAATCGCCGCATTGAGGAATTTTGCATCACGTGAACAAGTTCGTGAAATGAATACCCCCTAAACCCCACTTTATATAGAGAAAACTGTGGTTTACGGGGGTATACATTATGTTTTTCTTATTTCAGCTCCAAGACATAGATTGTGGGTACTCGTTAGAACCGCCTCAGTGAGGCGGTTCTAACGAGCTCGCACAATCTATATATGCAGTATAAATAAGAAAACGATCACGCATTTTCGTAAGAAATGTAAGGATTTTGCTCTTTGCCCCACGAGTGTATAATCTTAATGGAAATAATATCCAAAAATTGAGTTTTCTGACAAGAAACAGAGCACTTAACCCATTTTTCAAAATTCTCGAATCTCTAGCTAAACGACCAATTCACGTTTACAACCATTTTTTTAGTTCTTTTGTTTGTTGTGTTGAGGTTTTAAGCCCCGGCCAACATGACTTAGGGCATTTTGGAGACGTTGATTCCGAGTTTGTGGGCTTTTTTACCCGACATTGAGATGAAATGACATTCCAAAGATACCGCCACGGTTTATGGAAGCGTCAGACTCGCACGACTTTTACCGGGCAGACTTAAACGAAAATCGGTTTACCAGTACTCAACTCTGTCGGTTTCAGCTCTGCGTTGAAGCACTATGCAGCCCAATCTATTTCTTTTGTTTTTGTTATATATATTTTTGTTTTACGTCCCCGTTAACACTGTAAAGGTCATTTTGGAGACTTTGATTCCAATTTTGTGGGACTTTTACCCGACATTGAGATGAAATGACATCTCAAGACCTGCCGCCAAATGAAACCAACAGGGTTTATAAGCATGGACGGTCCGACTCGCACCGCTTTGCCTGGGCAGGCTTAGATCCTCAAAGCGGTTTACCAGTACTCGTGTGCGGGTCGGTTGCAGCTCTGCGTTGAAGCATCATGCGGCCCATCTTTTTCTTCAAGCCCCGATGGGCGGGGGCTAATCTATTTCTCCAAGCCCCGATTAGCATTGTCATTTGTTAGTACATGTAGTGAGTTTTACCGAAGATAGTTTAGTTACTTTTATGACCATATTTGGTGTTGTTATTTATTACATGTACACCTCACGATTACGGCTAGGGCACATGAGCTTGAACAACAGACTCTCTGTCTGTCTGTCTGTCTGTCTGTTTTTATGAATCTAGGGGGTTCATGAATGACATTATACATGCAACGTCTAGCAACGACTATGAGCAGACTGCAATGTACGTACATGGAGTACATGCACTAGCGCAGCTGGTGGACTTGCTTGCAAACACATTTTGCATGACGCGACTTACACAGACCCGCGATTCAAGGTCGAATTGCAAACAGGAAGAGAAAATAAGAGGATCACTTACATGTTTTGTTTGATTTGAGGTTTAACTTCCCCGTCAAGACTGTCAATGTCATTTTAGAGACGTTGCTTCCAACTTTGTGGGACTTTAGCCGACATTGAGATGAAATGACATCTCAAGCCCTGTCGCACAATTAAACCAATCGGGTTTATAAGCATGGACGGTCCGACACTCACGCCGCTTTGCCTGGGCAGGCTTAGATCCTCGAAGCGGTTTACCTGTACTCGTGTGTGGGTCGGATGCAGCTCTGCATGGAAGCACTGTGCAGCCCATCTATTTCTTCAAGCCCCGATGGGCGGGGGCCGAAGAGAGAAAATAAGAGGACCACTTACATTGCTCATGATGCTTCCATTACGAAAACACGCCTATACCAATACATTGTAAATTTTACCCTCTAGAAACATAAATTTTAGACAAAAAAGTGTGATATTTTTCTTATTTCTGCTCAAAATATAGATTGTGGGTACAATTAGAGCCGCCTCGTCGAGGCGCTTCTAACGCGTACCCACAACCTATATTTTAGAGCAGAAATAAGAAAAATAAGGTTTACCCCGGTAAACCCCAGTTATACTATTTAAAAGTGGGGTTCAAGGGGGTCAAAATTATATAGGCGTGTTTGCGTGATGAATGAAAGTTAACCCTTAAGCTGCTGTCCGCGACAACCCTTACCATTAAAAACAGTGTAGATCCTGATCAGATGGCCATCTGATCAGAATCTACACTTTTTGTCATGCAGTTTGTGAACTGAAAATGAGTGTGTTTGAATTTTATGTCCCACTGACAGCTAAGGTCACACGGAGACGGGACCTCGGTTTAAAGACTCATCCGAAAGTCTGAAGAGGCCCGGGATATAACCCACGACCCCTGGTTTGTAAGGCGATAGCATAACTACTACACAACAGAGACTTCTGTGTGAACTGAATGAATTTTATCTATTTAGCAATTTGATTGGTTGATAGTCAGAAATGGGTGTGGTTAAATACTTTATTCAGCAGGATAAGGGTTTATAGATAAATCAAAGCAGACACACGTGGCAAGGGCAACGTTAAATCAACGTCGGTCCAACGTCATGACGTTACACCGACGTAGATGTGACATTGCGGAAAAGTCATTGCGTTGCACCGACGTCGATGTGACGTCACAATTACGTCATTCTAGGATTGCATTCATTTCTAAATTATCACCCCCCCCCCCCCACCCCGACCTTGTTCTATGTTCAACCCCCAGTCTGGCCCAGTAAACAACTACACTCGGTTTTCAGATTCGTGGTGCATTCTTTGCTTCCAAAGGATAATCCTTTTAAAGAACATATCTGACGTCACAACAGCTGATGTAAAGGGAATGTGTGACGATCGTGAATAGTCTCCCTGTCCTTCATCATAGTATAGATTATATTTTCTTGTCCTTCGGATCATTTCTTCCATTGCGGAATTTTGAAAATATCCGAGGGTCACTGATGAGGTCTAATTGTCTGAAACGAGGCTGGCCCAGGAAACAAGTACAGTCCATACTTTTCAGTTCTGTGGTGCGTTCTTTGCTGCCAAAGGATAACCCTTTTATAGAACATATGTTTGTCTTCCAGAAGCGTTTTACCAATGCTTAATACAGTAGAACTTCAATGGCTCGAACCCCGATGGCTCGTTTACCCTGGATGAGTCGAACCCGTTCTTCAGTCCGCAGGGAATCCCTCCAACTACGATAAAGGGATAATGTAGGGAGACTTTCTTCTTTTATCTTTCAAATGTATGTTGTGTGTACTCATTAGAATCGCCTCACTGAGGCGATTCTAATGAGTACACACAACATACATTTATAATATAGATTACCGAAAAGATGTTCCACAATTATCTCCATTATGCCTTCTGGTATGGCACTAATAGTAATCCTCCGTGGCTCGAACTACCGCTGTCTCGAACCAATTTTCATGGTCCAAAAGGGGTTCGAGCCATCAAAGTTCGACTGTAGTTTGGTCGGTTTAAGCTCTAAGCGAAGCACCACATGCAGCGCAGTCTATTTCTCAAAGCCCCGATGGACGGGGAAGTTAAAGGTATAGGGTTGAAAGAGTTGATGAGCTGTCAAACACTGACTTGCGTGTTGGCTTTTGTTCAATCGTTATTTGAAACTAAGGCGAGGCTTCCTGTTGATAAAGATTTTTATCATTGGAATGCTTGGAATGTTGTAAATAGATTAACCGCGAAAAAGTTGACTTTCATGAAATAAACTCATTTTACCCTCTACATCTGCGCAGCGAGAACAAACTCAAAGAACTGATAGCGCTTGAGAGTCGATTGTAATGTTGACACGATTAATCGGACATTCAATTAATTGGTCGATAAATTCCACAAAATGATTGTATTTACCGATTTACTTGCAATCAATTATTTCACAAGTACAATTAACTACCAAAAGTTTGCCTAAAATAGCTGGATGAGTGGCAAACAGTGCAAACCCTGATGAGACGCATCTGGGTCTGCACTGTTTGCTAAGGCCTGTTTCTTCAAATTTACGTATGAAAAAGTACAGCATATGGTAAAATTATCATAAAATATTTCTGATCGATTATTGATCGCAAAATCGATTGTTTTTCCGCTCCGATTAGCCGGCGCTGGAGAGTCGATTGTTTCTCGTAACATTGTCCTGAACTGAGACTTAGACGGTTTCATTCGACACTTCTATTCCAGTATTCTAAACACATAGTTTAGATCCTGATCAGACGCCGCGTTTTGCGGCGTCTGATCGGGATCTACACTATATGCCAATGCCCCAGTAGAAAAGCTAAGTCCAGATTATGACGTCACAGGGAGAAGAAATATGCTGTTAAAAATAACCGTTAACTGGATTCTGTACATGGTCAGGAATGACCACGTGGAACAAGTACTTTCAGAACTTTGATTATTGATCGGATAAGAAAAAAGATAACAAAAAAAAAAATCACCCCGCCCATCTGGTCTTTGAGAAATAGATTGGGCTGCATGATGCTTCCACGCAGCACAGAAACTGGCCACACACGGGTACTGGTAAACTGCTGAGAAGAGCAAAGCCTACCCAGGCAATGCGGTGGGAGTCAGACCGTACAATGCATATGAAACCTTATGGTTTCATTGGGAAAAGGTTCCATTGGGCGTTGGGGATTGAGATGTCATTTCATCTCACTGTCGGGTAAAAGTCCCACTAAAATTGGAAGCAACGTCTCCAAAATGATCTATACTGTGTTGACGGGGACGTTAAACCTCAAATCAAAAACAAGAAAATAAAGAAAGTTTTTTGTAAAACTTACATGAAAAGTGAAACTTTGAACAGAACAGGCATCATAATAGAAACAAAACACAATCTCTCTGACCCGTATATTAATCATTTATTTGACCAGCCAGAATATCCTTTACATGTTGAAAACATTTTGAGGAAGTGCAGCTTTTGTCATGCCTCTCGTTACGTGCTCGTGAAATAATTGCCTCTGCAAAACCCTGCTTCTTTACGATAACGCACTCGTGCGACAAACTGCATTTTTTAGATCTATACAGAATAGCTACATGTATGTTTGTCATGAAAATCCGTGATATTTTTCTTATTTATACTGCAATCATAGATTGTTGGTGCTCGTAAGAACCGCTTCAATAAGGCGGTTCTAACGAGTACCAACAATCTATGATTGCAGTATAAATAAGAAAAATATCACGGATTGACTACCCACAATCTTTGTCTTGGAGCAGAAATTAGAAAAAAAAAATAATGTATACCCCCGTAAACCCCAGTTTTCTGTTTTCATGGACTTTTTAAATAGCGGATACTTGGGTTTTCAAGGTGTATACATTATTTTTTTTCTTATTTCAGCTCCAAGATTTAAATTGTGGCTACTCGTTAAGGCCTTCTCATTGAAGTGACTCAATTAGGCAGCTATGACGAGCAGCCACAATCAATTATGGCTGGTGGAAAAATATGAACAAGATATTATCATACCACCTTGAACTTCATCTTAACAACCTGACATTCGAACTTATTACATAAGACTTGGTACTTAGTTATTTAGACAAGTTGTGGGTATTCCGAAGGGTACAAATTGCGCACCCCTTGTGGATGATCTGTTCTTGTTTTGTTATGAAAGAGACTTCGTGATGTCCCTTTCCGTTGAAAACCAATCTGAAGTCAATGAAGCCTTTAACTCGACTTCTAGATATTTGGATGATTTATCAAATATTGATAATACCTATTTCGATGGTTTGTTCAGTCAAATTTATCCCCTCCCCCACCCGAACTTCAGATAAATAAAGCAAGTTCTTCTGATACCGAGGCCCCGCTTTTGGATTTACACCTATCTATTGTAGATGGGTTTGTTTCTTGCAAACTTTATGATAAACGCGATGATTTTGATTTTGAAATTGTCCTTTCTTGGATGGCGATGTTCCTCGTTCCTATTGCGTTTATATTTCGCATTTATCTCGATTTGCCAGAGTGTCTAGTCATGTAACTGATTTCAACAATCGTAATAAATTGTTAACTGCTAAGCTTCATAATCAGGATTATCAGTATCATAGACTACCCAAACATTTAGAGACGTCATTCCGATTTAATTACAAAACTCAGTGTTTGACTTAAATCTCTTCTGCAACAAGGTATATCGGAACCCGAATTTTATGGTGACTTAGTATAGACATTCAGAAAAATATACAAATGCAAAGACTTAAGCACCCAATTTCGTAAAATCATTCTTCGATATAAACAGATAAGGTTCAACATATATGTTATACGACAGACTGCATGCATGGTAGTTAACCGAATCACGGTTGACAACTTTGCTTCCCTCTTTAATTGCACGCCAGTGGGTCAGGCCTCAGATTCTATGACGGTTCCAGCGTAAAGACTTATTGAGAATTAGAGTTTCTAACTTTATATAATGTTGGTTGGTGCCTGGTGCTCTGTCTCTGGTTGGGCCCATCGGAGTCTAACTGTTGGTCTTCTTTTGCTCCAGCATTTCAGTGATTCCTTGCTGTTGAGTCCTCACCGTTGTTTTATCTCTGTGATTGCTTAATTTGTGTGTTCACGGAGACGTTGCACTGATAAGTTAGGAGGCCTTCATGCGGACTGAACAAAGTACTTGTCTAAACCGCGATTTAACCCCCACCCCACCCCCCAGTGGAAATTCGTTGGATAGCCAATATGAAAAGTGGGAAAGTAACTGTCTTTTTGGCTTTCGCTATTGATGTTTCCATTATGGTATTGTTAATTCATGTTTGTGCTTCTTTCCCTTTGGTGCCTCTGATGGGAGCTGTGGGTTAATTGTATCGATTCCTGATCATTGCTTTTTCTATTTCGCTCGATATGTTATCGTACCAAATAATTGTGTGATGTTATATTAAAAGCCATTCAAATATGAAGGCACTAGATTCATGAAAATGTGTTTTTTTTCTTCTAAAATTAGCCATAGTGGCCTTAGCTTTGAGCCCAGATCCCTGATTGTTGATCTTGCTTAAGATACTATCATACCAAACATGTGTGACGTTACATCACAATTCATTGAAAGAATGTAGGTGTCTGAGCCATGAAAAACTTTCGTTAAAAAAGCCATTATGGTGACCTTAACTTAAGCTCAAGACCCTGAAAGTTGAACTTGCTGTATATACATGTATACATTATCATACTCAAAATATGTGCGAAGTTACAATACAATTTATAAATAAATGTACATAATGGAGGCGCTAGAGCAATTGCCAAAGTTTTTGTTTTTTTTGTGTGTTTTTTTTTCTAAAAAAAAAGCCAGTGATCTTGACCTTGAGCCCAAGACACAGAAAGTCGAACTTGCTCGAGATATTATCATGCCCATCCTTTGTGTGAAGTTAAATAAAACACTATGATAAATGTAGACGCTAGAGCGATGTTTTTTCTAAAGATAGCCACAGTGACCATGACCTTGTACCTAGGACCCTGAAAGTCTACATTGCTGGAGATATTATCATACACAATATTTAGATGCTAGAGTGAAATCATTTTTTTTCTCTCTTAAAATGGCAACAACCACCTTGACATTGATATCAATACCATGAAAGTCTGATTTGCTTGAGATATTATCAAACGGAACATTTGTGTGAAGCTATATCAAAATCCATCAATAAATGAAAGCACTAGAGCCATATGAAGTTTTTATTCTAAAAATAGCTACAGTGACTTGCACCTTGAAAGTCGCGCGGGATACACTGAAGAAGCAAACTTTTAAGCCTGTATAATATCACCGCTTGGCAATTTTCAAACTCAAGGAAAGGGACTATTTTAAAGTGACAACTCTTAACAATGTTCAAAATTTGAATTTGGATCAGAAACATGTCAATCTTTCGGTTATGCGTTATTTTGGGCTTCATTGTGACTTCATATGTTGTTAGGCGGTTCATGGAAGAAGTTGAGGTCGCTCAAGCTGTCGCTTTGCTTGAAAGTGGGTACACCCAAAGGATCGTTGCTGAAAGCTTTGATGAATCGAGAAGTGGTGTTGCCAGGCTATGGAGACGCTTCCAGGAGACGGGCGAGTTTACTGGACGAGAAGGGCAAGGCCGACACCGCATGAAGTCACAAAGGGAAGATCAATATCTTCGAAAATCGGCAGTACACGGCCAGAAGGCTACAAGTGGATTTTATAGAAAAATATATAACCGCAATGACTTCAGCACCCAATTTCGTAAAATCATTCTTCGATATAAAAAGATTGGGTACAACATGGATATTATACGACAGACTGCATGCATGGTAGTTAACCCAATCACGGTTGGCAACTTTGCTTCCCTCTTTAATTGCACGCCGGTGGGTCAGGCCTCAGATTCTATGACGGCTCCAACGTAAAGGCTTATTGAAAATTAAAGAGATAATGTTGGTTGGTGCCTGATGCTCTGTCTCTGGTCGGGCTCATCGGAGTCTAACTGTTGGTTTTCTTTTGCTCCAGCATTTCAGTGGTTTCTTGCTGTCGAGTCCTCACCGTTGTCTCACCTCTCTGGTTCTTTGATTTCTGTGTTCACGGAGATGTTGCACTGATGAGTTAGGAGGCCTTCATGCGGACTGAACAAATTTTTTGTCTAAATCGCGACGGAAGTAAGGGCGAGGATTGTGGCCACGTAAAATCGATTTAAGCCCCCCAGTGGATATCTTTCCACTGACCGTTCCAAGGCGGTTCTTCTGTGGCGATTTATTTATGTTGTTGTTTTTTACTTACTGTGTGACTGAACAAATTATTTGTCTAAATCGCGGCGGAAGTAAGGGCGAGGATTGTGGCCACGTAAAATCGATTTAAGCCCCCCAGTGGAAATCTTCCACTGACCGTTCCAAGGCGGCTCTTCTGTGGCGATTTATTTATGTTGTTGTTTGTTACTTACTGTGTGTGTCACTTGTGTCTTTTAATTTTGGATGGCCGTATGGTCATTTTGTGGGAAAGTAACTGTCCATATGGCCTTCCTTTGTTTAGGTTTCCATTATGGTCTGGTCGCTTAATGTTTGTATTTCTTTCCCTTTGGTGTCTTTTATAGATGGAGTAAGTTAATTGTATCAATTCCTGATCTTTGTTTTACTTCTACTTTTCAAGCACGCAATAGGTCAATGGATATCCGATCAAACAATACGTAACAGGTTACATGAAGGTGATCTGAGGGCTAGACGTCCGTCAAGAGGGCCTATTTTCACCAGGCAACTTCGTGCACGGCGATATGAGTTTGCCCAAGAACATCAGAAATGGTGATTGCAAGACTGGCGTACAGTTCTGTTAATGGATGAAGGCAAATTTCAGCTGAGTGCATGTGATTGACGTGTTCGCGTCTGCAGACGACTCGAAGAACGATACTAGGGCTGCAACATTGTGAAAACAGACAGATATGGAGGGTGGTGGAGTCAGTGATGGTATTGGGTGGAATTTCTTATGAAGGCTGAACGGACTTGTACATGATAAACGGAGGGACATTGACTGAATAACGGTATCAAGATGAAGTTCTAGATCCTATTGTGAGGCCTTTCGCTGGGAAAATCGGTGACAATTTCATTCAGATGCTGGATAATGCGCGCCCCCATACTGCTAGAGTGTGCATGGGTTACCTTTATCGTGAGACTATTGAAGTAATTGACTGACCGGCACTTCTCCTGACTTAAACCTAATAGAACATGTGTGGGACATCCTTTACATATGTATCTCACAGGGCGAACATCCAACAATGACTATTCAAGAACTCACAAACATCATTAGACATGAATGGGAACACTAGCTTTACAAACTGTTCAAAATTTGGTTCGTAGCATGCCTCGGTGATGCCAGGAGTGTTGTGCTGCTTGAGGTGGTCGTACACATTACTGCCAAGAAAAAAAGTGACTCAGGTTTGCGCATGTCTATGATATTTGAAATAACATGACGTAAAGATGGCGATTTCTCAAACATTTATTCAAATTCATCCTTAACATGTTACCGACCGTGATTTGTTAACTCTATGCCAATTTTTGCTATAAAAAGTTGCAGATAAAGTTATTCATCTCTCTGAATCGTTGTTTCATCATCATTATCCAACATCTTTATACTATGAGGAAATATGTGTTTGCTCCTTTTATTGTTTTGAGCAGTGTACGTATAAACCTCGGGAGATTTAACATCCGATAAAGAAACTTGTGCACAAGCGCCCTCGTTTCTAGGTCGGATCTTCAATCTACTTAGGTTTATAAATTCCATATTTAAAATGGACTGAATAGATACAAAATGCGGAAGTAAAGGCAATGATGAATAATAATAATATAACCTATGAGACTGAGTGAAGGTCATGGACAAAGAGTATCGTCATCTCAAGACACCAAAATAATAAATTGATTTCAGTAAATGTAGAGATGAAATCGCTGCTTCCTTGAATGAATTCGGTAATCGATGGTGTAAGCGAGAGTATGTTGAGCATAAAGCCCTTAAGGACTGGAAACTTAGCATTTTAAAACTAGTAAATAAAAGCATTTCTTTCTATTCTCAAAATACTAACTTATTACCTCCTGAGCCCAAGACGTCTTTACGTCATCTTAAACTAGGTATTCAAGAATTTCATAAGAAGTTTGTTTTGGCCCCTGCAGACAAGGCCGCTAACAACGTCGTCGTTGTGTGACGGCTCCACTATGTTAACACGCTTAAGCAGGAGCTTGGTGGTACTATGGCCTATGAACTTCAGCCTTTAGCTGAAGAGAGAGCTATAGTAGATAAACATGTTTGTCTTTCAGCCACCAAGTTTGCTGTGTGTGTTAACGAAGGCCAAGACAAGCTTCCTACGCTATACTGGTTACCAAAACTTCATAAAAAAACCTTACAAAGCACGGTTTATTGCAAATTCTAGCTCTTGCACTACCACTGAACTTTCTAAATTATTAACTTCCTGTCTTACTGCTATAAAAACGCATGTAATTAAATATTGTGATAAAGTCTTTGAAAGATCAGGAAGAAATCTGTTTTGGTCTATAAAAAATTCGAATGAGGGTTTAAATAAATTGAAATCTAGACATTTTCGTGCTTCTAGTCTGTCTACCTACGATTTTTCCACTCTTTACACTACACTTCCTCATAATCTTATAAAAGAAAAGCTTAATGATTTAATTGAATGGACTTTTCACAGAGAAGATTCTCTCTATCTTGCATGTAATGTCAGAAATGCATTTTTCACTTCTAAAGAGCATAAGAATTATACACTTTGGTCATGTCAGAAAGTGTGTGATGCCCTCACCTTTCTACTTGACAATATTTATATTAGATTCGGTACTAAGTTATTTAGACAAATTGTGGGTATTCCGATGGGTACTAATTGCGCACCTCTTGTGGCCGATCTGTTCTTGTATTGTTATGAAAGAGACTTCATTTTGTCGCTTTCCATTGATAACCAATCTGAAAGCATTGAAGCTTTTAGCTCTACTTCTAGATATTTAGATGATTTATTAAATATTGATAATACCTATTTTGATGGATTGATCAGTCAGATTTACCCCCTAGAACTTCAGTTAAATAAAGCAAATTCTTCTGATACCGAGGCCCCGTTTTTGGATTTACATCTGTCTATTGTAGATGGATTTGTTTCGTGCAAAATTTATGATAAACGCGATGACTTTGATTTTGAGATTGTAAATTTTCCTTTTTTGGCTAAACTCCTTAATCAGGGTTATCGGTACCATAAACTACGCAAAGCCTTTTCAAAATTTTATAGACGCCATTCTGATTTAATTTCAAAATTCAATATTGGACTTAAATCTCTTCTGCAACAAGGTCTATCGGAACCCGAATTTTATGGTGACTTGGCATATAAATTCAGAAAAATATATAACCGCAATGACTTCAGCACCCAATTTCGTAAAATCATTCTTCGATATAAAAAGATTGGGTACAACATGGATATTATACGACAGACTGCATGCATGGTAGTTAACCCAATCACGGTTAGCAACTTTGCTTCCCTCTTTAATTCCACGCCGGTGGGTCAGGCCTCAGATTCTATGACGGCTCCAACGTAAAGGCTTATTGAAAATTAGAGAGATAATGTCGGTTGGTGCCTGATGCTCTGTTTCTGGTCGGGCTCATCGGAGTCTAACTGTTGGTTTTCTTTTGCTCCAGCATTTCAGTGGTTTCTTGCTGTCGAGTCCTCCCCGTTGTCTCACCTCTTTGGTTCTTTGGCTTTTGTGTTCACGGAGATGTTGCACTGATGAGTTAGGAGGCCTTCATGCGGACTGAACAAATTATTTGTCTAAATCGCGACGGAAGTAAGGGCGAGGATTGTGGCCACGTAAAATCGATTTAAGCCCCCCAGTGGAAATCTTCCACTGACCGTTCCAAGGCGGCTCTTCTGTGGCTATTTATTTATGTTGTTGTTTGTTACTTACTGTGTGTATCACTTGTGTCTTTTGGTTTTGGATGGCCATATGGCCATTTTGTGGGAAAGTAACTGTCCTTATGGCCTTCCTTTGTTTAGGTTTCCATTATGGTCTGGTCGCTTAATGTTTGTATTTCTTTCCCTTTGGTGTCTTTTATGGGTGCAGTAAGTTAATTGTATCAATTCCTGATCTTTGTTTTACTTCTACTTTGCATATCAGGGCTGTTTTGTTTGTGCCGTGTGGCGGCTGTAAAAGGTCTCCCCGTACATGCATTTAATACTCTTATTTTTCCAATCCTCAGGGATTGCTTATACAATTGCTTTTCACTGTTCCATCAATTGACATCCTTTAGATACCTGTTGAAGGTCATTATTAAACCGATGTTCGTTCCTCGTTGTATAACAACTGCTTGTTTGACATCCCTGTACTTTAAGTAGACTAGGATGTTTTGTGGGCTTTTGTTGTACCTTCCTTCTATTCGAAGGAATCTTCTTCAGTAATTTTATATGCTGTTTTATTTATTTATTTAATAACCGGTATGAACATCGCTTTAGTATTGACGGTATCACAACCTTACTAACCAAAATGAGTATTACAAATACATTTAAAATATCAATATCACCCCTTAGGTTACACTCTGCTGCTTCTGTACGGATTCCCCATTCTATTAAGAACTTTAATACTATGTTGCCTTCGGTATTGGTTAGACCCTTAAATTTGTCTTCTGTAACTTCAGTTAATCTCAAAGGAGCAGGCAATACCAATGTTTTTGGGAGTAGTCTTCGTATAAGACTATCTCCTCTCAAATCGCCCATCCTTCGAAAATATACTAATCCGTGGAAAAGAAGTGGAATGTATCCCAGTATTTCTAAGTGCAATGCCAAGAGGTGCAGATGTTGTTCGCATTTAAGCACTGCGTCTACCGTTACTTCATCTGTAAACGGTAGACGCTTCTCTGTAGTTAACATGTCTGATTTGACATGACAGTCTACAGATTTAATTTATCTAATTACTTGACGTGCTACAAACTGTAATATGCAGTACGTCGGTCAAACTAACCGCATGCTTAAAACTAGATTGAACGAGCATTATCGTAGAATGAGTAAGCCTAAGAAAACTGACACTTTCTTGTACCGTCACTTTCGACGTACAGGTCATTCTGTAAATAACATTGTTATACAACCAGTGGAAAAACTTTATTACGATGCAAATTCTACATCTAGATTCAAAATAATCAAAAGACATGAAGCTGAACTGAAATGGATTAAATTTTTACAGACCCCTTTTCCACTGGGATTTAATGACAACATTTATCATGAGGGTAATATTTCCAGAATGCCGGACTTTGATATTTTCTCACTCCTGGAATGTCGAAAACGCAGAACTAGATCTCACGGCACCAGGAAAAATGGTAACTTTAAACGTAAAACACGTGCGTTTAAACGAAACAGTACTAGACTGAAGTGACTGTCAATTATATTATTAAATCATGGACGCCACTCTATGCTTTCATTGTTAAGTTCATTACCCGTTTCTGTTTTACGTCTTCTGGACACCGAGGCGAATAAATTCTACGATAGTTCTCATCAGTTATATGATGCGGCTCTCTTAACTAGAGGCTATACTCAGCATACTCTCCGCCCTTACATTGATTCTGAAATTAATCATAAACGCGATTTCTTCAAAATATCCTTCATTAATAAGGGTATGGATTTTATAGATTTGCCCAGTATCTTCCGTGAGAGATCGGTGCTTTCTTCCATTCCTGCTTATTTTCAAAATACTGAAACACCTATAATTTGCTATAAATATAACAAACCTGTTAGATCTATCATTTTTAATTTCAATAAACTTGTTTCAGATCTTCATATTGATACTAATACTCCTGATTCATGTGATTGTAAAAACTCAAAGTATTGCTATCCTGCTGCTGGTCATGTAATTACTGGCAATTTGAAAATTATTCCTGATTCTAGGATAAGGAATATAATTTCTAAAGGACCGAAATATCGGTTTCCTTCTAAAATTGATTTCAGTAAATGTAGAGATGAAATCGCTGCTTCCTTGAATGAATTCGGTAATCGATGGTGTAAGCGAGAGTATGTTGAGCATAAAGCCCTTAAGGACTGGAAACTTAGCATTTTAAAACTAGTAAATAAACGCATTTCTTTCTATTCTCAAAATACTAACTTATTACCTCCTAAGCCCAAGACGTCTTTACGTCATCTTAAACTAGGTATTCAGGAATTTCATAAGAAGTTTGTTTTGGCCCCTGCAGACAAGGCCGCTAACAACGTCGTCGTTGTGTGACGGCTCCACTATGTTAACACGCTTAAGCAGGAGCTTGGTGGTACTATGGCCTATGAACTTCAGCCTTTAGCTGAAGAGAGAGCTATAGTAGATAAACATGTTTGTCTTTCAGCCACCAAATTTGCTGTGTGTATTAACAAAGGCCAAGACAAGCTTCCTACGCTATACTGGTTACCAAAACTTCATAAAAAACCTTACAAAGCACGGTTTATTGCAAATTCTAGCTGTTGCACTACCACTGAACTTTCTAAATTATTAACTTCCTGTCTTACTGCTATAAAAACGCATGTAATTAAATATTGTGATAAAGTCTTTGAAAGATCAGGAAGAAATCTGTTTTGGTCTATAAAAAATTCGAATGAGGTTTTAAATAAATTGAAATCTAGACATTTTCGTGCTTCTAGTCTGTCTACCTACGATTTTTCCACTCTTTACACTACACTTCCTCATAATCTTATAAAAGAAAAGCTTAATGATTTAATTGAATGGACTTTTCACAGAGAAGATTCTCTCTATCTTGCATGTAATGTCAGAAATGCATTTTTCACTTCTAAAGAGCATAAGAATTGTACACTTTGGTCATGTCAGAAAGTGTGTGATGCCCTCACCTTTCTACTTGACAATATTTATATTAGATTCGGTACTAAGTTATTTAGACAAATTGTGGGTATTCCGATGGGTACTAATTGCGCACCTCTTGTGGCTGATCTGTTCTTGTATTGTTATGAAAGAGACTTCATTTTGTCGCTTTCCATTGATAACCAATCTGAAATTATTGAAGCTTTTAGCTCTACTTCTAGATATTTAGATGATTTATTAAATATTGATAATACCTATTTTGATGGTTTGATCAGTCAGATTAACCCCCTAGAACTTCAGTTAAATAAAGCAAATTCTTCTGATACCGAGGCCCCGTTTTTGGATTTACATCTGTCTATTGTAGATGGATTTGTTTCGTGCAAAATTTATGATAAACGCGATGACTTTGATTTTGAGATTGTAAATTTTCCTTTTTTGGATGGTGATGTTCCTCGTGCGCCATCCTATGGCGTTTATATTTCGCAATTAATTCGATTTGCTAGAGTGTGTAGTCATGTAACTGATTTCAACACTCGTAATAAATTATTAACGGCTAAACTCCTTAATCAGGGTTATCGGTACCATAAACTACGCAAAGCCTTTTCAAAATTTTATAGACGCCATTCTGATTTAATTTCAAAATTCAATATTGGACTTAAATCTCTTCTGCAACAAGGTATATCGGAACCCGAATTTTATGGTGACTTGGCATATAAATTCAGAAAAATATATAACCGCAATGACTTCAGCACCCAATTTCGTAAAATCATTCTTCGATATAAAAAGATTGGGTACAACATGGATATTATACGACAGACTGCATGCATGGTAGTTAACCCAATCACGGTTGGCAACTTTGCTTCCCTCTTTAATTGCACGCCGGTGGGTCAGGCCTCAGATTCTATGACGGCTCCAACGTAAAATCTTATTGAAAATTAGAGAGATAATGTCGGTTGGTGCCTGATGCTCTGTCTCTGGTCGGCCTCATCGGAGTCTAACTGTTGGTTTTCTTTTGTTCCAGCATTTCAGTGGTTTCTTGCTGTCGAGTCCTCACCGTTGTCTCACCTCTGTGGTTCTTTGATTTTTGTGTTCACGGAGATGTTGCACTGATGAGTTAGGAGGCCTTCATGCGGACTGAACAAATTATTTGTCTAAATCGCGACGGAAGTAAGGGCGAGGATTGTGGCCACGTAAAATCGATTTAAGCCCCCCAGTGGAAATCTTCCACTGACCGTTCCAAGGCGGCTCTTCTGTGGCTATTTATTTATGTTGTTGTTTGTTACTTACTGTGTGTATCACTTGTGTCTTTTGGTTTTGGATGGCCATATGGCCATTTTGTGGGAAAGTAACTGTCCTTATGGCCTTCCTTTGTTTAGGTTTCCATTATGGTCTGGTCGCTTAATGTTTGTATTTCTTTCCCTTTGGTGTCTTTTATGGGTGGAGTAAGTTAATTGTATCAATTCCTGATCTTTGTTTTACTTCTACTTTGCATATCAGGGCTGTTTTGTTTGTGCCGTGTGGCGGCTGTAAAAGGTCTCCCCGTACATGCATTTAATGCTCTTATTTTTCCAATCCTCAGGGATTGCTTATACAATTGCTTTTCACTGTTCCATCAATTGACATCCTTTAGATACCTGTTGAAGGTCATTATTAAACCGATGTTCGTTCCTCGTTGTATAACAACTGCTTGTTTGACATCCCTGTACTTTAAGTAGACTAGGATGTTTTGTGGGCTTTTGTTGTACCTTCCTTCTATTCGAAGGAATCTTCTTCAGTAATTTTATATGCTGTTTTATTTATTTATTTAATAACCGGTATGAACATCGCTTTAGTATTGACGGTATCACAACCTTACTAACCAAAATGAGTATTACAAATACATTTAAAATATCAATATCACCCCTTAGGTTACACTCTGCTTCTTCTGTACGGATTCCCCATTCTATTAAGAACTTTAATACTATGTTGCCTTCGGTATTGGTTAGACCCTTAAATTTGTCTTCTGTAGCTTCAGTTAATCTCAAAGGAGCAGGCAATACCAATGTTTTTGGGAGTAGTCTTCGTATAAGACTATCTCCTCTCAAATCGCCCATCCTTCGAAAATATACTAATCCGTGGAAAAGAAGTGGAATGTATCCCAGTATTTCTAAGTGCAATGCCAAGAGGTGCAGATGTTGTTCGCATTTAAGCACTGCGTCTACCGTTACTTCATCTGTAAACGGTAGACGCTTCTCTGTAGTTAACATGTCTGATTTGACATGACAGTCTACAGATTTAATTTATCTAATTACTTGACGTGCTACAAACTGTAATATGCAGTACGTCGGTCAAACTAACCGCATGCTTAAAACTAGATTGAACGAGCATTATCGTAGAATGAGTAAGCCTAAGAAAACTGACACTTTCTTGTACCGTCACTTTCGACGTACAGGTCATTCTGTAAATAACATTGTTATACAACCAGTGGAAAAACTTTATTACGATGCAAATTCTACATCTAGATTCAAAATAATCAAAAGACATGAAGCTGAACTGAAATGGATTAAATTTTTACAGACCCCTTTTCCACTGGGATTTAATGACAACATTTATCATGAGGGTAATATTTCCAGAATGCCGGACTTTGATATTTTCTCACTCCTGGAATGTCGAAAACGCAGAACTAGATCTCACGGCACCAGGAAAAATGGTAACTTTAAACGTAAAACACGTGCGTTTAAACGAAACAATACTAGACTGAAGTGACTGTCAATTATATTATTAAATCATGGACGCCACTCTATGCTTTCATTTTTAAGTTCATTACTCGTTTCTGTTTTACGTCTTCTGGACACCGAGGCGAATAAATTCTACGATAGTTCTCATCAGTTATATGATGCGGCTCTCTTAACTAGAGGCTATACTCAGCATACTCTCCGCCCTAACATTGATTCTGAAATTAATCATAAACGCCATTTCTTCAAAATATCCTTCATTAATAAGGGTATGGATTTTATAGATTTGCCCAGTATCTTCCGTGAGAGATCGGTGCTTTCTTCCATTCCTGCTTATTTTCAAAATACTGAAACACCTATAATTTGCTATAAATATAACAAACCTGTTAGATCTATCATTTTTAATTTCAATAAACTTGTTTCAGATCTTCATATTGATACTAATACTCCTGATTCATGTGATTGTAAAAACTCAAAGTATTGCTATCCTGCTGCTGGTCATGTAATTACTGGCAATTTGAAAATTATTCCTGATTCTAGGATAAGGAATATAATTTCTAAAGGACCGAAATATCGGTTTCCTTCTAAAATTGATTTCAGTAAATGTAGAGATGAAATCGCTGCTTCCTTGAATGAATTCGGTAATCGATGGTGTAAGCGAGAGTATGTTGAGCATAAAGCCCTTAAGGACTGGAAACTTAGCATTTTAAAACTAGTAAATAAACGCATTTCTTTCTATTCTCAAAATACTAACTTATTACCTCCTAAGCCCAAGACGTCTTTACGTCATCTTAAACTAGGTATTCAAGAATTTCATAAGAAGTTTGTTTTGGCCCCTGCAGACAAGGCCGCTAACAACGTCGTCGTTGTGTGACGGCTCCACTATATTAACACGCTTAAGCAGGAGCTTGTGGTACTATGGCCTATGAACTTCAGCCTTTAGCTGAAGAGAGAGCTATAGTAGATAAACATGTTTGTCTTTCAGCCACCAAGTTTGCTGTGTGTGTTAACGAAGGCCAAGACAAGCTTCCTACGCTATACTGGTTACCAAAACTTCATAAAAAAACCTTACAAAGCACGGTTTATTGCAAATTCTAGCTCTTGCACTACCACTGAACTTTCTAAATTATTAACTTCCTGTCTTACTGCTATAAAAACGCATGTAATTAAATATTGTGATAAAGTCTTTGAAAGATCAGGAAGAAATCTGTTTTGGTCTATAAAAAATTCGAATGAGGTTTTAAATAAATTGAAATCTAGACATTTTCGTGCTTCTAGTCTGTCTACCTACGATTTTTCCACTCTTTACACTACACTTCCTCATAATCTTATAAAAGAAAAGCTTAATGATTTAATTGAATGGACTTTTCACAGAGAAGATGCTCTCTATCTTGCATGTAATGTCAGAAATGCATTTTTCACTTCTAAAGAGCATAAGAATTATACACTTTGGTCATGTCAGAAAGTGTGTGATGCCCTCACCTTTCTACTTGACAATATTTATATTAGATTCGGTACTAAGTTATTTAGACAAATTGTGGGTATTCCGATGGGTACTAATTGCGCACCTCTTGTGGCTGATCTGTTCTTGTATTGTTATGAAAGAGACTTCATTTTGTCGCTTTCCATTGATAACCAATCTGAAATTATTGAAGCTTTTAGCTCTACTTCTAGATATTTAGATGATTTATTAAATATTGATAATACCTATTTTGATGGTTTGATCAGTCAGATTTACCCCCTAGAACTTCAGTTAAATAAAGCAAATTCTTCTGATACCGAGGCCCCGATTTTGGATTTACATCTGTCTATTGTAGATGGATTTGTTTCGTGCAAAATTTATGATAAACGCGATGACTTTGATTTTGAGATTGTAAATTTTCCTTTTTTGGATGGTGATGTTCCTCGTGCGCCATCCTATGGCGTTTATATTTCGCAATTAATTCGATTTGCTAGAGTGTGTAGTCATGTAACTGATTTCAACACTCGTAATAAATTATTAACGGCTAAACTCCTTAATCAGGGTTATCGGTACCATAAACTACGCAAAGCCTTTTCAAAATTTTATAGACGCCATTCTGATTTAATTTCAAAATTCAATATTGGACTTAAATCTCTTCTGCAACAAGGTCTATCGGAACCCGAATTTTATGGTGACTTGGCATATAAATTCAGAAAAATATATAACCGCAATGACTTCAGCACCCAATTTCGTAAAATCATTCTTCGATATAAAAAGATTGGGTACAACATGGATATTATACGACAGACTGCATGCATGGTAGTTAACCCAATCACGGTTGGCAACTTTGCTTCCCTCTTTAATTGCACGCCGGTGGGTCAGGCCTCAGATTCTATGACGGCTCCAACGTAAAGGCTTATTGAAAATTAGAGAGATAATGTCGGTTGGTGCCTGATGCTCTGTCTCTGGTCGGGCTCATCGGAGTCTAACTGTTGGTTTTCTTTTGCTCCAGCATTTCAGTGGTTTCTTGCTGTCGAGTCCTCACCGTTGTCTCACCTCTGTGGTTCTTTGATTTTTGTGTTCACGGAGATGTTGCACTGATGAGTTAGGAGGCCTTCATGCGGACTGAACAAATTATTTGTCTATATCGCGACGGAAGTAAGGGCGAGGATTGTGGCCACGTAAAATCGATTTAAGCCCCCCAGTGGAAATCTTCCACTGACCGTTCCAAGGCGGCTCTTCTGTGGCTATTTATTTATGTTGTTGTTTGTTACTTACTGTGTGTATCACTTATGTCTTTTGGTTTTGGATGGCCATATGGCCATTTTGTGGGAAAGTAACTGTCCTTATGGCCTTCCTTTGTTTAGGTTTCCATTATGGTCTGGTCGCTTAATGTTTGTATTTCTTTCCCTTTGGTGTCTTTTATGGGTGGAGTAAGTTAATTAATTGTATCAATTCCTGATCTTTGTTTTACTTCTACTTTGCATATCAGGGCTGTTTTGTTTGTGCCGTGTGGCGGCTGTAAAAGGTCTCCCCGTACATGCATTTAATGCTCTTATTTTTCCAATCCTCAGGGATTGCTTATACAATTGCTTTTCACTGTTCCATCAATTGACATCCTTTAGATACCTGTTGAAGGTCATTATTAAACCGATGTTCGTTCCTCGTTGTATAACAACTGCTTGTTTGACATCCCTGTACTTTAAGTAGACTAGGATGTTTTGTGGGCTTTTGTTGTACCTTCCTTCTATTCGAAGGAATCTTCTTCAGTAATTTTATATGTTGTTTTATTTATTTATTTAATAACCGGTATGAACATCGCTTTAGTATTGACGGTATCACAACCTTACTAACCAAAATGAGTATTACAAATACATTTAAAATATCAATATCACCCCTTAGGTTACACTCTGCTTCTTCTGTACGGATTCCCCATTCTATTAAGAACTTTAATACTATGCTGCCTTCGGTATTGGTTAGACCCTTAAATTTGTCTTCTGTAACTTCAGTTAATCTCAAAGGAGCAGGCAATACCAATGTTTTTGGGAGTAGTCTTCGTATAAGACTATCTCCTCTCAAATCGCCCATCCTTCGAAAATATACTAATCCGTGGAAAAGAAGTGGAATGTATCCCAGTATTTCTAAGTGCAATGCCAAGAGGTGCAGATGTTGTTCGCATTTAAGCACTGCGTCTACCGTTACTTCATCTGTAAACGGTAGACGCTTCTCTGTAGTTAACATGTCTGATTTGACATGACAGTCTACAGATTTAATTTATCTAATTACTTGACGTGCTACAAACTGTAATATGCAGTACGTCGGTCAAACTAACCGCATGCTTAAAACTAGATTGAACGAGCATTATCGTAGAATGAGTAAGCCTAAGAAAACTGACACTTTCTTGTACCGTCACTTTCGACGTACAGGTCATTCTGTAAATAACATTGTTATACAACCAGTGGAAAAACTTTATTACGATGCAAATTCTACATCTAGATTCAAAATAATCAAAAGACATGAAGCTGAACTGAAATGGATTAAATTTTTACAGACCCCTTTTCCACTGGGATTTAATGACAACATTTATCATGAGGGTAATATTTCCAGAATGCCGGACTTTGATATTTTCTCACTCCTGGAATGTCGAAAACGCAGAACTAGATCTCACGGCACCAGGAAAAATGGTAACTTTAAACGTAAAACACGTGCGTTTAAACGAAACAATACTAGACTGAAGTGACTGTCAATTATATTATTAAATCATGGACGCCACTCTATGCTTTCATTTTTAAGTTCATTACCCGTTTCTGTTTTACGTCTTCTGGACACCGAGGCGAATAAATTCTACGATAGTTCTCATCAGTTATATGATGCGGCTCTCTTAACTAGAGGCTATACTCAGCATACTCTCCGTCCTTACATTGATTCTGAAATTAATCATAAACGCCATTTCTTCAAAATATCCTTCATTAATAAGGGTATGGATTTTATAGATTTGCCCAGTATCTTCCGTGAGAGATCGGTGCTTTCTTCCATTCCTGCTTATTTTCAAAATACTGAAACACCTATAATTTGCTATAAATATAACAAACCTGTTAGATCTATCATTTTTAATTTCAATAAACTTGTTCAGATCTTCATATTGATACTAATACTCCTGATTCATGTGATTGTAAAAACTCAAAGTATTGCTATCCTGCTGCTGGTCATGTAATTACTGGCAATTTGAAAATTATTCCTGATTCTAGGATAAGGAATATAATTTCTAAAGGACCGAAATATCGGTTTCCTTCTAAAATTGATTTCAGTAAATGTAGAGATGAAATCGCTGCTTCCTTGAATGAATTCGGTAATCGATGGTGTAAGCGAGAGTATGTTGAGCATAAAGCCCTTAAGGACTGGAAACTTAGCATTTTAAAACTAGTAAATAAACGCATTTCTTTCTATTCTCAAAATACTAACTTATTACCTCCTAAGCCCAAGACGTCTTTACGTCATCTTAAACTAGGTATTCAAGAATTTCATAAGAAGTTTGTTTTGGCCCCTGCAGACAAGGCCGCTAACAACGTCGTCGTTGTGTGACGGCTCCACTATGTTAACACGCTTAAGCAGGAGCTTGGTGGTACTATGGCCTATGAACTTCAGCCTTTAGCTGAAGAGAGAGCTATAGTAGATAAACATGTTTGTCTTTCAGCCACCAAGTTTGCTGTGTGTGTTAACGAAGGCCAAGACAAGCTTCCTACGCTATACTGGTTACCAAAACTTCATAAAAAACCTTACAAAGCACGGTTTATTGCAAATTCTAGCTCTTGCACTACCACTGAACTTTCTAAATTATTAACTTCCTGTCTTACTGCTATAAAAACGCATGTAATTAAATATTGTGATAAAGTCTTTGAAAGATCAGGAAGAAATCTGTTTTGGTCTATAAAAAATTCGAATGAGGTTTTAAATAAATTGAAATCTAGACATTTTCGTGCTTCTAGTCTGTCTACCTACGATTTTTCCACTCTTTACACTACACTTCCTCATAATCTTATAAAAGAAAAGCTTAATGATTTAATTGAATGGACTTTTCACAGAGAAGATTCTCTCTATCTTGCATGTAATGTCAGAAATGCATTTTTCACTTCTAAAGAGCATAAGAATTATACACTTTGGTCATGTCAGAAAGTGTGTGATGCCCTCACCTTTCTACTTGACAATATTTATATTAGATTCGGTACTAAGTTATTTAGACAAATTGTGGGTATTCCGATGGGTACTAATTGCGCACCTCTTGTGGCTGATCTGTTCTCTTTTAAAGCTGAAAAACATTTACACGCTGTTTTTCTACAAAGAGCGGAACATCGTTGACGTCATCAACGCCCGTAGAGAACAATGTTTTAGAATGACGTCACTTAACGTCACTGAAAATTATGTGTTTCGATGCGTTCATGGGCGTATGAACGCAATTTTTTTCTATAGGTTCACATTAGACTTTACACTGGAAATGTAAATATACTTTAATGAATACTATAGTCAAATGAGTCATTGGTTCCATAATGGAATTTTGAAAATATCTTGAGGGTCACTGATGAGGCCTAATTGGCCTAAACTAGCTAGTCTGGCCCAGAAAACATGTACACTCCATATTTTCTAGGTTTGTGGTGTATTTCTTGCTTCCAAAGGATAACCCTTTTATAGAACATATTCAATACTGTTAAAAAAAAAAAAAATGAGTTTAGCTGATTAGGTCTACATACCAATTTCTATTCAAATGAGTCTAATTTTGGAAAATTAACACTAGCGAAATGCATTATGTAAACACCGAACACGTAAACATGGACCTTTGCTGATTCACTTGTTATATGCGTTACTTTCGGTAAATTGAACATCGTTATGCCCTAAATAAGATTTGAGGTTTAACGTCCCCGTCAACACTGAAAAGATAATTTTGGAGACGTTGCCTCCTATTTTGTGGGACTTTTACCCGACACTGAGATGAAATGACAACTCAAGCCCTGACCCAATGAAACCAATAGGGTTTATTAGCATGGACGGTCTGCCTCGTACCGCGGTTCCTGGATAGGCTTTACATCATAGTGTAGTTTATCTTTTCTTGTCCTTTGGGATCATTGATTCCATTGTGGAATTTTGAAAATATTTGGGGGTCACTGATGAGGCCTAAATGGCCGAAACTAGCTAGTCTGGCCCAGAAAACATGTACACTCCATATTTTCAAGCTCTATGATGTATTCCTTGCTTCCAAAGGATAACCCTTTCTAGAACATATTTAACGTCACTACAGCTGTTGTCTGGGAATGTGTGGCGGCCGTAAAAAGTCTCCCTGCCCTACATCATAGTGTAGTTTATATTTTCTTGTCCTTTGGGATCATTGATTCCATTGTGGAATTTTGAAAATATTTGAGGGTCACTGATGAGGCCTAAATGGCCGAAACTAGCTAGTCTGGCCCAGAAAACATGTGCACTCAATATTTTCAAGTTCTATGATGTATTCCTTGCTTCCAAAGGATAACCCTTTCTAGAACATATTTAACGTCACTACAGCTGTTGTCTGGGAATGTGTGGCGGCCGTAAAAAGTCTCCCTGCCCTACATCATAGTGTAGTTTATATTTTCTTGTCCTTTGGGATCATTGATTCCATTGTGGAATTTTGAAAATATTTGAGGGTCACTGATGAGGCCTAAATGGCCGAAACTAGCTAGTGTGGCCCAGAAAACATGTACACTGCATATTTTCAAGTTCTATGATGTATTCCTTGCTTCCAAAGGATAACTCTTTCTAGAACATATTTAGATACTCTAAGCGGTTTACCAGTACTAGTGTGCGGTCCGGATTCAGCTCTGCGTAGAAGCATCATGCAGCCCATATATTTTGTCAAGCCCCTATGGGCGGGGGCCGAGCCACATCATGTTAGAACATTTGTTGGGGATCCAAGTTTCATCTCCTGTGACTACATCTGATACTCTCTTAGGACCGTTAGGCTTGAACATGTCCAAAAGTTGTCTGGCACAAGAAACCCTATTTTTTCTGCTCAGTAGTCAAAACATATGGTACACATCGCGCAGAATCTTAATCTTTCTTAGTCCCAGTTCTTCATGTAGCACTTTATGGACATTACCGATAGAAACATTTCACGAACAGAAACATTGGGATCATTGTCTTCCTGTTTTTTTGTTTGTTTTTTTTTTGTTTGTTTTTTTTTTTGTTTTTTTCCCCCCTTTGTTTTGTTTTGTTGGTTTTAATATACGCCACCAAAGTCTCGTGCAACTTCGATTTTGGTGCTCCTGGACGTGGCTTATCAGTAAGCAGCTTTCTCCCATCTTTAAATTCCCTGACCCACCTGGCAATTGTGTAAAATGGTACAGCACGGTCTGAATATACAGCAAATAAAACTTCGTGGCTTTTCTATAAATCGTCTCCAAATAGAAGTAATGGCAATGATCAGGAATCGATACAATCAACCCACAGCTCCCTTCAGAGACACCAAAGGGGAAGAAACACAAACATGAAACAACAGAACCTTGGAAACATCAATAGCGGGAAGCAAAAAGGACAGTTACTTTCCCACAAACGTATCCAACTTTGGGCGACCGCCGTATCCGATTTACCTGTAATAATATTGGCTGCGAAATGTAAAGAAATATATAACGACATTTTTGTTTTTATTTCATAAAATAAATTTGTAAATGATTACAAAATTTTTGCTGGAAAATTTCGAAACTTCATTTATTCACGAATATGCTGATATTATTTTCATATTTTTTGGACAAAAATTTGCTATACCTTTTGTTGGTTGTTTTAGGTGCCTATCGAAATGATTAAAATATATAGTGAAATGTCCATTTCTCTCCTACGGTTTATTAACAAAACTTAAAAAAAAGAGATTTAAATACCATGTTTGGAAAAAGTTGCTGGGAAAAAACGTAGTGGTGATAATTATGAACGTTTTAGTTTTTGTTTCAATTAAATAGAATGAAAATTACTATGTCCTTTTGGCATTTTGTTAGTAGTGGTATTCTTTTTTTTTCTTCTAAAATTCTGATTCGGAAATTATCGGAAGACAGCGGAAAATATCGAGTTATAATTCGGGACCAGACCTTAACACTTTTTGTACCGGAAAGCCCTCAAGGGGTGATTGGCAAACAGTGCAGGCCAAGATCAGAACGTGGCGTCTGATCAGAGCCCACAATGTTTGCAAAATGTTCAGCCAGTTTTCAAATAAATCCGTGAAGAAAACACAACTTGACGCCCCTAAATATTTAAATTAAACTCCTGCTCTATAAAAGGAGGGAGATTCCATTTGGTACAAAAAGGGTTAATAGCGACAATTATCTTTTCTTTAACTAGCGGAGCAGAAAAAATATTATGAGTGCAGTCTGTTTGGTAATTATGATGTCTCCTTTGTGTCTTGTTGTTTTTAAAGTAGGTGTTAATTAGAATAAGCCCTTCTTGAATAAGCGGAAGGGAGAGAATGATCCATGAAGAATTTCTTAGGGTGCAGAATGTGTTCGAATCAGCCATGGAAAACGAGCAATTGATATTCGAGCTAGCGAAGTTTCACTGTATATGCTTTGCATGTATTACCAAAACATACCTATAAGTTGGTTGTAGGAAAAAAGTCACAGGAAAAAAAATTCCGCGCACCTGTAAATTTGACCCTCTTAAACCTCACTTTTATATAATAGAACTGTTTACAGTACAGTAAAATCCTATATTAAGACCACCTTTTGGACTGTTCAAAAGTGGTCTTTAAGAACATTTTTGAACAGTCTCAAAGGTGGACCCTGACCGGAGGATAATTAGTGCAGAAAACACGAAAAAAGATAAAGTGCAGCCTTAAAAAGTGCAGCCTTCAAAATAAGCTTTTAAAAGCAGATTTAGTCATAATTTTAGGTGGTCTGAATTGCGGAATTTCACTGTATTTTCCTTATTTCTGCTCCGAGTCATACATGTTGGGTACTCGTTACTTGCCGAGGCGATTCTAATCTCTGTTTTTTTGAAAATATCAGACTTTTTTTATCTGCAGATATTTATGTATATAAAAATAGGCGTGTCTTCGTAATGTAGAGCATAAACAGGTTTTCTTTCGCATGGTATTATATAATGTTTACATATAATTGGTGGACCAGTGAAGGCCCATATCAAATGCGGCATATGTTCTGGGTCTGGACTGTTCACGTATAGTCAGTAAAATATGGGTTATTATTATACAGAACCATTGATCTAGATCTGGTCTGAACTTTTTTCCTTATTCGAAAAATAATGATATATGAGCCTGCGCATGACAAACCTGCAAAAGGACCGTTGCAACCAGCAAACCTGAGATGTGCACAGTCTGATTACAGTTTTTGCTGTTTGAATGAGTCTTTTGAGAGCAACACGGGAAGACTGGCCAGACTGAATGTAAATGCAGGTTGATCTGTGTCTTCGCTGGTTGTACTAATCTTATTGTAGGTTTTAACATGCACAGGCCCATATGTTTTGTGAAAGAACTCCTTTAAGCCTTGAGATGCCAAGAAAAACTGCATATGAAAATATTGTCATTTTATGTCGTCTGCTTCATACTTGCTAACATTCGCAAACATTTGGCACGCATGCAAACAGTGTAGATCCCGATCAGACTGCTCCTCAGGTAGCAGTCTGCTCGTTTTGCAACAAACCAGCTGACAACAAAGACAACGAGAATTGTTGTAATTGGCATCTTAAGGTTTAAGTAAATTTATGATTTTTATAATTCATCCAAACTGTTTATTGGCTATCCAGGACAAGCAATAATTGCCCCTAAGGGATAGGTAAATAACCCTTTCACCCCCGACTTTCTGAAGTGCATCCTTTCGCCTTCTTATTAGGAATTGATATTTTTTTTAAAGAGCACATTGGACATTATGATGAGCTACTTGTTCAGATATATTTCTTTAAGTATAATTCTGGCAAACCGTGTTGATCCTGATGAGACGGTGCATTTTGATCCTCATCTGGATCTACACTGTTTGCATAGGTATATGAACCGGTCTAAAAGTTTGGAAGGTTTAAGCCATAAACTTCTGGGATCAGCAGCGTAATGGATCGGTCAACACTATTTTGGTCATATTGAACCTGTTGCTTTATATATCCATACTATGAGTAATGGTACCCATAACACGTTTAGTAAAAAGCGCTTCTAGTGAATAGCCACAACATCTTTATAAAAATGACACTTTTAAAGAGTACTCACAATATTTGTATTATTTAAGCGCTTCTAATGAGTGTCCACATCATGTAAACAAGTCCGTGTAATAATCACCCCACTGAACCCCTCTTTATGTAAAGAAAATTGGTGATGGGTAAACGTTATTTTTTTATTCCTGCTCCAATACATAGGTTGTGGGTACTCGTTAGAAACGCCATTTTTTATTGTTAAAAACAATGCCAACGAAAATGTTGGAATTTTAAAAGTTGTGAGCAGGACAAAATTCATACTCAAATGAGTTGATCACAAATAGTTTTATCACCTCGGCGCAAGGGTTGAGACCCACCATTCTACCTAACACAAGAGACTAAACGGTCTGTTTTACTACACGTTGGTCTTAGATGAGTGGCAAAGAATGTAGGTCCAGGCCAGACATCGATACGTCTGAAATGGGTCTTCACTGTATGTTCGCTTCGCCGTTTGTGAAGGTATATCTTTCCCAATTTTATGGCAATATTCAAATACACAAGAACATATAAATGTTTTCAGTAATAGTATCTGGTCAAACGAATGTAGGATAGAAAGTATTAGGAAAGAAAGTATCAGGAAAAAAGTATCGGAAAAAAGTATCAGGAAAAAAGTATCAGAATAAAAATATCGGAAAAAAGTATCAGAAAAAAATATCTGGAAGAAAGTATCAGTTGCATGTAAAAGGGATAGTATATATATATATAGAATTAGATTTTAATGCAGTTGCCATTTTAAGGTAAATTTTAGTGTATCCGATGCATGTAGCATCTCAGATCATGTTGTGGAACTTTTACCCGACATTGAAATGAAGTCTCAAGCCCTGCCGCCCAATGAAACCAAATAGGTTTCATAAGCATGGAGGTCCAACCTGCATACTTTAGTTTGTTATACTGAAGGTTTAACATGTCCGTCTACACTATATAGTCATTTTGGAGACACTGCTTTTTTATTGATAAAGCAGCGTCCAGGTGATGCGCAAATAAACAGGTAACCTTCGTATTTACCCTCTCTTTCGTGAAAGATAATCGGTAAACTCCGCTGGTCAATAAAGCAAGGTAATTCGTGAGGATTATCAATCAGGAGAGAAAAATGGATTATGCCCCTTGATCTCAGTGGACCTTCAAAGTTCCATATGATGGCCAATAGGCTATTCGTCAGTTTCGATAGCGCAGTGGTTAGCGCGTTCGACTCATGATCGAGAGGTTGTGCGTTCGAATCCGGCCACCGGTATCGAGGTGTGTACTTGGGCAAGACACGTAATGACACTGCCTCACTCCACCCAGGTGTAAATGGGTAGCAGTGTTGTAAAAGCCACTGCCTCTCTCGCGCGCGCGTGAAAACACCCGGAATGAGTGTTCGAGAGCGATTCAATAAGCTTGAAGCTTTCAATCGAACTAAAATAAATAAGTATAAACTAAAAGGCTATCCAGAATAAAACACTATAAGCACACCCAAAGACAAACCATACCAAAAATAAACCGCGACAGAAGAACCGCCTTGGAACGGTCAGAGTACATGAATTCCACTGCGGGGGGGGGGGGGGGGCTGAAATCGATTTTACGTGGCCACAATCGAAGTTGCAGCCTTGTGAAAATGTTTTCTCAGCTGGCCCGGATTTACCCATTCACAAAAATCTTCACTTTTCGGTCTTCGGATGACTCGGGATCCATAATGACCCTTCTGACCTGACATGCGAAGAAACTAATCAGACTGTTCGCATGTGGAGCCTGGTTTTAAAAAGTATTTGGTAGTCACACATCCTTACTTAATAGAAGTAGAGGAGGCAAAGATCAGGAATCGATACAATTAACCCACAGCTCCCATCAGAGTCACCAAAGGGAAAGAAACACAAACATGAAACAACAGACCCATACGGAGACACCAACAGCGGAAAGCCAAAAGGACAGATACTTTCCCACAAAATGGCCAAAAGGCTATCCAAAATAATATAAGCGACACAAACACCCAAAGACAAACCATTACAAAAATAAACCGTGACAGAAGAACCGCCTTGGAACGGTCAGCGGAAACGAATTCCACTGTGGGGCTTAACTCGATTTTACGTGGCCACAATCCTCGCCCTTTCTTCCGTCGCGATTAACACAAATAGTTTGTTCAGTCCGCATGAAGGTCTCCTAACGCGTCAGTGCAACATCTCCGTGAACATAAAAATCAAACAACCACAAAGATAAAACAACGATGAGGACTCGACAGCAAGAAACAACAGAAATGCTGGAGCAATAGAAAACCAACAGTTAGACTCCGATGGGCCCGACCATTAAACCTATTGTCGTGCACCAAATCAATATGAGAATGGATACGAACCATATCCTAGCTTAACGCTCTGCATTCTTGGTATTTCGCAGCAGATGCCACTTTGATATAGTTTTTGAAAGTTGATTTTTAAAATCAAGTTTCTATGTCATTACATTTCTATTTCGGTACTGGACCGCGTTACTCCACTTCCGCTGTTCGTTCGCTGCATAAAATAGTCCAAATGAACTCTTGAAGCATGGAACGTCTTTTAAAATATTTCAGTTTTCGGGACTTTATACGGATTGAATATAAATTGACACAGAAAGACGAACAGTACTCTGGGACTATTTTCCTACGCGCTTTCCGATGATATTTATGTTTTACTCTTTCATCCCTGAGTTTCTAAACAGAACTCTTCTCGCTTTAAATATATTCTTATAGAAAGGTATTTCTGATTAGTTCACTGACATGATGACAAACAGTGTACATGTAGATTCTGACGAGACGTTCTAGCTACGTGCCGTATTATCAGGATCTACAAGGTTTGCATAGATACCGTGTATTTCTACCTCGGCGTCTGCACCGGTCTACACGGTTAAAAGGGTTAGCTTATCAGTGACCAACTAAATAATCCTTTACTGACCTACTATTCGCCTGCTAGACTTGCCCAAGTCTGTTAATTAGGTGTCCATTATAAAAATAATTGTTTACAAAAATAAAAAATAAATACATTGTAAATGAAATAGCAATACCGTCTTTTATGAAAATTGTGAAATTAACAGACTTGTAAATATTGAAAGAACTCATTCACCTTTCTTGTAGATGATTGTCAGATATGGGTGAGAAGTTTATTTAGATAACTTTTCACTGACAGGCTCCAGAGCTTGTTATCATGATTTATTTACATTTAGTGGGGGAAAACTGCATGAAGGCAAAGGGGTTTAAAAAAAAAGTTTCAATTTTAATCTTTTATTCTTAAACCATTACGATAACATGCTTATGCTATATTAGAAGGCTCCAACAATGCCGTTAATCAGATTTTTTCTTATTTCTGCTCAAAACATAGATTGTGGGAACTCGTTACAACCGATTCAATGAGGCAGTTCTAATGAGTACCCACAATCTATGTGTAACCGCCTCAATGAGGCGATTCTAATGGACATACGACACTAGTATTCACAATTACCATGATCATCCCCTAAACATGTCCATACAATGAAAACCCTTGTTAACCCCACTTTATATAGAGTAAAGCAGGGTTTACCAAATTACCAGGCTAGTCATTTTGTAATTTCTGCTCTAAAACATAGATTTTGGGTAGCCCTCGTATCGGTTTTCTTTATTTCTGCTTCAAACATAGATTGTGGTTGCTTGTTAGAGGCGGTTCTAAAGAGTACCCACAGTCTATACTACTGAGCAGAAATAAGAACATTATGTAATCCCTTGTATACGCCACTTTTCTCAATGGTTTCTCCTGTTAAGATAATGTTGAAAAGATTCTGTAATTACACATCTTATTAACTAAGTAATTATGCCAGGATAATGATATTATGCTGCCTGCTTGCCTTTTTTCCTATAAAAACCAGTGCAAAAACAATTACAGTCCAACCTGTGTTAAGCAAGCACCTTAGGAATGATCAAAATGTGCTTGCTTAAGACAGGTGCTTGCTTAATACAGGTGGATATTAATGCATTCGCCTTTTTCGGGATTTGAATGATTGCTTGCTTAAGACGGTTTGCTTGCTTAATAGAGGTGGCCACTATGACCGGTTTGACTGTATAATGATACCTCAATGGCTCGAACACCAATAGCTCGTTTTCTATGACTGTTTTCGAACTCGCTCTTGAGTACCTGAGAAATTCTTCACACATACATGTATCCATAGGACAAATATTTAGGGATAGTTATGGGTATTTGGCGTATTTTATCTGGAAAAATTATATTGTGTGTACTCACGAGTTGATTCTAATGAGCACACACAAAATATATTAATCAAATAAAGGACTGAAAGTAATGCCGAAATTATCCTCAGTAAATTCAACCCTCGATGGCAGGAACTACCACTGTCTCGAACAAGTTTTCGGTCCCAACACAAAGGAAGCAACATCCCCAAAATAACCTATACAGTGTTGACAGGGGCATCAAACCTCAAATCAAACAAAACAAAACAAAAATCTCCAAAATACTAGAATTTTCCTCTCTTTCACTGACAGACGCAGGTGGGTGTTATTTATTAAGTAAACATTGACTGCAGAGGCTAATGCTCTTATCAACAAGTGGGAGATAGTGTTTCATGCCAGCTTTGTGCTGGTCGGAACTTTTTCAGAGTATACAAGTCCCTACATTCACAGATGAAGATTAAAGAGACTTTTACATATTGTTTGTTTAAAGGGGCTTTCATTTAAAAATAAAAAAATGTAAATGTAGGGACTTGAGCAAGTCTAATATGTACTGAGCTAATTTAGAAATTTATGGTTTAACCATGAAGAAATTAGCAGACACGTTTATCTTTCTTTCTGCCGTTTTTAGCTCACCTGTCACATAGTGACAAGGTGAGCTATTGTGATCACATTTTGTCCGTCGTCCGTCGTGCGTGCGTGCGTGCGTGCGTCCGTCCGTAAACAATTTCAAATAAGTATATCTCTAATACACCATGGTCAATCTTGATCAAATTTCATGAAAAGCATCATCAGATAGGGAAAAGGCTGCATAAGGTTTTTGGGCTGATCAGATTGGAATTCTTGTTGCCATGGCAACATATATCTCCCATAGACTTAAAATGGGAAAAATTTTAAAAATCTTCTTCTCTGAAACCACAGGGCCCAGAGCTTAGATATTTAGCTTGTAACAATGTCAAGTGGTCACCTACATAAATCCTGATAATCATGCCCCTGGGGTCCAAATTGACAACACCCCGGGGGCCCATAGCTCCCATAGACTTATAATGGAACAAAAAAGCTTCAAAAATCTTCTTCTCTGAAACCACAGGGCCCAGAGCTTAGATATTTAGCATGTAGCAACGGCAAGTGGTCACCTACTTTAATCCTGCCAATCATGCCCCTGGGGTAAAAATGGGCCATGCCCCGGGGCCCCTTATCTCCCATAGACTCATAATGGAAAAAAGCTTCAAAAATCTTCTTCTCTGAAACCGCAGGGCCCAGAGCTTAGATATTTAGCATGTAGCAACGACAAGTGGTCACCTACATAAATCCTGCCAATCATGCCCCTGGGGTCCAAATGGGCCACGCCCCGCGGCCCCTTAAAACCCACAGACTCCTAATGGAAAACATCTTAAAAATCTTCTTCTCTGAAACCGCAGGGCCCAGAGCTAAGATATTTAGCATGTAGCAACGGCAAGTGGTCACCTACATAAATCCTGCTAATCATGTCCCTGGGTTCCAAATAGGCCATGCCCCAGGGCCCATTAGCTCCCATAGACTCCTAATGGAAAAAAGCTTCAAAAATCTTCTTCTCTGAAACCACAGGGCCCAGAGCTTAGATATTTAGCATGTAGCAACGGCAAGTGGTCACCTACATAAATCCTGCCAATCATGCCCCTGGGGTCCAAATGGGCCACGCCCTGGGGCCCCTTAGCTCCCATAGACTCCTAATGGAAAAAAGCTTAAAAAATACTCTTCTCTGAAACCACGAAGCCCAAAGCTTAGATATTAAGCATGTAGCAACGGCAAGTGGTCACCTACATAAATCCTGCCAATCTTGCCCTTGGGGTCCAAATGGGCCACGCCCCGGGGCCCCTTAGTTCCCATAGACCTATGGACTTACACTGAAAAAAAAATCCAAAAATCTTCTTCTCCAAAGCCATAAGGCCCAGAGCTCAGATATTTAGTATGTAGCAATGTCAAGTGGTCTCCTACACTTATGATTTTCTGGTACACAGGTGAGCGATATAGGGCCATTGGGCCCTCTTGTTTCTTTGTGGGGGTAGTTGAGTGAGGCAATGGCGATGTGTATCTTGTCCAGCTGACACTGACTTACAGTTGGGCAACACCTGCTGTCCTTGTAGAGTGGGCGAGTGTTGTAATTTCTTCTGTTTCTACACTTCCATTCATTTTCCTCTTTCTCCTCTGTCCCTGACTTTCATCTCCTCTGCAACGACCCCCGCCCATCGGGGCTTGAAGAAATATATAGGCAGCATGATGCTTCCACGCAGAGCTGAAACCGACCCGCACACGAGTACTGGTAAATCGCTTAGAGGATCTAAGCCTGCCCAGGCAAAGCGGTGCAAGTCGGCTCATCCATGCTTATAAACCCTATTGGTTTCATTGGGCGGCAGGGCTTGAGATGTCATTTCATCTCAATGTCGGGTAAAAGTCCCACAAAATTGGAAGCGACCTTTACAGTGTCGACGGGGACGTTAAACCTCAAATCAAACAAACAAACAAATCATCTCCTCTACTGTCTCTTCTATCTCTTTTCCCCCTTTCTCTTGGAGAAGACAAAAATGATCCACTAGGGTTGACCTGTCGTTAAACTCAAAACAATCGATGAATCATTTTTTTTTTCTTTGTCGAATTGTTTAACCCTCTGGGAACTTGTCAAATCAGAACCAGAATCAGAATTGTTACTGGTGACACGTCAAAATGACATTCATACACCAGGACCTGTGATTCTAGATTTTTTCAACAAAATATCTAGATATCTGCTTGGTCTACGACTAACATTGTTATATAATAATTATTCCTCATAAATCAACTTTCCTCAGTACTTTCAGTACTTTGATTTTTTTTCTAAATTTTCCCAGAAAACAGGATTTGACATCCCATGCAAATTATCTCATGTGGAGACAATTCGCATATGACTTGTCTTGTTTTCTGGGAAAAAAAATAAGAAAAAATATCAACAATGTGTCGTCTGCTGCAGGTTTAGAGGGATGTTCATTTTAGTTATGGCCCAATGACCCTTTTTCCGAAAACTCACGATTCATTCCGTTCGGCGCCTATGAAGGAAAATGTTTGGTATGTGAAAGAAGATTGAAAAGATATCCATCCCTAAGTTATCTCCATCATGTCCTCTCGCTACGATGACACACCTACGGAACCCGGAAAGGCACATGATTTTTTTTTTTTATTTTATAAGTTTTGCGCACAAGATAATATCTTGTGCGGACAAGATATTATCTTGTGCGGACAACATATTATCTTGTGCTGACAAGATATTATCTTGTCCGCACAAGATATAAGGTTGTGCGAACAAGATATTATCTTGTCCGCACAAGATAATATCTTGTCTGCACAACATCGATCTTGTGCGCACAAGATATTATCTTGTCCGCACAAGATATAAGGTTGTGCGAACAAGATATTATCTTGTCCGCACAAGATAATATCTTGTCTGCACAACATCGATCTTGTGCGCACAAGATATTATCTTGTCCGCACAAGATAATAGCTTGTCCGCACAAGATAATATCTTGACCGCACAACTTCCCAAGATCTATGTTGTGCATACAAGATAATATGTTGTGCGAACAAGATAATATCTTGTGCGCACAAGATATTATGTTGTGCGAACAAGATCATTTCTTGTCCGCACAAGATAATATCTTGTCCGCATAAGATAATATGTTGTCCGAACAAGATAATATCTTGTCCGCTCAAGATATTATCTTGTTCGCACAACATAATAAAAATAAAAAAAAATCATGTCCCTTCCCGGGTTCCGTACTACACACCCGTGTGATAGTGCATTTTTTCATATCTTCAAAATGGCTACTTTTCTTATGAAAATTAGTGATATTTTTCTTATTTATACTCCAAACATGGATTGTCGGTGCTCATTAGAACCGCCTCACTGAGGCGGTTCTAACGAGCACCGACAACCCATGTTTTGAGATATGCGGTTCTCACAAGTACCAACCTCTGTGAGTAACTCTAGCTACAATACTCTCAGAGTTATGGCCTTTTGAAAAACTTAAAAAATGTCCACATTTTTTCAGGGTTTTTTTTCTTAATAACTTACAACCTTCAAACCTATCAACTTAAAAACTTTAAATATATGGTCTCATTATCGTTACACAATTTTATTGCAAGTTACGTTACTGTAGTTTTAATACTACCAGAGTTATGGCCCATTGAAAAACTTAAAAATTCAGCTTTTTTCGTCTTTTGTTTTTTCATCTTCATTGAAAAACCGCTATGGATATTCAAGTGAAACTTCCTATAGTTATTGACAGCTGCCCTATAGTAATGCCCCGTCTGTCCGTCCATCCATCCGTCCGTCCATCCATCTGTCCGTCCATCTGTCTGTCCATCTGACCGTCTGTCCATCCACATTTTTCATGTTTTTCTTAATAACTTACACACTCTCAGGCGCATCATTTCCACCCTTTAAACTTAAGATCACAACAACATTAAACAATTTCATGGCAAGTTACTTAACTATAGCTATAATACTCTGAGAGTTATTGCCTTTTGAAAAACAAAACAATCAGCCTTTTTCGTCTTTTGTTTTCATCTAAATTTCAAAACCAATATAGATATCCAAATGAAAATCAAGCAGAAGTTTGCTATTTTCGTTTATTTGGTGTATTCCTTGCTTCCAAAGGATCTAACTAGAGAACTTATTTATTGACAGTTGCCATATAGTAATACCCTTTCGTTTTTTATTCATTACTTACAAACCGTTAAATGCATCAACTTCAATCTTTAGATATAAGGTCACAATATCCTTACTTAATTACATGGCACATTACGTAACTCTAGCTACAGTACTCTAATAGTTATGCCCCTTTGTCTGTCCACAGTTCCTTTAAACGACATCTCCTAAACCCCTGAATAGATTTTGACCAAACTTGACATAAATCATATTTTGGTGGTCTTCTCTCAAAGTTGTTCAAAGAAGTTCAGTCAATGCTGAATTCTGGCTGCCGCGGCAAACAAATAGGGGAAAATAATAATAAGAAAAAACCTTAAAAATCTTCTTGTATGAAACCAGAAGGCCCAGGTCTTTGATATTTGGTAAGAAGCTTCATCGTGTGTGTCTCTACCAAGATTAATCAAATTATAGCTCAAGGGCCAAAACTGGCACTGTCCCGCGGCCCACATAGGTTTATTTTGAAAATATTGCTGAATTTGGAAAATATTTGAGGGCCACTGATGAGGCCTAATTGGCCGAAACTAGCTAGTCTGGCCCAGAAAACACGTACATATCATATTTTCCAGTTCCGTTGTGTATTCCTTGCTTCCAAAGGATAACCCTTTCTAGAACATATTTATATAGGGAAACCGAAAAAAATTTCTTGGCTGGAACCAGAAGACTCAGGTCCGCGATATTTGGTATGAAGCTTCATCTAGTGGGTCTCTATCAAGATTGTTAAAATTATAGCCCAAGAGCCAAAACTGGCACTGTCACGGGGCCCACATAGGCATTTATAGGGAAAACCTTAAAAAATCTTCTTGGCTGAAACTAGAAGGCTCAGGTCTTTAATATTTGGTATGAGCTTTGTATAGTGGACCTTGACCAAGACTGTGCAAATTATAGCCCTGGGCCAGAAGTGGACCCTCCACGGGACCTACTTGTTACACTATGAATCACGCCATCAAGGCCCTCTTGTTTAAAGGGCCATCAAGGCCCTCTTGTTTAAAGGGAAGAATGTCCCATGTTTTGACTCTGTCTTAATTGTCAGATAGACACGGTTGGGTTTTGTTATATATTGTTTAATTGTTTTATCCAAGAAATAGACAAGGCGGTTATCTGGTGATATTAAAGTAGATTACTCGGTTCTGTATAAAACATACATTGAGGGCATTCATTAGAATCATCTACTAAGGACTGATTTTTATGGGGATATATTAAAGATTTTTTTCTTAATTATAACCAACTTTCCACCTGATCAATTTCCTTATGTTGTTTCATTAATAGAGAGAGAGAGAGAGAGAGAGAGAGAGAGAGAGAGAGAGAGAGAGAGAGAGAGAGAGAGAGAGAGAGAGAGAGAGAGTGAGAGAGAGAGAGCTGGTACTCGTAGGTAGTGGTGGTGGTGGAAAAATACAAATTTAGCTTGTTTTCTTCAGTGTAGGCAACCTATAATACCCTATGTTTCTGGCCGCTAGATACCTATATTTCTGGACCTAATCTATATTTTTTGACTCCTCCGTTCAGAAAATCTGAATCATCGATTGTTTCGTTCCTTGCTGTTAATACTCATTTTAGCCCATACATCACTGTGGGAAAGTTTTAGACCTGACCCTCCGCCGATTTCTCCAGCAAGTCGTATGCCTCTGTGGCAACCAGGAAAGGCTGTGATTATCTGGAGAAAATTGCAAAATCAAAAATTCTTTTCACAGACTAAGACATTTTGACAGGTTCGGCACACCCATTTAAACCATATATAGAAGTGGTTACTACTCTTGTAAATTACAAGGGCGTATGTGGTTTATTTGCACGATCAATTCATGGAAAATCATTAGCTGTGACACCACGTCTGTATCTGACCACTGTTGACAGTACATCGCATTTTTACCCGCAGCCGCGGAGCGGAACGGGGATTATAGGAATGGTCTTAGTCTGTCCGTCCGTCCATCTGTCCGTCTGTCTGTCCGTCCGTAACACTTTCTTGTCCGCTCAATATCTCCTGAACCCTTTGATAGATTTTCATTAAACTTTGGTCAGTTATTCGTCTCATTGAGCTGATGTGCAGAATTCATAAATGAACCATGCCGACTCAAGGTCAAGGTCCCAGTTTAAGGTCACAACTTAGAAACTGTTTTGAATCTTGTGTCCGTTCCATATCTCCTTTACCCTTGGAAGGATTTTCATTAAACTTTAGTCGAATATTCTTTTGAGTGAGCTGGTGTACAGGGCACATAAATGAACCATGCTGACTCAAGGTCACGGTCACATCTGAAGGTCAAGAGTTTGAAACTTTGAATTTTGTGTCCGTTCCATATCTCGTTTACCCCTGCAAGGATTCTCATCAAACTCTGGTTAATTATTCCCCCCCAGTGAGCTGAAGTGCAGAACCCATAAATAAACCATACCGACTCAAGATCAAGGCCACAAGCGAATGTCACGAGTTTGAAACTTTTAAAAATAATACGACTTATTCATGGTAAACGAGTCATCGAAGTTCGTGCCATCTATGTTTTACGATAGTTATATCTCACATGTAATTCGGGTATATTATAGGCTCTTAACACTGGTCGCCGATATAACTTATAGTACAATCTAGTGATATATAGTGAAAATTCAATTAGTATAAGAACGCGACCCGAAGAGCCGCCTTGCAATTCAGTTTAATGACGTCCTTTATTGTTAATTTGACTTTGGCTAGCGTAACGTAGATTTGTTGTATCAGATAGTTATGAAAACAGGTAAAAGACATAAAATATATAGAGGATCTTGCGTGAGTGGTCATGTGTTGTCTGGTTTATTAGGCGAGTTGAGGAAAAGTGAAAAAATGCACGGCTTGGCCGAGCATTTTACCCCTTTTCCTCAACGAGTTTGGTGGACTAGGTGGTACATGAGCACGAAGGCAAGATTCTATTTATCATATGGCATTTAAAACGCATTTAATTCACGATTTTTGTACGAAAATGTTAATGTTCCGCCGTTGGTAGACGCGACTTCGTTTAAGATGGCATGCGTGTAACGTTACGGAGCGTAACTATCTAATTTGCATATGTAATCCACTTGTGGATTATCGAATTTATTACATGGTGCTATTACATTCTCAGACGTGGCATCATGTGATAAAGTTAGCCCCCGCCATAGGGGCTTGAAGAAATATATGGGCTGCATGATGCTTCCACGCAGAGCTGAATCCGGCCCGCACACTAGTACTGGTAAACCGCTTAGAGGATCTAAGCTTGTCCAGGAACCGCGGTGCGAGGCGGACCGTCCAAGCTTATAAACCCTATTGGTTTCATTGGGCGACAGGGCTTGAGATGTCATTTCATCTCAGTGTCGGGTAAAAGTCCCACAAAATTGGAAGCAACGTCTCCAAAATGACCTTTACAGTGTTGACGGGGACGTTAAACCTCAAATCAAACAAACAAATGTGATAAAGTTAATTATATTATTATTTTGATCGACTGTATTGGAATCGAAATAGATTTGCTCTAGTGCCGTGGTTTATCGATTGATATATTGCTGCCTGTCGGACAGTTATGGGTAGACTAAACACTCGCACTACGCGCTCATGTTTGGATCTACTTTCCATCTGACCTTCAGGCAGTAGTATGTCACTCAATGAATCACTGATAGACCTAATCTATTTTTGAAATATGGTACGAAATGGGCCATAAGTGCTAGTTCTATGTTTGAACGTTATAATGATTGTACTATGTCCCAAATGTTGTTAATATGTACGTATATTATCGAAATAAAAAATTACAAAAAGTTAAAAAAAATATTCCCCCTCAGTGAGCTGATGTGCAGAACCCATAAATAAACCATGCCGACTCAAGATGAAGGCCACAAGCGAATGTCACGAGTTTGAAACTTGGAAATTTGTGCCCGTTCCATATCTCATTTACCATGGAAGGATTTCCATTAAACTTTTGTGAAATATACCCCCTCAGTGAGCTGATGTGCAGTACCCATAAATAAACCATGCCAACTCAAGGTCAATGTCACAAGGTTGAGCCCTGATACAAAGTGAGGTGGGGGATTTGTCTGTTCCTCAGACTGCTTTCTTGTATAAACTGATAGGACTGCCACAGATTGGCTTATGATTTGTTTGTTTGTTTTGAGATTTAACGTCCCCTTCAACACTGTAAAGGTCATTTTGGAAACGTTGCTTCCAATTTTTGGAGACTTTTACCCGACCTTGAGATGAAATGACATCTCAAGCCCTGGCGCCCGATGAAACCAATAAGGTTTATAAGCATGAACGTGCCGACTCGCACTGCTTTGCCTTGGCAGGGTTGGATCCTCTAAGCGGTTCACCAGTACTCGTGTGCGCTTGGTTTCAGCTCTGTGTGGAAAACATTATGCAACCCGTCTATTTCTTCAGGCCCCGATGGGCGGGGGCGGAACTGGCGTATGAGCTACAGAAAATCTATCAAGATACATATGTATACATCAGTGCAACTTTTTTCTCAGATTCAAAGTAAAATGGTTTTTTTTTTTTTTTCGTCCTTGGGAGTAAATTACACATGAAAAGCATTTTTGCGAACCCTTTATATTCCTCTCTCTCTCTCTCTCTCTCTCTCTCTCTCTCTCTCTCTCTCTCTCTCTCTCTCTCTCTTCTCTTCTCTCTCTCTCTCTCTCTCTCTCTCTCTCTCTCTCTCTCTCTCTCTCTCTCTCTTCTCTCTCTCTCTCTCTCTCTTCTCTCTCTCCTCTCTCTCTCTCTCTCTCTCTCTCCTCTTCTCTCTCTCTCTCTCTCTCTCTCTCTCTCATACGCACGAAGGTGAGCGAAACAGTGATAATTAATTTGTTACGACAGTGAATGCTATGCCTTGTGATCAACTGTTAAAGGTGCATTATTGAGCTATCGGTGAAAAATGCTTCCAAAAATAAAATACATATAGCCGGTATTTTTCTTTAAAACAATACAAAAGAATGCATTTTATGCAAAGATGCGAACAATTATGATGACAGGTAAACGAGTTTGAGAGGGATTCCCTAACTAGGTTTCGAACACTAGTTAGTTCTATTTTTAGTTCGTGACAAAAATAGAATCCCCATATATGACGTTATGCGACGTTCATTTTTGGCCTTGTTTGCTTAGGCCATGCCTGAATCGGAAAAAAATATGACGCTGAATACCATGCCATAGTAAAGACACTCAGAGACGATACCGTCGCCATGTATGTGTAAAGTGACAGATTTATTTTTAGAACAGAAATTCCGAACACATGTTCAGAGCGAAGGGTAACCACGAATGAAAACGACCATTTTCACAAAGTTCTGAAGCTGTATTTGGCTCCAAAAGTGTACACATGACAAAGGAGTATGAATTGAAGATAAAACCAGAAAAACAATTTGAGACCCGGTAGCTCAATAATGCACCTTTAAGGCCTCGTCGGCCGGCCAGTTACAAGTACTGATGTTAGATCACACCCCCATCCCCGCCCTGATAACAACCCGGTGGTCAACGGCCGAGCCTAGTAGAGCCGTTCACCTTAAGCCGTCTTCCGAGAAAGGTACCATCGAAAGATGGAAAGGTTGGATAGAGAAAAAGAAGAAAGAAACTAGAATTGCGTACAATAGGACACGGATGCCCCGCCTTATGACATTGGACACAGAAATTAGTGTTATGTATAGTCTGTGTGAGGAAAACATTTTTGATCACACATTCTATCTAAGGACCTGAGTTTTACATGTGCCACATCATCTGATAATGATTAACATTTTGGCCAGGTGATTTAAAATCCATGCAGGAATACGAAAGTTATTGACAGGACTGAAAAAGACCTTTTTTGTTATTTGACCTCTAAAGATGACCTTGGCTTGGTTGGAATCCACCTGGTCTAGCAAGCACAAAACTCTTCTGAGGATGGTTAACAAAAACGAATGTAACTAACTGGACACGGAAAATGCCTTTTATTTGACATTTGACCTCTAAGTATGACCTTGACCTAGGGGTACTGACATAAGTCTTGCGCGCGACACATCGTCTTATGATGGTTTTACATTTCTGTCACGTAATTTTAAAAATAATAATAAGCAGTTAATTGATCTGACATGATAAAAACACCTTTTTGACCGTTGACTTCTAAGTAGGACCATGACTTTGGAGGTACCGCCTTGGGCCATTGGTGCGACACATCGTCTTATAACGATTATTATAAACGTTATTTGAAATCCATCCAGGCATAAGAAAGTTTTCGTCCGGACACGAAAACCATCGCTTTTTAACAGTGACCTCTAAGAACGACCCCTACCTTGAAGGAACCGTCTCGTAACGGTTAATATGTCTGCTAAGTAATTTCCAAATCCATCAAAAAATAAATAAATAAATAAAATAAAAATAAGAAGTTTAACGCAATTGCTCGAACGCGATAATACATACACTAGTACGTACCGGTACGTGCGTGCGTGCGTGCGTGCGTGCATACATACATACATACATACATACATACATACATACATACATACATACATACATGCAGCATCATCCAGCCAGCCATCCTCATCCTTTTTATCATCCACATCCTTATCCATTATACCCATCCATGCAACAACGACCCAGTCTCCCATGAGGCCTCTGTTAACAATATGATCTTCATTTGGAAACGAAACTATGCGGAGTCACAGCCTTTAATGCTGCATACTAATTTCTAGTACAGCTGACAGTTTGATTCCAGACAAGATGAGTTGCAAAGTGTTTGACCATGCATTGGCATAGCGGCCATCGTGGTCATTTCACCCGAATGACGGGAACAAACATCCGTTCAACCACCCACTAGAGGTCCCGTCTGAACTTGTCTTCAAATCAAACTTACAGACAGGTGACCGAAAGGACTATGAAAACGAATCAAGAACAATGACCTTGCCGGAGGCTCCATTATCATAGTGAGCCTCTATCTAGCCATTCGAATGTAAAGTGTGTCGTTATTGCATATCTATTAAGCCTGTCTCACACAGAACACACGGCTTATACGGTTGGCCACCCGTGTAAACCGTACATGCAACCGAACCAACCGTGGCCTTATCCGAGTTACACTCGGTCCATTCGAGTGTATCCGTGAAAGCCGTGTGTGATTTTTAAAACTTTTAAAAAACTGCCACGGGTGCCATGTCCGTGTATGGTCGTATTAGCGATCGTACAAGACCGTGAGAGACCGTGTGAGATCGTACGAGACCGCATATACCACCGCACACGAAGTCCACTCCACGAGTAAGCTCAACCGTATCAATATCGTATATAATTCGTATGGAATCGTGTGAAACCGTTCCAAAGTCCTACATCCAACACCCGGATTAACACTCGAATGTCACTGGATCACCGTACGATTCACACGAGTGTACACACGGTTTTATACGATCGCCATACGCCCAATACGGTTTCATACGATCGCCATCCGACCAATACGGTTCAAGTACGAATTATACATGGTCAAGTACCACCAGACACGGTCTCTACGTCTATACAAAGCTCGTGTATGATCATACAGCACTCGAACACAACAGAAAACACAACTACCTGCTGCACCTTGAAACAACAGAGTACTTGCTACATAATGTCTCCAAAGAAGATGGTCCCAAAAGAATCCCCATGGAAGATTCTACTAGCGAGAATACAAAAAGGCCACCAAGGCCCTCCGACCACTTCAACCTGTTGACCCTGTCGACCCTGATGAGCTGGAAAACACCTTCTGTTGGCTTGTTCTTGTCTCCCCTCACGCCTTCTGGACAAAATAATCTCAATGTCTATCAGTTGTATCATGATTTCTAACATAACTCGAACAAAAGTCGGTGGGACCGTATGTAAACCCTGTAAATGTCCAGTTAATCGAGTAAAAGTCGAGTTTAATCGTACTAGGCCGTAGCAGACCGTACTATACCGTACTTTAACCGTACAACAATCGTATGAAAATGGTTTTGCAAATCGTGTTCCAACCGTGACAAACCTTGCTTGACCGAGTATATCCGTGCTTTGTCCGTACATACTCGTGCTACATTCGAGTCTAAATCGTACCAACTCATCCCCAGGCACGGTTGGAGCTCAATACTCGTACCAGTCAACCCGTGTATAACCGAGTATACCGTATTGGAACCGTGTGCCCAACCGTGTTCTGTGTGAGACAGGCTTTATATAGTGTGTGACATGTATTTGAATATTTATTATTTCACCTGACAATCATCGTCAATTGGACTTAGTCTGTGGTCTCATTTCTTGTTTTGCAATTTTCTCCAAATAATCACAGCCTTTCCTGACTGTCGCAGAGGCATGCGGCTTTCTGGAGAAGTCGGCGGAGAGTCAGGTCTAAAACTGTCCCATAGTGATGTACGGGCTAAATGAGTATTAAAAGGAAGAAACTAATCGAAAAAATCGATGATTCAGATTTTCTGATCGGTGCGGAACCCGGGAAGGGACATGAATTTTTTTTAATATGTTGTGCGAACAAGATATTAAGTTGTGCGAATAAGATATTATCTTGTGCGGACAAGATAATATGTTGTGCGCACAAGATATTATCTTGTGCGGAAAACATAATTTATCTTGTGCGGACAACATATATATTATCTCGTGCGCATAAGATAATATCTTGTTCGGACAACATATTATCTTGTTTGCACAACACAGATCTTGGGAAGTTGTGCGAACAAGATATTATCTTGTGCGGACAAGATATTATCTTGTTTGCACAACATATTATTTTGTGCGCACTTATTATCTTGTGCAGACAAGATAATATCTTGTTTGCACAAGATATTAATCTTGCACAAGATATTAAGTTGTGCGAACAAGATGATATCTTGTCTGCACAAGATCTATGTTGTGCAGACAAGATATTATCTTGTGCGAACAAGATAATATCTTGTTCGCACAACTTCATATCTTGTGCGGACAAGATAATATCTTGTCTGCACAAGAAAATATGTTGTCCGCACAAGATAATATGTTGTCCGCACAAGATAAGATAATATCTTGTGCGCACAAGATAATGTTGTCCGAACAAGATAATATCTTGTCCGCACAAGATATTATCTTGTGCGAACAAATGTGCGCACAAGATAATGTTGTCCGAACAAGATAATATCTTGTCCACACAAGATATTATCTTGTGCGCACAACTTATAAAACAAAAAACAATCATGTGCTTCCCGGGTTCCGTAGATCGGAGTTGTTTTTTTTTTTTTTAAATCATATGTAGATACGAGCGAACGAAATTATACACCTGTGACACAAAACCGTTCAAATAACTTTCAATGAATCTCTTTGCATCGAGCAAATGTCATTTATCAAAGAATCAAGCAATTGATTGGTCTTATTTTGGCAAACACTTTCTGATTGACATTTGAGATGTATTTTGATTGGACAGCGCAGTGCAGGAGACAGCAATGAAATATACACCACCTTGTGTTTTTAATTTATTTCTGTCTTGCAGTTGACGGATAGGATGTTGGGATATATTGAATAATGAAATGAAGCTCATCAAAGTTTGAACGGTTTTGTGTCCACGGGTGTAAATAAATCCTGTTCGACGCTAGCGCGCGGCTAACAATGGAAGATATTCGTCTGAAGGAAGATTGTGGTAAACTTTCTCGGTGAAAACATATCGAAACGAGGCATTGTGGCGTCATGATGACGTTGACGTAGTAACGATGAGACGCGACAAGCTAAAGTGTGATATAGGACATGTACGCACGGCAAAGACTCTGATCATGCGCAGTCAGATCAGAGCCTTCGCTTTGAGGTATATGAGCCAGCGCACGACAAAACCTACAATAAGACGTGTGCGTCCAGCGAAGAATCAGATCAGCTTGCGCATCCTTATAGTCTAACCAGACACTTCTCTTGCTGCATGAAGGACCAATGGGCCCCTAGCTATCATTAGAGCGCACTGCGAAGACTCTGATCAGACTGCGATGATGCGCAGGCAGATCTGAGTATACGCTGGGCGCATATGCCTTATTGTAGGTTTTGTCGTGCGCTGGCTCATATGGATGTCCGTTAGCCCAAAGTATCTTCGTGCAGATAATGAAAAAGCTGTTGTTCTATGTCTGATTCGGTACGCAGACTGATTTTTGTTTTCGCTGGGCGCGCATGCCCGAACACCCACTTTTGTTTGTTACGCCTCACGCATAACGTTTTAAAGTTGATTTATTCGCCATTTTACGATGGGGACAATTCCGCTTCTCGTTCGCTTTTTTGTAGGCCCATTTTCGCGTGAAATAAATGGGCCTAGACCCACCCTAAAGGAAAAGAATTTGCTTCCGAAGGTAACAAATTATCATCTTTTGAAGAACATCCCTTTGCCTCCAAAGGGAGCATTTTTTTGTTTCAAGTACATCTTCATTGACAAGAGCAGCAGATATGTTTTGATGGATTTGTCTCCACTGAAATTAAAGTAGCTTTTCACACTTTAAGGGAAATGGCTATATCTTCAGGGGAGGCAACTCTATTTAAGAAAAAAAATAATACAAAAAAGACACACAAAGACACCCCCCCCCCCCCCCCCCCCCGATAGGGGACTTCTCTTAAAGTAAAGAATTTGCACCTCACGAGCAAATTCTTTCCTTTAAGAGTAGATCTCTTCCTACGAGGGGTTTAATACATAGAAAAGTCCAAACAACAAGTCCTAAAAGTTATTTCCCTTTGTAAAATGTACCGGATATATACGTTACCGTCAATACGACAGATGGTTCTACAAAACGGAATGAAGAACCAAGTGCGCCCAGAGTGGAAGAACAGAACGGACAGGAAAAAAACAAAGTAGTGTACAGAGAGCATAGAGGGACATGGGTTGGGCCAAATGATATGGATGAAATTGAAACCATGGAAATTCGGGAAGACGATGTCTTTGTCGTTACTTTTCCAAGATCAGGTGATCTTTCTTTCTTTTTTTTGTTGTTTCTTTCTTCCATTCTGTTCTTTCTTTCTGTCTGTCTGTCTGTCTTTTTTTCTTTCTTTCTTGTTGTTTCTTTCCTCCATTATGTTCTTTCTTTCTTTCTTTCTGTCTGTCTGTCTGTCTGTCTGTCTGTCTTTCTTTCTTTCTTTCTTTCTTTCTTTCTTTCTTTCTTGTTGTTTCTTTCTTCCATTGTGTTCTTTCTTTCTTTCTGTCTATCTGTCTGCCTGCCTGCCTGCCTGCCTGCCTGCCTGCCTGCCTGCCTGCCTGCCTGCCTGCCTGCCTGCCTGCCTGCCTGCCTGCCTGCCTGCCTGCCTGTCTTTCTTTCTTTCTTTCTTTCTATCTTAATGCTGTATACTTATAGATTGTGGGTGCTCGTTAGACACCTCAGAATCGAAGCCTTTTAGTGCCTACCTCGACCTAAATGTAACAATTTGACTGTGTTGCTAGGATGGCTGGATTGGGAGAATGTGTCATTTATCTCCCATCACTAGGGAATGACATGCTCATATCGGCTTACATTTTGGCAAGATCTGCCAGCACTGAAGCAGGTAAGGGTAGGGAGGATTTTTTTTTCGCTTTCATTTTACTCTATCTCCATCCATCCCTCACTTTCATTCTCTCCGTTTCCCGTTTCTCTGGAAGAGTGGAACACAATTAACTCTTATCATGCTGTTCACGACAACCCATATCTTTGGAAACAGTGCAGATCCAGATCAGATGGCTTCTTAAGAAGCCATCTGATCAGGATCTACACTGTTTGACATTCAGTTTATGAATTTGTAGGAATAAATTACATGAAGAAATCTGATTGGTTCAAAGTCAGAAATGGGTGTGGCTTAACTGAATATTCAGCAAGAGGAGGGTTAACTGAGCGTGTATAAACTGAAGTGAAACTGAAATCAGACATCATGATTTTACCATATTCATATTGATGAAACATGCCCCCGCCCCTCGGGGCTTTGAGGAATGGATGGGCTGCATGGTGTTTCCACATAGAGCTGGAACCGACCGAACACGAGAACTGGTAAACCGCTTAGAGGATCTAAGCCTGCCCAGGCAAAGCGGTGCGAGTCGACCGTCCATGCTTATTAACCCTATTGGTTCCATTGGGCTTGGGCTTGAGATGTCGTTTCATCTCAATATCGGGTAAAAGTCCCACAGCATTGGAAGCAACTTCTCCAAAATGACCTATACAGTGTTGACGGGGACGTTAAACCTCAAATCAAACAAAAAATGAAACGATGAGTTTAATAATAGCAGTTTCACTATTATTGCTCACAACAATTAAAGGTGCATTATTGAGCTATCCGGAAAAAATGCTTCCAAAAATAAAATACATATAGCCGGTATTTTTCTTTAAAACAATACAAATGAATGCATTTTATGCAAAAATGCGAACAATTATGATGACAGGTAAACGAGTTTGAGAGGGATTCCTAAAAAGGTTTCGAACACTAGTTAGATCTATTTTTAGTTCGTGACAAAAATAGAATCTCCATATATGACGTTATGCGACGTTCATTTTTTGTCTAGTTTGCTAAGGCCATGCCTGAATCGGAAAAAAATATGACGCTGAATACCATGCCATAAGTAACGACACTCAGAGACGATATTGTCGCCATGAATGTGTAAAGTGACAGATTTATTTTTAGAACAGAAATTCCGAACACATGTTCAGAGCGAAGGGTAAACACGAATGAAAACGACCATTTTCACAAAGTTCTGAAGCTGTAGTTCGCTCCAAAAGTGTACACATGACAAAGTCCTCCTGAGTATGCATTGAAGATAAAAAACAGACTAAAATGAGACCCGGTAGCTCAATAATGCACCTTTAACCATCGGCCCGAAATAAGTGAAATAATCTTCAAAAGGTTGTTAAAACAAACCAAAATTATTATTGTTGTTGTTATCATCATTTTAGCCTGGGCACAACATTTCCTACAGTTTACATGTGCGCCCAGCGAAGACTCAGATCAGCCTGCGCATCCGCGCAGTCTGATCAGAGTCTTCGTTGTGCGCTCTAAGGATAGCTTAGTTCCCAATGCTCCTCCATGCAGCTAGAGAAGTCTCTGGTCAGACTATATGGATGCACGGGCCGATTTGATTCTTCGCTGGGCGCACTGGTTAATTGTAGGAAATGCTGTGCCCCGGCTCAATGCTTTTTTTGACCCATAACACAGGTACGACTCTCACTCAAGAGCTTGTTTATCTCATAGCAACTGGAGACTTCGAGACGGCACGGACTGTTTTGCTAGATGACAGGTTCCCGTTTCTAGATTTTGCCCTGGAGGGACCACGATATCCCTATTTTAAAGGGGTCAAGTTTATCAGGGAGAAATCTTCCCCAAGATTTATTAAGTCTCATCTTCAACATTATCTACTGCCTAAACAGCTACGGGAAGGAAAAGCCAAAGTAAGTAAACCGGACATTTGGAAGCAATATTACCTCAGATATGTTCTAGAAAGGGTTATCCTTTGTAAGCAATGAATACACTACAGAACTGCCAATCGGGAAGGGCTGCATGATGCTTTCACGCAGAGCTGAAACCGACCCGCACACGAGTTCTGGTAAACCGCTTAGAGGAGGCAGTGCGGTGCGAGTGGGCTCGTCCATGCTTATATTAACCATGTTGGTTTCACTAGGCGGCAGGGCTTGAGATGTCATGTCATCTCAATGTCGGGTAAAAGTCTCACCAAATTGGAAGCAACGTCTCCAAAATGACCTTTACAGTGTTGTCGGGGACGTAAAATCCTAAATCAAACAAACACACACTACTGAACTGGAAAATATGGAGTGTACATGTTTTCTGGGCCAGACTAGCTAGTTTCGGCCAATTAGGCCTCATCAAGTCTACATCCGGTATTGGACCCTCTCACTGCTTCCTATGCTTCGTTCGCTTCACAAAATAGTCCTTAAGACCTCGCATGACAGTAGCTGTATTTTGTTGAACATGAACCGTCACTGAAGTTTGAAATGATTGATTCTTAACATTTTATACAATCTACAAAATAATTTGGTGCTAAATGTCAAATTCTTCAAAAACCTGTTACCCCGGAACTATTTAAATGCGTCCTTGCCTATAGCGTTTGCATTAGTTCATTTTAAAATCAGGGATGTCAGGTTGTGGCTCCCACGAAATATTTGGCAGAAATGGCTGAACCTTTTGTAAGTATGCAGTGTAGGTCAAAATGAGACTGAATTCTGTGGTATCTGATCTGGGTTGGCCTGTTTGCCAGTTGCCAGGTTTGGGATTTTACGGTACAAAATGGGTTGTAAACCGGGTAATATGAAATGAACTATAAAAAGATTAGACTGCTACACAGTTCATCTATTAAAAATATTCATCTACTCGGTTTGAAATAGGTGTTCTGTGAAGCAGTCTATAAGAAGATACCGCATGGCGTTATAATCTACTATGTTAACACGGGGCTCTATTTTCTCACTGGTGATTAGGTCATACGCAGTAACGCTAAAAGTAGTGCCGAAATCACTTCTCATTTCACTGGAGATACGCTGCAAGAGCTACGCTCCAAAATTAAGACAGGGGTAGATCTAGCCACTGAGGGTTGTACTGGCAGCAAGGAAACATAATAGGGATTTATCTTTTTCGGTTTTCTAATCGGTAAAGTTGTAAAGGTAGTCCTATGTTGTGTGTACTCATTAGAATCGCCTCAGCTAGATGAGGCGATTCTAATGAGTACGCACAACATAAAAGAGGCCCGGATTTATATTTGCACAAAAATCTTCACTTTTCGGTCTTTGGATGGCTCAGAATCCATAATGACCCTTGTGGCATGCGAAGACATTGATCAGACTGATCAGACTGTGCGCATGTTCAGGCTGATGTGAGTATATGGTGGTCACACATGCACCGAAAATGGATACAAACCATATCCTAGCTTAACGCTCTGCATTCTGGGTTTCTTTCGCAGCAGACGACATTTTGATTTTTTTTCTATTTTTTCCCAGAAACCGGATTTGACATCTCATGCAAATTTTCTTCAGTGGAGACAGACAACTTGCAAGAGAAATCAGGTCCTGTTTTCTGGGAAAAATAAGAAAAAAATATCAACAATTTGTCGTCTGCTGATTTAATCCCGAGAGTTGTAAAGGTTAATTCCAATTTAACAGATAATTTACATAGCCAGAAATCCACGGGACGCAATGGTGTCATTTTACAGACTTCAGAAGTGGTATAAAAATGAGAGGCGTACTTTTGCGGAATACTTTGAAGATTTTGTTGCAGGAGAGAAAGGTAAGTCAACTTTATAACTAGATCTGCAGTCGATGGTATGCCATCGCAAATACCCGCTTTTTCTATTAATAACACTAATGCCTATGTATTAGCTAGCCAAAACTACATGTAAGTTAAAAAAAAGTTGCAAAGACCATTCTAACTGATAAGCAAAGTTTCAACAGTGTAACTCTTATAGTTTAGAAGATATGGCACAGTAATATTTTTTACCTTTGACCTTGGGGTTATGTTTAGGTCCACCTTAAGTATCCCAATTTATTCTATATTCCAACAGCCATCCAATAACCAAGTTTCAGAAGTGTAACTCCAATAGTTTAGAAGATATGGCAAAGTCATACTTTTTGAACTTTGACCTTGGGGTCGAGGTCACACCAAAAGTAGCCCAACGTATTCTATATTCCAAGGGCCATCCAATAAGCAAAGTTTCAGAAGTGTAACTCCAATAGTTTAGGAGATATGGCAAATCATAATTTTTGACCTTTGACTTTTGGGTCATGTTGAGGTCAAGGTCACACCAAGTGTCCAAATTTATTCTATATTCCAAGGGCCATCCAATAACCAAAGTTACAGAAGTGTAACTCTAATAGTTAAGAAGATATGGCAAAATCATACTTTTTGACCTTTGACCTTGGGGTCAAGGTCACACCAAAATTCTATTCTATATTCCCAGGACAATCCAATTAGCAATGTTTCAGAAGTATAACTCCAATAGTTTAGAAGATATGGCAAATCATAATTTTTGGCCTTTGACCTTGGGGTCATGTTGAGGTCAAGGTCGCAAAAAAGTTGCCCACTGCCATCTACATTCCATGTACTATCCACATGCAAAGTTTCAAAAGTGTAACTTCAGTGGTTGCAGAGGAGATCCAATCACAAGAAACGTGACGGACAGACAGACAGACAGACAGACAGACAGACAGACAGACAGACAGACAGACGGACGGACGGACTGATGCCGGAGTGAACTGTGGTACGAAAACAATATACCCGATTTTTCTTCGAAAAAGCGGGTATAAAAACTTATTCGAACCAGTTCATAGACAAGGGTACTAATGGAACCTCTCCATCATTTATTTTGCTTTTAGTACATCCATGTTGAGTTGTCTTCAGTAATCACCATTTTATGTCTGTCGATAACAATCCATACATCACTTCAGACATTTCTCTCTGTTGAACAGCCACCTCGCTTAAACAGCCAGTTTTGGAGTTGTTCCAGGATGGCTGTTTAATGGCGGTTACATTGTACATGTCAATAATGCAGAAATTTGCAATGAGAAAACACAAATTTAATGAGTTAAAACTGATTACACGTCAATGAAACAATACGTGTGTTTCTAAATACCATAGCTTTGCACATTAGTATGTGGTTAGAAATATGTAATTTGAGAATTTGATTCATCTTGTATTTATGTGTTCCCCGAAAAAAACATTTCGGAGAGACATATTGTTTTTCCCCCGGGCGTCTGTCTGTCCGTCTGTCCGTCTGTCACACATTCGTGTCCGCTCTATAACTTGTAAACCGTTCGAGCTATCTTCACGAAACTTCATATAAATATTAATCAGCATTAGATGACGTGCAGTGTGCAAGAACTTCAACTCTCGCATTCATGCTTTTTGAATTATCTCCTTTGGAAGTTTGTCGGTATGTATATATGTATGGGCAAATCGTGTCCGGTCAATAACTTTCTTATTTTCCGATGGATTTTAAAATTATTTGGCAGAATTATTAACAACCATAAGACGATGTGTGGTGCGCATGAGGCAGGTCGGTACCTCAAAGGTTAATGTCATACTTAGAGGTTAAAGGTAAAAAAGGGGCCTTTTTTCGTGTTTGGTCAATAACTTTCTTATTTTGAGATGGATTTTAAAATTACTGGGCAGAAATATTAACAACCATGCGACGATGTGTGGTGCGCATGAGGCAGGCCGATACCTCAAAGGTCAAGGTCATATTTAGAGGTCAAAGGTAAAAAAGGGGGCCTTTTTTCGTGTTTGGTCAATAACTTTCATATTTTGAGATGGATTTTGTAATCACTTGGCAGGAATATTAACCAATATAAGACGATGTGTTGCGAGCATGACTCAGGTTGGTACCTCAAAGGTCAAGGTCATACTTAGAGGTCAAAGGTAAAAAAGCGGCCTTTTTTCGGGTTTTGTCAATAACTTGCTTATTTGTAGAGAGACTTTGAAGTTACTTGGCAAAAATGTTAACTGTCATGAGACGATGTGTTGCATGCATGATTCAGTTTGGTACCTAAAATGTCAAGGTCATACATAGAGGTCAAAGGTCAAAAAGGGGCCTTTTTCGTGTTTGGTCAATAACTTTCTTATTTTTAGATGGGATTTCGAAATTGCTTAGCAGAAATGTTAACCTCCATGAGATGATGTGTTGCACGCATGACCCAGTTTGGTACATGAAAGGTCAAGGTCATACATAGAGGTTAAAGGTAAAAAAGGGGGCCTTTTTTGTGTTCTGTCAGTAACTTTCTTATGTTTAGATGGATTTTGAAATTACTTTACAGAAATGTTAACCACTATGAGACGATGTGTTGCGTTCATGACCCAAGTTGGTACCTCAAATGACAAAGTCGTACTAAGAGGTCAAAGGACAAAAAGGGGGCCTTTTTTAGTGTTCAGTCAATTACTTTCTTATTCCTGGATAGATTGTGAAATTACTTGGCAGAAATGTTAACCATCATGAGACGATGTGGTGCACGCTAGACGCAGGTCGGTATCTCCAAGATCAAGGTCATACTAAGAGATTTGAGGTAAAATAAGTTTGTTTTTTTTTTGTTTTGTTTTTTTTGTGTGTGTCCAGTCAATAACTTTCTTATTTCTGGATGGACTTTATATAAAAAGTAGCCATGCAGAAATGTTCACCGTCATTAGACCATGAGTCATGTGCAAGACCAAGGTCCATACCTCCAATGTCAAGGTCATACCTAGAGGTCAAAGGTAAAAAGGGACAGTCAATAACTTCATTATTCTTTGATGGATTATGAAATTACTTGGCAGAAATGTTAACCATCATGAGACGATTTCTTGTACCTCAAAGGGCAAGGCCATACTTAGAGGTTAAAGGTAAAAAGGGCTTTTTGTGTACGGCTAATAACTTTTTATTTTTCTATGAACATTTTTAAAGTTACTTTGCAGAAATGTTCATCTTCATTAGATGATGTGTTGCACACAAGACCCAGCTCAATACTTCCAATGTCAAGGTTATACTTAGAGGTCAAAAACGGGGGAGACATCTGTGTTTTTGTAGAAAAACAATTTCTAGTAGAGATTGAAATTGTGCCGTTTGTGGAAGTATAAAATAGCATATCTTAGGCTACAGAACTTTAAAAATGTTTTAATAGTTGATCATATTTACAACATATGCATAGTCAATTTACAACATGATAAAGGCCATATAGATGGTAGAAATAAAATTATGGTACCCGAAACCGTATCAAACTGGGAAATGAGATTTTTTATTTTTTAAGGTAAGCTGTTTCTCCGTCTTTTTAAATTATCATTTGTTCTATTGTTATGCCACAGGCTTGTACTTGTTGTTTTCATGTGATGTGTCCACCGTTGGTGTTATATACAATTTTCTTGCACACCAGACAAGGAAATCCGTGATTTTACCCTGGGATAGAAATTTATGTTCTGACCCTGGTGTTCCGACCCAGGCAACTAACATAAATGCGCTTCAATTCTATTCAACTGCCGGAACTACTTCCGCACTACTTTTATTTTGTAAACAATATACATGTGCGAGCTGTCAAAACTAACCGGAGGTGTTGTGCAAGAAAAAGAATCCAATATGGGGTTCTGTTGTAGATGGACGTTTCCAACCCTCGGAATGACCGTGCTGAGCGGAACCTCGGCGTAGCCTCGGCGTAGCCTCGGTTCCGCTCAGCACGGTCATCCCTCGGGTTGGAAACGGTCATCCCTCGGGTTGGAAACGCTAATCTACAACAGAACCCCATATCAGACTCTTATATTTCAAACATAAGAAGCTTCTGTTTTGATAATGGGTGATCAGATATACTACATTTTCTCAAAACTGCAGAGGTCGCCTCTCTGTCGCAAAAAAAGAGAAGGGATTTATTTCAGTATGTTAGATCTAAGAAATATAATGTAATATGTTTGCAAGATACTCATATTAACTGAAATCATGGATCATTCTTTAAAGCTGAATGGGGTTATGGCGCATATTTTAGTTCGTATACAACTAATAGTAGAGGTGTCATAGTACTCATTAACAACAATTTTGAACAAGAAGTAAAGCGAATAAAAACTCATCGCGAAAGCACACCTATATACTTTTGACCCCCTTGAATCCCTCTTTTATGTAGTAAAACTGGGGTTTACAGGGGGTAAACCTTATTTTTCTTATTTCTGCTCTAAAATATAGAGTGTGGGTACTCGTTAGAACCGCCTCATCGAGGCGGTTCTAACGAGTACCCACAATCTATATTTGGAGCAGCAATAAGAAAAATATTACAATTTTTCACCTAAAAATTTTCATTGTTTCTGCGATAAAGGTGGCAATGTATTTGTATAGGCGTGTTTTCGCAATGACAAGTCATATTACACCTTTTAGAAGTTGAAATTTTTATAGATCCTTGGCGTATTATACGTTTCAAACTACCCTTTAAGAAACATGAATGATTACTCAATTCCATATGCACGCACTGAAATTTTCAAAAAGTCTTGTATTCCATCAGCAGTATCTTGTTGGAACAATGCTGATAACAGTCTTAAAAATTTGAATACCTTTTCGTCTTTTAAGTATCATTTAAAACGCTCAAACGAAAACTATTATACAGTACCTAAATATTATTTTTCTGGTGAAAGACGTTTGGCAGTTCTGCACGCAAGAATCCGTAATTATTGCAGTAATCTGAATGCTGACTTGTATAACAACTTCTTATGCCCAGATCCTACTTGTAGCTGTTTAGTTGAAATGGAAAATGCAGAACACTTTTTCTTTCATTGTAACAAATATATTAACCAACGTTTGGCTTTATTTAACTCTCTACGAACTTTCCAGGCTCTTAGTGTTGAACTATTGATGTTCGGAAATCCTAACCTTAACACTGAAGGCAACAATTTCATATTTGCATCCGTTCAACGTTTTATCAAAAGTTCTGACCGATTTACGTAAATAGCATCGATTGATACGAATCTGTTAAGTATAAGTGTACCAACCCCCAGCAAGCGTCGTTGTCATGTTTTTTTCATCCTTTCCAATGTTCATCATATCATCCACCTACTATCCGTTTATGTATTTTGCTCATATGTCTTGATAATGACGTGATCGCTATTATTTGCTTAATGCTCTGTTTGTGTGTTGTAGGGGAAGGGCCGTAACTAATGTTGAGATAACTTGTGGCCCGACCCCTTGCTTGCAAATATAAGCAATAAATATGTTTAATCTAATCTTATGCATGAAGATGAAAAAAGATACACTTGGAGTAGAATTAATTGGACATCGATACAAGTTGCTATAATTATCCTGAAATGAGCAAATTGATTTTGCAATACAGTAATGTGTCCAAAATGTAGATGGAATGGTAAACAATGAAGACCCGAATCAGTTTGACCTGTGTCTGCACTGTTTGCAAATACCTGACTCATCACGAAAACATTCGTCCTATATAACTTTAACCCCCTCGAACCCCACTTTTATATAGTAAAACTGGGGTTTGTAGGGGTAAACCATATTTTTTCTTATTTCTACTCTAAAATATAGATTGTGGGTACTCGTTTGAACCGCCTCGATGAGGCGGTTCTAACGAGTGCCCACAATCTATATTTTGAGCAGAAATAAGAAAAATATCACAATTTTTCATCATAAAATATTCGTTTTTTCGGCGATACTGGTGGCAATGTATTTGTATAGGCGTGTTTGCGTAATGTGCTGGAAAATTTATGATCATCGCGGTATAAAAAGTCAGTAGTATTTAGGATGTAATCAAAATGGGAATCTTTCATATTAGTAATTCAAAAATTCAGATGAAAATAACAGCACATTTTGATGCCAGTTGATAATAAAATGTAAGCTTCACACAAGTTCCAAAGTGTTACAAAGTTTAATATGGAACGCCACAGCTGTCGTATGTTGACCAAATGTGAGACACCAAGTCATTATTGCGTTACATGCTGCCCACTGTTCTTTGTCTGATCTGCATTGTTCTTTATCTGATGTCATAACTTCTTTATATGGTGACATATTATCATTATATGATGTGCACTTTTCTTTATATGGTGTGCAGCTTGCTTTATACCATGTCCATTCATCATTATATCCTTCAGTGCACATTTATATTATATCACATAGTCATTGTATGATGTTTATTATTTCTTATATTCTGTGCGATCAATGTTTTATGTTGAGACTTAGCAATTGTATATTGTGGCAAATCACCAGGCTTATATGTTGTGCGTTGATGCTTATGTCCTGCCAGTTTAACATTACCTGGTGTCCTAACTTCATGCTATGGTGTGCAAACTTCGTTATGATGATGACTAAACTAACAACTTAACCAGGGCATTTCTTGCTATTCCAAAAGCAGCAGACAGTATGGACATCCATCTAAAATAGCAGTGAAGGCAACGATCCCCTTTGCATATGAAGAAAAAGTCAGGATCGCAGGTGTTGTCACTAGCTTATTTATTGATCACATGTCTCCTTAATAGGTCGAAGACTTCTATATAAATTATTGGTCATTTTTTTTTCTTTTTGAGATTTTCTGCGATTTTATTTCCGTGACTTTTTTTCCTGCGACTTTCTGATCACCAACGCGTACACAAAATAACACAAATATAACTATTTAGGTACCTTCATTACAATTGACGCATATAGTACCAGCACCCCAAAAACGGGTACCTTGGCAAACAGGGCATCTGATCAGGGATTCCACTGTTTGCTAAAAGTTCAGTCATTTTCAAAATGAATTTTGCTGAGCCAGGAAATCGCCTACCTTTGCAAACAATGTAGATCCAGATCAGATGACATCTACTCAGCCTCTACACTGTTTGTGAATTTGGAGGAATTAACTGTATAAAGTATTTTGATTGGTTGGTAGTCAGAAATGGGTGTGACAAAATTAATTTATTCAGCAGGACAAGGGCACATGTCGCTAGGGCAATATCAAATCAACGTCGTGCACGACGTTGCACCGACGTCGACATCGATGTAACGTTGCATAAACGTCAAGACGTTGAACCGACGTCGGTGTGACGTCACAATTATGTCATATGCGTGCTAGAAAGTTACACATATGCCTGCTAGGAAATTAACAAAATATTTAACCTTTGTCCTGCTGAATAAATTAATTCTGTCAGTCCCATTTCTGACTATCTGTCAATCAAATTACTTGATATAATGTATGCTTTCAAACAGAATGATAAACAGTGCAGATCCTGATCAGATGGTTTCTTTCTGGATCTACGCTGTTAACAAAGGCAGAGTATATCCTTGTTCAGCAAGACATGGGTTAAAACACAAAAATATGGCATAAATGATAGGTTAAATAAACGGTGTTTGCAATGAACTAAAAACCATGCTTTCAGAGAAGTTAATATAAATGACGCGGCCCCCGCCCATCGGGGCTTGACGAAACAGATGGGCTGCACGATGCTTCCACGCAGAGCTGAAACTGATCGCACATGAGTACTGGTAAACCGCTTAAAGGTGCATTATTGAGCTACCGGATCTCAGTTTTTTTTTCTTGTTTTTATCTTCAATTCATACTCCTAGCTTTGTCATGTGTACACTTTTGGAGCCAAATACAGCTTCAGAACTTTGTGAAAATGGTCGTTTTCATTCGTGTTTACCCTTCGCTCTGAACATCTGAAATTTCTGTTCTAAAAATAAATCTGTCACCTTACACATACATGGCGACATTATCGGCTCTGAGTGTCGTTACTTATGGCATAGTATTCAGCGTCATATTTTTTTCCGATTCAGGCATGACCTAAGCAAACAAGGCCAAAAAAATGAATGTCGCATAACGTCATATATGGGAATTCTATTTTTGTCATGAACTAAAAATAGATCTAACTAGTGTTCGAAACCTAGTTAGGGAATCCCTCTCAAACTCATTTACCTGTCATCATAATTGTTCGCATTTTTGCATAAAATGCATTCATTTGTATTGTTTTAAAGAAAGATACCGGCTATATGTATTTTAGTTTTGGAAGCATTTTTTACCGATAGCTCAATAATGCACCTTTAAAGGATCTAATATGTTCTATATAGATTATCCTCTGGACGCAAGGGAGACATCACAGATCTGGAAAATATATGTGTACATGTTTTCAGGGGGAAAGACTAGCTCGTTTCGGCCAATTAGGCCTCATCAGTGACCCTAAAATATTTTCGAATTCAACATTGGAATCAGTGATCCCAAAGGACAAGAAAATAAAAACTACACTATGATGCTGCCCAGGCAAAACGATGCGAATCGGATCGCCCATGCTTATAAACCCTATTGGTTTCATTTTGCGACAGGGCTTGAGATGTCATTTCATCTCACTGTCGGACAAAAGTTCCACAAAATTGGAATCAACGTCTCCAAAATGACCTATACAGTGTTGAAGGGGACGTTAAACCACAAAACATGAAACAAACAGTAACATGTATGACCTCACGGGCTGTTATCTCAACGAGGTTCAGCGAAAAATAAAGCTAAACCTAATGTGAGTGAAAATATTGGATTTCGGAATCCGGGAATGATATGCTGTGCGAACAAAATAATAAGTTGTGCGCACAAGATATTAAGTTATGCGAACAAGATATTATCTTGTGCGGACAAGGTAATAACTTGTGCGCACAAGATATTATCTTGTTCGCACAAGCATATTATCTTGTTCGCACAACACATTAAAATAAATTGCATGACCCTTACAGTGTTCCGTAAGGTGCTGGTTTTCTCTGATATAATTTTAGTGAAGGTGTTAATTACTAATGAGTGATGGTGTTAATTACTAATGGAGCATAAAAAGGTCATCTGTTGCCATACAACTTTAAAACAATATTGCTTGAATGACAAAATACGTGACAATTGTTCACGAGTCCTTGAGGCACGAATGAGCTTATGCTAGCTAATGCTGAGTAAGCTTCAAACAAAAAGATGATGCCTAGTTCTCTAGGCATATTTCCATTATTTTTCTGTGATCACACCTTTCAGACAATCGGCTTAAGATAAAATGGTATTTGAATGACAATCAGATAATTATGAAATGTATCAATATTGTTTGAAGTGAAGTTAAATAAAAAAAATTCAATCTGATTATAGGGAGCTTTCCACTAAATGTTTTCCATAGGCGACAATAGTAACCTTTTACCTGCCCCCACAAAAACTACACATACAAAACTTTCCAAACCTTATTTGTTTGTAGAGTCATCCTAGCCCAACAAGTTAATGAGAAAAAAATCCACATCTTGATTTGCTCCTTTTCAAGTTACAGTCAACCATGTATTTTACCTACTAGAACGGAGTAATTACAAACCAACTTTTTTAAAGGAGGGGTGACCATATAAAATCCGCAAAAATTTCTTTGAGCTTGCAAATATATTTGTGACCCGTCACGCGAAAAGGGACGAATTGGGTGCCCTAAAGCGAAATTGTGTTTTATGTTTCAGCGGATAGGCAAATCTTAGAGGATTCAGAAAATAATTACCTGTTGATGGTTTCATGACCATTTAGGGGTTCAAAATGCCTTCAAAAGATATGTACCGTCATGAAACGTCACAAACGTTTGATGACGTGATGACGTCGCAACGTAAAATCGTTGTGAAACAAGCTAGTCTGGCCCAGAAAACATACATGTACACTCCATATTTTCCAGTTCCGTGGTGTATTCCTTGTTTCCAATGGATTACCCTTTCTAGAACATATTTAACTGATAGTGACAGTGACTATATGTATTGTGTACCGTCATTGCCTGGGTCATTATTGGTACCTGGATACTCTGAATCATGCATATAGGGACCCACTTGCTGCAGGTATGACAAAAGACCAAACGCTGGATAAAATTAAACAAGCAGTATTGATAAATAAACAAAACCTATACAGTATTACAATACAGTCAAGTACCCAGTTCCTGATCGTACCCAGTTCCGGATCAACACGACTTTGATAGGTCACCAAGACATTTTAAAAGCCATTCAGCATAAATCTTACTATCAGTCATATAGCCTATTTAGTCATAGTTCGAATCCAGAAAAGAAATCATTTTTGGAGCGTAGCTCTTGCAGCGTAGCGCCAGTGAAATGAGAAGTGATTTCGGCACTACGTTTAGCGTTACTACGTATGACCTAATCACCACTAAGAAAATAGAGCCCCGTGTTACCATAGTATATTATTACGCCATGCTGTATCATCTTATAGACTGCTTCACAGACCACCTATTTCAAACGGAATAGATGAATAATTTTGATAGATGAACTGTATAGCAGTCTAATCTTTTTTTTAGTTCAGTTCATATAACCCAGTTTACAGCCCATTTTGTACCGTAAAATCCCAAACCTGGCAACTGGCAAACGGGATAAACCCAGATCAGATACCACAGAACGCGGAGTCTCATTATGACCTACACTGCATACTTACAAAAGGTTCAGCCATTTTTGCCAAATATTTCGTGGAAGCCAGCCCTGATTTTAAAATGAGCTCATTCCATACTGAGGATTCCATTCGTTTAAAATGGGTTAAAAGTAAGCAGTGTGGGTCGATAATGTAATTCTTTGTTCCAGACAGTTGGAATCAGCCAGTCAATGAGTTTGGACAGGTGCACGTCAAATTTTAAGGAGCAAGGCTTAAATTTTGCAGTTTAGACACAGATGAGACGCCACTTGTTGTAGCGGCTGATCTTGGTTTGCTATGTTTGTCCCCTAAAAAGGCTGCTAGACATATACGCAGAGTATGGGTTAATGTGTGTGTGGGGGGGGGGGGATATTACTTTGTTTAAAGACCGACTTCATTCTTCTAGGGTTTGCAGAGGTCAGAAGAGTTCACTGCCACATATTGTCCCCTAAACTGTTTAAATAACCTGTCTGAACCTGATTTTATTGCTTCTGTCTGCTTGTTATGGCAGACATTACCTGCCATAGAAATGTGTGCATGAATACAGCATAGTATTCAGACCTTTCAGTCTGGACAAACAGTCTGTAGACACAGATTCAAGAAGGTCAGTTGCCAGCTGCACTATGCTGGTTCACGGTTACAACGTATAAGCTAGAAACGACGTCGTTTCATCAAAAGTATTTTTTTTATTTATTGTGTTGATTGTGCTACTTGGCAGTGATCTTATTCCCAGGAAAAGTGTGGATAGGTAAACTGACAAGCTTGATATGACCTAAATGGTGTTGAGTGGGTCGTTAAACCACAAAATCAACAGACACACATGCGTGTGCATTTATCTATTTATTAATCAAAATATATCGTTATATTCATGAAGACTATCCTGACACCATCACGAAAACACGCTTATATAATTTTGACCCATTGAACCCCACTTTTATATGGTAAAACGCGGGTTTACAGACATACATCTTATTTTTCTTATTTCTGTTTTGAGCAAAAATTGGAAAACAATACTGCAATTTTGCATCTTAAAATTTCCGTTTTTATCGGCGGTAAATTTTTACTGTATTTGTATAGGCGTGTTTTCGTAATGTTTAGACATGTTAGAGGTAAAAAATATTCAGGATCTGCAACATTTACTTGTAGCAAAAGGGTTTGAAAAAGACAGGAATCCGTCCAAATGTTTATCTGGATCTGTAGATTCTGTTTGCCAATGCCCAAGTGTTAGAGCACAGTACACCCGCCCCCGCCCATCGGGGCTTGAATAAATAGATGGGCTGCATGATGCTTCCACGCAGGGCTGAAAGTCCCGTAACATTGGAAGTAATGTCTCCAAATGACCTATACAGTGTTGACGGGGACGTTAAACGTTAAATCAAACAAACGTGCACAGTCCAGAATTTTCTTCTTACGCTGCGCTCTGACGTCTTAGGGTAGTACTTGGATTTAGTTCAACGGAGTGGGGAGGGTGCAAACGCAGCCCCCTCCCATCTTTTGGAAATTATTTCAGATTCATACAGTTTTTCACCCTCTGCAAAATACCTGAAATTCGCATCCTCAACCCGCCCCTTTTCAGAGTCTGGGTACGGCCCTGACTCATGTTTAAAACGGTTGTTGCATACATATGGCGAACAGTGCCGACCTGATCAGAAGCAATGTACTCTACATCAGATCTTGGTCTACGCTGTATGTCTAATAACGGTACCACCTATATAGTCTGGGCTACTCATTTTTGCACTTAAACATTTCAGGGTTCAAAAATAGAGTTCTTGGCAGGAGTGCGAAAAGTCTATTTTTACTCGACTTTGCATACATTTGTGTAACAGTTTTATAAATAGAATGTTCCGAAAGACGTCACGTGACATCGTGGCCTGGATTAAGATATTGTATTTCTTTCATTACGTTCGCAATCTGCCATTCTTATACTATTTTGTTTAACCCTCAAATGCCACTATTTAAGCAAACAATGAAGTTCCTGTGCAACCTACTGATCAGACGCCACATTCCTCGGCGTCTGATCTGGGTATTATCCAGCACACGATTCCTGTCAAGACTCTATAGATAGCTCGTGTTGCATAGATAAAAATAGCGCAACCTTTCAAGTTCTATTAATAAACCATAATATTGGTTTTCCCAAATCAGTGATGGTCACGAGGACAACTGCATCAATTCCGTCTGGCCATATAGTAAATTTGGGTCGATCGTAAACTGTTGCTGTTAAACAGTCAATCGGTGGCTGTTAAACAGAGGTGACCATTGGTTGAGGTTTTACTGTATGTTTAAAATACGTTATCTTGTTGACAAGAGCATAATCTAATTACAGTACTGTATGGTCCATGGTGGTCCCATGTGAAGGCATTCTGGGAACTGAGGAACAGGCCAAACATACTTTTCCTGAAGTATGAGGATATTATCATGGTGAGTGCAGTCGAAGTTCCTTGGCCATGAAAATTTGTTCCAGACTTCACCAGTTCGAAATTGGAATATGTTTGATATCAAACAATCATAGGTATAACACTGATATCAAACTGTCATAGGTGTATCTAATGTCTAAATTGCATAGGTATATCACTGATTTTAATCTGTTGCAGGTATGTGCATGGTATCAAACTGCCATGGGTATATCACTGATATATCACTAATGTTTTCGTGCCATGGGAATATGTCTGATATCAAACTACCATGTTTATATCACTGATATTCAAACTGCCATGAGTATATGATTGAAATCAAACTGCGATGGGTATATCACTGATATCTAATTGGCATAGGTATATCACTGATATTAATTATCAAACTGCGATGGGTATATCACTGATATCTAATTGTCATAGGTATATCACTGATATCTTCCATGTATATATGTTGATATCAACTGTCGAGGCTATATGCCTGATATCAACTGTCAACTGATATATCTCAGATGTCAAACTGTTAGGGGTATATCTCTGTTATCAAACTGTCCTGGTTAATTTCCTGATATGAAAACTATCATGTGTATATCACTGATATCAAAATGGTACCAACCTGCCATGTGTATATCACTATGGGTTTATCTCTGATTTCTAAATTTCATGGGTATATCACAGTTATTGATATCAAACTGTTGCCGGTATATGTATGATATCATACTGCCAAGTATATATGACGGATATCAAAGTGCCATAGGAATATGATATCAAACTTCCATGTGTATATCCCCAATATCAAACTGCTATGGGTAAATACCTGATATCAAACAACATTGGGTATATCACTGATATCAAACTGTCATGGGTATATCACTGATATCTGCAATGGATATATGTCTGATATCAAAAAGCCATGGGTATATCCCTGATATCAAACTGCCTTTGGAATATCACTGATATCAAATTGTCATAGGTATATCTCTGAGTTGTCAGTTTCTGGTGAACGAATGTGCACTGTACTGGTTAACTACTTTTGTATCACCCTGCCTACGAAGTGTCATGAACTGACCTAAATAGTATTGAATGGGCCATTAATCTCCAAACTAAACTAGACCATACGCAGTTAACCCTCTTTTTACCGACATTCGTTTGAATGACAAAACTTGTTTATAATTTCAATTAGATCCGTTCAGCTCTAACACATTGTATACTAGAGCACTCTTCAATTGCTATATGTTGGACAAGTCCATTTGTCATACGAGTATAAGGATTGCCAGGCCTATTTTTTTGGTTTTTATTCTATTTTTAACGGAAAATTCTATTAGCAAATAGTGCAGGCCCTGGTCAGACGTCTGATCTAGACCTGCGCTGTTTGCCAAGGTATTCCAGGTGTTTCCCGCATGCAATGGGCTAGTATTCCTTGAGTTAAAAATGCCAACATCAAATCCATATTCATGAAAAATTCTTGTAATCTTATACTCCAAGAAACAAATGTTGCAGATGTTTGTTAGAATCGCATCAGGGCGATTCTAACAAATACATGTACCCACAACATTTGTGTCTTCATCACATGAACAAGTCCGTGAAATAAAGGCCCCCATAAACCGCACTTTATATAGAGAAAACTGGGGTTTACGGGCCGGGTAAACATTATTTTCCTTATTTCTGCTCCAAGACATAGGTTGTGGGTACTCGTTAGAACCGCCTCAATGAGGCGGTTCTAACGAGCACCCAAAACCTATGTTTGGAGTATAAATAAGAAAAATATCACACATTTTCATCTGAAAAATTACCTTTTTTGAGGTTTGAAAAATGCACTATATCACACGGATGTGTTATCGTAATGTGGAGAAATTAAGGGGAAAAAAGGCCCTTTTTATATTAATTACCTACCATACCACAAACTGGGATTTGCCTAAGCCCATTGTGGCTTGGAGAAATAAGATTGGGCTGCAAGGTGCTTCCATGCAGAGCTGAAACTGACCACACATGAATACTGGTAAACTGCTTAGAAGGACTAAGCCTGCTCAGGCAAAGTGTTGCGAGTCAGACTGCCCAATGCAAATAAGCCTTTTGGTTCCACTCGAGATGTCATTTCATCTCAATATCGGGTAAAAGTGCCAGAGTGTCTCCTAAATGACCTAAAGTGTTGTTGGGGACGTTAAACCTCAATTGAAACAAAACAAATTGGGATTCTTTATAATGTGAAAGTCTTTATAACTACAATATGATGTGGCAAAAATACTGTCGTTATAATGATGGTCCTCTGTTCTCTGTGGGTAACGTGGTAAAACTGTTTACCTTAACTCACTGAACAATTAATTTAGCCGCACCCATTTCTGATTTTGAACCAGTCAGATTACTCAATGCAATTTATTCCTACAAATTCATAAACTGAATGTCAAACAGTGTATATCCTGATCTGATGGGAAGCCATCTGATCTGGATCTACACTGTTTGCAAAGATAGGGGTTGTCTTTAACAACAGGATAAGGGTTCTTCAGAAGCCATCTGATCTGGATCTAAACTGTTCGCAACGGTCGGAGTTGTCGTAAACAGCAGGATAATGCTTCTTCAGAAGCCATCTGATGTAGATCTACACTGCTTGCAAAGATAGGCCGGTTGCCCTGCACAGCACGAGAAGACTTCTTCAGAAGCCATCTGATCTGGATCTTCACTGTTTGCAAAGGTAGGGGTTGTCCTGAACAGCAGGATAAGCCGTCTTCAGAAACCATCTGATCTGGATCTACACTGTTTGCAAAAGTAAGTCTTGTCCTGAACAGCAGGATAAGCCTTCTTCAGAAGCCATCTGATCTGGATCTTCACTGTTTGCAAAGGTAGGGGTTGTCCTGAACAGCAGGATAAGCCGTCTTCAGAAACCATCTGATCTGGATCTACACTGTTTGCAAAAGTAAGTCTTGTCCTGAACAGCAGGATAAGCCTTCTTCAGAAGCCATCTGATCTGGATCTTCACTGTTTGCAAAGGTAGGGCTTGTCCTGAACAGCAGGATAGGCCTTCTTCAGAAGCCATCTGAACTGGATTTACACTGTTTGCAAGGGTAGGGGTTGTCGTGAACAGCAGGATAAGGGTTCAACTTTGATTTTTGTTCGCAGGATATGTCGTCTGCAGTTAAGAGAATCTCTGATTTCCTCAACAAAACTCTGAGTGACAATGATATTTCCAAAATTGTAGAAAATTGTCAAATCGAGAACATGAAAAGAAATGAATCCACAAATGGCAGGTACCAGGAAGATCTGAAACCAAAGGATACCAATTATGGAAATTTTATTAACACAGGTAAGTTACACTTTTACAGGTATGTACAGTCGAACTTCGATGGCTCGAATCCCTTTTGGACCATGAAAATTTATTCGAGACAGCGGTAGTTCGAGCCACTGAAGGTTACTGCCAAGAGGCATAACGAGATACTTTTGAACATCTTTCGATGTTATATAATGAAAATGTTTGCTGTGTGTACTCATTAGAATCGCCTCACCGAGGCGATTCTAATGAGTACACACAGCATACATTTGTAATATAAAAGACTAAAATCTCCTTAATCATCCCCCACCATTTCTTATCTTGAGGATTTCCCTAGGGACTCAAGTACGAGTTCGACACAACCATGGTAAATGAGCCATCAGTGTTCGAGCCATCGAAGTTCTACTGTACTTCTACATTTTTATTTTTCTACTATAGTAGCTGTCAATTTTGGGTTCACTGATTGCCAATTGACCCAAAGTTACTAAGTGCTGTAGCTTTGCATCGCTGATGTCCATGTTACTTACGATCACTGATATGTTTTGTTTGTTTGATTGTTTGATTTGAGGTTTAATGTCCCCATCAACACTATTTAGGTCATTTTGGAGATGCTGCTTCCAATTTTGTGGGACTTTTACCCGACGCTGAGATGAAATGACATCTCAAGCCTGGCACCCAGTAAGACCAAAAGGCACACTGTATGTCTGTATGAAAAAATATTTCTGGAAAGTTTGCAACAATATTCAGCAGACGACATTTTCAGATGTAGCTTTTCTCTGCATCTTAAGGGTTAAATGAATACACTAACTCATGAATGTGATGTCTTATGATCATAAAGTAACGGTCAAAATTAAATCATGGTTCTCTCCAATATGATTGGCTGATGGTGTCGTTATGATGTCATCAGCACTCTTCCACCTTGATAAGAAAACTGTACTAAGGAGTTGTTTTCTTGTTTCAATTAAAGCCTTCAAACCACATTTTTTCGCCACATGGAAAACAATTTAACATTCATTGAAGTATGAACATCATTGTCACAATGGAGGTTTAAGAGAACCCCTTCACTTAAACTTTGCTTGTCATCCAATGGTTTTTTTCGGGGGTTCATTTAAACTTTGCTTGTGACCCGAAATTTATCATATTTCAATGAAAGTCAGAAACATTTTATTCATTTCAAAAACAACAGCATATCCTTGTCTTTCATATCGTTTTAACTAGCATTAGTTTTCAGATGAATTTTTTATTATCTGCCGTAAAATCATAGATTAAGGGTGATCATTAAACTAATGCTACGTCTCATATTTTCACATATCTCTTAGATCTCCATTTAACCCTTTACCACTCAGATACGTGTTTTTACGTGTCTGCACCCCCCCCCCCCCATAATAAGCCCCAGAAGCACCTAAAATCCGCATTTCTAACCCTGGATAGTTATGTTTGCTTTAGGATTTGTTGGGCAAAACAGTGACCTGTTTTTTCGCGCGCCTCCCCACTAAAAATATTCTGGGGGGGGGGGGGATTGAAGGGGGGCAATGAAGGGGGCGGGGGGGGGGGCGTTGCCTCCCCCCCCCCCCCCTCCCCTCACATCCCGAAAAATTTTGGGTGTATGACCCAACCGGCCGCTAAAACTTATATCCGAGGGTGTCTGGGGTAAAAAATGCCTGAAAATTAATGCTGATAAAACATGCTGCAAACAGTGACAAGAGTTGTCAGAAGACAACATTGCTCACCTTTGGGGGCCTAAACTGGATGAGGGCAAGTTATCAAAAAATTTTCTTCTGTAAAACAGCCAAATAGACTGCAGCAAATGAAAGAGAACCAAAATGCACCCCTAATCATCCTGTTTTCAAGCCTTTCCACTGCAAAAAAAAAAAAAAAAATGAAAAAGAAATCTATATTTGATAAAAATTCTACAAACTACCAAGTAATAACAAGGCATCACAGACGATACAAATCCCCTCGAGCAAGACAAAATAATAAAAGCCTAGCCTAGCATTCGTGTAAAATTACATTATATCCATCAATAAATGTAGGTACTTAAGAGTGATGAGAAAGTTTTTCGAAAAATAGCCACCTTGACTTTGAGCCCCAGACCCTGAAAGTTGAACTTCATACCCAACATTTGTATGAAGTTATCTTAAAATCCATCAATAAATCTGGACACTAGAGCAATGATCAAGTTTTTCTAAAAAATAGCCACAGTGACCTTGACCTTCAGCCCCTGACCCGGAAAGTCAAAGTCACTCAAGATAACATCACACCAAACATTTGTGTCAAGGTATATTAAAATCCATCAATAAATGAAGGCGCAAGAGCGATGACAAAGTTTTTTCTAAAAATAGCTTCACAAAAAAAATAGCCACCTTGACTTTGAGCCCCAGACCCTGAAAGTTGAACTTCATACCCAACATTTGTATGAAGTTATCTTAAAATCCATCAATAAATCTGGACACTAGAGCAATGATCAAGTTTTTCTAAAAAATAGCCACAGTGACCTTGACCTTCAGCCCCTGACCCGGAAAGTCAAAGTCACTCAAGATAACATCACACCAAACATTTGTGTCAAGGTATATTAAAATCCATCAATAAATGAAGGCGCAAGAGCGATGACAAAGTTTTTTCTAAAAATAGCCACAGTGACCTTGACCTTCAGCCCCAGACCCTGAAAGTCAAACTCGCTCAAGATATCATCATTGCCAACATTTTTGTGAAGTTATATTTAAAACCATCCATAAATGTAGGCACTAGTGCGATCACAAAGTTTTTTCTAAAAAATAGCCACAGTGACCTTGACCTTCAGCCCCGGAACCTGAAAGTCGAATTTGCTAGAGATATCATCATACCCAACATTTGTGTGAAGTTATATTAAAATCCATCAATAAATTAAGGTGCAAGAACGACAATGTTTTTTTCTAAAAATAGAAAGTGACCTTGACCCCGTGACCCTATTAGTGACCTTGACCGTAAGCCCTGGACCCTGAAAGTCAAAGACACTCGAGATATCATTATACCCAACAAAAAAAAAAAAAAAAAAAAGAAAAGTTCCTCCCCCGGGATTTGAACTCACGCAGCTTGCAGGTAAACTTTAACACAGAAAAGTAAGGGAGGTAATACAGAGGAAAATATTTACTTCTCAAAAAGTCCAATTTAAGCCAAAAAACCTTAAAATGAAGTACAATGATAATGTTAAATATTGTTTTTTTAGCAATTATTAATTATATATTCAAAATAAAGTTGTAAAATATCGCATATAAGAGCTGGCAGTAAACTTTAACCAAATGCGGACGCCGACGCCGACGCCGGACGCCCGGGGGTATGGCAATAGCTCCCCCTTACTTTCGTAAGGCAAGCTAAAAATGGCCAGTGCCAAACACCTTAATTGTTGCCTTGACAGCTGTGTGAAGATTAAAATGTGGTCAAAAATTCATGTGAAAACACACTTTTTGCCAACTTTGAGATGCCCTCTCTTTACCCTGACAACAATGATCAAGTCATGAAAGGTTGCATTTGAAAGGCTACTGCCCAATGAACATTCATACCGATTTTGGTGTAAAACAGACCATCCATTATGAAACACTGGCTAGTTGAAGTTGCTGTCAGGTGCAACACTGTGAAAATCAGCGAAATTCACAAAATCCCTGAGCGATAAGGGTTTAAACCATCAGATATCAGTCACAATGACTGTTATCTACTTTGCTGTCTACTTGTTGCTTTTAGTGAAAAGTCATTGTTGAAACAGTTTGGACTGAGATCAGATGGAGCAGTCTGATCTTTTTTCAGCATTTTAAGGGTTAAGATGCCAATCACCACTATTATCGTCTGTTTTGTTGTCTGCTGGTTACTATAAAAGTCATTGCTGAAACAGTGTGGGCCTAGATCAGACTATAAAATATTTTTAAGAAAGATTAACGGAAGACGCAGCAGACGACAGAAATAAACAACATAGATGACATACATGTATATAGATGCCGTTTTTTTTCTTCACGTCTTAAAGATTAACATCAGCTGAAAATAATCCTACTTCAATGTGTCTTGCGGCGGTAAAACGTCTCCCTGCCCTACATCATAGTGTAGAATATATTTGCTTGTCCTTTGGGATCATTGATTCCATTGTGGAATTTTGGAAATATCTGAGGGTCACTGATGAGGCCTAATTGGCCGAAACTAGCTAGTCTGGCCCAGAAAACATATACACTCCATATTTTTCAGTTCTGTGGTGTATTCCTTGCTTCCAAAGGATAACCCTTGTATAGAACATATTCAAACCTAATTCAAACTGTCAGTAAGATTAAAGAGAGACAGAAAAGATAAAATTTATGAAAAAACAAAAACAAAAAAAAAACACAAAAACTAGAAATGCATCCACAGGACATGGATGCCCCAGCCTAAAAATATGTTGATGTTAGTATTAATCCATTGAAAATGATTGACTCTATTTAAGTTTTCGACCCTTTTTTGACATTTGACCTCTAAGTATGACCTTGACCTTGGAGATATGGACCTGGGTTTTGTGTGTGACACATTGTCTCATGATGGTGAATATTTCTGCAAAGTTATTTCAAAATCCATACAGGAATAAGAAAGTTATTGACCATGTTTAAGGTTCAGACCTTTTTTTACCTTTGACCTCGAAGTACAGCCCTGACCTTGGAGGTATGGATTTGGGTTTTGCACTGATGACGGTGAACATTTCTGCCAATTAAATTCAATATCCATCCAGAAATAAGAAATTTATTGACCGTGTTTAAGTTTCAGACCCTTTATTTACCTTTGACCTCTAAGTACGACCTTGACCTTGAAGGCACTGACCTGGGTTTTGCGAGCAACACATCGTCTCATGGTGAAGATTATTCCTGCTAAGTAATTTTAAAATCCATCCAGAAATAAGAAGTTATTGACCGTGTTTAAGTTTTGAACCTTTTTTTCACCTTTGACCTCTAAGTACGACCTTGACCTTGGAGGTATGACCTCAATATTGCGCGCAACACATGATGGTGAACATTTCTGCCAAGTAATTTCAAAATCCATTCAGAAATGAGGAAGTTATTGACCATGTTTAAGTTTTGGGCGCCTTTCTTGAAATTTGACCTCTAAGCATGAACTTGACCTTTGAGTGATGGACTTGGGCTTTGCGCCCAACACATCGTCTTATGATGGTTAACATTTCTGCAAAGTAATTTCAAAATTCATCTAGAAATAAGAAAGTACTTGACCGCATTTAAGTTTCGGATGCATGTACAGATAGAGGAATGGATGAACGGACAGGAGCAACACTATATGCCCCTTCCACAATTCTTCGAATGGTTGGGGCATAGAAATAATAATCAAAGCACTGACAGTACTGGTAGTTAGGTGGCCCACTCCCATCGGGGCTTAAATAGATTGGGCTGAGTACGGGTAAACGACTTAGAGTGTCTAAGCCTGCCCAGGCAAAGTGGTGCATGTCGGACTGTCCTTACATATTAACCCTTTTGGTTTGTTTGGATGGTAGGGATTGAGATGTCATTTCATCACAAATTCGGGTAAAAGTCCAACAAAATTGGAAGCAATGTCTCCAAAATGACAAAAAAAGTGTTGACAGTGACGTAAAACCCCAATTCAAACAAACTATATACCGTAAAAGTCCTAAAAATTCGGAGACCTTGAGGACTTGCTATAATTCTCCTAAAATTTTAACGAATTTATTTCACAATCTAGCAAAGAGTCCAAAAAGTGCAGACAGACGGCAAACAGTGTAGACCCTGATACGATCTGGGTCTGCACTGTTTGCTTAGGCCTATCTGCCCCATACTTAGGATCATTACGGAAGAGCCTGTCAGTTTACCTTACCAAGCTTTTCCTGGGCAGGCTTATACATAATTGATTAACCAGTATAGTATCTTTCACCAGAAACTGACAAATGCACTCAAAGAACCAGTGAAGGGAGAGAATGACTATAGAAACATGAAATGTTAATAACCAGTACAGTGGACATTTTTTCGCCAGAAACTGACAACTGCACTTCTGGACTCAGTGGAAGGGAGAGAATGACTATAGAAACATGAAAAGTTGATAAGCAGTACAGTACACATTCTTTCACCAGAAACTGATAACTGCACTTCTGGAAACAGTGGAAGGGAGAGAATGACTATAGAAACATGAAAAGTTAACCAGTACAGTACACATTTTTTCACCAAAAACTGACAACTGCACTTCTAGAAACATTGGATGGACTATAGAAACATGAAAAATTAACCAGTACAGTGCACACTCTTTAGCCAGAAACTGACAAATTCACTTCTAGAATATGTGGAAGGGAGAGAATGGCTATAGAAACATGAAAAATTAACCAGTACAGTGCACACTCTTTAGCCAGAAACTGACAAATGCACTTCTAGAATATGTGGAAGGGAGAGAATGGCTATAGAAACATGAAAAATTAACCAGTACAGTGCACACTCTTTAGCCAGAAACTGTTTGTTTGATTGTTTGATTTGCAGGTTTAACGTTCCCATCAACACTGTAAAGGTCATTTGGAGACGTTGCTGCCAACTTTGTGGGACTTTTACCCGACATTGAGATGAAATGACATCTCAGGCCCTGCCGCCCAATGAAACCAATAAGGTTTATAAGCATGGACGGACCGACTCGCACTGCATTGCCTGGGCAGGCTTAGATCCTCAGCGATAGCCAGAAATTGATAACTGCACTTCTAGAATCAGTGAAAGGGAAAGAATGACAATGGAGTCATAAAAATTTAACCAGTAGAGTGCACATAATTTAGCAAGAAACTGACAACTGCATTTCTAGAATCAGTGGAAGGGAGAGAATGAAATAGAATCATGAAAAGTTCACAAGTTCAGTGCGCATTTACCATATTTGCAGTATTTGCTGGCTCCCAGCTTGCATATTGTCATAGTTTTTTTAGTTGTCTCCCCTTTTAATAAAAAAATAGAATGTTTGTTTGATTTGAGGTTTAACGTCCCCGTCAACACTGTAAAGGTCATTTTGGAGACATTGCTTCCAATTTTGTGGGACTTTTACCCGACGTTGAGATGAAATGACATCTCATGCCCTGTCGCCCAATGAAACCAATAGGGTTTATTAGCATGGACGGTCCGCCTCGCACCGCAGTTCCTGGACAGGCTTAGATCCTCTAAGCAGTTTACCAGTACTAGTGTGCGGGCCGGATTCAGCTCTGCGTGGAAGCATCATGCAGCCCATATATTTCTTCAAGCCCCTACGGGCGGGGGCCGAAAAAAAAATAATAGAATGACTACCTTGTGATGGCCATATTGTCTCTGCAAAAGAATCTAAACCAGGGTATCCGTCCTGATCACTAGTCAGACCTGCATTCGAATGAAATAAAAAGTAGAGAAACAGTGCATACAAGGAGGTTCGGCGAGTGTCTTTTCTTTCATTCTCTGTTTGTTTGTAACATCCCTGTCAACACTGTAAAGGTCATTTTGGCGACATTGCTTCCAATTTTGTGGGACTTTTACCCAACATTATTAGGATGAAATGACATCTCAAGCCCTGCCACCCAATGAAACCAATTGGGTTTACAAGCATGGTCCGACTCGCACCATATTGCCTGGGCAGGCTTAGATCCTCTAAGCGGTTTACAAGTACTCGTGTGTGGGTCGGTTGGTTTCAGCTCTGCCTGGAAGCATCATGCAGCCCATCTATTTCTTCAAGCCCTGATGGGCCGGGGCTATCATCTCCTGTTCATGATTATTTCTTAAGGTTAGCCTGTAAAGCCCTTTTGACTATTTTTGTGTACTCTTTTTTCCCTACCATTGGCATACATTTTTGCAATGTTAGATGGACTGTTGGAAAAACAGAAACTGTATCACATTCATTTTCCCTCGGTCGAGTCAAGAGCAGCTAAAGTGATCAATATTAGGATTAATTTGGAATTTTTTGCTGGATTTTTACAAAAATACAAAAGTTGCTTCTCAAAAAATTTGACCCATATCTGAATTTTCAACAAATTTTCTATGTTTTTTTTTTAGTTTTTATCTTAATATTGTGAGACTGCTAATGGATGGAAGATTCTATCTTGCAGGCACACGTTGCTAGGGCAATGTCAAATCAACGTCGGTGCAACGTCATGATGTTGATGTGACATTGCATAAGGCTGACACGATTAATCGGATAATCGATTAACTGATCGATGAATCCCACAAAAATGATTATCATTACTGATTTGCTCATAATCGATTATTTGATAAGTACAATTTACTACCCAAAGTTGTGACTAAAATAGCTGGATGAATGGCAAACAGTGCAGACCCTGATGCGACCCCGCGTTCTGCGGCATCTCATCTGGGTCTACATTGTTTGCTCAAGCCTGTCTGTTCAAATACATATTGTAAAAGACAACATATGGCAGGAGTTATGCTGAGACAGAAAGCCAGACAGGTAAAATTATAACCAAATATTCAGTGATTAGTAATTGATTATCAATCGCAATTGCAGGACTTATAATTGGTTATCTTTTTAGCTCCAATTAGCCAGCCCTACTGTCATTGCATGAACATCATGACATTGCACCGACATCAACGAGACCTTGCAGTAATGCCAAAGATGATACATGCACTTCGATCTGACATCACATTTACGTCAAGTGCCTGCTGGGTATCTGTCCTATATGGGTTAATTCTCTTGTATAAAGAGTTAAATTTTTTCAAAGTCTTTTTCTGTTTATGTTCATTTTGTTTCAGGCAAGATGAATAATGTTGAGGGTTACTACACAGAACACATGTTACAGAGGCTGAAAGAAAAGTTTGAACAAGAATTAAAAGACAGTGGACTATTTTTTCCATCTTATCCATAGAAATCTGCCCATGTTTTGTTTCAGCAATGACTAAACAAGGCCATCAAATGAACCCCCACCCTGCAACACCATTACAAAAACAGGTCTATACAAATACATTGAAAATTTTACCACAAAAAAAAGGAAAATTTTAACACAAAAAAAGAAAATTTTCAGATAAAAAATTCTGATATTTTTTAGATTTCTGCACAAAACGTAAATTGTGGGTACTCGTGCGAGTAACCACAATCTATGTTTCTGAGTGAAAATCAGAAAAATACCCCTGTAATGCTGTTTTACTATATAAAAGAGGGTGGCCCCCGCCGATTGGGGCTTGAAGAAATACATGGGCTGCATGAAGCTTCCACGCAGAGCTGAAACCTACCGCACAGGAGTACTGGTAAACCTCTCAGAGGATCTAAGCCTTCCCAGGTAAAGCAGTGCGAGTTGGACCGTCCATGCTTATAAACCCTATTGGTTTCATTGGGCGACAGGGCTTGAGATGTCATTTCATCTCAATGTCGGGTAAGACTGAGTCCCACAAAATTGGAAGCAACGTCTCCAAAATGACCTATACAGTGTTGACGGGGACGTTAAACCTCAAAGCAAACAAACAATATAAAAGAGGGGTTTAAGGGGGTCAAAATTTTAAAGGCATGGTTTTTGTGATGCCACCCCTGAAAACCCCAGTTTATATAGAGAAAAGAGGGCTTTAAAAGGGTTTGACAAAAATTATCCTTCAATTATCTCAAGATATTCACCATCTGACTGACTGTCTGATTTGAAGTTTAACGTCCCCGTCAACACTGTAAAGGTCATTTTGGAGACCTTGCTTCCAATTTTTTGGGACTTTTACCCGACATTGAGATGAAATGACATCTCAAGCCCTATCGCCTAAGCAAACAGTGCAGACCCAGATCAGACTGCTCCTGAAGGAGCAGTCTGATCAGGGTCTACACTGTTTGGCATTCCATCTGCACCTTTTGGACTCCTTGCTGGACCATGAAAAACATTTGTGAAACTTTTAGGAGAATTACAGCAAGTCCTCACTGTTAACAATTTTTAAGGATTTTTACAGTAATATGGATGCAAGGAAAACAGAAGATATGAAATTGGTCATCATTATTCATATTTATTTTGCTATTAACAACTGGATATTTTGGTAAAAATCAACAAATTGTAAATCATATGCATGTTTATAACTACAAACTACTTGAAAATACATGTGCTTATTTTGTATTTATTCCATTTTACCCAATCAAAACATTATCAAATATTGACATCCCTTGGTTAAGCATCGCCCCCGCCAATCCGGGCTTGGAGAAATAGATTGAGCTGCATGGTGCTTCCACCCAGAGCTAAAACTGACCAAACGTTAGTACTGGTAAACCGCTTAGAAGGAATAAGCCTGCCCAGGCAAAGTGGTGTGAGTCAGACCGTCGAGTGCACATAACCTTTTGGTTTCTTTGGGTAGCAGGGCTTGAGATGCCATTTCATCTCAATGTCGGGTAAAAGTCCCACAAAATTGGAAGCAACATCTCCAAAATGACCTTTACAGTGTTCGAGGGGACGTTATACCTCAAATCAAACAAACAAACAAAAGCAAAACTTCACTTCTTATTCAACACACAAATCTTAAGCCAGCCTCGGTAGCTCAGTTGGATGCGTGTCGGACTGGTGATCAGGCAGACGCATGTTCGATACATGCCAGGATCGGCAACATTCTTTTGTTGAGATTGATTATGAAATCTTTTCTATGGTCATTTTCGCCTATCTGCTGATTCAAGAAGGATAGTTGTCAGTTTCTGGCGAACGAATGTGCACTGTACTGGTTAACCACTTAAGTATAAGCCTACCTAAGAGAAATGTGGATAGGTAAACTGACCGGTTCAAAAATGACCTAAAATAGTGCTGACTGGGCCGTTAAACTTCAAAACAAACAAACAAACAAACAAACCAATCTCTTAACTACTGGCATAGCTGCATATAAGGCGCTTTTTTCATCTGAAAAGTTTCAGACATTTTTGTTATTTCTGCACAAAAACATATGGGCCGCGTCAAGCGATTTTGGTACTTATCGCCTATGCGAGCAGCGAAGGTTCAGGCGAGCCTGCGCATCCGCGCAGTCTCGTCAGAACCTTCGCTGCTCGCTCATACAAGCAGTGAATCAAGAGAAACCTTCAGACAGAAAGCCTTATCCCTGGCCCCTCTGAATGGCTGGGCATGCGCAGTTAAAACTTGTCATGACGGAATGCTCGAAAACCCAAATTCGCTTGGCGGGGCTCATATGTTATTTGTTGTAGGTATTCATTAGAAGTGCCTCAGTGCAGAAATAAGCAAAAATATAAGTGGATACTTCCTCATTTCTGGGGCTATATACAGTCGAACTTCGATGGCTCGAACACTTTGGGACCATGAAAATTTGTTCGAGACAGCGGTAGTTCGAGCCACAGAGGGATTCTATTAGTGCCATACCAGGAGGCATAATGGAGATAATTGTGAATATCTTTTCCGTGTTCTGTATTATAAATGTATGTTGTGTGTACTCATTAGAATCGCCTCATCGAGGCGATTCTAATGAGTACACACTGCATACATTTGCAAGAAAAATGAAGAAAATCTTCCTAAATTACCCCTTTATCGTGTTTGGAGGAACTCCCTGCGGACTCAAGAACGGGTTCGACTCATCCATGGTAAACGAGCCATCGGAGTTCGAGCCATCGAAGTTTTACTGTATAACATGAATGGTCACTGTATAAATCTCATATGAAATGACCACAAGTGTAAGATTCTGTTTATCATTAAATGAATGCCCCCACCCATCGGGCTTGGAGAAATAGATGGGCTACATGATGCTTCCAGGCAGAGCTGAACCCGACCGCACATGAGTACTGGTAAACCGCTTAGAGGATCTAAGCCTGCCCTGGCAAAACGGTGCAAGTCAGACCGTCAATGCTTATAAACCATATTGGTTTCAATGGGTGACAGGACTTGAGATGTCATTTCATCTCAGTGTCTGGTAAAAGTCCCAAAAAAATTGGAAGCAATGTCTCCTAAATGATCTATACAGTGTTGACTAGGATGTTAAACCTCAACTCAAACAAAATCATTAAATGATTTTAAATCAAATTTTATTGCTGTCAGAAGAAATGCAAAATATTTCAACAGAAAGCAATTTTGTCTCGGTTGGCATAATCACAATATGCACCAGTAAACATGTGGTATTACTGGTGTTGTGGTTTAAAGGCCCAGCCAACAGCTAAGGTCAATTGTGTCCAGTCAGTTAGCTTCTCTGTTCCTGTACAGGCTTAGATCTTCTAAGCCATGTACCAGTTATAAGTGAGATCAGGCCCCTATTCCTCCCCCACCACCACAACCACCTCCTCAAGCCAACAGTATTTCGGTCGTAGAGACATTACACCTCCAAATTTGAGAGACAGGCTTTCAGTCTCAGATAAATGAAACTAAAGTCTTGCCATAAGCTGCTGGCAACTCCACTAAAATAAAACGTGTCACTTAACCATTATCCTGCTGAATAATTTACTTTGCCACACCCATTTCTGACTATCAACCAACAACCTGCTTGAAAACATGTATTTAAATTCACAAACTGAATGAAAGTGTAGATCCTGATCAGATGGCTTCATCTGATCTGGATCTACACTGGTTTTTTAGGGGTTGACATGCAATTGTCCTATTTTCTGCCTGCTTGCTTTCTTGTACACAAGTGGTCTTCTCCTTGCTCCCACGGAGCAAATTCTTTCCTCTAGGTATAAGCCGGGGTAGGCAACATTCTTTCGTGGAGATTGATCATGAAATCTTTTCTACTGTCATTCTCTCCCTTCCGCTGATTCAAGAAGGGCAGTTGTCAGTTTCTGGCGAAAGAATGTGCACTGTACTGGTCAACCGCTTATGTATTAGCCTGCCCAGGAAAGTGTGGATAGTTAAACTGATCGGCTCAAAAATGGCCTAAAAAAGTGTTGACTGGGCTGTTAAACTCCAATACAAACAAACAAGTCTTTTAGTAATAAAGTAGACTAATATTGACAAGAATGCCAAACAGCATTTTAAAGTCTCGTCACCCTTGAAAGTACATGAACAAGTCTGTGAAATGAACACCCCCCTAAACCCCACTTTATATAGAGAAAACTGAGGTTTATGGGGGTATACATTATTTTTCATATTTCTGCTCATAGGCATAGGTTGTGGGTACTCGTTAGAATCGCCTCAATGTTTGCAATACAAATAAGAAAATTATCACAGATTTTCATCAGAAAAGTAACCATTTTGGAGAAGTGAAAAAATGAACTATGTCGCATGGGTGTTATTGTAATGTAAATCTTCCCTGGAACACCTTCAGGGGAGGCAACTCAAGTAAAAGTATTTTTGTCTCCCATGTCAATAGGGGTCAACTCTTAAAGGAAAGAATTTGCTCCAGAGGAGCAAATTCTTTCCTTTAAGAGTAGACACCTTTTTCCGTGGGTCAGGGCTGATAGAAAAGCCAACAGGAAGTCCCGAAAGTTGTCTCCCTTTGAAAAATGGCGGAAAAATCTACGAGGTGTTCCCATTCCCCTTAATTACTTGAACACATACCTTCAATCTGTCACACAAACCGCTATTATGGAAAGTGATTTCGATTCTAGAGGTAAGGCTCTGGTTTGGTTTCACGGCCCAGTCAACACTATTTAGATCATGCTAAGCTGGTCAGTTTACCTGGCCGAACATTTCATGGGCAGGCTTATACATTAAGTGATTAACCAGTAAAATGCACATTCTTTCATCAGAAACTGACAACTGCCCTTCTTGAATCAGCGGAGTGAGAGAATGGCCCTAGAAAACATTCTATGATCAATCTCCATGAAAGAAAGTTGCTGACTTGGCTGGAACCCAACTCACCAACTCCTGATCCCCATTAAACTGTAGGTAAGCTCATAAAAAACTTTTTTTCCTGCTCAAACATGCTCAACTTGTTTGAGCATGAAATTTGTCCAGTTCATAAATTTTAAACTTGGCATTTCATCACGTTAAGAAGTCTGTGAAATGAAGATCCTCCTAAGCCCCACTTAAAATGATGACTTTATATAGAGAAAACTTGGGTTTAAGGGGTATACATTATTTTTCCTATTTCTGGTCCGAGACATGAGTTATGTGTACTTGTTAGAACCGCCTCAATGAGGCGGTTCTAACGAGTACCAACAACCTATGTTTGCAGTGTGAATAAAAATATCACAGATTTTCATCAGAAAAGTAGCCATTTGAGATGTGAAAAAATGCACTATGTCGCACGGGTGTGTTATCGTAATGAAAATTTATGAGCAGGACAAATCACATTCTATGCGGACATAAGCCAAACATATCTCTTGTTTGTATTTTAACCCATTTTGTACCAGAAACCCCAAAACGGGTACCCTGGCAAACAGTGCAGGCCCAGATCAGATGCCGCAAAATGCGGCGTCTGATCAGGGCCTACACTATTTGCAAAAAGTTCAGCCATTTTCCAAATAAATTTTAAGAAAACACAACCTGACACCCCTAAATTTTGAAATGGACTCCAGCTATATATAAGGAGGAAGATTCCAATTCGTACAAAAACGGTTAATATTTGTGTGCACTACAAATCACATGCTCAACTAAAATTAGCATGAAAATAGAGAATACCTGGTTCGTGTCTTTTGATATCAAGTTTATCAGGCAAGGCTTCGAGAACGCTTGTAGAATCGCGAGGCTTGCCGAGCGATTCTACATGCGTTCTCGAAGCCGAGCCTGATAAACTTGATATCAAATGACATGAATCTGGTATTCTATTTATTAGTTTATCCCCTTGTACACTCTTAAATTAACCATTTACGATCAGTTATTGATGGTCCTCAGTGCGTCCCAGCATTCTTGCGGGCGATATATTTAGTATCAGCTGACCATATTTTCCTATGATATTTTTTTTTCAAGTATTTTTTTTTTTTTTTTTTCATTTTTTTCTTTCCAGTAACAATGACAATTTTTTTTTCATTTTTCCAGTAGTCCGGTTCATTCATAAAAGTGCAATGTCACGTTGACGTGATAAAGCTCACTTGTCCTGAGATAGCATATCTTTATCAGGTCAGTACGTGCTAATGCAATATATATAGGCGGTAACTGATAAAAAATTTCACCACTTAAAGCTCTGATTCCTCGGCTTCTGGTGAGCCCTGAACCAAGGTTATTAACACTTGTCCTGCTGAATAAATTAATACAGTCAAACTTCAATGGCTCGAACACCTTTGGGACCTCGAAAAATCTGTTCGAGACAGGGGTAGTTCGAGCCACTGAGGGTTACTGTCAGGAGGCATAACGAGATATTTTTAGACATCTTTTCGGTGTTCTATAATAAAAATGTATGCTGTGTGTACTCATTAGAATCGCCTCATCGAGGCGATTCTAATGAGTACACACAGCATACATTTGCAAGATAAAAGACTAAAATCTCCTTAAGTATTCCCCACTATTTCTTATGTAGAGGATTTCGCTAGGGGCTCAAGAACGGGTTCGACACATCCATGGTAAACGAGCCATCACTGTTCGAGCCATCGAAGTTCTACTGTACATTGCAATAGTTAAGGTGCGTTTTTTGTAATAATTGAAGGATAGTTTTCCTTATTTCTGCATATAAACCTATGTTGTGGGTACTCATTAGAACCGCCTCCGTGAGGAGGTTCTAATGAATACCCACAACATAGGTTTTTATGGAAAATTGACAAAAACTATCCTTCAGTTATCACAAAATACTTACCTTATCTGTTGCTCTGTTAATAGCCATTTCTGACTTTCAACTGATTAAAGGTGCACTATTGAGCTATCGGTAAAAAATGCTTCCAAAAATAAAATATATATAGCCGGTATTTTTCTTTAAAACAATACAAATGAATGCATTTTATGCAAAGATGCGAACAAATATGATGACAGGTAAACGAGTTTGAGAGGGATTCTCTAACTAGGTTTCGAACACTAGTTAGATCTATTTTTAGTTCGTGACCAAAATAGAATCCCCATATATGACGTTATGCGACGTTCATTTTTGGCCTTGTTTGCTTAGGCCATGCCTGAATCGGAAAAATTAAGGCGCTGAATACCATGCCATAAGTAAGGACACTCAGAGACGATACTGTCGCCATGAATGTGTAAAGTGACAGATTTATTTTTAGAACAGAAATTCCGAACACATGTTCAGAGCGAAGGGTAAACACGAATGAAAACGACCATTTTCACAAAGTTCTGAAGCTGTATTTGGCTCCAAAAGTGTACACATGACAAAGGTGTATGAATTGAAGATAAAAACCAGAAAGAAAAAATTGAGACCCGGTAGCTCAATAATGCACCTTTAAATTACTTGACATTTTTTTGGTTTTGGTTTTACAGCCCTTTCAAGATTACTTCACTTATTTTGAACTGATTGTTAATCAGAGGTTGGCGAAAACCAGAGTACCCGGAGAAAAACCACCAGACCTTCTGTTGCAGAACTCTAATCCTCAGCAGATAGAGACCTAATGATTAAGGGTCATTGCTCTTACCCATTAGGCCACGGAGGCCCGTTCAAATCACTTGACATAATGTATTTATTCAAATCCGCAAACTGAATGACAAATAGTGTAGATCCTGGTCAATGGCTTCTTCAGAAGCCATCTGATCAGGATCTACACTGTTTGTAAGGGCTAAATTTAATACTGGAACAAATAAACTACAGCAGGATCAACAAGTGAAGCTAGAAGGAAAATTCTAGAGCAAATGACAAAGTAATTTTTTCCTTATTTTTCAGGGGAAAAAAGGATTGGCATTTCATATCAATTATCTGCCCAGCAGACAATTCACATGAAATGTCAAGATTCACATGAAAATGTCAAGCTTTATTTACCTAGAAAAATATGACAAGAATTTTTTTGTCATGCTTTAACGTGAATGTATACACCTTCAGGGGAGGCAACTCCTGCAGAAGTATTTCGTCTCCCATGTCAATAGGGGTCAACTCTTAAAGCAAAGAATTTGCTCCTCAACTCTTAAAGGCTCAACTCTTAAAGGAAAGAATTTGCTCCTGAGGAGCAAATTCTTTCCTTTAAGAGTAGACCCCTTTTTCAGGGGGACAGCGTTTATAGAAAAGCGAACAGTAAGTCCCGAAAGTTGTCTCCCTTTGAAAAATGGCGGGGGAAAAAAATCTGCCAGGTGTATCCATTCCCCTTAAAGGCATTTATTCTATAACAGTAGAACACACCGTGTGTCATAATTGTTTTATTGCCCGCTGTGATATACTGACTATAGCAGATCAAAGGCGGCCCTTAATAGGGTGATCAGTAGCTCTTGTTGTATCCCCTGACAGGCACTTAAGAGGAAAATCAATAACGTACCCCAGTCAACAGTAACTTGTAATTTATTGATTTTCCCCAAGGAGGCCCCTTACCTGTTGAAGACAGAGGACTTCTCTTCAGTCAGCTCTGAGGGCTACATAATATTATGTAATGAAATGATAGTCCTCAATAATCAAGAATAAATGCCTTTAAGAGTTAAGAAATGGCAGACTTTAAGGAATTTTAGTGTGTCAGTTGTAAAATAAATTCTAGGATCCTAAACAGGCGTTTCTCCTTTTATAGTGTGATGTAACAAGCCACTGTCTGGAGCCACATCCCAGATTATTTTCTGTACTTCCCGAAAGTTTGGGTGGTCTGAACCACAACACAGTCCCAGTAAGGCACTCTCACTGGTGGTCAAAAATGCTCCCGCAGCTTTCATTCTCTGAAAGGCAAACATTCTGAAAGAAAATGGGAGAAAAAAAGTTTTGCCATTGCTGTCTTAACCATTTTTTGTTTTCATCATGTGAATAAGTCCGTGAATACACCCCCTATACCCCACAATATATACAGAGAAAACTGGGGTTTACTTGGGTATACCTTATTTTTCTAATCACTACTCCAAGGCATCAGTTGTGGGTACTTGTTTGTTTGTTTGATTTGAAGTTTAACTTCCCCGTCAACACTGTAAAGGTCATTTTGGAGACGTTGCTTCCAATTTTGTGGGACTTTTACCAGACATTGAGATGACATGACATCATAAGCATGGACGGGCCGACTTGCACCGCATTGCCTGGGCAGGCTTAGATCCTCTATGCGGTTTACCAGTACTTGTGTTCGGGTCGGTTTCAGCTCTGCGTGGAAGCATCATGCAGCCCATCTATTTCTTCAAGCCCCGCCCCGATGGGCGGCGGCTAAGGGTACTTGTTTTTTTTTCATTGGGGCGGCAGCTAAGGGTACTTGTTTTTTTTCTCCAAGACATAAGTTGTGAGTATTCGTTAGAACCGCCTCATTGAGGCAGTTCTAACGAGCACCCACAACCTATGTTTGCAGTATAAATAAGAACAAGAGGACCATGATGGTCCTATATCGCTCACCTGAGCTAAGAGATTTACATGTCGGTCCTTGGGCGGGACACTTTTTGGCCTCAGGGCTATAATTTGAACAATCTTGGTAGAGGTCCACTAAATAAAGCTTAATATCAAATATCATAAGCCTGGGCCTTCTGGTTTCAGATAAAAAAAATTCTTTAAGGTTTTCCCTATATAAGCCTATGTAAAAGATGTTGGCCCTGTGGGGGGGGGGGGCATTTTTGGCCCCTAGGCTAGAATTTGAACAATCTTGGAAGAGGTCCACTAGATGAAGCAGCAAGCGTCATACCAGATATCCAAGATCTAGGCCTTTTGGTTTCAGAAAAGAAAACTTTTAAAAGGTATTCCCTATATTTGCCTACGTAAAACCTTGGACAGCGCCATTTTTGGTCCCAGGGCTATAATTGGAACAATCTTGGTAGAGGTCCATCAGTTGAAACTTCATTCCAAACATCAAAGACCTGGGCCTTCTGGTTTCAGACAAGAAGATTTTTAAAGGTTTTCCCTGTATAAACCTATGTAAAACCAGTGGGCCATGGGGCGGGGCACACTGGTTTGAACAATCAGAATCTTGGTAAAGGTCCACTACATGAAGCTTCATACCAAATATCAAAGACATGGGCCTTCCTGTTTCAGACAAGAAGATTTTTAAAGGTTTTCCCCATATAAGCCTATGTAAAATCAGTGGGGCCCCACGCGGGCGTATTTTTGGTCAAATGGTAATAATTTGAATAATTTTGGTATCGGTCCACTAGACGAAGCTTCATACCAAAAGACCAGGGCCTTCTGGTTTCTGACAAGAAGATTTTTAAAGGTTTTCCCTATATAAGCCTATGTAAAGCAAGTGGGCCCCGGCGCGGGGGCATTTTTGGCCCCAGGGCTATAATTTGAACAATCCTGGTATCGGTCCACTAGACGAAGCTTCATACCAAATACCAAAGACCTGGGCCTTCTGGTTTCTGACAAGAAGATTTTTAAAGGTTTTCCCCCATTATAAGTCTATGTAAAACCAGTGCTGGAGTATTTTGGGCCCCATGGCTATAATTTGAACAATCTTGGTAGAGGTCCACTAGACAAAGCTTCATACCAAATATCAAAGACTTGGGCTTTCTGGTTTCAGACGAGAAGATTTTTAAAGGTTTTCCCTATCTAAGCCTATACAGAACCAGTGGGCCCACTGGCGCGGGGGCATTTTTGGTCCTAGGGCTATAATTTGAACAATCTTGGTAGAGGTCCACTAGATGAAGCTTCACACCAAATATCAAAGACCTGGGCCTTCTGGTTTCAGACAAGAAGATTTTTAAAGATTTTCCCTATATAAGCCTATGTAAAACAAGTGGGCCCCTTAGGGGGGGCATATTTGGCCCCAGAGCTATAATTTGAACGATCTTGATAGCGGTCCACTAGACGAAAGCTTCATACCGAATATCAAAGACCTGGGCCTTCTGGTTTCAGACAAGAAGATTTTTAAATGTTTTCCCCATTATAAGTCTATGTAAAACCAGTGGGCCTCGGCACGGCATTTTTGACCCCAGGGCTATAATTTGAACAACCTTGGTAGAGGTCCACTAGACAAAGCTTCATACCAAATATCAAAGACCTGGGCCTTCTGGTTTCAGACAAGAAGATTTTTAAATATTTTCCCTATATAAACCTATTTAAAACAAGTGGGCCCCGGCGCGGGGGCATTATTGGCCCCAGGGCTATAATTTGAACAATCTTGGTAGAGGTCCACTAGACGAAGCTTCTTACCTAATACCAAAGACCTGGGCCTTCCGGTTTCAGACAAGAAGATTTTTTAAGGTTTTCCCTATATAATTATGTTCTATAAAAGGGTTATCCTTTGGAAGCAAGAAATACACCACAGAACTGAAAAATATGGAGTGTACATGTTTTTGGGCCAGACTGGCTAGTTTCGGCCAATTAGGCCTCATCAGTGACCCTCAGATATTTTCAAACTTCCACAATCGAATCAATGATCCCAAAGGACAAGAAAATATAATCTACACTATGATGTAGGGCAGGGAGACGTTTTACCGCCGCCACACATTCCCACCCACCAGCTGTAGTGAAGTTAAATATGTTCTATAAAAGGGTTATCCTTTGGAAGCAAGAAATACACCACAGATAAGCCTATGTAAAACCAGTGGGCCCCGGCGCGGAGGGCATTTTTGGCCCCAGGGCGATAATCTGAACAATCTTGGTAGAGGTCCACTAGATGAAGCTTCATACCAAAGACCTGGGCCTTCTGGTTTCAGGCAAGAAGACTTTTAAAGGTTTTTTCTCCTTTTCGTTGCCATGGCAACCAGAGTTCTGCATTATAGCATAGAATGAAATTCTTTGAACAACTTTGAGAGAGGACCACCTACAGATCATTTCTGCCAAGTTTGGTCAAAATCTGTTCAGTGGTCTAGGAGGAGAAGTCATTTATAGAAATTGTGGACGGACGACTACGACGACGGACGAAAACCGATCACAATAGCTCCCCCGGAGCCTTCGGCTCTGGTGAGCTAAAATACAACAGATTTTTATCAGAAAAGTAGCCATTTTTGAGATGTGAAAAAATGCACTATGTCGCACAGGTGTGTAATCGTGATGATTATTTGATCTATGAAAAAACCTACATTCTAACAAAATATGCCTATATAGGCAATAGAATGGAACTGTGATTTAATCTGTGACAAATCACTGGAGTGAACAGTGTGCCACAAAAAGCTGCCGTTTTATGATGTCACTGGAGATTCTATGAAGTCAGACTCTGAAATGTTATTTTCTTGCCTCAAAAACGTTACAGAAGAACCTAAATGTGTGTGATACAGCCAATAATGCTGGCGGTATTTCTTTTAACAATGACGAAAGGTTGGGAGACTACAACAAAATTATTGTCGATTTTGAGTCAGTTAAAATCGAAATAGATCAGCTCCAATATGTGATTTGTTGAGTAATAAATCACACCATGTCGGTCAGTTCTAAATGGATAAATATCACTCGCACTACATGCTCGTGACCTACTTTACAACTGACCTCCAAACTGTGGTTTATTACTCACATGTGATTTGATCTACTTTACAACTGACCACCAAACTGTGATTTATTACTCAGACTGCAACAAATCACTACTGAAGCTGATCTATTTCTTAAACTTAAATGGATTGAACACCTTTCCGGCTACAGAAATTTGTTCTAGATAGTGGTACCATAAATTGAGCTATGTAGGGTTAATAGCACCAGGACGGAAAGCACCATAAGGATTATATTTTCCGTCTTCCATAAAATACAGGTATATTATGTGTACTCATTAGAATTGCCTCAAAGAGGCAATTCTAATGAGTACACACAATACAGGTATACCTTCAAGATAGTACAAGAAAAATCTCCCTACTTTATCACTAAATATTTGTTACCCTGAAACCTCTTTATAACACGAATGTTGTAGTCCAAAACAGAAACCATGTTAGTTAAACAACCATGCAAAATCCAAACAAAAGGGTATAAATTATATAGAGTGAGTGAGTGTTTGAGTTTTACCTCCCACCAACAGCTAAGGTCATACGGAGACGGGACCTCGGTTTAAAGACTCATCCAAATGTCTGCTAAATTATATAGATGGTCATTCTTCTACTTTATCCATCACGTGGACAAGTCCGTGAAATGAACAACCCCCTAAACCCCAATTCATAAAGAGAAAACTGCGGTTTATTGGGGGTTTACATTATTTTTCTTATTTCTGCTCCAGGACATATGTTGTGACTAGTCGTAAGAACTGCCCCAATAAGCACCTACAACCTATGTTTGCAGTATAAATAAGAAAAATATCTTAGATTTTCATCAGAAAAGATGTGAAAACAAGATGTGTTTGTGAAACACTAACATGTCCCCGGGCATGGTCATTTTTTATTCAAAGTTGCTCACAGTTCAAGATTTTTGTTTGTGTGGGAAGCCCTTGACACAAGAAACTTACATGCCAAATATGAAAGCTCTATCTTAAACAGTTCAAAAGTTAAGAACAATAATATTTTTTCTTTAAAGTAGGTCAAGGTCACAGGTCAAAAAAATTTGCATGAATGTAAAGCTCTTGTCACAAGGAAACTACATGCCAAATATTAAGGCTCTATCTTAAACGGTTCAAAAGGTTAATAACAATTTCATTTTTTCTTTTAAGTAGGTCATAGGTCAAGGTCATGGTCCAAATATTTTGCATGAATGAAAAGCTCTAATCAGAGGGAACCTACATGCCAATTATGAAAGCTATATCCCAAATGGTTCGAAAGTTATGACCAAAAATGTTTATTTTTTAAGAAGGTCAAAGGCCAAGGCCACAGGTCAAAATTTTTGCATGAATGTAAAGCGTTTGCCACAAGGAACCTACATGCTAAATAAGAAGGCTGTATCTCAAACGGTTCAAAAGTTATGACCAATGTTAACTTTTTCTTTCATTTAGGTCAAAGGTCAAGGTCACAGGTCAACATTTTTTGCATGAATGTAAAGCTCTTGTCACAAGGAACCTACATGCAAAATATGAAGGCTCTTTCTCAAACCGTTCAAAAGTTATGACCAAAATGTTTTTTTTTTATTTTAAGTATGTCAAAGGTCAAGGTCACAGGTCAAAATTTTTTGCATGAATGTAAAGCTTTTGTCACAAGGAACATACACGCTAAATATGAAGGCTGTATCTCAAACAGTTCAAAAGTTATGACCAATGTTATTTTATTCTTTTAAGTAGGTCAAAGGTCAAGGTCACAGGTCAATTTTTTTTGCATTAATGTGAAGGTCTTGTCACAAGGAACCATCGGGCCAAATATGAAAGCTCTATCTCAAACGGTTCAAAAGTTATGGCCAAAATGTTATTTTTTTTAATTTTAAGTAGGTCAAAGGTCAAGGTCAAGGTCACAGGTCAAATTTTTTTGCATGAATGAAAAGCTTTTGTGACAAGGAACATACATGCTAAATATGGAGGTTGTATCTCAAGTGGTTCAAAAGTTATGACCAATGTTATTTTTTTCTTTTAATTAGGTCAAAGGTCAAGGTCACAGGTCAAATTTTTGCATGAATATGAAGGTCTTGTCACAAGGAACCTTCAGGCCAAATATGAAAGTTCTATCTCAAACGGTTCAAAAGTTATGGCCAACGTTAAAGTTGTCCACGTACAAACCAACAAACAAATAGACAGGGCAAAAACAATATGTCCCCGCTATCGCTACCGGGGACATAAAAAATGCCCTAAGTCGCCAGGGATATTTCTGGGATGGGCTCGAACCTTTTTTTGAGAAAAAAGAAAGTTATAGACTGAATCTGATTTAATTTTTGTTTGGGCCCCATATATAAGCTATTCAAATTTTATGTTAATTTTTGCTGTAAGGTGTCTATTAAGGAATCTTGGGCCCATCAATTTTTCCAAAAGGCCCATGAAAATTCCAAAGGCCTATCAAAATTTTGAATTTTTCATGAGAATGAATGGGAGATTGGCCCTTGGCCCATTTTTAGGGCCCATCAATATTTTGGGCCAAAAATATCACTGAGTCGCACAAGCGTGTAATGCTACACATTTTTTGGATCCCTGTATAAACTGTTTAATAGCCAAATCAGATTATCAGTCAGTGCCCAAACTTAAATAGCTGACCATAGAAATCATGTGGTCACATGTTTTTTTCTGTCCAAGAGGAAGCAGCATTTTTTGCATTTTGATTGGTTTAAATTTATTCTAAATTTCGAACAGCTGTATGTAATAGAAGCTTACCCATGCTTTAATGCTAAAGACACGCCATTGAGACACATGGTCAGAGGCTTTACTAAAGGTGAGTTTGTCCAGAAAATCGCGAAAAAGAAGCAAATTTAGCGTGATTTTTTATGACTTTCTGCTTCAATTTATAAGAGTTTCCGGAGTTTTTACGAGAGTGTGGATAGTTTTTATAAGTTGAGTTTCATTCATTTAATAATGGGAAGAAAATATGGTATGTGCACTAGAATTATATGTACGCACAGTGGGTTAAAAGATGATGGGTATTCCAAAAATAATCACATATGAGTGTCATAAAAATTGATCAACCACCCATTTGCAAATGAAAATCAGAAGGAAGGGACAAAACTTAATACAGTTTTATCACTGAATGCAGTGATTTTCCTTTTCTGATCAAGGGGAAAAACTCACATATTTTGAAGAAAGCGAAGAAAAACCACTACGGTATGTTTAGTGATTTATAAAATCACGCAAACAAGCAAGAGCTCTGACTGATTATAATGAGCCATGTTATAAAGAGGTTGTGGGAAATCTGGAGCCATAGAAAAAAATCTAATCAATCTAAGAAGCTATTAGTCTGTTTTGCTTTTTCTGTGGAGGTTTACATCCCCGACAACACTTATTAGATCATTTTGAAGAGGTTGCTTCCAATTTTGTGGCTATTTTACCCGACTTTATGATGAAATGTCAAACTCTACTGCCTAAAAACATCACTGGGTTTGTTTTTCTTTTTTGGGTTTTGGTTTTACGGCCTTTTCAAGATATTTTCACTGACATATTTTGCACTGCTTGTTAATTAGCAGTGGGTGAAAACCGGAGTACCAAAAAAAAAAAAAAACCTGACCTTCCACTGCAGAAGTTGGCATCTCTCATGTGACCCAACCAGGGTTCGAACCACAGCTGTGAGTGGCCTTATGATAAGGAGCCAGCGCTCTTATCAACTAGGCCACAGAGCCTGTTAAATCACTGGTGCCTAAGGGTCAGTCTTACTTGCACCACTTTTCCTGGTAAGGTTTAGACCTCTTAAGCAGTTTACCAGTATTCAAAAGTTTGGTCAGTTACAGCTCTGCGCAGAAGCACCATATAGCCCAGTCTATTTCTCTAGGCCCTGATGGGCGGGGGCACCATTCAGCCATGGTAAACAAACACATTTTCAAGTTTTTTTCTGCATAATTATATACCAACCTGTCCACCATACTTCTGGATGAGGCAGCATCTACTATAACATGGACATTGAAACCATTTTCGATCAAGTCGAATACTGTCGACTGTACACATACATGGCTCTCGATTCCACACAACATTATATTGTTTACATCTGAAAATACAAGAGATGTTTAAAAAGAAATGAGTCTTGTTTGTTTGTTTGTAAATTGTAGTTTAACGGCCGTCAACACTATTTTAGGTCATTTTTGAGCTGGTCAGTTTACATATCCACACTTTTCCTGGACAGGCTTATAATTCTGAAAAAGCACAAGTACATCTTCAGATCCTGATGAAAACACCTGTAAAATTTAAAAAGGATTGGTTTAAAACTGTAGGAGGAGTTGTGCTCACAAGGTACCTACTACAAACTCGGATCCATGCAAAAAAATTCTAAGTTAAAAATGGGAATAGACCTTTTCATTGATATCAAACATTGTGACCTTGACCCTCAAAACTTTTCCAAAAGCATTTGGCCCAGCTTTATGAAACTTGACACACATCTGTATCATTGCAAGAGCTACATTCTGAACAAGTTCCATAACTCTATAATGCAATTTGACTGATCTATCTCCCTTTGTGACATACGGAAAAACAGCCGAGCATGGCACCCGCTTGCGGTGCTCTTGTTTCTATATAAAGTGGCAATTACATGGGTATTCAATGCACAGACTCGCTAATGTGACATAATTATAAACTACAAACCCGGAAATTCTTTTAAATGCTCCATAACTTCTGGTAATACCATAGAAAACTTCATCTTAGGAATGACAGGTAAACCACTTACATCTAATTCGGAAACTGTTGGGCCAAGTCCTGAAATATTATTATAGAGTTAAAGACTCCTACCCTAATTACATGGTTACTGTGTAGGCTTTCAACCCTGCAACCTGGAGTGTATGTAATGTACACCTGTGAGTACCGATCATAGAATTTGTTTGAATTTGGGTTTAACTTCACCGTCAACACTATTTAGGTCATTTTGAAGACGTTGCTTCCAATTCTGTGGGACTTTTACCCGACATTGAGATGAAATGACATCTCAAGGCCTGCCGCCCAATGAAACCAGAAGGTTTATATGCAATGGAGGATATGACTCGCACTGCTTTGCCTGGGCAGGCTTAGTCCTAAGCGGTTTACAGCACCATGCAGCCCAATCTACTTCTCCAAACCCCGATGGGCGGGGGCGATAACCGATCGTAGTATAAGTAGAAAGAAAGAAAGATTGAATCTTTCAGATTTTACAACAAGAGGGCCATGATGGTCCTGGATCGCTCACCTGATCCATAGGGTATCAAGTGGGCCCCTGGGAGAGCCATTATTGGCCCCGGGCTATAATATGATTAATCTTGGTAGTGGTCTAAAAGGTGAAGCTTCATACCAAATATCAAAGAATGGCGACTTCTGGTTTCAGACAAGATTTTTAAACGTTTTCCTTATATAAGTCTATATAAACCTTGGGGTCCCCGGGGCGGGCCATTTTTGTCCCCAGGGCTATAATTTGAACCATCATGGTAGGAATCCACAAGACAAAGCTTCATACCAAATATCAAAGACCTTGGCCTTCTGCTTTCAGACAAGAAGATTTTCAAAGGTTTTCATTGCCTTGACTTCTATTTCCTAGGGCTATAATTTGAACAATTTAGATGAAGCTTCACACCAAATATCAAAGACCTGGGCCTTGCAGTTTCAGAGTAGAAGATTTTCTTTAAATTTCCCTATATAAGTCAATGTAAAAACGAAGGGCCCCGGGGCGGGGGCATTTTTGACCCAACGGCTATGATTTGAACAATCTTGGTAGAAGTCCACTAGATGAAGCTACACACCAACCAAATTCAAAGAACTGGGCCATCAGGTTTTGGAGAAGAAGATTTTTTAACTAAGATTTTCCCTGTATAAGCCAATGTAAAACCAAAGGGCCTGCAGGTGGGAGCATTTTTTGCCCTAGGCCTATAATTTGTACAAACTTGAGAGGTCCACTAGATGAAGCTTCACACCTAATATCAAAGAAATGGGCCTTGCGGTTTATGAGAAGAAGATTTTTAAAGATTTTCCTTATATAAGTCTATGTAAAACCAAAGGCCCCCGGGGCGGGGGCATGTTTGGCCCAAGGGTTATAATTTGAACAATCTCAGTAAAGGTCCACTAGATGAAGCTTCACACCAAATATCAAAGAACTGGGCCTTGCGGTTTCAGAGAAGACGATTTTTAAAGATTTTCCCTATATAAGCCTATGTAAAACCAAAGGCCCCCGGGGCGGGGGCATTTTTGGCCCCAGGGCTATAATTTAAACAATCTTGGTAGAGGTCCACTAGATGAAGCTTCATACCAAATATTAAAGACCTGGGCCTTGTGGTTTCAGAGAAGAAGATTTTTAAATATTTTCCCTATATAAGCCTATGTAAAACCTAAGGGCCCCGGGGCGGGGGCATTTTTGGCCCTAGGGCTATAATTTGAACAATCTTGATAGAGGTCCACTAGATGAAGCTTCACACAAAATATCAAAGACTTGGGCCTTGCGTTAAAAGAGAAGAAGATTTTTAAAGATTTTCCCCATATAAGCCTATGTAAAACCAAAGGCCTCCGGGGCGGGGGCATTTTTGGCCCAAGGGCTTTAATTTGAACCAACTTTGTAGAGGTCCACTAGATGAAGCTTCATACCAAATATCAAAGACCTGGGCCTTGTGGTTTCAGAGAAGATTTTTAAAGATTTTCCCTATATGAGCCTATGTTAAACCAAAGGCCCTCGGGGCAGGGGCATTTTTGGCCCCAGGGCTATAATTTGAACAATCTTGATAGAGGTCCACTAGATGAAGCTTCACACCAAATATCAAAGACTTAGGCCTTGCAGTTTCAGAGAAGAAGATTTTTAAAGATTTTTCCTATATAAGCCTATGTTAAACCAAAGGCCCTCGGGGCAGGGGAATTTTTGGCCCCAGGGCTATAATTTGAACAATCTTGATAGAGGTCCACTAGATGAAGCTTCACACCAAATATCAAAGACTTGGGCCTTGCAGTTTCAGAGATGAAGATTTTTAAAGATTTTTCCTATATAAGCCTATGTAAAACCAAAGGCCCTCGGGGCAGGGGCATTTTTGGCCCCAGGGCTATCATTTGAACAATCTTGGTAGAGGTCCACTAGATGAAGCTTCATACCAAATATCAAAGATCTGGGCCTTGTGGTTTCAGAGAAGAAGATTTTTAAAGATTTTCCCTATATAAGCCTATGTAAAACCAAAGGCCCTTGGGGCAGGGGCATTTTTGGCCCCAGGGCTATAATTTGAACAATCTTGATAGAGGTCCACTAGATGAAGCTTCACACCAAATATCAAAGACATGGGCCTTGTAGTTTCAGAGAAGAAGATTTTGAAAGATTTTCCTATATACATGCCTATGTTAAACCAAAGGCCCCCGGGACGGGGGCATTTTTTGCCCCAGGGCTATAATTTGAACAATCTTGGTAGAGGTCCACTAGATGAAGCTTCATACCAAATATCAAAGATCTGGGCCTTGTGGTTTCAGAGAAGAAGATTTTTAAAGATTTTCCCTATATAAGCCTATGTAAAACCTAAGGGCCCCGGGGCGGGGGCATAATTTGAACAATCTTGATAGAGGTCCACTAGATGAAGCTTCACACAAAATATCAAAGACTTGGGCCTTAGGGTAAAAGAGAAGACGATTTTTAAAGATTTTCCCCATATAAGCCTATGTAAAACCAAAGGCCCACGGGGCTGGGGCATTTTTGGCCCCAGGGCTTTAATTTGAACAATCTTTGTAGAGGTCCACTAGATGAAGCTTCATACCAAATATCAAAGACCTGGGCCTTGTGGTTTCAGAGAAGATTTTTAAAGATTTTCCCTATATAAGCCTATGTTAAACCAAAGGCCCTCGGGGCAGGGGCATTTTTGGCCCCAGGGCTATAATTTGAACAATCTTGATAGAGGTCCACTAGATGAAGCTTCACACCAAATATCAAAGACTTAGGCCTTGCAGTTTCAGAGAAGAAGATTTTTAAAGATTTTTCCTATATAAGCCTATGTTAAACCAAAGGCCCTCGGGGCAGGGGAATTTTTGGCCCCAGGGCTATAATTTGAACAATCTTGATAGAGGTCCACTAGATGAAGCTTCACACCAAATATCAAAGACTTGGGCCTTGCAGTTTCAGAGATGAAGATTTTTAAAGATTTTTCCTATATAAGCCTATGTAAAACCAAAGGCCCTCGGGGCAGGGGCATTTTTGGCCCCAGGGCTATCATTTGAACAATCTTGGTAGAGGTCCACTAGATGAAGCTTCATACCAAATATCAAAGATCTGGGCCTTGTGGTTTCAGAGAAGAAGATTTTTAAAGATTTTCCCTATATAAGCCTATGTAAAACCAAAGGCCCTTGGGGCAGGGGCATTTTTGGCCCCAGGGCTATAATTTGAACAATCTTGATAGAGGTCCACTAGATGAAGCTTCACACCAAATATCAAAGACATGGGCCTTGTAGTTTCAGAGAAGAAGATTTTGAAAGATTTTCCTATATACATGCCTATGTTAAACCAAAGGCCCCCGGGACGGGGGCATTTTTTGCCCCAGGGCTATAATTTGAACAATCTTGGTAGAGGTCCACTAGATGAAGCTTCATACCAAATATTAAAGACCTGGGCCTTGTGGTTTCAGAGAAGAAGATTTTTTAATATTTTCCCTATATAAGCCTATGTAAAACCTAAGGGCCCCGGGGCAGGGGCATAATTTGAACAATCTTGATAGAGGTCCACTAGATGAAGCTTCACACAAAATATCAAAGACTTGGGCCTTAGGGTAAAAGAGAAGACGATTTTTAAAGATTTTCCCCATATAAGCCTATGTAAAACCAAAGGCCCACGGGGCTGGGGCATTTTTGGCCCCAGGGCTTTAATTTGAACAATCTTTGTAGAGGTCCACTAGATGAAGCTTCATACCAAATATCAAAGACCTGGGCCTTGTGGTTTCAGAGAAGAAGATTTTTAAAGATTTTCCCTACATAAGCCTATGTGTAACCAAAGGCCCTCGGGGCAGGGGCATTTTTGGCCCCAGGGCTTTAATTTGAACAATCTTGATAGAGGTCCACTAGATGAAGCTTCACACCAAATATCAAAGACTTGGGCCTTGCAGTTTCAGAGAAGAAGATTTTTAAAGATTTTTCCTATATAAGCCTATGTAAAACCAAAGGCCCTCGGGGCAGGGGCATTTTTGGCCCCAGGGCTATAATTTGAACAATCTTGATAGAGGTCCACTAGATGAAGCTTCACACCAAATATCAAAGACTTGGGCCTTGCGGTTTCAGAGAAGAAGATTTTTAAAGATTTCCCTATATGAGCCTATGTAAAACCAAAGGCCCCCGGGCATTTTTGGCCCAAGGGCTTTAATTTGAACAATCTTGTTAGAGGTTCACTAGATGAAGCTTCATACCAAATATCAAAGACCTGGGCCTTGCGGTTTCAGAGAAGAAGATTTTCTAAAGATTTTCAGTAAAAAAAATCTATTTTTAGCTCCTGTGACCTAGATGTGCAACAGATCGGAACCATTTGAACAATTTTGAAAGGGGACCACCTAAGGAACATTCCTGTGAAGTTTGGTCAAAATCCGATCAGTGGTTTAGGAGGAGATGTTGTTTGAAGAAAAAGTTTACGGATGCATGGATGCATGCACGCACGGATGCACACAGGGACGCACGACGGACAACGGACAAAAAGTGATCCCAAAAGCTCACCTTGTCACTACGTGACAGGTGAGCTAAAAATGCATTTTTTGTCCTTTCTATTGCATACTCTATCCTGCAGGAGCAGTGTTAGAATTTTTTTTTTTTTGGCAAGTAAAAAGTACCATAAAAATCATAACAAGAGGACCATGATGGTCCTTAATCGCTCACCTCAGGTAAAAGATTTACATCCTTAATATTTAAGTTTGACGAGGTAGAGGCTACAAGTTTTTTGAAGCTATTATCTGAACAATCTTCACAGAGATTGAAGATTGAAGCAAAAATCGTGGCCTCTAGAGGCTGTACAAGGTTTTCAAGGAATTTGACCTAGTGATCTAGTTTCTGACCTGACATGATCAATATTCGAACGTGACCCCGATATTATCAAGACAAACATTCTGGTAAAGTTTCATGAAGATTGAAGTGAAATTGAAGTCTCTAGAGGGTGAACAAGGTTTTCAAGGAATTTGACCTAGTGACCTAGTTTTTGACCTGACACGACCCATATTCAAACCTGACTCAGATATCATCAAGTCAAACATTCTGGTAAAGTTTCATGAAGTTTGAAGCAAAACTACTGTCTCTAGAGGGTGAACAAGGATTTCAATGAATTTGACCTAGTGACCTAGTTTTTACCTCATATGACCCATATTCGATCTTGACCCAGATATCATCAAGACAAGCATTCTGGTAAAGTTTCATGAAGATTGAAGCAAAATTGTGGTCTCTAGAGGATGAGCAAGGTAAATGTTGATGATGAATAATGCACAATGCACTTACGATGGACAAAAGGTGATCACAAAAGCTCACCTTGAGCTTTGCTCAGGTGAGCTAAAAATTGAGGTCTCTAGAGTGTAAACAAGGTTTTTCTATGATTTGACCTACTGACCAACTTTTTGAACCAACATGACCCATATTTGAACTTGACCTAGATATTGTAGAGATGATTATTCTGAGCAAGTTTGATGATGATTGGACCAAAACTGTGGCCTCTAGAGTGTTAACAAGGATTTTCTATGATTTGACCTACTAACCTACTTTTTAAACCCACATGATTCATATTTGAACTTGACCTAGAAATTGTAGAGATGATCATTCTGAGCAAGATTGATGATGTTTGGACCAAAACTGTGGCCTCTAGAGTGGTAACAAATTTTTTCTATAATTTGACATACTGACCTAATTTTTGATCCCATATGACCCATATTTGAAGATCCTACATGACCCATATTTGAACTTGACCAAGATATTGTCAGGATGATCATTCTTAGCAATTTTGAGGATGAATGGACCAAAACTATAGCCTCTAGAGTGTTAACGAAGTTTATCAATGGTTTGAACTACTGACCTACTTTTTGATCCAACATGACCCATATTCGAACTTCAACAAGATATTGTCAGGATGATCATTCTGAGCAAGGTTCAGGATGATTGGACCAAAACTGTGGCCTCTAGCATCTTAACAAGGTTTTTCTATGATTTGACCTACTGACCTACTTTTTGACTTGACATGACCCATATTCGTACACGACATGACCCATATTCGTACATGACCAAGACATTGAAAGGACAATCATTCTGAGCAAGTTTGGAGGATGATTGGACCAAAACTGTGGCCTCCAGGGTCTTAACCATGTTTTTCTATAATTTGACCTAGACCTACTGACTTACTTTTTGACCCGAAATGACCCGTATTCGAACTTGACGGAGATAGTGTCAGGATGATCATTCTGAGCAAATTTGAGGATGATTGGACCAAACTGTGGCCTCTAGTCTTAACGATGTTTTTCTATGATTTGACCTACTGACCTACTCTTTGATCCCATATGACCCGTATTCGAACTTGACTGAGATATTGTCAGGATGATCATTCTGTGCAAATTTGAGGATAATTGGACCAAAACTGTGGCCTCTAGAGCATTAACAAGGTTTTTCTATGATTTGACCTGCTGACCTACTTTTTGACCTGACATGACCCATATTCAAACTGGAGCGAGATATTGTCAGGATGATCATTCTGAGCAAGTTTCAGGATGATTGGACAAAAACTGTGGCCTCTAGTCTTAACAAGGTTTTTATATGATTTGACCTACTGACCTATTTTTTGACCCGACATGACCCATATTCGTACATGACCTAGATATTGACAGGATAATCATTCTGAGCACGGTTGACGATGATTGGACCAAAACTTTGGCCTCTAGAGCGTTAACAAGGATTTTCTATGATTTGACCTACTGACCTACTTTTTGACCTGATATGACCCGTATTCGAACTTGACCGAGATATTGTCAGGACGATTATTCTGAGCAAATTTGAGGATGATTGGACCAAAACTGTGGCCTCTAGAGCCTTAACAAGGTTTTTCTATGATTTGAGCTACTGACCTACTTTTTGATCCGACATGATCCATATTCGAACTTGATCGAGATGTTGTCAGGATGATCAGTCTAAGCAAGTTTCAGGATGATTGAACCAAAACTGTGGCCTCTAGAGTTCTAACAATGTTTTTCTATGATTTGACCGACTGACCTTCTTTTTGACCCCACATGACACATATTCCAACTTGACCGAGATATTGTCAGGATGATCATTCTGAGCAAGTTTCAGGATGATTGGACAAAAACTGTGGCCTCTAGAGTCTTAACAAGGTTTTTCTATGATTTGACCTACTGACCTTCATTTTGACCTGACATAACCCATATTCGAACCTGACCCAGATATTATGAAGACAAACATTCTGGTAAAGGACTTGGTGTAATTCTCCTAAAATTTGATTTACAATCAAGCAAGGAGTCCAAAATTGCAAACAGTGTAGACCCTGATCAGACTGCTCCTTTAGGAGCAGTTAAAGGAGCAGTCTGATCTGGGTCTGCACTGTTTGCTTAGGCCTGTCTGTCCCAATACTTAGGATCATTACTGTAGTTGCTACATGATCTAAAAGTGGGCAGCAAACGGCATCTACTTGACAGCAAAAAGTGTTCTTCCAGTGTTGGACCTCCCTCCCATAGATTAACCCTTGTCCTGCTGAGCCCGGATATGCCTTATCTTTGAAACAATGTAGATCCAGATCAGATGGCATCTGATCAGGATCTTCATTGTTTGCCACCCAGTTTATAAATTTGTTGCAATAATTTGCACCAAGTAATCTGATTGGCTGATAATCAGTGGTGGGTGTGACATATTTAAATATTCAGCAGGACAAGGTTTAACCCTTCAAGAGCTTATATATACATATAGCACATTTTACACACCACATTTTCAAAGTATTTTTTGTTCTTATTTTTCAGTGGAAATAAGGCTTGACATTACATGTGAACCATCTGTCAAGCAGATAATTCCCATGAAATGTCAAACCTCTTTTTTGCTGAAAAATAATGAAAATAATACAACAACTTACAAGTTAGCAATGTTTGGGGCACTACTTGTATATAGTTTAAGCTTATGTCCCACCAACAGCAACGGTCATATGCAGACAAAACTCGCTTTAAAGACTAATAAAAGGTTAAAATCAAACCTGGTTTATCAGGCAAGTAGCTTACCCACTACACCACAATGGGCTTCTACCATACCAGGCAGCAAGTTTTTCCTTCAAATTGCTTAACCAGGTCCCGAACTGAATTTTTAGGTTGCAAATTTTCTACTTGCAACTGTAAATTTCAAACCCTGGGGAGACAAATAATCATCAAGAAAAATGAATACAATCTTTAGGGGAGGCAACTCTTTCAACAATATTTCTGCTTCACTTAACAATACCGGTCTACTCATAAAGGAAAGAATTTGCTCCTAGGAGCAAATTCTTTCCTTTAAGAGTAGACAACTTTCAGCCAGGATTAGCTTATGGGCAAGTGAATTTGAAGTCCCACAAGTTCTCTCCCTTGGAAAATGTTCAAGATGTTTCCGTTCACCATTACTAGCTCCATCCATAGAAACAGATAAGGTTGGTATTTAGCGATAACTGAAGGATAATTGTCCTTAATTCTTATATAAGGGGTAAACGAAATGTTAACAGTCTAAGTCACCATTCATTTTTCCAGCCAACATTCAGAGACAATCGACCCACCAGTCAGTGCTTTTTTTGCAAATGTTACTCTCATATTTTCTCAGTTGGCTTACAATCCTTTTATGATGTCTACAGGAAATCTCTGATCCCAATTATTGTACTACATAAAAGCCAAGGGATAATGTTACTGCATCCGCAGGGGTGATCTGTGAAAGGGAAAAAGAAATGCAACATCCTTGCAGGTACACACACATCACTGACTCTATCTATCTTCATATACTGAGTCGGTCAAACTTGGCCATTACCTCAGTTGGGTGGTGCGCTAAATTTAGAATTTAGCAAAAAAAAAACACATCCACTGGATGAGTTCTTAAAACTATTTACAATCTGCTTTCTCAACGTTGAAGTGTGATCGCTCAGTGGTAAGTACACTTCCCCCTGCTGCCAGAGGCCCCCGGTACGATCCCTGGCAGCAGTGATAAAATTCCAGAATCCGAACACTCCACTGGCATCATTTGCAGGGATGAATGCCATCCTTCGGATCGGGACATTAACTGGAGGCCCCCTTAGAAACTATGTCGTTTCGACAAATGGGCTTTTTTTTTATTTTTGTTAGATTTGCCCATATTGAGTATCGTTACTCGGTAGCGATCTCATTTCTAGAGGCCCCCTGTGCAGGGATAGTCATCTCCTGTGCAGGTTAAAGATCCCTACCGTAACTACATGATTACTGTGTAGGCTTTCATCCTGCAACTCTGGCGTGTACAGTAAAACCTGTCTTAGTGGCCACTGGCCACCTCTATTAAGCAAGCAACCTCTCTTAAGCAAGGATGCATTCAGATTCCAAAAGAGGCGAAAGTGTGAAATTTCACCTGTATTAAGCAAGCACCTGTCTTAAGCAAGCACATTTTGGTTATCACTTAGGTGCTTGCTTAACACAGGTTGGACTGTATATAACATACACAGTCTGTGTCCCCTCCTGGTGTTATAGCGAAGTTAGAAGAAAGAAAGAAAAACATTGAATTAACACGGATTCAATGTTCAATGTTTAGTGCTTTCTGGGATTCTAACATCGAAGATTTGTGATAGCGTGATACACTTTGATATCGCAACACGTAACATCTCTTTCAATACGACAGCATTTGGTTTGTTTCCTGGAGTACAGTTTAGTTTTAAAATGTGACATATAATTTTGAGATGCCCCCTTTCAATCTGTATTATGACCTTTGGGATACTGCTCCGTCACAATCACTGGAATCTTCAATATCTTAGAAGCTGCAAGCATTCTTGCTGAGACGGATATTATCTGTGGGTAAAATGATATTGTTTTCCTGAACTTTTCTTGCATGTCACACAAGAACAATGCAGAATTCTTCACAGTTAATCGTCCAATACCAGAGGCTGCCATTTTTGTTTGTTTTTGTGAGACTGAGCCATTTATTCGTATAAAATAAATTGAAAATAATTTTCATTCTGATACATTTACAACACTGAACACATTTATAATAAATCATTTATTTACATTTTGCTTATTTATCTCATTGTACGCGGAATACTTGATAAAAAATCGCCCAGAAATGAAAGTGCTATTTAGCATGTCTAGCTTTCCATTAAAAATTCCAACATGTCTGCGCCCTTGCAATCTTTACCGTAGAATACCGTACCTCGGGTAAAACTGAAAACAAACAGATCTTAGAACAACAGTTAACAGCAGTAAGTTTCATAATTGTAAGTGAATTGTACATTAATAAAGTAAGTAGCGAAAAGGTATTGGGACAGACATTCCGCCTCGGCATCGGCCCATTTTTTTCCTTCTTTCAAACGTCTGAACACCCGAGGGATCGTGAAACAAATTTGTTAAAATTTTAGGAAAATTACAACGTCCTCAAGGGATCCCAATTTTGGGCTTTTTACGGTACTTATACCAGGTGTCACATGTCATTATTGAATAGTGTTTCCCTTTTTATTGAATTGTGTTGCCCTTTTTAGCCATGCCCTTTTTCTCTAGCACCATGCCCTTTTTCAGACTGAGTAAATATTTCCCCACATTTTGGTAAAAAATCACTGAAATTGACCAAAAAATAACAAAGTTATGCCTGTTTAAAATAATGACTGTTTTAAACATTTTTTAGCAATAAATTGTTGACCCATTTGTAATAGACTGCTAATTCCCCATGTTTATTGTACCTAATTAACTCACTTTTAGAAGTCATAAGTGCGTTTTGATAGCAAGTGTAACTGTAAATGACACCAATTAAACAACTGAAGTGTGAAAGTGTGCCTGACCAGTGTTATCATGTCAGTGTTTGTGTGTATTAGAGAATGGGAGCTGTGGCCCAAACGTACCAATCTTTTCTTGTTTTTATCAGTGATTACAAAACTTAAACTTATTATCACCAATGGTGAATGTGACATGCATAATGAAACAGGCAGTATGTAATTTAGCATTGAAGACAAAGAAAGGGTTAGAGAAGTATCTTTTATTTCAAGTTGAGAGATGTGCATTTGCCTGGCTGCAGCATATTTAAAGTGCCTTTATTTACATAATTTCATACGTTGAAAGTGACCTTTTTCCTGACCAGCACCATGCCCTTTTTTGGAGATGGGGGAAACACTATTGAAGAGTGACAAGTCGGGCATGGTATTTCCACAGCCCTAGTAAGCCTGACAAATTGTATGTCTTTGTCTACACAGTCTCAGAAATGGTGTCAGTTTGTTTCGTTTAAACAACATTTATTTGTAATAATATTGTCATAGTGGTCACCTCTATTAAGCAAGTAACCTGTGTTAAGCAAGCTTGCATTTACCAAAACACACCTGTTTTAAGCAAGAATCTGCATAAAGCAAGCACATTTTAACCGTTAAGACGCTGAGAAAAACTACATCTGAAAATGTTGTTTGCTTATGTCAACTACTGGTGTTTTTTGCAAACTTTTTAAAAAATATTTTTGCACACAGGCAAACAGAGTAGGCCCAGATCAGACTGCTCCTACAGTCTGATATAGGTCCACAATGTTTGCAAATAGTTACTTTAAAGGTACCCTGCAGACGGCAAAGTAGACAACAATTGTTGTGATTGGCATTTTATGGGTTAATTATTCCTGAGGTGCTTGCTTTATAATAAATCCTCTTTTTACTGAATGGAATCTTCCTCTTTACATGTATTTGTTTGTTTGTTTGTATTGGAGTTTAACGGCCCAGTCAACACTATTTAGGTCATTTTTGAGCCAGTCAATTTATCTATCCACACTTTTCCTGGGCAGGCTTATACATAAATAAGCGGTTAATTAGTACAGTGCACATTCTTTTGCCAGAAACTGACAACTTGAATCAGCGGATACTTTATGAAAAATTTAGGAGTGTCTGGTTCAGGTATTGTGAAAAATTATTCAGAAAATCTGAAAATGGTTGAACTTCCTGTAAACAGACAAAAACAGTGATGGCCCTGATCAAATGCCACATTCTGAGGCATCTGATCTGTGCCAGCACTGCTTTTCCTCTTTCTAGTGACCTGTTTTCGGGTTTTCCTGCATACAATACAGGTTGGACTGTTGTATTTACGTGTACATGTACATACACCATATTTGCATTATTTGCTGGCTACCAGCTTGCACATTGTCAATATTGGAAAAAACAGGTAACCAGACCCCCCTGACCTTTCAAGGTCAGGGGGGTCTGGTTACCTGTTTTTCCAACACTGATAACCTTCAGACTAGGAACCAGCAGATAATGCAAATAAGGTGAATACAAGCAGTGATATTATATGGAAGAGCATTTAATGAAATGCTCTAATCCTTATCTTGCTGAACACAACAATCCCAAATTTGCAAAAAATTTAGATCCAGATCAGATGTCTTCTCAGAAGCCATCTGATCAGGATCTACACTGTTTGTCATTCAGTTTGGAAATCTGAAATTCTGAATTAATGCATTATACATGTATCAGGTAATTTCATTGGTTGATATCAGAATGAGTGCAGCTGAATAAATTTACTTAGCAGGATAAGGGATACCGGTAATACCCTAATGATCCTAAGTATTGGGACAGATAGGCCTAAGCAACATTGCAGTCCCAGATCAGACAATCTGATCAGGGTCTACACTATTTGCCATTCCATATGCATCTTCTGGAATCCCTGCTGGATCTTGAAACAAATTTGTTTAATTTTTTTACAATTACAGCAAGTCCTCAAGGTGCCCGAATTTTTAGAATTTTTTACGGTAAATGTAAATCATCTCCTGTTGATATGTTTCAGACTGACACATGAATAGATTTCATCACAAGAATCCGGACACAATGATTATCCTTGTGACTCTTTTCTTGGTACTAGCTACAACTTGTCTTGGTGAACAACATACAAACTTTGTTATTGTTGGTGGTACTGGAGATTTGGCAAGAAAATATCTATGGGACAGTGCCCTTGAGTTGTTTGTACATAATTTTAACGAGAATACCACCTTCTCCTTCTATGCTGCTGCTAGAGTTCCCGAAAATACTGGAATCGAGGCTCTCCGAGATATTTTAGAAGACGTTCAATGTGATGTTGATGATGAAATTTGTCATAAACTTCGACCCAATTTTATGAGAAATGTGAAATATGTACAATTGAAAACTGCCGAGCAGTATCGTGAATTATGCCAGAATTTTTCATCCAAAGAAGGTGAAAATGAGCAGTGGAAAATGAAGATGATATTCTATCTTTCTGTCCCATCATCTGCTTATGAGAGTGTTTCCAAGAGTATCCATGACAACTGTCGCCAGGACAACAAAATTGATTTGAAAGTTGTCCTTGAGAAGCCATTTGGAAGTGATAAAAAGTCAGCTATACACCAGGTATCCCTCAATTCACCTGTCACAACTATAGCAGCGTTACCATAACACATGTATTCATGTGACATATTGCATTCTTTCATGCCTCCAAAACAGACATTTTAATGATGAAATTTTGTAATATTTTTCTTACCGGGTATTTATACTCTTAAAATATGTTGTGGGTGCTCATTACCTACAACCTATGTCTTGGATCAGAAATAAGAGAAATAATGTACCGGTACACCCCATAAACCCCAGTTTTCTTTATATAAAGTGGGGTTTAGAGGGGTGTTCATTACACAGACTTTTTAACATGATAACACTACATTACAGCCCATTTATGTCTCTATTGCTGGAGTACAAAGCACACTACAGCTGGTATTTTATGGAATGTGTGGTGGCAGTTATGAGTAAAATGCCTTCATCAATTCATAGTGTAGTTTATATTTCTTGTCCTTTGGCATCATTGATTCCAATGTGGAGCCGTGAAAATATTTGAGGGTCACTGTTGAAGCCTAATTGGCCAAAACTAGATAGTCTGGCCTAGAAAACTGTACACTCTGTACTTGTAAGTTTTGTGATGTATTCTTTGCTTGCAAAGGATATTAACCCTTTTATGGGGCATATTTGATATATCATATCTTGAATCAAGAAGATTGCGGTATCAGATGAGGGTTGACACTGTCATGAAAAATTAACCCTTGTCCTGCTGAATATTCATATATGCCACACCCACTACTGATTATCAACCAATCAGATTACTTGATGCAAATAATTGCAACAAATTCATAAAATGAATGGCAAACAATGAAGATCCTGATCATATGGCTTCTTCAGAAGCCATCTGATCTGGATCTGCATTGTTTGAAAGATCAGACATATCCAGGCTCAGCAGGACAAGGGTTAAGGATTTTCTTTTTTAAAAAATACAACTACCATAATGCTCATAAGTATTGGGACAGAGTATAAGTTTTCTAGAGCTCTGGGACAGACAGGCCTGAGCAAACAGTGTAGATCCTGGTCACCCAGATCAGTCTGTCCTGAAGGAGTAGTCAGATCAGGGTCTACAGTGTTTGCCTTTTAGACTTCTTGCTGGATCATGAAACAAATTTGTTAAAATTTTTAGAAGAATTACATCAGGTCCTCAAGGTGTCTGAATTTTTAGCTCACCCGACAGAGGGTCATGGTGAGCTTTTATGACTTTGTGATGTCAGTTGTAGTTGTGCGTCGTCAGTTGTCTGTCGTCCGTGGGTAAACTTTTCTTGTGAACACTCTAGAGGCCACAGTTTTGGGTCAATCATCATCAAACTTGGTCAGAATGATTATCTTTACAATATCTCGGTCAAGTTTGAATATGGGCCATGTTGGATCAAAAAGTAGGTCAGTAGGTCAAATAATAGAAAACACTTTTGAACACACTAGAGGCCACAGTTTTGGTCCGAGCATCATCAGACTTGCTCAGAATGATCAGCTTGACAATATCTCGATCAAGTTCGAATATAGGTCATGTTGGGTCAAAAAGAAGGTGAGTAGGTGAAATCATAGAAAAATCTTGTGAACACACTAGAGGCCATAGTTTTGGTTCGATCATCATCAAACTTGCTCGGAATGATCATCTTGACAATATCTAGGTCAAGTTTGAATATGGGTCATGTTGGATCAAAAAGTAGGTCAGTAGGTCAAATCATAGAAAAACTTGTGAACACACTAGAGGCCACAGTTTTGGTCCAATCATCATCAAACATGTTCAGAATGATCATCTTGACAATATTTCAGTCAAGTTCGAATATGGGTTATGTCGGATCAAAAAGTAGGACAGTAGGTCAAATCATAGAAAAACAGTCTGAACACACTAGGCCTGAGTTTTGGTCCGATCATCATCAAACTTGCTCAGAATGATCACCTTGACAATATCTGGGTCAAGTTCAGATATGGGTCATGTCGGGTCAAAAAGTAGGTCAGTAGGTCAAATCATAGAAAAAAGCTTGTGAACACACTAGAGGCCACAGTTTTGGTCCGATCATCATCAAACTTGCTCCGAATGAATATTGATCATCTTGACAATATTTCGGTCAAGTTCGAATATGGGTCATGTCAGGTCAAAAAGTAGGTCAGTAAGTCAAATTATAGAAAGACTTTGTGAATACACTAGAGGCCACAGTTTTGGTCTGATCATCATCAATCTAGCTCAGAATGATCGTTTTAGCAATATCTCGGTCAAGTTTGAATATGGGTCATGGCGGGTCAGAAAGTAGGTCAGTAGGTCAAGTCATAGAAAAACCTTGTGAACACATTAGAGGCCACAGTTTTGGTCCGATCATCGTCAATGTAGCTCAGAATGATCATCTTGACAATATCTCGGTCAAGTTTGAGTACGGGTCATGTCGGGTCAAAAAGTAGGCTAGTAGGTCAAATCATAGAAAAACCTAGAGGCCACAGTTTTGGTCTGATTCTACAATAAGGTCCAGGTGAGCGATTCAGGGTCACCATGGCCCTCTTGTTAAGGTTTTTATGGTAATAAAACAACAGGAATCTGTGAAATTGGAACAAACCTGTCCTAAGCTATTAAGTGGGAGATCCAGAAGCCTCAGGCATTGGTGGACGAATGGTTAAGAGCACTGACTCTTTAAACCTTAGGTCTTTACCAGCTGCAGGTTGAAGCTTCGCTAAGGTCAAGTGTGAGGTGTCAAGTTCTGCAGTGGAAGGTCAGGTGTTTTTGCTCTGGAAATCCAGTTTGGTCCCACTTCTGATTAAAGACTGACCCAATATAAATTAAATCTTGAAAGTTTTTTTAACCCGAAATCACCCAAAGGTGCTAGTTGGACCATTCCTGTGCTGTCTTTGGGTGGTATGGCTTTAGTTTTCATTTTATTTCAATGTCGGGTAAAAGACCCACAAAATCGGAAGCAATGTCTCCAAAATGAACTAAATAGTGTTGGCAAGGACTTTAAACCTCAAGACAAACAAATAAATCATCAAAAAATAAATAAAAAAGTGGATGCGGGTATTCATTTGAACCACTTAGATAAGGTGGTTCAACTGAATACCCACAGTGTAGGTTTATATGTGGTGGCTGCAAAAAGTCTCCCCGTACATGCATTTAATGCTCTTTCTTTTCCAATTTTCAGGGATTGCATTTACAAATACAATAGCTTTTCCCCATTCCTTAACTGTCCTTATGACTTTCTGCTATTGATGTTTCCATTAGGATCTAGTTATTTTATGTTTGTGTTTCTTTCCCTTTGGTGTCTCTGATGGGAGCTGCGGGTTAATTGTATTGATTCCTGATCATTGCCTTCACTTCTATTTTATATTGAAGAATATTGAAAATATAAATAAGAAAAAATATCTTTCAGCTATCACCAAACACCCAGCTTACATGTATCTGTTGTTATGATTTATTTTTATTTTGTTGATGATAATGTTTTTTTCAGACGGAGGTTATCGGGAAATATTTCAAAGATTCAGAGATATACAGGGTTGACCATTATCTGGCAAAGTCTGTTACCAAACAGGTCCTAAAGTTCAGGTAAGAACCAAATGATAAAAGAATGTTTGTATGTACCCTAAAGATCCTAAAGGCCTAAGCAAACAGTGCAGACCCAGATCAGACTGCTCCTGACGGATCAGTCTGATCAGGGTCTACACTGTTTGCCCTTTGAACTCCTTGCTGGATTGTGAAACATATTTGTCAAAATTTAGGAGAATTACAGCAAGTCCTCAAGATTCGAAGTTTTTGGATTTTTACGGTACACTAAAGATCTCATCGAGTTAGGATTTTATATGAAAGTTATGAAACAAGCCTTCTGCGAGTTGAAAAGATCATGATTGTGAGCTTCTATATTCTGATCTATATATTTTCCCAGTACAAACCTTGTATACACCAACCTCTTTATAGAACTATTGCTGGAGTCCAATATGTTCTAGAGAAAGGTAATTAGGGCTGGCTGATCGGAGCTGAAAAGATAATCGATTATGAGTCCTGTCATTGCGATCCATAATTGATTAGTAATCGCTAAGGTTTTTGTCATAATTTTACCTGTCTGGCTTTCTGTCTGAGCATGACTCTTACAACATGTTGCACTTTACCATATGTATATTTGAACAGACCGGCCTGAGCAAACAGTGTAGACCCAGATGAGACGCTGCAGAATGCGGCATCTCATCAGGGTCTGCACTGTTTGCCACTCATCTTGCTAGTTAAGGCATAACTTTGGGTAGTAAATTGTACCTAACAAGTAATCGATTAAGAGCAAATCAGATATGATAATCATTTTTGTGGAATTTATGGATCGATTAATCGATTATACGATTAATCATGTCAGCCTTAAAGGTAATCCTTTTGAAACAAGGACTACAAGACAGAACTGGAAACTGTGGTGTGTGTAAGATTTTTCTGGGCCAGACTAGCTAGTTTCGGCCAATTAGGCCCCATCAGTGACCCCCATACATCTTCAAAATTCTGCAGTGGAGTCAGTGATCCCAAACGACTAGAAAACTCGTAAACCACACTACGATGAAGGGCATGGAGTCTTTCTATGGCTGCCACTCTGGGGGAAATAACCATGTTATATACAAAGAAAATGTATAGATTCTGTAGAAAAATGGCGATAAATGGGTTCTGTTCTATTCAAAATGTGTATTAATGAACAGGTTTATAAAGAGGGTTTGGTGTAATTGCATTGATTCTTTTTGAAAATGTTTTGTTGTCACAGATGATATGATAATGTATCATGAAGTTGCATTGTTTTTTTGTGTGTTTTTTTTTTTTTTTGCTTTGCGTAGAGAAAATCTGAAATAACACTTGTTTTTCTTAACTTTTTTTTCCAAAGTTTCTAGGGTCTCCCGTTCTTCTCCAGGGAATGGACACCCCTTACATATTATATGTTTTAATATGACCTGCCAATGTTTTGAGACATCCAGATGGACATTTTAAACATTTGGAAGCCATATATATTGAAATGCTATGTAATATTTAAAGTGAGCCCCACCTAGGGAATTTCTTATCCAGATTTGTGGCTTGCTTGAGAGTCACAGGTTCCATCTCATCTCAGGGGAAAAAACATCAACCCTAATTTCTCCACTTAAGTAAATGACTGGTTATTCCCTTTGCTGTGATCAGTTTTAGCATGATTAGTTTTTGTTCAACTAATAACAACTTCCGGACTGTTTTGTTTGTTTGTTTGATTTGAGGTTTAAAGTCCCTGTCAACACTGTAAAGGTCATTTTGGAGACATTGCTTCCAATTTTATGGGACTTTTATCCGACATTGAGATGAAATGACATCTCAAGCCCAGCCGCCCAATGAAACCAATAGGGTTTATAAAAATGGACGGTCCGACCTGCACGGCTTTGCCTGGGCATACTAAGATCCTCTATGCAGTTTACCAGTACTAGTGTGCAGGTCGGTTTCAGCTCTGCGTGGAAGCATCACGCTGCCCATCTATTTCTTCAAGCCCAAATGGGCGGGGGCCTACATCTGGACTGTAGGGCACTTTTGGAATCTCACATAGTTCCAGATTAGTAATGAGGATATTTAACCATTGAGTTGTCATTCAGAACAATTTTCATCTGCTTTGTTGTCTGCTGATTACTTAATAAGTCATTGATGGAAACAGTGGGGACCCAGATCAGACTGCTCCTGAAGGAGCCGTCTGATCAGGGTCCACACTGATCTACTGTTTGCAAAAAAATATTTTTAAAAAGTTTGGAAGAAGATACAGCAGACGACATAAACAGGTAACATTTTCAGATGCAGGATTTCTTTGCCATGTAAGAATTGAGAGCATTTGTTTTAACCCTTTCAGTACCAGAAATCCCTGAAGGGGTACCTTGGCAAACAGTGCGGGACCAGATCAGACGCCGTAGAATGCGGCGTCTGATCAGGGCCTACCCTTTTTGCAAAAAGTTAAGCCATTTCCCAAACAAAAATTTTTTTAAGAAAATACAACCTGACACCCCTAAATTTTGAAAACGACTCCTGCCATATATAAGTGGGAAGATTCCATTTGGTAAAAAATGGGTTAATCAGCTGGGTTCTGAACTTTGATGTTAAACATTAACCCTCTGTAATACCAGCCCCGATAGCTCAGTTGGTAGAGTATCCGCTCCGGGGAACGGGAGGTCACGGGTTCGATCCCGGGCCGCGACATACCATAGTCGTTAAAAATGGTACTAGCTGCTCCTCACTTGGCACTCAGAATTACGGGGTAGAGCTAGGACTGGTCGACCCAGTGTCAGGATAATGTGACTGGGTATGTTATCATGTAATGTGTCTGGGACATGATACTTAAGTGAGGCAGCAGTATAAAAGTGAGCATTGAGCTCCCTGTCGCAACCAGACACCGTGATGATTTGACTGAAAATTTGTTGAAAGCAACGTTAAACCCTAATTCACACACACACGAATCTTTTCAGACATGCCAATAAGAATGTTCTTGAGACTCTGATGAACAAACAGTATGTAGACAGGGTAGAAATTGTGATGAAGGAGACAATTGGGGTGAAAGGTAAGATTTAACCCTTGAACTGCTGAATATTTAAATATGCCACACCCACTACCAATTAGCAACCAATCCGGTTACTTGATCCAAATTATTGCAACAAATTCACAATCTGAATGACAAACAATGTAGATCCTGATCAGATGGCTTCTTCAGAAGCCATCTGATCTGGATCTACATTGTTTGAAAGAAAAGACATGTCTGGGCTCAGCAGGACAAAGGTTAAGAAATTAGAATGCACCACAGCCTCATTATAACACTGTTCATTATATGGTTATAGATATAACATGGGGGCAGTTGGGCGAGGTCAAGGTTTCACATATCTTGCCTCACTGGGGCGTCCAACTGATATTACCTTACAGTAGGGCAAGGCCTGCTGTCCTTGCATGAGGTAAGGGTAGAAGGGGAATTTTGTTATTTGTTTTGTTCCTACACTGTTTATAGTATCTTCAGGAGCAAATATTCTTTCCTTAGAAATCAATCACAGAATTTTGCACACATTATAATTATCAAGTACATGTAATTTGATTGGCTGAAAGTCAGCAATGGGTGTGGTTTAAGTAATTTATTCAGCAGGATAATGGTTAATGTTTGATTTGCATGTTGGGCTCACTTTCCTGACAGTTTATGATGTTAAATTAATTTCTGTTTGTGGAAGGAATGATCTGGAATTTGAAAGAAATTTAGTAAATAGGGTTATGAAACTTCCAACAAAGTTCTGTTCTAACACTATATTTTGAACATAGTTTTCAGACTATGGACTAAATTGTTTCTCTGAAATGTTCTTGCATTTTTCATGATGCTACTGGTATATAAGGAGAATGATTTTCAAATGAGTTCAGTTTCAGAAGTTTCAGCAGATTCGAAATTCAGTGATGGATATCTAAAGAAAGAATAACGGTATCTTTTGAATTTACAAGCTGCATGTCAAACAGTGTAGATCCTGATCTGATGGAGGATCTACACTGTTTGCAAAAGTGGGGGGTTGTCTTGTTGAGCAGGATAAGGGTTAAAATAGACAAAGTGCTTGTAATTAACAATATCTCAACATTGTGACAGCCACCTATGAGAGGTCTTGGCCCTTTTGTTTAAGGGGAATGGGTACACCTTCCAGGGAGACAACTCCTGCAAAAGTATTTTCATCTCCCATGACAGTAGGGGTCAACTCTTAAAGGAAAGAATTTGCTCCTCAGGAGCAAATTCTTTCCTTTAAGAGTAGGCCTCTTTTTCAGTGGGACAGGGCTTATAGAAAAGCGAACAAGAAGTCCCAAAAGTTGTCTCCCTTTCAAAAATGGTGGACAAATCTGCAAGGTGTTCCCATTCCCTTTAAAGCATTATTAGCATAACAAAAACATTAGTGGCCAGAATGTTTAATAGTCCATCAAGTACAGCAGCTTATACACAGCTAGGTATTTATGTTGAGTAAAAGTAGCTTTTTTTCTCCAGGTCTCTCAGAAGATGTTTGAATGTTTAGTGTATGGCCTTGCATTCAAATAACTTCCTCAGAATTTTACAAATGTTGGGAATTAAAGAGCATAAGTGTTCCCTGTACTGTGAAATTTTGATGGCTCAAACGCTGCATGCGCATCCACAAACGCTGTTTCTAACATGCTCTTGTGTCCTTCAGAAAAAATTCCAGCAGACTTCCCTGCAGATATTAAATTTAAGTGGGATAATTTGCTAGTTTGATCTTGAAAATGTATGTTGTGCATGCTCATTAGAATCGCCTCAATGAGGCGATTCTAATGAGTACACATGACATATTGTTACTTCAAAAAGGGGTAAAAAATATAACTCTATTATGGCTCCTGACCTGGTTCTATGATTTACCCTCAATGGCTCAAACTACCCCTGTCTCAAACAAATTTACATGGTTCCAAAGGTGTTCAAGCCATTGAAGTTTATTGTTCTTTTTTTTTTCAGAGCGCATTGATTTCTAAGACCAGACAGATGTAGTTAACCCTTATCCTGCTGTTCACGACAACCCCTACCTTTGCAGACAGTGTAGATCCAGATCAGATGGCATCTGAAGAAGCCATCTGATCAGGATCTACACTGTTTATTATGCAGTTTGTGAATTGAATAAATATATTATGTCAAGTGATCTGATTGGTTGATAATCAGCAATGGAGGTGGCTTGATTAATTTATGCAGCATGATGAGGGTTAAAGATGTTGCAGAATCATGTGACAAAGATACTTGCGCTTGTTGCTATGGAGATTCCTGCCAATATGAATCATTAAAGTTTGAATTTTTATTTCAGGGCGCATTGATTTCTATGACCAGACAGGTGTAGTTAAAGATGTGATGCAGAATCATCTGACAGAGTTACTTGCTCTTGTTGCCATGGAGATTCCCGCCAATATTACCAATAGTCAGCAGATAGAGAAAAACAAACTGTATTTGCTCAAACATGTAAAACCAGTTTCTAAGCATTCGTTACTGTTAGGACAGTATGTAAATTATCTAGAGGAAGCAAAACTAGAAAAAGAAAATATTTCTACATCACAATTTACACCAACATTTGGTGCAGCTTTGCTTAAGGTAGATAATCCAAGATGGGGTGGTGTCCCTTTTATACTTGTCTCAGGGAAGCACATGGACGAGCGATCAAGTTTTATTCGTGTAATTTTTCGTGAGAGAGAATTTTGTGTAAGTGGCTGTGCAAATGGAAACACTTCGCAGACAATATATCCACGTCAGTTAGTTTTTCAGATCGGCTCCGGGTCAGTTCCATCTCCTGGGATTTTGGTGTCAAAGTCACTTTTTGAACCAAAATGGCCGTCAGGTGTTCAGGAACTTAGTATAACATCAAGCGATAGTTTAATACACGGACAAAATCCCGGAGATTTTCATTTTGCTGTTCCATTAAAAGAGTCTCCAGCATATCATACAGTCCTAAATGACTTATATCATGGCTTTAAAGAAACATTTGTTACTGCAGAAAGACTATTATTACTATGGGACATTTGGACTGATGTAATTGTTAAAACAATACGTTCTTTACCAAGGCTTTATGAAAAAGGGATTGCATCAGTTTTAAATTTTCGCACTGAAAAGGAGAAGTTAGTTTTCACAAAAGATCCCTTGAAAGAAACCGAAATCCATATCACTGATGATTTTTCTAGCCATCCACATACAAGTGTTGCTATACCAAAACTTTACAGAAATTGTGTATTATTTTGTATGGAAACAGAAAAATTAATTCACCAGTTGTCTGAACATATATTGATATTAGCAACACAGTCTATCCATGAAAGAGGCATTTTCCATATCGCTTTTTCTGGTGGAAGCACACCTGTTCCACTTTTCAAAGATTTAGCAATACATTTTCCAATGTTTCCATGGCAACACACCCATATATGGCAAGTTGATGAGCGATGTGTTTCACAGAAAAACAGTGACTCTAACTTCTTGTCAATTTACGAACATTTGATAAAACATGTAAAAATAGACTATTTCAATATTCATCCAATGCCCGTCAGTCATGCTGGTAAAATCTGTGATCCTGAAAATAAAGGGGATGAATTATATGAACAGATCATTCAACATAATATACCTGCTCAAAAATTTGATCTCATTTTATTGGGACTTGGCAGAGATGGTCATACTGCATCCCTGTTTCCAAAGTCACCTCATCTTGACAATCATCATAAACTTGTTAGTTTTACACAATCAAAAGATACTGGTGTAGACAGAATGAGTTTGTTGCTACCAGTATTAGACAATGCAAGGGATATTGCAATTTTAGTAACGGGGTCAGAAAAACGTGAAATTTTGAAAACTATTTCTGACATTGAGAGCAAAGATAAGATATATCCAATAACATATATTGCACCCAAAGATGGAAATATGACTTGGTTTATAGATTATGATGCCTGGATAGGAGATATACAAGGTATATATAAATAACAAATAAGAAAAAGAGTTCAGTTGTTTTCTTGCTTTCCTGTGATTAGAGTACAAGTACCATCACGTGAACAAGTCTGTGAAATGAACACCCCCCCTAAACCCCACTTTATATAGAGAAAATTGGGGTTTACAGGGGTATACATTTTTTTTTTTTATTATTTCTGCTCCAATACATAGGTTGTGGGTACTTGTTAGAACCACCTCAATGAGGCGGTTCTAACGAGTACCCACAACCTATGTATGCGGTATAAATAAGAAAAATATAACGGATTTTCATCAGAAAAGTAGCCATTTTGGAGAAGTGAAAAATACACAATGTTGCACAGGTGTGTTATCGTAACGAGTGGGCAGGCCTTAGTAGCTCAGTTGGATGTGTGTCTAAACGGTGATCAGGAGGCCTGCATTAGGCAAAATTCTTTTGTGGAGATTAATCATGAAATTCTATCTATTGTCATTCGTTCCCTTCCACTGAGTCATGAAGGGCAGTTGTCACTTTCTGGTGAAAGAATGCATGCACACTGTACTGGTTAACCACTTATTATAAGCCTACCCAGGAACTGTGGCTAGGTAAACTGACCGGCTTGTCATTACATAGATAGTGTTGACTGGGCCATTAAACTCCATGAGAACAAAGAAACAAACCAAACAAGTAAAGTGTTCAGTGGCATAAACATCTTTGGAAATGCAGTCGAACTTCGATAACTGGAATATCTCTGGGGCCATGAAATTTGTTCAAAATAGAGGTAGTTCGAGCTATTGAGGGTCAGTCGTAGCACCAAGTCATAAAGCATGATAGGGAAGAGTTAAGGGTATCTTTTAGATCTCCTATAAAATAAAGGATTGTTATGTGAACTCAATGAGGCAATTCTAATGAGTATTGAGGTGATTCTAATGAGTACACACAACACCTATTTTTTCAAGACAAATTCAGGAAAAAACTTCATGAATTATCCGTAATATAAAAAAATATTTATGGATATCATGGGCTTTAAGGGGAATGGGTACACCTTCAGGGGAGGCAACTCCGTCATGATTATTTTTGTCTCTCAAGACCATAGGGGTCATTTCTTAAAGGAAAGAATTTGCTCCTTAGGAGTAGACCCCTTTTTCAGTGGGACAGGGCTTATAGAAATGCAAACAGGAAGTCACAAAAGTTGTCTGCCTTTGAAAAATGGCAGAAAGTGTTCCCATTCCCTTTAAAAAGAATTCTCAAGGGTCTTCAGAATGAATTTGAATTATCCATGGTTAACCAGCCATCCGTGTTTGATTTATTGAAGTTTCACTGGTCGGAAATTTGTTTGAGACAGGGTTTATTTGAGCCACTGAGGGTTAACCCTTAAGATGCCATGAAAAACTGCATCAGAAAATGTCGTCTGTTTATGCCGTCTGCTGCAAATTCATACAAAACTAATCAATCATATTTTTGCATGCAGGCAAATGGTGTGGGCACGGATTAGACTCTGGGTCCACACTGTTTGCAAAAATAACTTTAAAATCCAGCAGACGACAAAGCAGATGACAATTGTTGTGATTGGCATGTTATGGTTTAATCATCAAGTAAGGTTGCATAATGGGAAAATCTAGGGATATCTGTAGAATAACATTGTGATTTGTGTACTCATTGGAACTGCCTCATCAAGGCAATTCTAATGAGTACACACATCATACAATTTTAAGATGAAATGAAAAAATCTACTTGAATTATCCCTATATCAATTATTTCTTATCTGGAGCAAGGGAAATAATTCTAGAAGGACACAAGAACGAGTTAGAATTAGCCATGGATAATAACTCATTTGTTTTGGTTTGTTTGATTTGAGTTTTAACGTCCCCGTCAACACTTTATAGATCATTTTTGAGACTTTGCTTCCAATTTTGTGGGACTTTTACCCGCCATTGGGATGAAATGGCATCTCAAGCCCTGTCGCCCAGTGAAACCAAATAGGGTTCATATGCATGGATGGTCCCACTCACAACGCTTTACCTGGGAAGACTTAGATCCTCTTAGCGGTTTACCAGTACATGTGTGCGGTTGGTTTCAGCTCTGCGTGGAAGCATCATGCAGCCCATCTATTTCTCCAAGCCCTGATGGGCAGGGGCCGAATAACTCATTTGTGTTCAGGTTCTTCATTAACCCATTGTATACCATTGGATTCTTCCATTGCTATATGTTGGACAAGTCCATTTGTCATATAAGGAGTATTGGGCCTACTTTTTCATTTTTATTCTATTTTTGACGGAAAATTCTGTTAGCAAATAGTGCAGGCCCTGATCAGATGCCACATTCTGCGGCGTCTGTCTGATCTGGGCCTGCAAGTGGCTTAGCAAGAACCAAAATATTATTACGTACAAGAAGGAAAAATCTATGTAAAACATCTTTCTCGGAGGTGGGGGGTTACTCTTAAAGGAAAGAATTTGCTCCCTTTGGGAGCAAATTCTTTTCTGTAAGAGCAGCCCATATAAATTTTTACATTACACACATGTGTAATATGTGTAATAAGAGTTACGTCTATGCCTGCACTCTTTGCCAAGGTACCCCTTTAGGGGTTTCCCGCATGCAATGGGTTAAGATAACACATCAGTGTGACATAGTGCATTCCTATATATCTCCAAAATGGTTATTTTGCTGATGAAAATTTGACATATTTTTCTAATTTATCCTCCAAACATAGGTTGTGGATGCCGGCCTCGTTGGCTCAGTCGGATGCACGTCTGACTGGTGATCAGGAGGACGCGGGTTCGACTCCCGCCGGGGTCGGCAACATTCTTTCGTGGAGATTGATCATGAAATCTTTTCTACGGTCATTCTCTCCCTTCCGCTGATTCAAGAAGGGCAGTTGTCAGTTTCTGGCGAAAGAATGTGCACTGTACTGGTTAACCGCTTACGTATAAGCCTGCCCAGGAAAGTGTGGATAGGTAAACTGACCGGCTCAAAAATGACCTAAATAGTGTTGACTGGGCCGTTAAACTCCAATCCAAACAAAAGGTTGTTGGTGCTCAGTAGAATTGTCTCATTGAGGTGATTCTAGGGAGTACCCACAGTCTATGTTTTTGAACAAGAATAAAGAAAATAATGTATGTGCCTGTAAACCCCACTTTTCTGTATAACAAGTGGAGTTTAGAGGGGTATTCACTACAATTATGCTATCTTGATGAAATTTCGCACCCTGCTTGGGCCACATGTGAGACACCAAGTTTTGCAACAGAAGGTCAGGTGTTTTTTCTCAGGGTACTCTGGTTTTACCCCACCTCTGATTAACGCTGTGTTGGATAGGAGTGAAATAATCTTGAAAGGCTGTTAAAACCAAACCCAAAAAAACTGATGAAATCGGAAACCCTGTTAGTTGAACATTTGTGTTCATAAAATACAGTATATGGTCTTAGGACTCCCTTAGCACTCCCCCACTTCAAGAAAATCATCATTTATGATGAGGCACAGCCATTTTGTCTTTAAATCAAGGTCTGGTCCCCATTTGACCTTATCTATTTGTGGGACAGAAAACTCGAAACACTCATTGCTTCATCTTCTTGCAAACTTGTCAAACATGTTTTTGGATACAGGTAAACAGTGTGGACCCTGATCAGAGGAGCAGTCTGATCTGGGTCCACTGTTTGCAACAATGACTTTGAAATTTACCTGAGGACAATAAAGCAGATAGACAATTGTTGTCACTGGCACCTTAAGGGTTAATTTTCTTCCCAAAATGTGAGTACAAAATACTGTCAAACAGTTCAGTCATAACCAGAACAGAGGTCTATGTCTAATATTGGTAAACACCCCCGCTCACCGGAACTTGGAGAAATACATTGGGCTGCATGGTGCTTCCGCACAAAGCTGAAACTGACCAAACATGAGTACCGGGTACATGTACTGATAAACCGCTTAGGTCTAGGCCTGCTCAGGAAAATTGATGCTAGTCGTACCGCTCCTTAAACACTAGTGGTTTCTTTGGGTGGTAGGGCTTGAGATGTCATTCCATCGCGACGTCTGGTAAAAGTCTCACAAAATCAGAAGCAACGATCTAAATAGTGTTGACCGGGATGTAAAACCCAACTCAAACAAACTAATAATGGTATACATGTACATGTATTTGCTTCAAGAGCATGTGAACAACTATAAAGAAGTAAGGCCCCTTTGATAATATCAAAAACCAGTTACACCGCACTTAGTCTAATGTTGGCATTTGCTTCTACAGTTTGTGAAGAAAGAAGAAGTTATGTCTCTTTGGTAACATCACAGACAATTTAAGTTACAAAATATGTCTAATGTTGATTCTACATGTGAAGTTTAAAGCACTTATGTTCCTTGCTTCTACAATATACAAGCTGGCCTCGGTAGCTCTGCCAGATAGGCCATTTTGGAGACGTTGCTTCCAATTTTGTGGGACTTTTACCCGACATTGAGTTGAAATGACTTCTCAAGCCCTGTTGGCCAATGAAACCAAGAGTTTATAAGCATGGATGGTCTGACTCGCACTGCTTTGCCTGGGCAGGCTTACAACCTCTAAGCGGTTTACCGGTACTCGTATGCGGTTGATTTCAGCTCTGCTTGGAAGCATCATGCAGCCCATTTATTTCTTCAAGGGCAGGGGCCTGTGAAGTATAAAGACGTTATGTCCCTTTTATGGCATCACAATCCAGGTACAGCACAATTAGTCTTTAGTTGGCATGTGCTTTTACAATATTTGAAGTATAAAGAAGTTATGTCCCTTTGATGACATCAGAAACCAATTACACCACAATTGGTGTTATGTTGGTATTTGCTTTTATTGCTTGGTGAGACGTACTACACCACAACCTCGTTATAACACGGTTCATCATAACACGGTTTTGGATATAACACGGTTTCAAGATGGATCCAAAAAATGTATAGATTATATAGAAAAATGACCATAAATGGTCATTTTTCTATATAATCTATACATTTTTGTTTGGATATAACACGGTTGTTTAACTAACACAGTTTCTGTTTTGGACCCCATTAATAGTGTTATAAAGAGGTTGTGGTGTATGAAGAAGTTTTGTTCCTTTGATAACATTACAACAGCCTCTTTGTAACACTGTAATTGGGGTCCACACCAGAAATTGTGGAAGTTGAATAACTGTGTTATATCCAAACAAAAATGTATATATATACACTTCCAGATCATTAAGGGTCAACCCATGTATTACAGTCATGTAAATATTGTCATGTCAGGTCAAAAAGTAGGACAGTAGGTCAATTATAGAAAAATCTTGTGAACACATTTTGAGGCCACAGTTTTAGTTGTCATCATCAAGCTTGCTCAGAATCATCATCCTGACGATATCTTGGTCAAGTTCAAATATGGGTCATGTCGGGGCAAAAAGTAGGTCAGAAGGTAAAATAATAGGAAAACCTTTTGAACACACTAGAGACCACAGTTTGGGTCCGACCATCATCAAACTTGGTCAGAATGATCATCTTGACAGTACCTCGGTCACATTCAAATATGGGTCATGTTAGATCAAACAGTAGATCAGATCAAATCATAGAAAAACCTTGTGAACACACTAGAGGCCACAGTTTTGGTCCAATTACCATAAATCTTGCTCAAATTTATCATCTTGACAATATCTGGGTCAAGTTTGAATATGGATCATGTAGGACCAAAAAGTAGGTCAGAAGGTCAACTCATAGAAAAACCTTTTGAACACATTAGAGGCCTCCGTTTTGATCCAGATATCATAAATCTTGTTCAGAATGATCATCTTGACAATATCTGGGTCAAGTTCGAATATGGGTCATGTCCAATCAGTAGGTAATTTTGTCATAACTTTTGAACCATTTGAGATACAGCCTTCATATTTGGCATGTAGGTTCAAAGTCTTCTCACCAATACAAAAATTTTGACCTTTGACCTACTTTGTCATAACTTTTGAAGCATTGAGATTGCGCCTATATATTTGACCTGTATGTTCCTTGTGACAAGGGCTTCCTATTCATACAAAAAAAGAAAAAATGACCTGTGACCTTGACCTTGACATGTGACCTACTGAACCATTTGAGATAAAACATGTACACTTCATTTTTCCAGTTCTGTGGTGTATTTCTTGCTTCCAAAGGATAACCCTTTTATAGACAGATTTTTTATTTGGCATGTACGTTCCTTGCTACAAGGACTTCCCACCCATACAAAAATTTTGACCGGTGACCTTAACCTTTGACCTACTTTGTCAGAACTTTTGAACCATTTAAGATAGAGCCTTCATATTTGGCATGTAGGTTTCTTGTAACAAGGGCTTCCCACTTATGAAAAAAAAAATTACCTGTGACCTTGAACTGTGACCTACTTAATAATAACTTTTGAACCATTTGAGATAGATCATTCATATTTGGGATGTTTGTTCCTTGCGACAAGGGATTCCCACCCATACAAAAATGTTGATCTATGACCTTGACCTTTGACCTGTTTGGTCATGACTTTTGAACCATTTGACAGAAAGCCTTCATATTTGGCATGTATTAGTTCCTTGTGACAAGGGCTTCCCACTCATACAAAAAATTTTGACCTGCGTCCTTGGCCTTTGACCTACTTTGTCATATGTTTAACCATTTGAGATAGATCCTTCATATTTGGCATGTATGTTCCTCCCACCCAAACAAAAATTTTCACCTGTGACCTTTGATCAACTTTGCCATAATTTTAACTGTTTGAGATAGAGCCTTCATATTTGGAATGTAGGTTCCTTGTGACAAGGGCTTCCCACTCATACAAAAATATTGTGACCTTGACCTTTGACCTACTGTATCATAACTTTTTAACCATTCGAGATAGATCCTTCATATGTTGCATGTATGTTCCTTGTGACAAGGGCTTCCCACCCATACAAACATTTTGACATGTGACCTTGACCTTTGACTTACTTTATCATAACTTTTGAACCATTTGAGATAGAGCCTTGATATTTGGCATGTATGTTCCTCCCACCCATACACCACAAGGATCTAAGCCTGCCCAGGAAAAATGTTGATAGGTAAACTGATCGGCACAAAAATGTTCTAAATAGTGTTGTTTGGGCTGTTAAACTCCAAGATAAAGAGAGAGAGAAAAAAAGAGCTTGCCTATTTGACTGTAATTTTGACATGTATGTTCCTTCTGACAAGGCACCTTACTATATTACCTACCATTTCATTTGTACAGAGTGGATCAAGTGACCGACCCATGGCCATCATATGGCCCTCTTGTTATTATTTCCTTCAATGGGTTATAAGGAAGCCTCCCCCAGCCACACAACCTCCATTACCACAGCACCACAATCTTCATTTTTGAGCCCATGTTGCTCACCCATTCAGTCAGTATACAGACTTCAGTGTCTGCAAGAAGAATCACAGAATGATGAGGCACAGCGGATACTGATTAGACTGTTAGGATGCACATGCTTATCTTGACACATTCGTTTGAAGGATCCTTTTGCTCAGATACCAGTATAATTAATTAACCAACTGACTGACTGACTGTTGTTTTAATGTAACCGGGCGCCAAGAGCACATAGGGGCTACCCCCAGTTCGCCGACTGGGATTAGTTGTAGGTGCTGCCATTTTCCCTAGTCTGCTTGACAGTTATCAGCTCGCCGACTGGGAGTTAGGTGACTTCTTTCGCGGAGGATGTAAGAAGTAGATCAATCCTACCTCTCCCATTCCCCGCTCAAGATGCCATGTAGGCACAGAACGCACCCAATGTCAAGCGTTTGTCCTGTAAAATGAGCAGTCCTCTGGCGAGGTTCGAATTTTGAATGCAAATGCAGTCCAATGGTCGGGCTCTAGAATGTGGTGACACGTTGCCAATTCCGGCTGCAAAATGTGTCAGTACACAGCCCTTTGTCTGACCGAGGAAAAAAGCTTCTCATGCATTATCGGTTTTGGCTTCCATTAGCCTCTACCCACACCCCTGTCATTGTAGAGAAAACTCCTGTGGGCACGGTGCTTGTTAAAGGGTGATAATGCATGTAATTTTGAACGGCGGCCAAAAGTGATCCAGGAAGGGTTACTATTAGACCAGCCAATTTCGGCTGTTGCAAAATGTGCTAGTACCCGTGCATTACCACCCTGAAAACACGCCTATGTCTTGTCTCCACCCCCAGGCCTCTACGAGGGTATTCTTGGTAGTATCGTATATTATTGTCCCTTAGCTTCGTTGTGTTGGGATGTCATGTTTTGGTGTTTTGTTTGTTGCTTTTCTCTTAGTTTGTAGTTAATCCAGCCAATCAGTGTGCAGTGAGTGACTTCTATCGCGGAGGATGCCAAAGGAGGTCAATCCTCTTTTACTTCTTAGCTTTCTTAGTTTATGAAAAGGTGATGCTTTCATCGACGTAGGATGTCGTGTTCTTATAAAATCTTAAGTGGGTCAATCGGGACCGGACCGCCATGTTTGCATATCATTATCTCATCCTACGTGAAGGAAGATATCATAGTAGGGATAAGGGAAGGTCAGGTGGTTTTTCTCCGGGTACTCCGGTTTTCGCCCACCTCTGATTAACGATCGGCTCGATATGAGTGAAATAATCTTGAAAGGGCCGTAAAACCCAAACCAAAAAAAAAATCATAGTAGGGATATAAAAGTTGTGTGGTTTGGCAAAGGCGAGTATGCGGCCAACCAGCCATTGTGCAATTTCGCTTATATTTCATTTTGAACGGTCGGTCTAAAAGGCTTTTTAAGGGTCTCCCTGTGTCCAAATCCCTATCAAATTTGGTCTTTACCGTTGCCCCGCCTAGTGAATTGTTCTGTACTTGACCTATTCCAGAAATGTATGCTCCGTTCTGGCATCTATGCTGCCTTCGCTTCGAACATTTCCGGATTCCATCAGGAGGGTGTCCCCAAGGGGGCCTCAACGAGGCACCCTCCTGGGCACCCGGCTGATGACTTCTCGGTAGATGTCCTACACGAGGTATGGTGGGGTTCCCCGTCAAGGATCCCCGTGTACCTGCAAGAGAAGTTATGATTAGTGTATATTGGAGTTAGGGTTAGGGTTAGGGCTACATACTTGTCTATCGCCGATGTGTTACGTCGGCGGAGCACTCATAAGTGCAAAGCAAATGAGCCGCAACCACAGCGCCCCGATTCGGCTCAACCGCCTCTAGTCCAAGTCATGTAGGGTAGGGTCTATAAGGGGTAGAAGCAGTGCTCATGTAACCACTATATAAGCATGTGTGGGTTTTGTGTCCCCCCCCCGGCCCCATGCAACAGAGGACTCCGGGCTGCGGTCCCGGAAACGGCCAGTCCGACCAAGGCGGGGGAATCATGCCCCAGGGGCACCAGCCCGAAGCCCCCATGTGCACGGAGCGGCAGAAGCACAAAACGGTCGCGGTCGGATTGGGGCAGGTCCCTCACCTAGGTTGCAACCAACCCATGCCCCAGCAAGCACGAAATCACGACCAGGCGAAATTTTGATTTGAAAAATTTATTTAGAGAGAAAATTATATGTATCCGTACCCGACGCACACCGCTACACGCCTGTCACCAGGAGCATGTGGCGGAAACTAATGTCCAAACATCACGCACCCAGCAACGGCAATCGAGCGCTCACGGCTACTGAGGGGCCGGTGGGTGGGTTAAGCCCCCGCGCCTGGGCCATATGTATCCGTACCCGACACGCACCGCAACACGCCTATCACGCCTGGAGCCAGGAGCATGTGGCGGAAACCAATGTCCAGACATCACGCACCCAGCAACGACGATCGAGCGCTCACGGCTAGTGAGGGGCCGGTGGGTTGGTTGAGCCCCCGCACCTGGGCCACAGGGGAGCGTGTGACCTACGGGTCATTACCGTCCACTAGGAGCTGTATTCACGCGCCAATCATCTATCCAAAGTTTAGTTCCCTAGTGTACCAGTGCGGGGACCCAATAGGAGAGTCATATTGGCAAATATAGGGATTGGTGTGACTTGTTACCGCCATGGGGTCATGTCGTACACCCGGGGACACCGAGCGACGCCCAATCAATTAACCCTTTTCCTGTTGATTATTTAAATATGCCACACATACTACTGATTATCAACCAATCAGATCACTTGATGCAAATTATTGCAACAAATGCATAAACTGAATGACAAACAATGAAGATCCTGATCAGATGGCTTCATACGAAGCCATCTGATCTGGATCTTCATTGTTTGAAGGATCAGGCATATCCGGGCTTGAATATGATAGAACAGAAAAAGGCGCTTGATACTTGGCACAGGTCTAGAATCTTTTTTTCTGTATTATTTAATTTTTGGGTTGATTAACCCAGTAATAATTATTAGAGCAGAAGCTTTTCAATGCTGAAGTGCATGTGACTATCTCAACCAAGTAACGGTTATTATTATTTACAGAAAATAGTGGCACTATTCCTATTGATGTAAGGGTCAGAGTGTTGCGTAAGAGGGCTGTCTTATGCCAGATCAAATGCCGCAGAATCAGAATCGGAATTGTTTCTGGTGACATGTCAAATGACATTCATACACCAGGACCTGTGATATGGGAGGTTAGTCCCTAGCTCTAACCTAAGAGGTAAACTTAGTTACACAGTCATCAGCACCTTCAGCTGTCGAAATAATCAAATCGGGGAGGGCATTACAATCTCTAAGAATGATTCTTTATAAATGTTAGTTCTTGCAGTATGGGTCTGATCAGCGTCTACCGAGTATACTTTTTGCAAAATAAAAATAAGGGTCAAACAAAACATTTAGTGTCAGTCCAGCCAACTGAGGTAATGGCCAAATATGACCGACTCAGTATAAGATAGATAGATAGATAGGGAAAGTATAAAACCCGGGAGTAACAGCCGGGAGCCGGGAGTAAAATCCGGGAGTAAATTTTGGCAATCGAATAAAGGTATTAAACATTAACATATCAAGATGAAATTTGGATTAAAAGTAGAATATAGACTCCTCTTTAAAATGCATATAAGTTTTATATTAATAATTGAGTACTTTTCAAGATATGAACCGAAATATATGACCATGTCGCAAAAAATTCGCCCGGGAGTAGCTTTTTGCGGTATTGACGATGTCAAGCATTTTGCAAAATATGTTCAGTCTGGGATTGCTACAAGAATAAGTTTGTGTATCATCAATTAAAAACATATCAAAGATTAGAAGTACAAAAAATAAAGTTATTTTAATCGCTCCGTGAAGTAAGTAATTGACCCGGGAGTAGGCCGGGAGTAATTTCTGGGTTTAAATCGGCGTTTATTGGCGTTATTGCCTATGTCACATACATTGTATTTATTAAACGTAGTCTTACTACCCTGACAGCTAATAGCAAAGTCACTGATCAGACTGCGGAGGTAATAGTGTCATCGTTTATACATTGTACGGCCATAAAACAAATAGCGCCAAATATAAATGTCCCGGTCACAAAAAATCATAGGCGCAGGAGCAGGGCGTGAGTTGGGTTGGGGGTTTGGATGTGTATTGAGTCCCGATATGACAAGTAAATAAATTCATGTACTCCATGCTGAATCTTAGCTTTTCTTCTGACAAACGTTTAAGAAATACAATGTATGTGATAGAAGCAATAAGGCCGAGAACAAGGCAAATAAACGCCGATTTCAACCCAGAAATTACTCCCGGTCCACTCCCGGGTCAATTATTTACCAGGCGGAGCGATGAAATAACTTAAATTTTGCATTTTTCTAATCTCTGACATGTTTTTAATTAATAACACATAAAGTAATTCTTGTAGACCCCCCGGACTGAACATATTTTGCAAAATGCTTGACATCGTCAATACCGCAAAAGTTACTCCCGGGCGAAAATTTTGCGACGTGGTCGTATATTTCGGTTCATATCTTGAAAAGTACATGGTAATATTCTTAACACTTATGTGCATTTTAAAGAAACGTCTATATTCTACTTTTGATTCAAATTTCATCCAGATATGTGAATGTTTAGTACCTTTATTCGATTGTCAAAATTTACTTCCGGATTTTACTCCCGGCTCCCGGCTGTTACTCCCGGGTTTTATACTTTCCCGATAGATAGATAGATAGATAGAGAGAGAGAGAGAGAGAGAGAGAGAGAGAGAGAGAGAGAGAGAGAGAGAGAGAGAGAGATAGATAGCCTGCACGCAGAGGCAATCGAGCACCAGTACTCTCAGGGCTTTGATTAAATATATTTTAAGGGAAGTAAATGTTGTTAAATTGTTGCAACCAAGCAAGGGAGACAAAACATTTTTTGGCCGTACGCTGACAATTTTGAGATTGTCCCTGAAATTTGGCCCCCAATCAAAATCGTTGTCTCATAAAGAACTGACCAATCGCCACACCCATCTTTTCCCAGCCATATTGGATTTTGACAGGAGTTTTCACAGACCTGTTTGGTAAGAAAATTTACCTGTCCTAATGTTATTTTAGCAAAATTACTGCAATTTATGTACTACAAAACATAAATTTGACCCTTTAACTGTTAAACGAAATGCACTTGATGTGTGAATCACGGTTTACAATGCAGAAGTGTCATATATTTTTTACAGGCCATAACCTGATAACTCCACCTGTTTTGTTTTTTAGCATTCGGAAGTGCCCTTTGAAATTAGTCAGTTTAAACCCGTTTGTCAGCTCCCTGAAGACATTTATTAATGTCATTTATGGTTTATTGATATGACAACAATCCTGTTGCACTGTGTCACATGGTCAATTTTTCAGATGAAAGTTCGCCATTCACTGTTTCCTTCCACAGGTGTCCTTCGGAATCAGAATTGTTACAGGGGACACGTCAAATGACATTCATACACCAGGACCTGTGATATGGGAAGTTAGTCCCTAGCTTTACAGAGCCTATGTTATTTGTTTCAGATTATGATCATTATCAGATATGCAACGTTAAATAAATCTTCTTTATCTTTAAATTAAAAGACATAATCTTAGCTACACTATCCTGCAACTTCAGCTATGGTAATGATGAAATTGGGATGGGCATGAATTCCAGTCTCTAATGGTTTGACCCTTCCGTTGATTCAAGAAGGGCAATTGACAGTTTCTGGTGAAAGAATGTGCACTGTACTGGTTAACCGCTTCCGTATAAGCCTGCCCAGGAAAAAGTGCTGATAGGTAAACTGACCGGCTCAAAAATGACCTAAATAGTGTTGACTGAGCCATTAAAAACAAAACTAATGGTTCGAGGGATGAACGATTCTTTATAGTTGCCAGATCTTGCAAAGCCAGTGTGCATCTCAGGGAAGTGCTGGACTGCTGGTACACCCAACTTCTTTGGGGTTAAAGCAGGAACAGGGTAAATTTTAAAAATATTAAACAGCCATGTTGCATCCAAGCAAAAGGTGTAGATTATATTGAAAAAGGGCCTTTTTTCTATAAACAGTCCAACCTGTATTAAGCAAGCACCTTTAGGATAATCGAAAAGTGCTTGCTTGACACAGGTGAATTTTAATACATTTTCTCTTCTTGGGAACTGAAAGCCTGTTTGCTTAAGACAGGTTGCTTGCTTAATGGAGGTGGCCACTGAGACAGGTTTTACTGTAATCAGAAATCTGCACATTTTTGGTTTGGAATCCATCTTCAAACAGTGTTAAATTCCAATCCTTGTAATAATGAACTGTGTTATAAAGAGGCTGTAATTATGTAGTAGGCATGTTAGAGCCCTACTTGAAAACCATGAGGACCATTAACCCTTTTAACTGAAGTGGACTGTCACTGCCCTTATTGGAAGTTGGACATACTCTAATCTTAAATGTATGCCAGTCATATGCAGCATGACAACAGTGTAGATCCTGTTGAGAAAGCTGTATCGATCTATAGGGTTGAAAACTTGAAAGGGTTAAAAGTCATGTTTGTCATACTATTTATACTGCATGTAGATCATTATTTGGTAGTGCTATTTTGCAGGTCTAATTTTGTAGTGCTATTTTGCAGGTCTAATTTAGTAGTGCTTTGTGACAGTAAAAGGAAAAAAAATGTTCGTGCCAACAACGTTAAAAAAATGTTCATGCATAATAATTGATATGCTAGAGTGATCTTGCAAAATTTAGGGATGTCAGGTTGTGTTTTCATCAAAATTTTTTTGGAAAATGACTGAACTTTTAGCAAACAGTGCAGGCGCTATCAGATGCCGCATTCTGCGGCGACTGATCTGGGCCTACCAAGGTTGGGCGGTCAAAACCGGGGGCGGTTTGAACCGGTGGTTTTAACCGGTTAAAACCGTCCCGGTCAATACTCCCAAAGTGGTCAATACTGGTCGATTGAAATATTGATTTGTTTTGTTTGATTTGAGGTTTAATGTCCCCGTCAACACTTTAAAGGTCATTTTGGAGACGTTGCTTCCAATTTTGTGGGACTTTTACCCGACATTGAGATGAAATGACATCTCAAGCCCTGTCGCCCAATGAAACCAATAGGGTTTATGAGCATGGACGGTCTGCCTCGCACCGCCGTTCCTGGACAGGCTTAGATCCTCTAAGCGGTTTACCAGTACTAGTGTGTGGGCCGGATTCAGCTCTGCGTGGAAGCATCATGCAGCCCATATATTTTCTTCAAGCCCCTATGGGCGGGGGCAATTGAAATATTGAGTGGTCAACTGAATAATTTTAGTGTTAAAAAAGCAAAGCTACTGAAACTATTTTGAAGTTTTGCTCATTTTGCTGGAGGCTGATCATTTGATAGAGTTTCAGGTTCAGATGTTATTTCTTCAAGTGGCCTCTTAGCAATACTTTCTGGCTTTTTTTTAGCCCTAGGCATTTTTGTCTATGACTCCTCAGTCTTAAGACCTTAGCACAAACTTCAACACCTTGCACTGTTTTTTTTTTTTTTCTTTTGTTGTTATCTTCCAAAATAGTGAAGAGGTTCCAAACTGGGTCTTTAGGTTTCATTAACGTTTGACACCTTCAGTAATAGCTTGATGATAAGATTGTCCATATTGCATATAAATCAAAATTTCACACATTATGAATAAAGCCTGGTGTCAGTTTATAATATCCCTATTAGGGACATGTAATTGGTCAATTGAGCAATCAGATCTTTGCCACACCCACTGTTGTGGCATGGGTTAGTCTGTTTTGACAGCAATTTACAGGTGTTGCAGATACTTTTAAATATTCAAAGACATCATTGAATCTTCAAATATTGTTTGGTTGATAAATAAAGGACCTTTCATAAACACTTCAAAATCCATGATACATTTAGCATATTCATATTCCTGTAAATCAAAATATGAACAATCAATCTAACCTATAAAGGAAAATAGAATAATCATAAAGATTGTTTGATTGAAAAGAACAGGCCTGTCCACAGTACGGTGAGTCAATCGACCAGCAATAATGTCTTTTGACTTTTGATGAAATAAAAGATACCTCAAATAATTACTGTTATTAATAAAAACTATTTTGTTCAGTGATGAAAATATAGTCTAACATCATGTACATGATGTAGGGGGAAAGCTTTTAAGACCAGTTTAGCAACAGGACAGAGGTATATTCTCCAGTGATTTAATCGACCACCAATCGACCAGTATTGACTGGTTAAAACCGGTTTTAACCACCGGCCCGGTCAATACTCATATTGACCGGCTTTTTGCCAACCTTGGGGCCTACACTGTTTTGCCAGGGTCCCCGGTTTTGGGGTTTCTGGTACTATGTCAGTTTACATGTAAATGACGTATCTCTTGAAAAAGTGTTTGTGTACACCTTTTGGAGCCTTAGTGCCAATTAACATGATTAAGTGGCAAATACTGTATATTATTAATCAATCACAATTAGTATCTAGCATTTATATTGCCAAAACCAGCTGCCAAAGAGGGCAACTATAATAATAATAATAAATAATTAATAATCAACCTTATTTATAGAGGGTAACACATTTAGTACTGATACTAATCTTCCATGTGGGCCTCTTTTCCTGGGTAGGAACCAGCACTATGCAATGTGGATAAAGTTGCTTGCTCAAGGAAACAACATGTGGCGCTTGCGAGGATCGAACCGGCTACCTCTCGATCTCATATCCAATGCTTTACCACTGCACCACAGCGCTCAACTATTGTAAAAGAGAGTCAATAAATAGGGGAAACGAAAGAGGGCCGATACAAAAAAGGAAGGCCCATACAGAAAGACTCTTTATTGAACTTATTAAAATTGTCATTAACCAAGTAATTGTTACATGTCCTTTGTTTGCTGTATTGTACCTCGTTTTCGACCTTGGTCCAATACAGCAGACGTTGCACCTGTAATAGTGCTAATATGAATTTAATTGGTCAATAACATTGTATAATATTTTTCAGGCATTTGCAGGATTTCAGGCTTTTAGAGCTTGATTTTTTTCTTGATTTCAGGCTTTTAGATTTTTATTTGTGCCTATGGTCTGTTTAAAAAAAGTGTCTAACCGTTATCCTGCTAAATAAATTTATTAGCCCACACCCATTTCTGACTATAAGTCAACCAAAATTCTTGATATTTTCACTAACTGCATTACAAACAGTGTAGATCCTGATCAGATGGCTTCTTCAGAAGCCATCTGATCTGGATCTACACTGTTTGCAAAGGTAATAGCTGTGTCTTGTCCAGCAGAAAAAAGGTTGAAGCTGCAAAATTGGGGCTTTCAGGCATGGAAAAGCGTGGTCAGTACGAGGCCTGATAATAAAATGTCTTTACCAGTTTGACATATATATTAATGTAATACAATACCAATGATGAAGATCCAGTGTAAATTGTACAGTAATGTAATCCCACACATATACAGCTAGACTTTGTAATTCAGCTAATTTAGAGGAAATCAAATGGGATGAAACTTACATATTACATTAAGACAGGAAACTGTATTTGTTTGTTAATAGGAGTTGACTGTCTATATAAGTTCAGGAGTCTTTGTTTAGAAGATTGTTACAATATATGCTATTTCACTCTGTCTCACACACATGAAAAAATTCTGCAGGAGTCTGACAGACAGCAGCAAGCCAGATAAGCTTTGTACTTTCGTAAATTATGGATTAAAAACATCAAAATACGGAGCATCATTGCATATTTTCGTCATACCTTTTACGGTAGACATTTCTGATCAGATTTGGCGTGTATTTACACTGCTTGCATAATTGGCCGTAGGTACATCTGGTTACATGTCAGTCTACAATTGTCAGCTCAAAAACAAAGTACAGTCAAATATTGATGATTTCCTACATACACTCTCTTCCTCCGACTAACACACCACAACCTCTTTATAGCACTATTAATAGGGTCCAAAGTCGCAACCGTGTTTGTTAAAACCACCGTGTTATATAAAAAAAAATGTATGGTTTATATAGAAAAATGACCATTTATGGTCATTTTTCTATATAATCTACACATTTTTGGAATCCCTCTTGACACCTGTGTTGTATTCAAAACCATGTATATAATGAACTGTTTTGTAATGAGTTTGTGGTGTACTGTATGTGCCAAAGGCTAAAGTACAAGCATTCCCGTGATCAACATTATTGCTTAGATGCACGAACAAGAACATTTACTGGTGCGGGCCAATCGGTATTATACTATATGAAACAGCTTACACACTGGTCACTGAAATGTATACACCATCAAAACTGAAAGTAAACTAAAAAACAATGGCGGTGAAACACAGAACTCTGTCCGATTTTTTCCCAGCTGAAAGAGCAAAAGCCTTTTACGGCAGAATGGATATGTCTGCCAATCGTCAATGAACTCATAGCTTTGGTTGGAATAAATCAGTGAAACAAGTTAAAAAAAGTTACTGAACAACCTCTGGATTTGATGTGTTTGTTTGTTTTATTTGAGGTTTAACATCCCCGTCAACACTGTAAAGGTCATTTTGGTGACATTGCTTCCAATTTTGTGGGACTTTTACCCAACATTGAGATGAAATGACATCTCAAGCCCTGTCACCCAATAAAACCATTAGGGTTTATAAGCATGGACGATCCACACAGCTTTGCCTCAGGGCAGGTTAAGATCAAGTAAGCCCATCTATTTCTTCAAGCCCCGATGGACAGGGGCCTCTTTACAGTTTACTGAAAAGTTTGAGTTTTGATAAGTAAATACTGAAGGGGGGAGGGGGTCAGGGGTGCAAAAAAAAATCTGGAGCTATGGGTCATGGCCTAAGCAGTGTAGAGTGTAGACCAAGATGAGACGTGATAGAACATTTTTTAGACACAACATTGAGAAGTAAAGTTTAGAACAAGTATGGTATAAAGGAGTTAAGGTGTCCAAATATTTAGGGTTAAATGTGGCATGCTATTCCACTCTCTCTTCACTGCACTAGTGTACACACATGTCTGACAGATTTTTTTTTCTCTTTAGAAATACATCTTTGTCATTTTTGCGGCAATAAAAGAATTAACTCGACACAGGTGTTTTATCCGAGTACGTAAATAGCTCACTTACCTACAGCAGCCCACTTCTCGCTGAAGAACTCTTGACTGAACGGAACTGTCCGACAGTTAGTACATTATATATATTTTCAGTACGTGAAGTGAAGATTTCCTGTCCCATTTCATTTAAGATGAAACTAATTGTTTTGCAATGAATTACAACCCAATGAGGCTGAATCTTGGAAAATTCTGGAAATATCTTCCTGTAATCTCGAATAATTCAGATTTCAAATTCATGGATGTGAACTAAATATTTTGGAGGCTGTGTTTTAACCCTTGTCCTGCTGAACCCGGATATGTATTATCTTTCAAACAATGAAGATCCAGATCAGATGGCTTCTGTAGAAGCCATCTGATCAGGATCTTCATTGTTTGTCATTCAGTTTATGAATTTGTCGCAATAATTTGCATCAAGAAATCTGATTGGTTGATAAACGTTAGTGGGTGTGGCATATTTAAATATTCAGCAGGTCAATGGTTAACCCTGATCTTGAAACTGCAGCTTATTTTGTTGCATTATGTCTTCCATAATCAGAAGATTGTCTAATGTTGACAGGTAAGGTGTTTCTTCTCGAATAGTTTTAGCTCACCTGAGCATGGGGTGTTCAAGGTGAGCTATTTTGATTGCTATGTGTCAGTCATCATGTCCATTGCTAACAGCTTCTTCAAATGACATCTTCTAAACGACTAAACCGATTTCAAAATACATGTATCTGCACACAAATATTTGTCTTTGTCCTAGGGTCCTGCTCCAAAATTACTAAAATGGTTGCGGCCCCCGCACATCAGGGCTTGAAGAAATATATGGGCTGCATGATGCTTCCACGCAGAGCTGAAACTGACCACACACGAGTACTGGTAATCCGTTCAGAGGATCTAAGCATGCCCCGGCAAAGTGGTGCAAGTCAGACCGTCCAGGCTTATAAACCCTGTTGGTTTCATTGGGCAACAGGGCTTGACACGTTATTTCATCTCAATGTCGGGTAAAAGTCCCACAAAACTGGAAGCAATGCCTCCAAAATGACCTGTTATAGTGTTGACGGGGACGCTAAACATCAAACAAACAAACAAATCAGATGACAGCTCTCAAGACAATGGTTGATTTCAAAATAATTTCACCAAATGTTAATTTTCTGTCATTGCCCTGTTCCAAAATTGCTAATATGATCCCGCTCAACCAAACATGCTAAAAGTAAAAACTAGCATGATTTTAAAACAATTTCACAGAATGTTCCTGTTCCAAAGTTGGTAAAAGCCTTGACTGAGCAAGGTGGCCTTCAGAGCTAAAAGTTGAAAACAATCTTTGAAGGACATCTCAACTCAATCCATTGGCTCAGTTTCAGAAAGGTCTTCTCCTGGCCCTCCATCAAATTGTAATACATCTTGACACAAGTAAGCGATTCATCTGCTCATGGACCTGTTCTTATTCTATTCACAGTATTCCATTTTTGGTGTACCGTATTAAATACAAACATTTTTAGATATATCTCCTCTTTGACTTGAGCTAAAGCATTAGTTAAATTACAATTGTTGTTATATGGAATATCGGTATAAAGAGGGTGGAGTGTAACTCGATTCCCCTGAAAAAAAAAATTATTGTGGTTGGCCACTGCTTGTCTCTTTCAGCCCTTGTTGCCCCCTGTAAGGATTCGGTGTATAATGGCATGGCACGAATTCTGTGCTTCCCAATCACCAGGCTTAGAAGGTATTACCGTATTTATTGTTTACATATTCGGACAATGATAGGCCTGTGCAAACAGTGTAAACCCAGATGAGATGCATCTCATCTGGGTCTACACTATTTGCCACTCATCCAGCTACGTGTATTTTTAGAGTCTAAATTTAGACTCAACATCGGGTAGTAAATTTTTAGAAAAAAAGTATGGGTAGGACTTGAGGTGTCTGAATATTTAGGGTAAATACGGTATTATGGAAACAGACATGTGTGAGCCAGAGAATGACGGAAAGTTGGTTTAGTGCAATTTAGTAGAGGTCAAGTCCTGCCCAAACTATTTACCATAATAAGCTTAACTGTTGTCCTGTTGACTAGGTTAATTTGCCACATCCATTTCTGACTATCAACCAATCAAATTACTTGATATAATGTATTCATTCAAAAATTTGCAAACTAAATGACAGACAGTGTATCTTAGTTAAGGGTTCTTCTCAGAGTCTTTGCAAAATGGGATATCCTAAAATTTGTCAGCCTTGCAAAACGTATTCCAGATGTATCCTTGAAAGATCACTGTTCAGACGATGCTGATGAGTGATGACATCACAAATTAAGAGTGTATTCCTTGCTGGAGACACCCAAACAGATTTTCAACCGACTCTTGAGCATAAATTCTGTTCTTGACTTAAGGAGAATTATGATAGGCCTCCGTGGCCTATAGGAGAAGAGCGCTGTCTCTTAATCATTAGGTCTCTCACTGCTGTGGTTCGAGCCTGGTTCGCACAAACTTTTGCAATGGAAAGTCAGGGTTTTTTTCTCTTGGCACTCTGGTTTTTGCCCCCCACCCCAATAAACGATCAGTTCCATATAAGTGAAATAATCTTGAAAGGCCATAAAACAAAAATCAAAAATAATAAGGAGAATTACATTATTCTTTTACACCTAGAACTAGAAATTAACCCTAATCTCTTGCGGAATATTCATTTTAGCCACAGCCATATCTGACTTTGAACCAATCAGATTACTTGATGTAATTTATTCCAGCAAATTCATAAACTGAATGTCAAACAGTGTAGATCCTGATCAGATGGCTTCTTCAGAAGCCATCTGATCTGGATCTACACAGTACACTGTTTGCAAAGATAAGGATTGTCATGAACAGCAAGATAAGGGTTAATTATCACTTAATTTTATATCCCTAAATATGTTTGTCATTCAGAATTTCCAAATGAAGAAAATGGTCGCAATTGTAAACAAAAAAATGTCTGGTGCCGCCAGCATGGTGGATCAAGGGGGAACAATCGTACAAAACTGCATGGTGTGCAAACTCTCTATTGGCATTAATTTAACCTTTTGTCCTGCTGAAGAAACCATCTGATCAGAATCTAAAACTTTTCATCTTGCAGTTTGTGAATGGAACGAATACATTATATTCAAACTAATTACCAGACCCCCGCCCATCGTCAGCTTGGAAAAAAAAGGTCGGGCTGCATGATGCTTCCAACCACACAATCATGAGCACTGGTAAACTTCTTAGAGGGTCTATATCGAGCCTTCCCAGGCAGAGTACTTCGAGTCAGACTGCCCCTTCATATACGCTTTGGTTTGTTTGGGTAACAGGGCTTGAGATTTCATTTCATCTCAATGTTGGGTAACAGTCCCACAAAACTGGAAGAAATATCTCAAAAATGACCTAAATGTTGACGGGGGCATTAAACCTCCATACAAACAAACGTACGTGTACGAGTACATTATATCAAATAATTTGATTGGGGGATAGTCAGAAATCAGTTTATTCACCAGGATAAGGATTAAAAACCACCCCACTATTTTCACAATGTCCGGTCTTGTCATTCTCTGGCTCATATGCCATAACCCATTTTAGACAGGAAATCCAAAAACGGGACACAGCCTCAAAGCCACAGACAGTGGCAACTGATCAGGGCCTTAAGTGTTTACAAAAAATTCAGCTACATTTATTTCTATAAATAACTTAGTCTGACTACCTTAAATTTCAAAATGGACTTGGCTATTTACATGTATATTGTATATGGGGTAGGGTGTAGGATTCTGTTCTGTGCAAAATGGGTTAATATTACAGTGTTTCATGTTTCTGTTTTCGTTTTAACCCTAAATATGACCCAAAAATGCATCTGAAAATGTTGTTTCTGTTTACTTGTATGTCCTCCGCTGCATCTTCTTGCAAAACATACTTTTTGGAAACTGGCAAATGGTGTGGACCCTGATCAGACTGCTCCTAGAGGCGTTTAAAGAAACCGGAAGGTAGTACAGCAGATGACAATTGTTGGGATTGGTGTCTTAAGGGTTAAATGCATGGTTAAACTCAAGTTATGTTAACAGTATGAAAGAAGTTGACAAAAATTAAAAAAAAAAAATGTTTGTGATTTTTTAAATGAGAAAAAGGGTCTTAGCGTCCATTATAAGATTTATGTTTTTCAAATGTGTTAGTGCAGCCTATTAATAGGGCTTGATCCCCAATGGCTTGCATGGACGTACCTCAAAGTCCCTTCTGCATGCCTTTAAGTAGTAAAAGCTCTGGCGAGACTGAGCTTTTGTGCAGGCTTGCCTGGGCTTTTGCTGGGTGCCTGGCCGATAAGTACTCTTTTCTCATTAGCTGGGTCATATTGTTGTTTGTTGTCAACATTAAATTTTGTTCATAGTTCTGTTTATGTTACAAGTTAGTAAATTGGTTTAGCATACAGTATGGCTCAGGTATAAGAACCAAAAAACTCTCTATTCCGAATCTCGGCGTTTCGAGTACTTTCAAAAACACTCGGAATTGTTCCGAGTATATGTATATATTCGGCGGACACTCCTCGAAAACACTCGTAAGGTCCGCGGTACGCGAAGTTTCGCGAAATTATTCCAAGTCGTAATATCGTACCTGGAGGCAATATTTTCTCGCGAAGTTATGCGGAAATACTTGGAGGAATTTGACAAAATACCTGGGCATTTTTTTTTGTTGTTTATTTAATGTTCTTTTACCATCATATATATTTATATATAATTATAAGATAATAATTATCACTGATAGTTATTATAATGTAAACAATGTCAAAAGTCAACAAAGAGGTAATCATTAATTACCCAGGGTGTGAAACTGCACAGTGATTTCAAACAAGGGAATCAGTTGGGCATGACGAGTACATACAACTCTTTCAAGTCCGTAATTGAAAGCATGTTGAACATCATAAAATTACAGGAAAATCGGTCATTTTGAACTCAAAATTTCTCCATGTAATTTTGATATTTTCAAAAAAAGAAAATTATTTTGATATAAAATAATCATTTGTGTTTCATTCTTTAATAATTTAAATGTGAAGTATTATCGGACAATTGAGAAACAAATAATCAAAGGTGATAACTGTCAGCGAAATTTTGACGGATTTCGGCCGCCATTATTGGCTTCTTTTAAACTGCAAAATCGGTCATTTTGAACTCACAATTTCTCCATGTAATTTAAGATTTTCAAAAAAAGAAAATTATTTTGATATAATATAATCATTTGTCTTTCATTCTTTAGTAATTTTAATGTGAAATATAATCGGACAAATGAGAAACAAATAATCAAATGTGATAACTGTCAGCGAAAATTTGACGGATTTCAGCCGCCATTATTGGCTTCTTTTAAACTGCAAAACCGGTCATTTTGAACTCAAAATTTCTACATGTAATTTTGATATTTTCAAAAAAAGAAAATTATTTTGATATAATATAATCATTTGTCTTTCATTCTTTAATAATTTTAATGTGAAGTATTATCGGTCAATTGAGAAACAAATAATCAAAGGTGATAACTGTCAGCGAAATTTTGACCGGTTTAGGCCGCCATTATTGGCTTCTTTAAAACTGCAAAATCGGTCATTTTGAACTCAAAATTTCTCCATGTAATTTGATATTTTCAAAAAAAGAAAATTATTTTGATATAATATAATCATTTGTCTTTCATTCTTTAATAATTTAAATGTGAAGTATTATCGGACAAGTGAGAAACAAATAATCAAAGTGATAACTGTCAGCGAAATTTTGAAGGGTTTCGGCCGCCATTATTGGCCTCTGATACGTCGCACCGGCGACACATGTTTAATTAAATTAATCACCACTCGCAAATACTCGCAAACACTCCAAATATCACAGGTAAGCACTGAGGTCCGCGGAATTTCCTCGGAATATCGAGCGCATAACTTGGAGTAAAATATTTTCACTCAGAGTGGTTTACTCCAAACCATTCGGCATAAAACGCGGATTTAAAAAGTTGTCCGCCGAATGAAAAAGAAAAACGGTTCAAATACCTGAGCCGTACTGTACATGTATAAATGCTCAGGGATCATGCAACTGGGGACTACAATGATGGAAAATCATGTAAGTAAACAAGGAAGACCCTGAACAGATGCCACCTGGACTGGAAGTTGTCATCAGCAATCCTCGGCCCCCGCCCATCGGGGCTTGAAGAAATAGATGGGCTGCATGATGCTTCCACACACAGCTGAAACTCACAGACCAGCACACGAGTTCTGGCTCTAAGCCTGTCCAGGCAAAGGTGTGCGAGTCCATGCTAATAAACCCTATTGGTTTCATTGGGCGGCAGTGCTTGAGATGCCATTTCATCTCAAGGTCGGGCAAAAGTCCCACCCAAAATGACCTTTACAGTGTTGACGGGTACATCAAACCTCAAATCAAACAAAACATAATCATCAGCAATCCTGGTGGTTACACAAACCCTGTAACATTCTGTGGATTTCTCTATCAACAAAAAGTAAAATCTCAACATTTTCTGACAAACATTAAAAGATACATGTACTTGTAGACATAGATGTGAATAGAGATGAACTTTATAATGCAAACCACTTTGTTCCGGAAACCCCAAAATGGGTAATTGGCAAACAGTGCAAGACGCAACCTCACAGCCATAAATTTTGAAATGGATTTCCGCTACATATTAAGTGGAAGATTCCATTTGGTACAAAATGGGTTAACCCACTGCAGGGGTGTAAAATTCCACTCGCCCGCTCGCATTTGCGAGTAAGCTTTATGGCAGGGCGAGTAAGGTTTTCAAAACTGACCTTACTTTTTCTTCAGTTTTAGCACCTAAATGAAGTTTAGACAATAAGGGTGAGTAAGTTAGAGGGAAATTTTACACCTCTGCACTGCATGCTTGCAAACCCCTAAAGACGCCCCCGCCCATAGGGGCTTGAAGAAATATATGGGCTGCATGATGCTTCCACGCAGAGCTGAATCCGGCCCGCACACTAGTACTGGTAAACCGCTTAGAGGATCTAAGCCTGTCCAGGAACCGCGGTGCGAGGCGGACCGCCCATGCTAATAAACCCTATTGGTTTCATTGGGCGACAGGGCTTGAGATGTCATTTCATCTCAATGTCGGGTAAAAGTCCCACAAAATTGGAAGCAACGTCTCCAAAATGACCTTTACAGTGTTGACGGGGACGTTAAACCTCAAATCAAACAAACAAACAAAAGCAAACCCCTAAAGGGGTACCTTGGCAAACAGTGCAGAACGCGGCGTCTGATCAGGGCATGCACTGGTTGCTAACAGAATTTTCCATCAAAAATAGAATAAAAACGAAAAAATAGGCTTGACACCCCTTAAATGACAAACAGACTTGTTCAGCATATCACAATGGAAAAGTCCATCAGCATACAATGGGTTAAAGATGGTGTAATTTAAACTTTTTGACAGGCTAGTTGAGCCACTGTAGTATAAGGCCTGACCTGTCCATTGAGTTGGACCTTAAATGAATGTAGATAAAATCATCTGCCTGAATGAATCTTCCTCCTTTTATGTTTATGAGGCCAAATTTTTTTGTCCATAGGTAGTGATTTCCTCACCAGTTTGATATAAAGTTTGAAGAGTGGCTAGGTCATGAATAGAAAATAAAATGTACATGAAATGTAAACATTTAGTAATAAGTTAGCCAGAGTTTCAAAGCCCTGCTAATAAGACGGGCCTCCATGGTCTAGTGCTTACCATCTTAGCAGGAGTCCATTTCAAAATTTAGGGGTGTCAGGTTGTGTTTTCATCAAATTTTTTTGGGGGAAAATGGCTACTTTTAGCAAACAGTGGAGACCCTCAGATCAGACGCCGCGATTTGCGGCGTCTGATCTGGGCCTGCACTGTTTGCCGGGTACCCGTTTTAGGTACTAAATGGGTTAAGAGGGCTGACTCTTAATCATAAGGGCCCCCCTGCCCATCGGGGCTTGGAGAAATAGATTGGGCTGCATGGTGTTTCGCGCAGAGCTGAAACCTACCAAACTGGAGCATGTTGAGTACTGTTAAATAGCTTAGAAGGTCTAAGCCTGCCCAGGAAAAGTGGTGAGTCGTCAGACAGCTCCTAAAACCCTGGCGGTTTGTTTGGGCAGTAGGGCTTGAGATGTCATTTCATTTAATTGTTGGTTAAAGTCCCACAAAATTGGAAGCAAAATCTCCCAAAATGACCTATAAATACATGTAGTGTCAAAATGACCTATAAATAGTGCCAAAATGACCAATAAATAGTGCCAAAATGACCTATAAATAGTGTTGACAGGATGTAAAATTCTCAATGATAATTCACAGGTCTCTCACCCTTGCTGAGGTCATTGTTCAGAAACTGAAGGTGAGGTGGTTTTTCTCAAGATAAACAGGTTTTGGCCCACATGTTCAAAATCAGTGAAATAATGTTGAAAGGTGTGCAAAACCAAAACCAGAACACAGCCATTTTTGCTCCCCTGTATTGTCTTCAGGTAATACAGGGTCCAATTTTCAAGAAAATGTTTGTGAATGCAACTACAGGAAAATTCCTATATTAAAATCACCTTTGGGACTGTTCAAAAGTGGTCCTTTAAGACCAGTTTTGAGCAGTCCCAAAGATGGTCTCAGTGACCTGAGGTCACTGTATAATGCTTAAAACACAATTAAAGAAAGAATAACCGCAGCCTACTTGAAATAGGCTTCTGAAAGCAGAATTAGTCTTAATTTTAGATGGTCTTAATAGCGGAATTTCACTGTACCATTTTATTTCTTGCCGTATGGTCTACAAACTTGGTACACATACTTGTATTGCTTAGGAACTGCAGATGTGCATAAGGGTATCCAAATTTTGATCACTGGGGTCATTGGGTGAGGTCGAGATTTTTCAAGAAAATTTTCAAGAAAATGCTTGTGAATGCAACTACACATATACTTCTTTATTTCTCCATTTATGGTTGCGAAACTTGCTACATATATTGCTTAGGGACTGCAGATGTGCTTGAGGGTATATAGGTATCCAAATTTTGATCTGAACCCCTGGGATCATGGTGTGAGTTCAAAGGTCAAATTTTCAAGGAAATTCTAATGAATGCAACTGCGTACTTCATTATTTCTTCACCTATGGTGACCAAACTCCCTACACGTATTGGTTAGGGACTAAGATGTGCATGAGGGTATCCAAATTTTGAACTGACCTCCTGGGGTCATTGGATGAGGTCAAAAGGTCACATTTTCAAGAAATGCTTGTGAATGCAACTACACCAAAACCTCTTTATAACACTATTAATGGGATCCAAAGCAGAAACCATGTTAGTTAACCTTTAACCTGCTGAATATTCAATTAAGCCACACTCATTTCTGACTTTGAACCAATCAGATTACTTGATGCAGCTTGTTTCTACATATTCATAAACTGAATGTCAAACTGTGTAGATCCTGATCAGATCTGATCTGGATCTACACTGTTTGCAAAGATAGGGCTTGTCGCCTACAGCAGGGTAAAGGTTAAACAACCGTGTTATATCCAAATAAAAAATTATAGTCATTTATGGTCATTTTTCTATACAATTTACACAATTACAATTTTTGGGGATCCACCTTGAAACCTGATAATGTTATATCCAAAACTGTGTAACAATAAACCGTGTAATAACGGGTTGTGGTGTACCTTTGTATTTCTTGGCCTGTGATGACCAAACTCGGCACACATATTGCTAAGGGACTGGAGATGTGCATAAAGATCTGACCCCAGGGGTCAAATGTCAAATTTAGAAAAAGCCGGTATTTGCGATGCTGCACCATCGACTTGCTCTAGTTTTATTTGGAGACAAGGCTTGCACACTTTACAGTACATGCTTATAGTAATTACAGTGTTACCTATTTAATTACAGTTCTTATCGTGTCTCTGTCCATATATGGCTTGAAGGAGTTTAAGTTAATTTTGAGACTATAATTTATAGGAGATAGATAACAAGAGATCATTAGAGATTATTAGCGGTAAGTCATGATCTCATTGACAGGTGTCGGTATGACCCTATCACTAACAAGGTCTGTCCTTACTGGGCAACACACTAAAAAACTTGATTAATGAAATTATGTACTTTACACATAGCAACAGATAAGGTGTGTTTGTTTGATTTGAGATTTAACGTCCCTGTCAACACAGTAAAGGTCATTTTGGAGACATTGCTTCCAATTTTGTGGGACTTTTACCCGACATTGAGATGAAATGACATCTCAGGCCCTGTCGCCCAATGAAACCAATAGGGTTTATATGCATGGACGGGCCAACTCGCATTGCTTTGCCTGGGCAGACTTAGATCCTCCTCGCTGTTTACCAGTACTCGTGTGTGGGTCGGTTTCAGCTCTGCGTGGAAGCATCATGCAGCCCATATATTTCTTCAAGCCCTGATGGGCGGGGTCCAGGGTATTTTGTGATGGGAGCAATTGAAGGATAGTTTTTGTCATTTCTCCATAAAATTAATCCTATGTTGTGGGTATTCATTAGAACCACCTCACTGAGGTGGTTCTAATGAATACCTACAACATAGGTTTATATGGAGAAATAAGGAAAACTATCCTTCAGTTGCTATGTTTATAACACTATTATTGGGATGAAGAACCTGTGATTGTGTTAATTAACCCATTGTATGGTAGTGGACTCTTCCATCGCTATATGTTGGACAGGTCCATTTGTGATATAAGGGGTGTGAGCCTATTTGTTTGTTCTTATGCCATTTTTTACAGAAAGTTCTGTTAGCAAACAGTGCAGGCCCTGATCAGACGCCGTGTTCTGCGGCGTCTGATCTGGGCCTGCACTGTTTGCCAAGGTACGCCTTAAGGGGTTTCCCGCATACATGTACAATGGGTTAATCGATGGTGTTACATATACAGTCAAACTTCGATGGCTTGAACCGCTTTGTGACCATGAAAATTTGTTCCAGATTGTGGTAGTTCACGCAGCGGAGGGAACTACTATTAGTGCCATAGCAGGAGGCACAGTGGAGATAACTGCGGATATCTTTTCTGGTTTCTATATTATACATGTCTATTGTCTGTACTCAATAGAATCATGTCATCAAGGCGATTGTAATGAGTACACACAGGATACATTTGCAAGATAAAAGAAGAAAACCTCTCTAAATTACCCCCATATCTTATTTTGAGGAATTCCCTGCGAACTCAAGAACTGGTTTGACACATCCATGGTAAATGAGCCATCGGTTCGACCCATTGAAGTTCTACCATATATACAAGCAAATTGGTCTTGGTAGTTCTAGGTCGTGCCGGCCTCGGTAGCTCAGTTGGATGCGCGTCCGACTGGTGATCAGGATGCAGGTTCGATACCTGCCTGGGTCGGCAACATTCTTTCGTGGAGGAAAGAAGATCTTTATAGCACTGATCTGAAGATCTGATTTCAATTTTGATATCTTTTTTATGGTCATTCTAGGACCCTTCGGCTGATTCAAGAAGGGCAGTTGTCAGTTTGTGGCAAACAACCTGTCATAGTGGCTACCTCTATTAACCCTTTATGTACCAAATGAAATCTTTCTCATTATATATAGCAGGAGTCAATTTTAAAATTTAGGGGTGTCAGGTTGTATTTTCTTCAAAATTTGGTTGGAAAACGGCTTAAATTTTTGTAAAGAGTGTAAGCTCTGATAAGACGCTGCATTTTGCGGCATCAGAATGCGGCATCTGATCTTGGCCTGCACTGTTTGCCAAATACCCGTTTTGGGGTTTCTGGTACTAAATGGGTTAAGCAAGCAACCTGTCTTAAGCAAGCATGCCTTCAGTTCCTGAAAAAGGACAATGCATTAAAACTCAACTGTATTAAGCAAGCACCTGTCTTAAGCCATCACTTGGGTGCTTGCTTAATACAGGTTGAACTGTAAGTGAAATAATCTTTAAACGACCATAAAATAATAAAAAAAAACAGAAGAAAAGACTTCAGGGGATATGTTTCATAACAATATGAAAATTTTAGTTTGTCCTGTGTTTTCCTGATTGTTGACAGATTGATCTAATATTACAACAAACCTTGAGTGATTAATTTGCCTTGGAGGTACACAGGGGCAATATATCACACTAAATAGATAGTAAAATGTTAATGTGATCTAAGGGGGAAGATTTTTTCCACTTTCCACATGGGAGACACTTCTCATAGTTCACGGGTCACTAAATTTCTTGCAGATCGAGCCTCTCAAAAAGGGTCTCTCCTTTAAAGAAAGAATTTGCTCCTGAGGAGCAAATTCTTTCATTTAAGGGTAAACCCCACCCCACTTGACAAGGAAGACAGAATTATTTCAGACAAATCTAGTTGTCTCCCTTGAAAGTGTATCCATTTATTTAATCTTCCCCATGCTGAATGCTGAAGTATACAACACTCATCCCCATTTTCCAGCCATTTGTATACGTATTTTTACAGTACATAATGCGAGTAATGGTCAAATGTGATAGATAGATAGATAGATAGATAGATAGATAGATAGATAGATAGATAGATAGATAGATAGATAGATTCAGAACAATTTAGAAATTTAGATCCAGATCAGCTGGCTTCTCTTTGGCAATATGCAATATTAAAAATATCCGTACAGAAATGTCCATTAAATGCAGTTTAGGACAGGACATTATAATTCCCCCCACCCCGACTCAAAAAAAGAACCACTGGAAACACTACCCAAAGATTTGGGATATAATGGAAATCGAGCACCTATATTTGGAGTATAAATAAGAAAAATTTATCAATTTTCATTGGAAAATTAAATGTTTTTGAGATATAAAAAGGAATGTACTTGCATTATCGTAATGCCTACCTATGCAGTTTACCTAGTAAACTTATAAAAATCTATACCATATACACTATACAATGAAATTCTGGTATTTATATTATTAACCCTTTTTGTACCAAATGGAATCTTACTCCTTGTATATATCGGGAGTCCTTTTCACAATTTGGGGGAGTCAGGTTTTGTTTTCATCAAAATTTATTTGGAAAATGACTGAATTTTTAGGCAAACAGTGGAGGCCCTGATCAGACACCGCGTTCTGCAGCATCTGATCTGGGCCTTCACTGTTTGCCAGGGTACCCGTTTTGGGGTTTCTGGTACACATTGGGTTAAAAAAACACCTAAAATTAAGACCTAACCCTGCTTCAAAAAGCTTATTTTGCAGGCTGCACTTAATCTTTCTTTGTGTTTTCTGCCCCCAGTGTCCTCTGGTCAGGGACCACCTCTGGGACTGTTCAAAAGTGGTCTTAAAGACCACTTTTGAACAGTCCCAAAGGTGGTCTTATTATAGGAAATTTACTGTACAGTTATAGGTATTGTCCTACAAGTATGTATATATGGCCAGGTGTGTTCTTTCCCTCTGTGAATGAAGTGTCAACATTCTTCTGTCTTGTCCAACATTCGGAAGTTGTCGTAAACCTACATACAGGAATATTTAGTGCTATTTGTGGCTAATGAGGTATAAAAATATTTAATTTCATGTTATTTCTACGCATTGAATGTGAAATTTTCATAATTCGTAGATTTTTGAGGATTTATTGACACTTTCTTAGAACAGGTGGTATCGAATTTGGGTTCAACTGAATTTTGATATATTGTATTTTCTTTGCCTTTATTGTATAGTTTGTTCGTTTGTTTGTTTGAGTTGAGGTTTTACATCCCAGTTAACACTATTTAGGTAATTTTGGAGACATTCCTTACGATTTTGTGGGACTTTTACCTGACATGGAGATGAAATGATATCTCAAGCCCTACTGCCCATAGACACCACAAGGGTTTAACCCTTTTTGTACCAAATGGAATCTTCCTCCTTATATATAGTAGGAGTCCATTTCAAAATTTAGGGTTTCTTCAAAATTTATTTGGAAAAAGGCTGAACTTTTTGGAAACTGTGTAGGCCCTGATCAGATGCCACATTCTGTGGCATCTGACCTCGGCCTGCACTGTTTGCCAGGGTACCCGTTTTGGGTTTTTTGGTACAAAATGGGTTAAGGAGCAGTCAGATTTGCATCACTTTTCCTGGGCACGCTTAGACCTAAGCGGTTTACCAGGCCTTGAGGTTATGAAACTTTTTTTCATGCTCAACTCAGCTGAGCAAGAAATTTATAATGCTCACAAATATTAAAGGTGCATTATTGAGCTATCCGGAAAAAATGCTTCCAAAAATAAAACACATATAGCCGGTATTTTTCTTTAAAACAATACAAATGAATGCATTTTATGCAAAAATGCGAACAATTATGATGACAGGTAAACGAATTTGAGAGGGATTCCCTAACAAGGTTTCGAACACTAGTTAGATCTATTTTTAGTTCGTGACAAAAATAGAATCCCCATATATGACGTTATGCGACGTGCATTTTTGGCCTTGCTGCTTAGGCCATGCCTGAATCGGAAAAAAATATGATGCTGAATACCATGCCATAAATATTGACACTCAGAGACGATACTGTTGCCATGTATGTGTAAAGTGACAGATATATTTTTAGAACAGAAATTCCGAACACATGTTCAGAGCGAAGGGTAAACACGAATGAAAACGACCATTTTCACAAAGTTCTGAAGCTGTATTTAGCTCCAAAAGTGTACACATGACAAAGGAGTATGCATTGAAGATAAACAAGAAATATCTTTAAAAAAGATATGCGGCGTAGATTTAATTGGAAGGTTGTTTAGAAACCAGTGCTTCAGCTGAAGTGCACGACCCGCCGGATGCTTTTAGCTTTATGAGTGTTACCATATATGGGTATGGTGGCCATTTTGGTCATGTGACCTGGACCTAAAACGGTTCCCCCAATAAATGCGCCTTATCGTAAGGAGCAAAAATATATCTTATACTTTAGTACTGTTTTCTGAATCGTTTGCAGGAAAAAATGAATTCTCACTTTTCCAATACAAAAGCATATGTGTCAAAGTTTGACCTAGGCACAAAGAAGGTCAAGGTCAACCCAGGGTCACCATTTTAGCAATTTATGATGGGCCTACGTCCCAGATGCTATTTATTAAGTTTCGTGGAAATCTGCCCAGTGGTTCTGGAGAAGACTATTTTGAAGGGTTTTTACTATATATGGCTTGGCGGCCATTTTGGTCATGTGACCTGGACCCCAAGAGCAAATTTTGGTTTCCCCCATCCCATAGAGGCTCCATATGAAATTTGACTTCAATTGGCCCAACGGTTTCCGAGGAGAAGCAGTTCGAAAATTTTCACATTTTTCGCCTCGGCGAGGCTATACTAAATGGAATGTAATATTTCGCAAGTTCATTGGTTAGATCTCATTGATATCAGTATGCCAAAAATTGTTTAAATATTCCAAGCGGTTAAGTCACTATCACCAATTTTCACAAACGGGTTACGGACGGACAGACAGACAGACCGTATATGGCTTGGTGGCCATTTTGGTCAAGTGACCTGGACCCCATGAGCAAATTTTGGTTTCCCCCATCCCATAGAGCCTCCATATGAAATTTGGCTTCAATTGGCCCAACGGTTTCCGAGGAGAAGCAGTTCGAAAATTTTCACATTTTTCGCCTCGGCGAGGCTATACTAAATGGAATGTAATATTTCGCAAGTTCATTGGTTAGATCTCATTGATATCTATCAGTATGCCAAAAATTGTTTAAATATTCCAAGCGGTTAAGTCACTATCACCAATTTTCACAAACGGGTTACGGACGGACAGACAGAATGAGACACGGTGATTTTAGGGCACTTTTAGAAAATCAACCGACTTCAGTCGGTCGCTTTTTCTGCGGGTCGTGCAATATGAGCTACAATAGTGACAGCAACAATTGTCTAGCTATGAAATGGTTTACTGTATTCAAACAATTCAGACGTCACGCGAGGAAAAATAGCTTTGCAGAGGGCGGTGTCCCGCCTGTTTGAGCTAAGGTCAATGTAAAAGGTCAAGGTTAAAAACATGACCTCATTTCAAGAGCATATGATCTCAAGTATATGCACAACAAATAAGAAAACGTTATCATTCACTGTTTTTGAACACAAATTCTAGGGTTAACATTTAGGGTTGTCGCTATGGTGAACGTAAACGCAAAGACGGACGAACAAACGGACGAGCAGACAAACGGACGGAAACTTGATCTTATGTGCACCTAACTAAAACTCAAATTACACTTATTCCTTTTCAGAAATTATATAACATTAATGATATTCGAAAATGTCCATTTTGTGTTAAAATGGAGGAGATAAAGTATGCTGAAGACAAAATTTAATGATACACTGCAACTTTTATTTAGCATATATTGTAAATTAAACATCTGTCAATTTGTAATGTGATTATTACATGTTTTTGTCATGCTATATCTCTTTATTGGTTTCATTGGGCAACAGTGCTTGAGGTGTCTTTCATCTCAATGTCGGGTAAAAGTCCTACAAACTTGGAAGCAACGTCTCCAAAATGACCTACACAGTGTTGATGGGGACGTTATACCTCAAATCAAACAAACAATTCCTTTCGCAGAAAATTCTTCCTTTCGCGAAAGGAACATTCCTTTCGCGTAATGGTTCCTTTCGCTATATAGACCAACCACGTGAAATTAGGTAAAAATAGTTATTCACCGCAGCAGTTACAGAATTCACTAGAATCCCAATTATACATATGACGTATGGTCATCAAAGGACAAGACGGTGAGCAGGCCGAAACTGTATATATTTTTCATTCATGTCTCACATAAAAAATGAAACATCTCCTAGGTTAAAACTTCGGTAAACTGTCGTATTTTTTGAGTAGATTTATTTATGCAAATCATTGACCAATGAAATGGTCATCTCCTTGGACATGTGGTTTTATTGACCAATGGAGTAACGAAAAATGTAGGACAAAAGCAAAACCATAACGGCTACGCCGTAAAAACAGAAAAACAATTTTTAGACCCGGTCGCTCAATAATGCACCTTTAAAATACAAATGACAGAGGCAATATTCATGATCAGATTAGCTCAGAATGCATAAATTTTGAAATTGGCATTTTAACCCATTTAGTACCAGAAACCCCAAAACGGGTACCCTGGCAAACAGTGCAGGCCCAGATCAGATGCCGTGTTCTGCGGCATCTGATCAGGGCCTCCACTGTATGCTTAAAGTTCAGTCATTTTCCAAATAAAACTTGAAGAAAACGGCAACCTGACACCCCTAAATTTTGAAATGAACTCTTGCTACATGTCTATATAAGGAGGAAGATTCCATTTGGTACAAAAAGGGTTAACCCTTAAGACACCAAGAAAAACTATACCTGAAAATGTCGTCTGCTGATTTTTTTGCAGATGTTTTAAAAAATATTTAAGCTTACAGGCAAACAGAGTGGACCCAAATCAGACTGATCCTAGAGGAGCAGTCTGATTTGGGTCCACACTGTTTGCAAAAATGGCTTTTAAAGTAACCAGCAGACGACAAAACAGACGACAGTTGTGATCGATTGGCATTTTATGAGCAAGACATTTCATGCTCAAGTTGGGGCTTGAACCCAGTACTCAAGTTCGGTCAGTTTCAGCTCTGCAATGAAGCACCATGCAGCCCAATCTATTGCTCCAAGCCCCGATGGGTGTGTGTGGGGGGGGGGTGTGCCTTGTATAGTGAAACATCACTCATAGGCTCAAACACCGAACACCATGACTGTTGACTCGAACTTATTCTTAAATCTGCTTCCCATTGCTGCTATAGTCGAGCTTCAATGACTCAAAACGGTAACCTTTTGGGCACCTCCACCCATCAGGTCTTGGAGAAGTAGATTGGGCTACATGGTGCTTACGGGCAGAACCGAATCCGACCGAACTTGATTATTGATAAACCGTTTAGGTCTAAGCCTGCCCAGGAAAACAGACGCCAGTCGGACCGAATGAAAATGCAGCCTCCAATAAGCGTCCACCCCTTTCTCTCAAATTGGACATGATTCTAATTGGACATGATTAACGCCGAGGGCCCTATGTTAGATATTTTACAACAAGTTTGACCTCAGATTTGGCTGGACACAGGATAGTTGTCATAACTGTCTAGTCATTGTCAACAATGCTAATGTTATTCTTGTCATAATTAGTGGTGATAATTGCCAAGTTGTATAAAGGTACTATATTAATAATATAAACAAGGACATTAATGATGGTCAACATTTTTTGGCTGTTTAACGTAGGCGAATTTGTTTCCACACCCAAGTAAGGGGAAGCACCGGTGATTTTACAGGAATTGCTCTCCTGGGGCCGGTTGTTTGTTAGTTAATGTATTGTTAAAACTTTGATCATTTTATTTGGCAAATATGCTAATAACTTTTGCTTTAAAAATTGTGAGCAGCTTTTGCAGATGCAAAAGCTGCTAGATGCAGAAGGCTTATTCTAGTAATGTTGCTGAAAAGATGCTCACATTTTTTCACCAACAATACTAAAATATTAGATATTGTTTGTACTTACAATTTGACCACTAATGAGCTCGTTAAGCTAACGAGGCTTTGAACAACTGGTTTTGTTTGTTTGATTTAAGGTTTAACGTCCCCGTCAACACTGTAAAGGTCATTTTGGAGACGTTGCTTCCAATTTTGTGGGACTTTTACCCGACATTGAGATGAAATGACATCTCAAGCCCTGTCGCCCAATGAAACCAATAGGGTTTATTCGCATGGACAGTCCGCCTCGCACCGCGGTTCCTGGACAGGCTTAGATCCTCTAAGCGGTTTACCAGTACTAGTGTGCGGGCCGGATTCAGCTCTGCGTGGAAGCATCATGCAGCCCATATATTTCTTCAAGCCCCTATGGGCGGGGGCTTCTTTTTGAACAACTGGACACAGATTAATGTTCAAAGTATCATTAAATTAACTCTTTGTCCTGTTGAGCAAATTCACTGCCTTTTGCAAACAGTGTAGATACAGATCCGATGGCTCCTCCTGAAGAAGCCCCCACTTAACCTTTTAGACGCTTTTATTGTTATGTCCCTCATCACACACACCCAACCTCCCAATTCACTAGAAGGCTAGTAGAGGCCCCTGTGGTGTAGCAGATAATCTACTGGCCTCGTAATGGGCTTGATTACGGGGCAGGGGACACTGTTTTTTGTGCATTTTGAAAGTCAAAGAATAAATTAGAAATGGAAATGCATGTACATGTTTGTACATAATTAATTAACGTTCTACAGTAATATACATGTAGATAAAATAGTTGTATTGAATAAATTTACATGCTTATAAAGGTGTGTAAATTTGAGCAACTTTGACCTGTTTTCAAGTTATTTGTTGATTAAATGGTGATAAACAGTATTTAAAACTCCAGGTATTTCAACTATGTCCGATTTGGTTGTGGTTTTTGTGACACCTTGAATTTGATAGTCCTCATGTTTTAGTAGGAAAAGTAAATACAGATCCACTGTGAAATACTTCTCAAAATCATTGTGGCCAAAAAATATATCTATAGACAGAGGACCCTCGCTTATGAAGTATTTTTACCCTAACAATTTGCTGCTGTAGTGAATTAGCCGCTATAAAGAATCCCCAAAGTGAGTATAGTACAGTCGAACTTCGAGGGCTCGAACTCCTTTGGGACCAAGAAAATCTGTTTGAGACAGGAGTAGTTCGAGCCACTGAGGGTTACTGCCAGTAGGCATGAAGGGGTAATTCTGGGACATCTTTTGGTGTTCTTTAATAAAAATGTATGCTGTGTGTACTCATTAGAATCGCCTCATCGGGGCGATTCTAATGAGTACACACAGCATACATTTGCAAGATATAATTCGAAAAGCTTCTTATTTATCCCGCATTACTTATTATGTACAGGAATTCCCAAGGGACTTAAAACTGGTTCGACTCGGCCATGGTAAACGAGCCATCGGTGTTCGAGCCATCAAAGTTCTACTGTTTAACAGGAAATCCTTGATTACTCCAAGAAACATTTGTTAGAATTGCTCGATGAGGCAGTTAATTCTAACAAATATCAACAACATTTGTTTCTTGGAGTATTAAATAATGACAATATTCATGAATATCTCAATGAATTCGTCTCATGTTGACGAAGGAATCGTCCCATTGAAATTGCCATTAAATCAAGTTCTGTTGTTGTATCGAATGTTCGCATAAAGAGGGTTGACTGAAGATGTTATAGAAGAAAAAAAAAACTGACCAGTTACCAATAAGTTGCCAAGAATAATTGCATCTAAGATTGTTGTCTGTTTTTGTTACCTGCAGTTTGTTTGTTTGTTTGATTTGATGTTTAATGTCCCCGTCAACACTGTAAAGGTCATTTTGGAGACATTGCTTCCAATTTTGTGGGACTTTGACATTGAGATGAAATGTCATCTCAAGCCCTGTCGTCCAATGAAACCAATAGGGTTTATTAGCATGGACGGTCCGCCTCGCACCGCGGTTCCTGGAAGGCTTAGATCCTCTAAGCGTTTTACCAGTACTAGTGTGCGGGCCGGATTCAGCTCTGCGTGGAAGCATCATGCAGCCCATATATTTCTTCAAGCCCCTATGGGCAGGTGCTGGGGTTACCTGCAGAATCATCTTGCTAACTTTTAAAACATATTTTTTCATACAGGCAAACACCATTGAACCATCTGCATATAATGTGTAGCCTTTTTTTGCTGAAAAATAAGAAAAACAATATTTGAAAATTTGCCATTTGCTCTAGTCATTATTAACCATTAAAACGCTGAGAAATTCTACACTCGAAAATGTCATCTGCTTATGTCATCAGCTCCAAACTTTTTAAAAATATTTTTGCATAAAGGTAAATCCGGCCCGCACACAAGTACTGGTAAACCGCTTAGAGGATCTAAGCCTACCCAGGCAAAGCGGTGCGAGTCGGACCGTCCATGCTTATAAATTTTACCTATTGGTTTCATTGGGCGACAGGGCTTGAGATGTCATTTCATCTCAATGTCGGGTAAAAGTCCCACAAAATTGGAAGCAACGTCTCCAAAATGACCTATACAGTCTTGATGGGGACGTTATCCCCAGATCAAACAAACAAACAAAAACCTTTACAATGAGTGTGAATGATGTCGCTGATAAATACAATTGTTGTCAGTTGCAGATTGAATCCTGTTGCTCTATTTCTTCTGAATAAATTTTAATCTGTTTGTATACTTACTATTGACTTGAAATTGTCATGTCCGTTTGGAAAGATAAGGTCGGTGTATACTTGCTTTATATGCATATCTTTGTTTCTGTTTGTTTTAAGATCTTATTTAAACACACCCAGATCTGAGGCCGATTTCGGGAGAATTAGCATTAGCGACAATGAATTTTTTAAGATCAGACAGTCCTCCATTCAATGCTGGCGTCATTAACAATCGGTTTCTGTAGGGAATGAAAAAAAGACGATTCTGTATCTATTTTGTTTGCTTTATTTACATTTTCTTACGGCCCCCGCCCATAGGGGCTTGAAGAAATATATGGGCTGCATGATGCTTCCACGCAGAGCTGGATCCAGCCCACACACGAGTACTGGTAAACCGCTCAGAGGATCTAAGCCTGCCCAGGAGCCACGGTGCGAGGCGGACCGTCCATGCTAATAAACCCTATTGGTTTCATTGGGCGACAGGGCTTGAGATGTCATTTCATCTCAATGTCAGATAAAAGTCCAACAAAATTGGAAGCACTGCTCCAAAATGACCTTTACAGTGTTGATGGGGACGTTAAACCTCAAATCAAACAAACAAATTATATTTTCTTAGACTTCATTTATATTTTATTATGCTTAAGCCTTAAAGTACATGTACCAAGATAAATTTCAAGGCAGATGACAGTGTCAATTTGATTATTTTCCTCACAAAATAAGGCTTGACATTTCATTTGAACCATCTGCATTGTGAAGCCTTTTTTTGCTGAAAAATAAGAAAAACAATATTTGAAAATTTGTCATTTGCTCTAGTCATTATTAATCCTTAAAACTCTTGAGAAAATCTACATCTGAAAATGTCGTCTGCTTATGTCATCTGCTCAAACAAACAAACAAATCTGCTGAATCTTCATGCAAACTTTTAAAAAATATTTTTACATAAAGGCAAACAGTGTGGACCCAGATCAGACTGCTCCTAGAGGAGCAGTCTGATCTGGGTCCACACAGTTTGCAAAAACTAACGTTAAAGTACTTGGCAGATGAAAAATCATAGCAGACGCGTCATTTGTCATGATTGGCATTTTATGGGTTAAAATAAATGGTATTTTAGGGCTGTGTTCTTCACTATATTATCTTTTGACTGATCAAGTGTCAATGAATTATCAATGTGAACAAGGCTTGTTGACAGATAAAACAGAAGTACTCCAAATATTTGATCAGATTTCCAGACATGTTTCATAACTGCTGTTTGTTGGAAAACTTTTCAACAAGTTTTTGACCTCTGACAATTTGATTGATATAAAAGGTTGATGTTTTGAGGGGGTTTGAAGTAGTTAACCCAAGTGATCGGATGCAAAAGTTTATAGAGAGGTTTTGTTTGAACTGAGGTTTAACTTCCCCGTCAACACAATTTAGGTCATTTTGGCGACATTGCTTCCAATTTTGAGTGGCTTTTACCTGACATTGAGATGAAATGACATCTCAAGCCCAATGAAACCAAAAAGGTTTATATGCAGAACTCTATACAAGCTTTTGGTACAGTGAGCTTAGTACTTAAATGGCCATTTGTTACCCATAACTGTTCAAGAACCAAACGTAAGTGTAGCCTACAAAATTCTATTTTTGGAGCATTTTCGGAGAAAAGACAGATTGGCATTTCATTTCAACAAAACCTCGAATGCATAAATTTACCATCTTTGCAGTGTTAACCTCATTCTGATCTAATATGCAGCTACTGCTGACAAAAGAATTAACGTGAAGGTAATTGCTTTATTTTAAAAGATGTTTGTTTTGTTTGTTTGATTTGAGGTTTAACGTCCCCGTCAACACTGTGAAGGTCATTTTGGAGACGCTGCTTCCAATTTTGTGGGACTTTTACCCGACCTTGGGATGAAATGACATCTCAAGCCCTGTCGCCCAATGCAAATCCAATAAGGTTTATAAGCACGGACTGGCTGACTCGCACTGCTTTGCCTGGGCAAGCTTAGTTCCTCTAAGCGGTTTACCAGCATTTGTGTGCGGGACCGTTTCAGCTCTGCGTGGAAGCGTCATACAGCCCATCCATTTCTTCAAGCCCCGATGGGCGGGGGCCAGTTAAAAGTGTAAAGTTTGCTGAAATTTTTACCCCCTAAATTTGATTTCAATGCTGAAATCCAAAATTAAATTGAGTATTTTACCCTTCAAATTTAAATGTCAATGCTGATTTTTCAAAAATTTAATGCTGAAATACCCTTTACTCCCTCTTAAATGTATCTACGTAGAGCTATGTATAATTGCATGGACGGTCCGACTCGCATCACTTAGCCTGGTAGACCTTCAAGGTGGTTTACCAGTAATTATGGGCCGGCCTCCGACTGTAGCTCAGTCAGATGCGCATCTGACTGGTTATCAGGAGGACGCGGGATTAGATACCTACCGGGGTCAGCAACATTCTTTCATGGAGATTGATCATGAAATCTTTTCTACAGTCATTCTCTCCCTTCCACTGATTCAAGAAGGGCAGTTGTCAGTTTCTGGCAAAAGAATGTGCACTGTACTGGTTAACCACTTACGTATAAGGCTTAAGCCTGCTCTGGAAAAGTGTCGATAGGTAAACTGACCCGCTCAAAAATGACCTAAAATAGTGTTGACTGGGCTGTTAAACTCCAATATAAACAAACAAACCAGTAATTATGTGTGGTCGGTTTCAGCTCTCCGTGGAAGCAACATGCAGGCCAATCTATTTCTCCTGGGGCCTTTGAATTTTACGAAATCCAGGAACTTGTTTACAGCTTAGCTATTCTTGTGTTCAGAAGCCCCCGTGGTGTAGTGGTTACGCTACTCGCCTTGTAAACCAGGGATCGCAGGATCGATCCCGGGCTTCTCCAGATGAATCTTTAAACCGAGTTCCCGTCTCCATATGACCTTAGTTGTTGGTCTGTTTGTTTGTTTGATTTGAGGTTTAGCGTCCACGTCAACACTGTAAAGGTTTAATGTCTCCGTCAACACTGTATACGTCATTTTGGAGACGTTGCTTCCAATTTTGTGAACATTTACCCGACATCTCAAGCCCTGTCGACCAATGAAACCAATAGGGTTTATAAGCATGGACTGTCCGACTCGCATCGCTTTATCTTGGTATGCT